>OX638393.1:30056815-31310257 GCA_951813805.1 Limnephilus auricula
ACTTAAGTTGCCTTAACTAAGCAGCCGAATACTGTGCGAGATATTTGGTGGGGCGCGTGTAATCTCCAGCGAGATATGTCACGTCGTACTTTTGGTATCACACCTTTGTATCAACTATCCAAAAGTGCGAAATTACACTTTCGTCTCCAGGGGTGTTTCGTCTTTTAAAAAATATTATGTTTTCGATGCCAATCAATTAAAAATGTATGGTATTACCGACATTATGGTGATCTTATCCGCGGTTAAAACCGTTGTAATAGTGTTTTGCTCGACTTCCTCAAGAAACAATTCAACGAAGTCAAAACTCTAACTTAAAAACAAAACGAAAACTAAAGCATTGTCTTTAGTTTTCTAATGCTGTTCATTTTAGTTTTATAGTTTTCATAGTTTATTACCACTAGAGTAGAGAGCACTTGAAGTGACATCATAGTTCAGCCACGTATATACAGAATATTCTTTATTCTATGTTTAGTATCTAGGAATCTTATGAAGTGTGTCACAAAATGGTAAATCTGCCCCCCTCCTTATGACCTTTTTATGCTTCTACTTTTCTCTATATCCTATCAACCTTTTCAAATTGTACCAACGTAACACAACACAATAATGTCAACCTCTGGCACGTTCATTTAGTATTGTTGTCTATGGTATTATTTTTTTACGTCAGCTCCACACACGAGGCTCAGAGGAAAATAATTCCCCTCAAGGTCTATGTCATCTTTAGGAATGCTGTGTAGAGGGTATTTTTAGGAAAATACTGAGAGAAAATTCTGGGAAGAAAAAGGGTATAAGGGTGGGTAGGAATGTGGGAGTCAGTATATCTAGGAGTGACGGACCCATTTCGGTACGAGGCGATGTTCCGAGAAAGAGAAGTCAAAAGTTCTCCCTCAACTAGTTCCTCCTGATGCGACCTGCAGTTGGTGGGCAGACCCATCCGCCACCAAGATCCGGACAAACCTCACTCCATGAAGTACTGTTCCCGACCAGCCTACTATTTTTAAATCTTCAATTTACAATGTGATTTAGAATTTCAATTATTTGTTATTGCCACTACTTGTTTTCTTTTTTACCAATTCTATTTTTCAGTACCTTTATGTATCCTAAATTAGTAATCTTTTCTGATTATATACTGGTGTATAAAGGTTTTAAGGGGACAATGAAAAATAAATAAATTATCACAAAATGGCGCTGTGTTAATTAATTGCTATTGTAACATCACAGATTCGTCTCGGTGTCAAAGGGCTTAAATAATGCATTTCAATTAACAAAACGTTTGACCGCTACTTTATAATGGTTATTACCAACTAGCAAAGCTGGCATTACCAACCTTCCGTAAAAGAGACACAATATTAAATGCGCATACCAACAAGAGTATTATTAATTTAAAACTAATTGAAAACCGTAATTATAGAATGTGCAATATGTATACTGGAATACTGTAAATTTCAGGCCGAATAATTGAAATGCACTAGCCACTAAAAATGTTTTAGTTTTCTACAGGTAGGCATTCAAAGGACGAAGGATCGGAGACTTTTCAGTCGTATACCACTTTATGATCCTCGATTCTTTAAATGCTCTGAGATATTGTCACGTTATCACATCGTAAACCTTTTTCACCCCTTATCGATCTGGAGGTGTCCGGCGCACCCTTATTTATGTAACCGACCGCTGGCCTATCAGGAAATAGATACCTTACCAGCAATTCCGCTAATGCATTACTTTGTGAGACTTTCGGACTCGTCAACAGATTACCATTTACCTCGTCAACAGATTGTCAGGCATAAATTTAATGCCATCAAGAATCCAATCTCTCAGACCAGCACTCAAAAATGGTCCTACATATCATTTTGTGGTCAGCTAACTCTAGCAAAAACTGCTAATCATTTATTTGTAAATTCTATACAATGCACAAGATTTGCATATAAAAAAATTTGTGCAAACAGTAAGCTTTTAAATTTTATGAATTACATAATAATGTCTAAAATTAGTTGCAATTTGAAAACCAGTGAAGACAATTTAGAAAGTCTTACATGAAACTCTAATACGTATTCTACATAGAACTTAAAAGCTTATAGTCTAAGGACTTCTTGCATTGGAAAACCTTGCACATTTTTCTAACTACCCGTAGAGAATTTACAGAAGAATCATTTGCAGCCTCGATGTTTCCTCCTAGGACATGGGTCTCTTAAGACCCCTTCACTTTTTTCTTTGTACAAAAAGACCCTCCACACAGCATCCCCAAAACGGCCCCGAGGGAAATTATTTTCCTCACTGCCTGCTGTGTGGAGTTAATATAAAAAAAATTGTATAAAAATAGTATTTCTTGGGTTGATAGATTAAAAAGTGTACACTTTTAATTTAATTAAAAAAGTGTGTATTTTGGGTGCTGACCGTTAAGTGTTAAGTTTACCTGATATGTATAAATGAAACATAGTTTGATATTATTTCATAGCTGAAATATCAATTCTAAAAGTTATTTCCCCGGTGTATTTTTAGGGGCTTTTGAAAATCTAATTTATTCAAGTTCTCTCAATATCGTTTTCTCTATGTTTTGTTTTGAAAACTTGTTGTGTAGTAACAAGGTAAAGCCATTTTCACAATACCAACGATATTCTAGACAGAAAAGTGGATACAATATCAATTTATTGCCTTCCAATTATTTTTAACGATACCTGACTTTTTTGTGTAACTATCAACGACATTTTCTTTTTATTGCTCGTACCTTTAATACTGCCAACATTCATAGTTTGTGGAAATCGTTCATTTTTAAATTTTGAAGCCTGGAAATAGACATAAAATATTGAAGAGGACATATCAAGCAATACATGAAAATGATATTTATTCATATGAGTTCTTGAAAATACTTATCAATTTTAAAAAAAATAATAATTTCGATTGAATCAGCGTTAGTTAGTTCTGCATAAAATCTGTTCTATGAACATTGCTTTGACTTTAAGTGTCATTTTCATAATCGGAACTGATTACGTGAATATAATTTTTTTTTATGTTCTATTTTCGAAATTGAATCTGATTTGTAAACGAATTCAGACTATCCCGTAATTTTTCATGAGTCTGCGCTAGTAGGTAATAATAGCGAACAGTTAAAGTTGTGACAATTAAGTCCATTTTCATTTATTTAAAACATGTTTAAACAACATAGCACATTTATATCCTTATTGACATCCATTCTATAACTTGTTATAGATTGTAACTTTCGGTAACTTCTCATCGTTCCCTAGGACAACCGATGATCGCTATTCGACCCAATATTTAAGAACGTGGCTTAAATTCTGGTATTTTTTGGTACGCGGGTATTTTTCATTATAGTATTTTCATTTTTTATTATCTTCAGAATGGTGGCTTTGACAAGCTGAAATCGGTTACGGTCAATAAATTAAAAGTGGAAAAAGTTTTAAATTTGTTTTATTATACTACCAAAGATTTTCTTTCATTCCTGTGAAACAACCGCTGTGTGGTTAGATGTTAATTGTAATCAGAATAAAAATATATGTATTTTTTTTAGAACTTACATGATATATGTCGCTGTTTTAAATGTTTGTTATACAAAGATTTCTTTGTTTCACTTACGAAAAATACCTGCGTACCAAAAAATACCAGAATTTAAGCCACGTTCTTAAATATTGGGTCGAATGCTTCGTTAGGCTTACAACGCCCTATTTTATCGGAATAGCTTTCTGAAGTAATGTTATTCTTATCTTTATTTTCTTTGTGGCATTTTATAGTTACCTACATTTCTATTTACTATGGGTCCATGTAGATATGTGAAACCTTTTTTACGTGAATATTTTTATTCAGTTTGAAGTAACTATCGATTTTTAATTACGACAAACAATTTTTGTTGCAATTATTACTTTTAATAACTTTTAATTTTTTAAATTTCAACTTATAAGTTTTACGCCTTTCGTTCACGCAGCTACTTACAAGCGACTAAATCGCCGCTACCCGCTACCTGTCATACTATTTTGCTATTGCAGCGCCTAGCGGCGTTTACAAACATAATAGTATGGAAGGTACATACGTGTCGTAGCTCCATGGAAAAACGGCGTTTTTCTTTTCAGACAAGTGATAAATTAAGTTCCAAATTTATCTTATTCATTTAAAAAAATATTATAATGTGTTTTTCTTTCGTTTAAATATTTGACAAACGTCGTAATTTTTTATATATCTTTTATAAATACATTCAGCTTCACAATTATCCTACGATTATTTTTTTTATTGTTTTTATTTCCTCCAATCCCTATTAGTATATATTTAAGGACGGGAGGGACTTGGAATTCATACACGGAGAAAAATGTTATTCTAAATTACAATAATTTTGTTCGTAAAAACGGTTAAAAATGTTTAAAAACGGGACTGAAGTTTTCACAAACAAATTAACAGTGTTTCAATGTTTATTGGCGGGAAAATGTAAGAATAATTTGTTGGTAAACGTACGAAATTACGTATACCAACAAATTATTCTTACATGTTCCCGCCAATAAACATTGAAACCCTGTTAATTTGTTCGTAACAGTCCCGTTTTTAACCGTTTTTACGAATAAAATGATCGTATTTTAGAATAACATTTTTCTCCATGTGGGTTCATAATAAGTTAATAATAATGATTCAGGGTTCATCTACTATTTATATTATATCTCCATTTATGAGTGAAAACATAATTCATAACAGCTTTTGTTTCAAAAGAAATTTAATGCCAAATGAATTTAAACCACGCCAGGCCTAAGTTCCACCTTCTTCCCATCCTCGGGGACCCTCCAGACTTCAAGTAATTTAATGCAGAAGTAACGGCCGATAACCAGCCGATATTGAGATCGATAATACTATCGGCCCCAGGAGGAATGTTTATGTGTTGTTTTGGCCATTATTAGAAGGGCTGTAACTTTTATTAGGTTTTTTACATTACAAAATGGCATATTTATTATTTTAACCAACGATATTAATCTTATATTTTTCTTCATCAACTTTATTATACTGTTTATTTTCATTTTGACTTGACTTAGAAAGATGAACTATCACCAATTTTGTACTCCACCAATCATTTCTTATCTGTGCGTGAGTGCTAACGAATAATATTATTTTTTTCTTTCTTACATGGTAGGTATTACTGTTTACATTTCATAGCATAATAAAACAAATTTAAAACTTTTTCCACTTTTAATAATTAAAAGTGGAAAAAGTTTTAAATTTGTTTTTATTAATTTTATTTTCATTATATGGTTTATAATGTTAGCGCGCTCGCTCCCACGTTCGTATTGTCGTATCTCTCCGTTTTCTTCTCTTTGGGCGGATTGTTTTAACCGATTGGCTTATACACACGCGATATGGTTTTATTCTTGATTTACTACAAAATAAATGTTATCTCCCTGCGTAACAATTAATGAAACAAAGCAGCCTTTTTCGTATCGGAATAATTATCACTAACCCTCATCTATAATTATTTGTTGGAATACAATGTGTGATAATGCACCCGGGAATCCCCTCACCAGGCCACCGGTCTGGCCACCAGTACCGCCTGACAATCCTGCCAAGAGCCTTATCAATGGCAACAATCACTCGGATAATGGGCTAATCAGATACTCGTATTCCGCTAGGTCGGCATGAAAATGAGAAAATGCATCTATTTGAAAATCAGCTCTCCATTATACTAATTGGTAGAAAGTTCTAAATATAGGAACGTAAGTAACGTCACTATACCAAGATACATTATGCCCAGTAAAATTAACATGCCTAATTCCTTATGCAAAAAGTAGCATCTCTGTGTACAGGGAGTTAAGGGACGTACTTGACTTACTTTAACCAGTGATTCCTGACATTATTTGGAGTAAAAAATGTAAATGAAATTTTGGTCTCCGGTGACTTTTTTGATGAGATTTTTTTTTTTTTTTAAATCACAATCACACACAAAAAATTCTTTCAGATGACGTCACTGGTCACTCAGCCAAGTTGCCGCCCCACCACTTACCCCGCCGCCAACTGTCCAACACCATTTTTTATGTTTTTGTAGAAGAAAAAAAACATCAAAAATGTCTCCGGAGACCTAAATTTTATTTCCATTTTTTACTCCAAATAATGTCAGGAAACACTGGTTAAAGTACGTCCCTTAATTTTGTATTAAAGTTTGTAGATATTCATATTTAATAATATTATTGAAGATAAAATAAATTTCAAAACTTAAAACCATTTAAACGGTTATCTACAAATTAAATATGAAGACAGTAAATATTTTATCTCTTTATAGATTTTTAATTACATTGTGAAGTCGGTTACCCGCGACCTCTGAGCCAAAGCCCAAATGTCTTACCTAAATATTGTTCCTACAAGGTCTTACTGCTCTGTCTAAAAGCTCGTCAAATATAGAGCTACTCGGCTTACAAGGTACAGAGACGTTCCGTGATTTTAGCTATTAAATTACAGAGTGAAAAAGACACAGTTCTAAAATATTGCCAGCATCGGAGGAAAAATATGTTGTTACAATCTGAAAATTTTCATTCGTTTCATAGAGTTTAATGTGTTCATCAAAAACTGCACACTAGTGTACACCCTTGCAATATAATATAGTGCATATTATGCTAAGTATACATACTAATGCGTACTCTGCACTACACGCTTAGTCATAAAAACTAGTGTACACTCTTTTGCTTATTAGTGCACACTCTTGTACACATACTAGTGAACACTCTTGCAATATACGTTAAGTATACACACTATTGCAATATACCCTAAGCAAAAATACAAGTGTACACTCTTGCACGATATGCCTAGTATAAAAACTAGTGTACACTTTTCCACTGTACGCTAAGTATACATACTAGTGCACACTCTTGTATAAATACTTGTGAACACTCTTGCAATATACGCTAAGTATAAAAACTAGTATACACTCTTGCACTGTGCGCTAAATAAACACATTAGTGCACTCGCTTTCACTATACTCTAGGTTTAAACACTAGTCTATATTCTTGCACTGTACGCTAATTAATTACACTAGTCCACATTCATGAACTAGGTATAAGCTAGGTATATATAAACTAGTGAACACTCTGACACTATACGCTAAGTATACACATTAGTGCACATTATTGCACTATATTGCTAAGTATAAACTGTACCTTTTTGCACTGTACGCTAGTATGCACACTGACACTAGTGTACATTATTGGACTATATGCTAAGTATAAACTGTACACTCTTGCACTATACGCTAAGTATACACACTAGTGCACATTATTGCACTATACACTAAATATAAACTGTACACTCTTGCACTATACCCTAAGTATACACACTGGTTCACATTATTGCACTATACGCTAAGTATAAACTGTACACTCTGCACTATACGCTAAGTATACACACTAGTGCACATTATTGCAATATACACTAAATATAAACTGTACGCTAAGTATACACACTAGTGAACACTCTTGCAATTTATACAGTGTAGTATACAGTGTAGTCTCTCTTTAATAATAACATTTCCAAGATGAAAAGCGGGTATCTGTGTGATGTAAGTGATGATTTATGCCGGGCGACATAATTCCGTAGCGGAGAACATTTAGTACTGCGACTGCACAACAGTTACAATAACACCCGCATCCGTATATCTGCGGAGGCCGTTTGAATTATCTGCGATCCGGGCGGCAGATTATGCGAACTGGTACGTTTTGGCAAGTTTCCACGGTTCCCTGGTCGTGTCGCATTGTCTGCTACCCCTCCCCCCACCCTCCTTTGCACCCAACTCTACCGCACCACCCCCGGCTACTACACATGTTAATAAACCCGGGACCTGTAAAATCTGCCCTCTGTTAATTATTGCGCAACACCTGCTCAAACTTATCCTTTTTCCTCCACAGCGGCGCCCCAGACTTTTATGAGATTTCTCCGAGTAGGAGTAGCCTGCGAGAAGAGGGTAGTTTTGTATCCTCCGAGAAACAGCTTCCGGCGGAGGTTTATGACCGCATTAGTGAGTGTCGTATTTATTTTGGCCTCAGGAAACTTTTAAGTGGACTCGAGTATGTCGACCCAAGTGAAGAAGTGCTTATGGCAACAATTATTTTATTTCCTTCCTTGTTAAGTCCGACGGACATTACACCTCGGGTTACGGCCCAGTAAGATCTCACGTACTTGTACCTTTTACACGTGTCTCGTCAACTTACTAACTAAATTAGTTCCGATTTAAGAATTTTTTTATACTCTAGGGCAGGGGTCACCAAATGGCGGACCGCGGTCCGGATCCGGACCGCCACCTGTTTTGTGCGGACCTTGTGTTAATTGAATTTGAAAATTTAAAACATATTAATATATTTTAAGAAAATTGAGAATTTCGTCGACATCCTGAGTAACATTTACTCTCGCATCTTGGTGATTAATCGAGTAACGAAGCTGCAAATATTTTCGACAAAACCAGGAAGTTTCTTGTCAAGAGTTTTGGATAAAATTTGTTTGTTCTAATAAACACCCAGAATTTTTAAAAAAATTAGCATTGAAACTTCTTTGTTTGGGTCAACATATGTTTGTGAAGCAGCATTTTTCCAGATGAACTTCATTAAAAATAAATTCCGGGGCAGACTTACCGATGAACATCTCCAAGATTTAATTGACAAGGCAAAAAATGTCATTTATCTCATTAACCTTTTGAAAGCCAGCATAGGAAAAATATATTTTTTCATTACGACGTAAGAAATTTGACATTTCATAGGGATCCAATATTATAGATGCTACGCAGTATTTCGTTACGTCGAGAACGAGAATGGTTACATAAGGGACAAAATCGCTTAAAAAACCGGTGATCACCGGTGATCAATCGGCCAACTATTGTAAAAAAAAACCCTTGGTTCTTCTTTTTATTTATAACATTTGTTTATTATTTAATAAAATAATGTTCCGAAACCCAATCGTTTAATTTGTTCATTGATATTGTATCTACACATATTTAAATAGTACTATTTATTATTTCAATTGTTAAGCTGGGCGGGGGGTTAGGCTTTTCCCTTCCGGACCGCGACGGTGATGTTATTTAAAAAAAAACAGACCCCTAGTGAAAGTAATTGGTAACCCCTGCTCTAGGACCTAGGATGAAGGCTCGTTAAGGATTTGTACATACCTCATTTGTCGAGCCAATATGATCGCTATACCTAAATGGAAATCCTAGGATAATAAAATTAAATATGACTGGTTTGTTTTACATGTGTAGAAATATAATATATGTATATTTGCAAAGGTTATGCAACATAAAATGCCTAAAGTCCAGAGATGTACTTTATTTCAAATAGAAATGCAGAATGGGTGTTTTGCATTTTAAGTGGTGTTTTTTTTCACCCATTTTCATTTCCATTTTTAATGCTTTTCTCAATGCATTTTTGCAACATTCTTCATATGTTTTAAACACATCATTTTTTTCTTCGTATTTACGTCTGCAAAGTTGCTCCCTGGTAGAAGCCCTGGCAAAATAAGTGATAACAGTCATTCAAAAAAATGGGCCATAGAGGCTCTAATTATTAAATTTCCGATACTATTTTCTATTTCTTAAGCTGGGAACATTACTTCCGCGTAAGATTTGGCAGTTTTTATCAAACTGTCTGTTTATGTCTTTCTTTTGCTCTTAATAATAATTGATGCATATTTTGATTTGAACAAACTTCACAAATATCAAATCCAAAAAAAAATGGCAGTAAAGGGATCGTTTTATACCTAGGTTCTAGGTTTTATAGGGGAAATTTTGAACTTTTATTGAATAAAAATGGAATTTTAATGCGATTTTTATCAAACCTAATTAGTTGTTTCTTGAAGTAATTAAGATGATAGACTTCGCTTTTCGGCCCATACAAAAAAGACGCCCGGGAAAAAACACTTTTCTACATCGAAAATTGCACAAAATGAATATATTTTTTTTATACTGCCTTCTAGAGGGTGAAAACTATGTCGGTATGTTTTCGAATTTTCGATGGGTTTCGTATTAACGTAAATATTCACTGTCAAACATGTACGATTTATCAAAAAATATTATTTAAGGAAAAAGTGCTGCTAACTCGACTCTCATAAAGAATTATAAAATTATAAAAAGCTACCGACGTAGCTTCTTCTTTCTAAAAAATATATTTTTTTTTTAATTTCAATTTCATGAAAGTTTCGGTGTAGAAAAGTGTATTCTCCATAAACCCCTTTTCGAGCGATTTCTGTAGGTAAATTTGAGCGTTGTCTCATTCGCACATTTCGCATTCGCATGTATTGTAAGTGATGCGTGTTTTGTGTAGTTTTTTAAAAGAAGGACCTTGAAATGTGTATGTTATGTGTTTGAACCACTGCACAAGTAGAAGGTAAGCACACAAGGAAAAAGGAGAGAATTACTCACTGCGGGACTTGTACTTTCTTCTCTGCGGCGGTCAATAGCGAAAAAATGCGGATGCGATAAATAATGTTGATGTTCACAGGTTGATGGTCGATTATGGACTGATGTGGGTAACAGGAAAGTGACAGGTTTATAGGGAAGGGTAGGAAGGAAATGTGACAATACTAGCTACAAGTACAGCAGTTCATGTATGTGTATAGTTTTGTATAGATGTATGTATGTAAGTGTAGCTGTGTAAATGCCCAACCATGCCCCCCGCCTGGAAAGGGATGAACGAATCCACTTCCATAAACCTTAAGAGTGTAGTACTAATCACTTTATAAACAAAATTTAAAAATTGGTGAAAGTTAAAGCTAAAAGAAGGGCCATAGATGCAATATCTGATGGCCAAGTCAACGGACTATGTTATTGCGAAGGTAAAGGGCAAACTTTAACCACTGCCCTGCGGTATATACCGGTGTTTGTTTTAACGTCGGCAACGCGAATCACTCCGTCTACACCGGGATAAACATTGACTATTATGCCGATGGGCCATTGAAGAGGCGCGATGTTGTCACACTTGATGATTACGACAGTGCCTGTAGTTACCGGATTGGCGCTCGTGTTCCATTTTTGACGAGATTGTAAAGTATTTAGGTACTCCATACGCCAACGATTCCAGAAAGTCTGGACGAGATGATCCACGAGATGCTTCCGTTGCAACAAGTTTACTGACTCGTTGGTTAAGTCAGCAGCGGGTAGAGATTTTAACGGAGTAAGAGTTAAAAAATGTGCAGGAGTAAGAGGCAACGGAGCTGAGACATCAGTAACACTCAGTACGGACAGCGGACGTGAGTTTAGAAGTGCTTCTATTTGAGAAAGCACCGTTTGCATCTCTTCATACGTGAGTAGACATGTACCCACTATTTTATTCAAGTAACTCTTCACACACTTTATATTACTTTCCCAGATTCCACCAAAGTGTGGAGATTGAGGAGGATTCATTTTCCATTCGATGCGGTTTTCCCGTAGATTATCTGAGAGTTCATTCTTAAAATTTGGTGCTTCTATAAGTTCGAATAGAGATCTTAACTGGGACTTAGCGCCCACAAAGTTCGTTCCGTTATCAGAGTACATAACGCTCACAGGACCACGACGTGATAAAAAGCGTTTGAAAGCATTAAGGAAGACTTCAGTGGAAAGATCTGAAGCGAGTTCGATATGAACAGCACGGGTCACCAAGCAAATAAAAAGGCAAATGTACGCCTTTTGACTTCGAACACCCCGACGTCTATAAGGGATTATTTGAAGCGGGCCCGCGTAGTCAACACCTGTGTGTAGAAAAGCTTTGGCTTCGCGGACGCGGCATGAGGGTAAATCTCCCATTATTGGGAATTGCGGTTTGGGATTAATCTTGAAGCACGTATTGCACTGATGCACGCGCTTCCTAACCAGATTACGCGAGGAAAGAATCCAGAACCTTTGTCTTAGCAAAGACATGAGTAAGGTAGGACCTGTATGTAAGTTCTTGATATGATAGTAATCTATTATTAAATTGACTACATGAGCACGTGGGGGTAAAAGAATAGGATGCCGACTGTCAAATTCTAATTCAGCGTTTTTCAACCTGCCTCCTACCCTTAGAATACCTTCATGAAGAAACGGATTCAATTTTGCAATAGCGCGCCGAAGTTTCTTCCCGTCAGTCATTGCCTTCATATCTTCGGAAAAATGTTCTGGCTGTACCGATTTTATAACAGCGAGTTCTGCAACGGCAGTATGACTTAATTCGAATTTTCGCGGTAGTTTCTTAATGAAACGAAAAATAAAAATTACAATTCGAATTAATTTCGGCCAAGAATTGACACGAGAAGCTAGTGCGCATAATAACGGTGGTGCAATCGTTTTGAGGCGGTTATTGTTTTGAACTGCCATCAAAATTTTTGTTTTCAGTTCGGGTGGTTCAGATACAGATTTTGAATCAAAACGTTGTAGAGGCCAATCACTTTTAGGTAACTGAGCAAATGCGGGGCCGTTAAACCATAATGGATGGTCTATTAGCTGAGCGGGGGTTAGACCGCGCGACAGGCAGTCAGCGGTATTGTCTTTACCTTTTATATGATGGAAGCATTCAGCCTGCAGATGATCTTGTATTTGTGATACGCGGTTGGCAACGAATGTCTGCCATCTAGCAGGTGGTGAATTTATCCATGCTAGCGCAACCGTGCTGTCACAAAAGGCTAAAGTCGTATGAACTATCGAATTTGATGCGTAGGTGTTACTGACCGTACGCATTAATCGCGCAAGTACCAGCGCTCCACATAATTCTAGACGCGCAAGTGAAATCGCCTTCGCAGGAGCGACCTTGGATTTGGCGCATAATAAGCTAATTGTGATTTTATTAGTATTCGGACAGTAAACGTGTAAGTATACAACACCTCCAAATGCGCGTTCGCTTGCGTCAGAAAATCCGATGAGTGTTAATACACATTGGTATTCAATCAATTGGTATCCAATAATGGCAATTCCTTTTCAAACTGGCGCCAAAGCGTAACCACGGTGTCAGGAGGAGTATCGTCCCAATCCAGGTTGTACTCCCATAGAGATTTAATTATAAGCTTAGCTAATAAAACAACCGGTGCGACGAAACCCATCAAATCCCAAAGACGAGCAATCGTCGATAGGATGTTTCGTTTGGTGCAAGTTTTTTCGTTAGCGTTTACAACAAATATAAAATTATCAGAAGCGGGTATCCAATGAAGCCCCAGTATTTTTAGGTTTTCATCGGGATTAAATTCCACATGTTCCTTGACACGACGATCTGAAGGAATTGTGGACAAAAAGTTTGGAGTATTACTAGAGAATTTTACAAGATCAAATCCTCCCGCGGCAAATAGTTGTATCAATTCCGTAGACAACTCGGTAGCTTCCTCGACCGACGAGCAACTGGTGACAAAATCGTCCATGTAGAATGAGCCTTTTTCTACCAGGTTTGCAGCAAGTGGGAAACGAGGTTGTTCATGCGACGCAAGTTGGCGCAATGTACGCATTGCCAAGAATGGACTACAAGACATGCCGAAAGTGACGCGATTAAATTCAAACAATTGCAAAGGGTCACTATCGTTAAATCTGTACAGCATGCGCTGAAAACGACGGCATTCTTCTTGCACTACAATTTGTAGATACATTTGTTTTATGTCAGCGGTTATAGCTATGGGGAATAATCGGAAATTGAGGATAATGCGAAACAAGTCACCTTGTAAATTCTTACCGGTGTGTAGAATATCATTAAGCGAGTAACCAGAATCGGATTTCATACTCGCGTCCAGCACCATGCGAATTTTAGTAGTCAGTTTATCCTCGCGAACTACGATATGATGCGGGATTACGTAATGCGGTAAATCAGAATTGTCGACCGGGGAAATGTACCCTTTCTGAAGGTATTCGCGCAATATTTCGTCATATTCTACTTTTATGGCGGGTTGGGATTTTAAGCGGCGTTCGAGAGATCGGTACCTCTGCTCGGCTGTCGGCAACGACGCGCCAAGGACAGATGGACTTTTTCGAAACGGCAACGCGACAATATAACGACCTGTCGTGTCACGAGAAGTGGTGAGCTTGAATTGGTTCTCACATTCTTGTTCATCAGGCGTTAAAAACTTCTCATCTGGAATATCTTCCAATTCAAAGAAGCGTGAAAGACAAAAATCCTCATTTTCAGCGAACGTACAAAATGATTGCGTGACGTAGTTACTTGGGGTTTCAATCATCGTCGGAGCAATGCCTAAGATTAAATACCCTAAAGTAGTTTCAATAGCAAATGGCTGACCAGGGGAACCTGATATTTTGTTGGTCTTTAAAATGCGAGCAAACATGTCACATCCCAAAATAATATCAATCTCACCAGGCGTACAGAAAGTTTTGTCTGCTAAGGGTAAATTGTCGAGATATGATAATGAGGCGCGGTTTATGTTAACAGTAGGCAGTTCATTAGTGATATTTTCTACCACGTACGGTTGAATAGTATACGAGTGAGCGTCGTTTTTTTTTTTTTTTTTTTTTTTATTGGCAAAATTTTTTGATACATACATTTACAAGTAGATACATACATAATAACATAAATGAAAAGGTAACAAAAAAATCCCACAAAGGCGAAGCCTGTGCGTGGGCATTATAATATGTGGGTATAAAACAGTGGTGGTTAAAATAAAAAGATTAAGAATTAAAAATGTAGTACATATATGTGCAGAGGTAATTGATGTTGCAGGAATTTCTGTGATTGTATTTTTATATTTAGATGTGGATATATATACATATATATACATATATATATATGTACACACATGTACATACACATATACACATGTATACATACATACTCATACTCATACATATATACACATGTATACATACTCACATACATGTATACATACTCACACACATGTATACATACACATACACGCAATTTTATATATATATTTTTTTTAAATCTAACGATTATAATGGGAGAACAGTTTGAGACAAGTCATTCCCTTTGTTAGATTTCTTACGTCACCTATTCCCGTGACGTAAGTGCTGGGAGATGATTGTACCGTAAGATTCAAACGTGAACAGCATTTACGCGTAATAATGTCCCTTTGGGAGCCGCTATCGATTAGCACACGGATAGATTGAACCTGTCCCTTAAGATCCCGAGTTAAACAGATGGCGGTTCCCAGAAGTACCGTAGAATTAGCACAAGAGTTTGTGTTTGTCACACACAGCGATACTGGATTCGGAGAATTTGAATTATTATTATCGGTACCTGCTTGTGACGCGGAAGACGGTATTGGGTCTGACTGTGGTTTTCGCATATCAGTTTGCTTGAAATGCAATAAGGTATGGTGATTAAGAGCGCATGATTTACACGTACTCTTTGATTTGCATGATTTCGTGTTGTGCCTAGTACTGAGGCAATTTACACAAACTTGCGTATTGGATGACTTAATGAAATTAAATCGATTGCGTGGTTCTAGACTAATAAATTTAGAACATTGATATAAAAGGTGCGATCCCTCTTGACAACAAAAACAAATGTCAATGGAGTGATTGTCACTTTTCTCGACATTCATAAATGTCTTTGCGGAATTTGTCCTTTGCGGTTTAGCAGAAATATTAATATTTGAACCGAGGCGGCTGGATGTTGCTGGCGTAACTTGCGCACGAGTAAGTATCCTTTGCTGTCCTCTTACGAATTCTATTAATTCTGAGCTCGACGGAAAGCTTTCATTGTCTCGAATAGAAGATTCGAAAGCTTTTACTGTCTCTATATCAAGGCGTTTAAGACCCAGATGTAGCAACATAAATTCTGCGAGATCCTTGATTTGCAACTGTTTCAGCGCGGCAATGTTTGTCGCATACGTATCTGCAAAATTTTCTAAGGAAGCGGGAGTGACCGAGTTAACCACAGGCATTTTCAATAACCGGTCAAAGTATGATTCTGCGAGTACGCGATGATCGTTATATTTATTACATAAAGCGTTCCAGATCACCTGGTAATTTGTACCAGTGGGTGTGATCGTCTTACAAATAGTCAATGCCTTTCCCGTTAACTTGGACATGAGATATTGCATCTTTTCAGTGTTGTCTAATGAACTATTTAAATGAATAACGGAGACATAGGTTTCATAAAACAGAGGCCAATTTTCCAAATTTCCGTCAAAACATGCAATTTCTAAAAGCGGTAATTTGATTTGACGGTGCGGTTTCTCTACTGAATTTGACAGCATGCTTGACTCGGTAAATTTAATGACACCGTACATTTCCTCAAATGCGTTCAGTTGAGCGTACTCGGCGACCGCTTGAGGATTAATCTCAAGTTCACAATCGATCTTTTCGTCTAGAATGGTGATAAACTCCGAACGGATTCTCTCTACGGTGCCAGCGCCCGATAAAAATGCTTGACGATTTGTAGCGCTATCGGAAGATTTTTTAATTTTGTCAAAGACTGACTGTAATGTCGCAAAACTTGAAGCTAGTTTGGCATTTAAACGTTTTAAACGTCTGTCATCCCGTGACGACGAACCAGACGGTGCGGTAGCCATTTTCTTGTTCCGATTATTTATTGAATGTAACAAGAATACAGACCAAGAATATGCTTATAATATTTATAATAAAATAATTTAATTAATATTCAATTTGCGCGCAGTACTCAGTGGGGTTATCTTTGACCCCGACAACCGTGAGGGGTTAACAACACTGAATTAAATTTAAAATTAATGTTTGCGGAATAACAAATTTATTATTTCAATTGATCTATCCAGTACTGGGAGTAGATTAAACAAAATAACAAATTATTAGTAAAGACACGAGGTCTATGAACAATATACAATGCGGGTAGAAAAAATTTAAATTGCGGGTGAGCGTAATACACTCTGAAAGTTTATAAGAGATATTGAAATAAGAGTTATATATCTCCGGCTCGTTTTGGACCATGAATGATGCGTGTTTTGTGTAGTTTTTTAAAAGAAGGACCTTGAAATGTGTATGTTATGTGTTTGAACCACTGCTCAAGTAGAAGGTAAGCACCCAAGGAAAAAGGAGAGAATTACTCACTGCGGGACTTGTACTTTCTTCTCTGCGGCGGTCAATAGCGAAAAAATGCGGATGCGATAAATAATGTTGATGTTCACAGGTTGATGGTCGATTATGGACTGATGTGGGTAACAGGAAAGTGACAGGTTTATAGGGAAGGGTAGGAAGGAAATGTGACAATACTAGCTACAAGTACAGCAGTTCATGTATGTGTATAGTTTTGTATAGATGTATGTATGTAAGTGTAGCTGTGTAAATGCCCAACCAGTAAGTGTGTGTGAGCTTATTGTGAGCGGGACAGAATGACAGTCGCGGGTGTTCCGCGTGTGGTTTAAAGTCTAGCCTCTTAAGTTGAAACAAAGTATATTAAAAGTGCAGCAGTTGTGGAATATTTACCAAAACCAATATATGCTAGAATAGTATATATATAATAGTTTATCCAGTATATTTTTTTACTCTTTTATTGTTTTATCTGAGAAACCAGTTTGCATTTTCAATGCATTTGGAAATCAGGTATGTTGCAATTTGCGCTTGAAATGCTTTTCTAAAAACCATTTTGAATTTTCAAATGAAAAGTTGTAACCCATTTGGTTAGGCATTATGTATATGTTTGTTTTATTTGTTCGAAAAATTAGTTAAAATATTTTTATTTTACATTAATGATTGTTTGACAGTTCCTGTTAATAATAGAAACACTAATATAGTGTACTGTAGTAATGAAAATTCTCTTTTGGAAACTGTCGTCTTGGAAACTGTCGATTGTTATTATGAAAAAACTCTCTTCATTTTTGCTGGATTGGAGCATACATACTTTTTGGATTGTGGATTTATTTCCGAAGTGTAATTATTGATTTCGGAACATTTGCTGAACAATTAATATCAAGAATTGGGCTGATGTCCTGTACCTCAATTTTGGGATAAAAAGGGAGGCCTCCTACACTAGCAGAGAACTACAATCAAAGGTTAGTGTTTCTGTTCTTTTAATAGGAATTGTAGGCAGCCATATTCTGTGATATTGTTCGCGAAAATTAAATTCACAATCATATATTTTGAGTACTGCACTCAGAGAGATCTGGGACTATTTACACGTCCCAGACTCACATATTACCATTTCAATTTTGCATTTCAAATGGCTTTGGGTACACATTTTTCACATCTATGCTAAAGTTTTACCTTGTACAAGGGTGGTCAACTTTTAATTTTATATGTATCTATTAATAATGATATATTGGATCTGGATAATCTGAAGGTCATTTGTGCGAAAAATTATCTCACGAGCGCTGTTTCTTACAAATAGTTTTTACCTTGTTTTACATGATATTCCGCAATCTTATTTTTTAATTTGGCAAATGAAAATTTGCGATGGCAATTATTATTACTGCCATATATTATTTGAAGCTTCTTTTTTTTCGTTTTTTTTTATGAAGACCATAAGAGTCCCAAATTCTCCCGCCTGGAGTGAGTGAGACTATCGCATCCCCATTTGGGGTAGGTGAAGATGGGAAAGTGGAAAATGGGGAAGTACTTGGCTATTCAGATCTGGTCACCAAACACGGCTAAAGCCATTTCAAGCAACGTTTCAATTCTGAATGATGGTCTTACACCAGGGCGATACTGAGAGTATCTTCCATTCTGGAACGTGCCGCAAATATGCTATATTATTTCTGTTTAATTAATCATGAAATAACACAAATTAATCAAATAAAATTTATTTACGACCACGCCGGCCGTCAATTTTACAGTTAATGAATCTTTCAAAAATCCTGATAAACATGACGTGAGTAGCTAATATAACGGAATGTTTGCGTTGCCCTATAAATTCCTATAAAAAAATATTGTCTGTATCATGAGATTATTATTTGAGGGTTTTTTCTGCACCAAAAAACAGATTTTTTAATAGTTAATTTCGCCCACGTACATTTTTAAAGCAAGTTTTTTAAAGCTTCTCTAGCGATGATATTGCGGCATCATATTCACATTCCGTAACAAATTGGACTGTTTTTCCAATAATGTGAAACCTTTTGAAGTTATATTTTCCGGCAATTTGGACAAAAGATGGCAAGCGGTCCAGTCATATTTCATCCCGCGAACCGTTTGTACTTCAATTTCTCAAAATGGCACATTGGATTTATACAACTGTATTATGCAGTTATTTGAAAGAATAAATCAAGTTAAACGTATGACGGAAATAAGAAAATATAAGTCGCAGATATATTTCAAATATTTTTGGTTTTATTATACAAGTTTTTTGTGAACTCAAAAATGCTAATCTAATGCAAACTTTCAAGGATTTCAATTGTAACAGGTTTGTTTTGTACCAATGTAGAAAGTGAAGAAACGGACAACTCGTGAACGTTTTTTATTATACATTATTATATATTTTAAATAACAGGAGACATCCTGAATTGTAGCTGAGCAGTGACCTTTTCGTCAATAGAACCACGAGTAATTTAAAATCTGAACCTTTATTGTAAAAAAAAATCTATTGATGAATAAACGATTTATTATATTTCACGCACCAGACTTTTAGGTCCGGGTTTAGTTTTCCCCATAGGAAAAACTAAACCCTTCCACACACTTTTCCATAAAAATGATCATCTACTAAATCCACGCTATGCAAATGTATATAAGTATAATTAATACAAAACAATACAAGAACAACATGTTAAACTACCAGACCATTAAATGGGAAAATAATTCACCGACTCCAGATATTTTCATATCAGAGGGTTCGGCTCGGTGGAATTCCTAATTTGACCGATAAATCCTACTGATCTCTCAATATAAATTTATCAATATTTTTATTATTAATTTATATATATTTCAACCACATTTATTGTTTTAAAAAACTAACAGTTTAAGTAAACCCTGATGAAGTAAACATTTCTTACGAAACATATTGGTCTTTTTAAACAATAAACGTGGTTAAAACTGATTAATCTATTAATTTTGAATAAAAATGATTTCACAAAATAAATTTGCTGTGTTCGAAGAAAAAAAAATAATACTATTGACTTATTTACTAATCATTGAAGAAAAAAATAACAATAATAATCTTTTTTTGATGAAATTAAATTGATAAAATTATACTAACATACAGACCAATTGGTCATAATAGACCCGATATAGTTTTACATGACAAAATTAAAAAAATAACTTATATCATTGATGTAGCTATTCCAAATTCCTGTAATATTCAAAAATCTGTTTCTGAAAAAATAAGAAAGTATACAGATTTAGAAAATGAAATTAAAAGAATTTGGCATTCTCAGACTATAAAAATATTACATTTTATTATTTCGGCTACTGGCATTATACCTAGCTCTCTCATTAAGAATTTAGGCGTATCAAATTTGTCAAAGAATTTGTATATAAAAATGCAAAAATCAGTCAATTTAAATACATGTACGATTACGAAAGATTTTTTTAATATTTATATTGAGGGATCAGTAGGATTTATCGGTCAAATTAGAAATTCCACCGAGCCGAACCCTCTGATATGAAAATATCTGGAGTCGGTGAATTATTTATTGTTATTAAGTTTATTTTGTAGAACTCCATTTTAATTTTTTATTTCTTTTATATATTCAATAATATTATTATTCAATGTATAAAAACAGTTTATTATAAACAAGTTCTGCTTCGTATTTATTATTAAGCGTTACAGCTGTTTCGCCCTCTGAAGGCATTATCAAACTGGTGTCAGACCCACTTACAGACGATGAATTTATACTAAATACTAATAAATATACTGGATAATATGTAAAAAAAAACCATGAGTCATCATTTGCAAATGACTAACAACATAATTAGAGTGCATAGCGACCTTCAGTTGAATTTTAACAATGCAATTTGGGAATTTACAATTAGGGAAATAATAACCATTAATAGCTTCAGTCATTTTACTAAGAAATTATAAATTAGTCATCGTAAATATTGATCTAGATTTAGTATAAATTCATCGTCTGTAAGTGGGTCTGACACCAGTTTGATAATGCCTTCAGAGGGCGAAACAGCTGTAACGCTTAATAATAAATTCGGTGAATTATTTTCCCATTTAATAGTCTGGTAGGTTAACATGTTGTTCTTGTATTGTTTTGTATTAATTATACTTATATAATACACTTGCATAGCGTGGACTTACTAGATGATCATTTTTATGGAAAAGTGTGTAAAAGGGTCCGGGTTTAGTTTTTCCTATGGGGAAAACTAAACCCAGACCTAAAAGTCTGGTGCATAAAAAAAAATAACATAAATATACAAATGCGAATAGTGAATGCGAATGAGTCCCATTTGCGACCATTATCTTTTTATTGTTGTTCTGTGTCTTGTCCATTTACATATTTAAAAAATAGAACATTATTGTTATCTTCTTCTTCAATGATATATTACATTAATGGGAATAATCTTCAAAAGTTAAAAAGAGAGTTTTTTGTACAAAATTGAATATTTACTAATCCAATAAACTTTACTTCGAGAATGCTTTCCGAACAGGAGGAAATTCTTTCCTAGTTAAAGTCAAATTAGCAGTAGATCATAAAAACAATGCTGGTTCAAGTAATTTTTAAAACACTCTATTACTGAATTTCCATAAAGCATATACCAAAACAATAAATAAACTCAAGTATTTGCATAAAGGTGAACTTATTTCTCTGTTACATTAACTTACCCAGATTAACAATCGTAATAAAATTAGTTTTTTTTTTCCACAAAGTGTGAATATTTGCAAAATATTAGCTTTCATTAGTGAACGGGAATGATCGTGGAGTGAAAAATTAAATACATGATAATATGGTGGAAAAAAAAGCGAAAAAAAAGCTGGTGCGCGGGTACAGTATTCCTATATTTTTAAGACCTTGATTTTCCAAAACCATTTCATCGCATTTTATCATACACTCGTATTACACAATATTAGAATTTATTCATCTAAATGTTAAGTAATATAAAATTTATACATTGTTTCATATAAGACCACATTCCGTGCATTTTAAAACAAATTTTAAATTAAATAATTATGCAGTGTGTTCATAAATTCACCTGAAAAAATTGCAAGCGGTATTTGATACATTTCTCGTTATTAAGTAAGTAGGTACCTACCGTAACAATGGACAGATGTTACTGCTTCAGACAGATGGCGCTTTGTCATCGTTATTTCGATTAATGTCGCGTATTAATGGGACGCGCCCTTGCCAGTAAATAATAATTGAGAGTGTGTCGCTGATTAATGCGGCCAGTGATTGCCAGTGGCCCGGGAGCGCTTCATTTCCTGATCCCGATAGCTTCCAACCTCCCGTGGATATGCTCTAAGCGACGCCGATTTAGTAAATCAAGTTTGCCACTTTGCGACTGTATGTGCTGTGCTTGAGTGTGTTTACAAGAACGGAAAACAAATTTAAGTGAATTTTATTGGTTGATTTTTTTTTATATATGAGTCACAAGATTCCCAACTGCTCCCGTCTGGAGCCCCAATTGGGGTATGTTGTGAGGCTGAATGTAAGTAGGGAGGGGAAGGAGATGGGGAAAGAGGATGGTGGGGAAGTACCTGGCTATTCAGATCTAGTCACTAAACGTTTCAATGCTGAATGGTAGTCTTACACCATAATGTGTGAAAATACAAATATATCAAATAAAATTTATCTGCGCACGCCGGGATTTGATCCCGCGACCTCCAGATCTCTAGTCAGAAACCTTGCCCCTGGACCACGGCGGCCGCCTATACATGACATTTCCACAGGATTTTTGTCGAAATTTAAAAAATATATATATATATATTTTACTTTTTATTTTTAACTTTTTAATTTAACGAGTTAAACCTCAAATTATAATATTTTAATTAACGAAGATAATATTAGCGAAAGTCAATCGAAAATCCGAAAGAGAAAAAAATACTGATAATATATATTTTACGTTTAAGGTACCTACCTTAATAGTTTAATAAAACAAATTTATAACTTTTTCCACTCTAATTTAATAATATTTTTTTGTATAAAATCGGTAGGTTATGAATAATTTGTTCCAGTCTGAAAATGGTTTTGACAAGCTCAAATCGGTTACGGTCAATAAATTAAAGTGGAAAAAGTTTAAAATTTGTTTTATCACAACAAGTTTTTAAAGATTGGTATTCATGGCAATCTTTATCGTTGGCTATCTTCTTATATCTCCAACCGTAAATCCGATTCCGTTGCTGTAACATCGGGAGTTCCTCAAGGCAGCCTATTAGGACTATTATTATTTGATAATAGCAGATACCCGGCATGCGTTGCATGCTAATTAAATAAATAAATTGTTTCTCCCTTCTTGTCATTTCCCATTCATCCCGTTCCCCTTCCGACTCCTCTTCCCCTTCCACGTCTCCTTCCCCTCCCGCATTCCCTTTTTCCCTTCCCGCGTTCCACCTCCCCTCTCCCGCTCCCTCCTTTCTCCCCCCCCCCCCCCCTCCGCGCGTTCCGCTTCCACCATCTTCGCCTTCCCCTCTCCCTCGTCTCCCCTCCCATAAGCCCCCTCCTTAATTCCCCAACCGACCCTCCCGCATACCCCTCCCCGCAGCTTTTTTTCTCTTCCGCCTTACTCCATAAAATACACCCATTTTTCCAACAACTCGCGTGACCTATTTAATTTTTTATAATGGAATTCCACCACGAATTATCAGTTTCAAACATAGAAATATTATAAAGTACCTGCCTTACTTATATAAAATCTAAAAAATTCTTCCAAGAAATCAATCTACACTCTTAAGTACATCAAAAAATGCAGGAATTCGAATCGCGCTCTGCCGGCCGCCTAACATGTAAAAAGCAGGAACTAAGTATTCCAAATTACGCACACGTCATATTAGAATGTTGCCTGCATTCTACACATAAAAGTTCATTATGCGCATTCAAGGGGAGACTAGTTTGTGATATTGTCGAAAAAGGCCGTGCTTTTCGGTAAAAATGCAAGGCATGAAATCCGGCAACAGGAGCCGTCTGTACCTCTATACATTCGTATAACTTTAATAACGAAATAAAAATCGTATTAGTTTGTTGGCTTTCCATATACTTTCAGTAATTGGTTTATAATATCCACTGGAGAGCAAGGGGGTTTATTTTTTAAAAATGAGTCGAATTTTCTTACGTTTCGTTTAGGATTCGCCCGCGCTCATTAAAACAATCATACCTCCAAATATTGGTACAAAAACAGATAAAGTGTTAACTGTCCTCTAGCCAGTAAATGTTACTAATAGACGTCTGCGTTGATTTAACCACTGATCCGCGAACAGTAAAATTGAATAACGAACCCTTTGACATACAATACATAACAGAATTTGCCTGAAGTAAACATTCACGGCATTTTTGAACGCGGTGTCATGATCGCTATGAGAAATAAATAGAACTGGCATTTCTACTTATTTGCTATTTTCATTACAAACATTTCTCTGTCATTACAATTTCTTAAGAGGGTATTACCAGAGAATACCTGAAATTAGTCATTTTTAAATCAAATTCTAGACGTATTAACTCTTTTTTACAAAAAAACATAAATTGATTTTGAAAGATTGTTATTTTATCTGTTATTCGCAGTTCTAAAATTTTGAAAAACTAAGTGTATTTTTAATATACTAATGTTACATCGTTGGTCGTTGGCAGATTTGTTCAATTTTCAAACGATAGATTCTATTAAACAACTAAATTTCAAATCATATACTCGTACAACCAAATAAATCAATACATAATGTAGTCAACATAGTTTTCAGAATTTTAATTTTAGTTAAATTAAAATCATTAAAAAATAAATCCGGGAAAGTGTTTTGTGACAAAAATACCTAAGTTTTTTCTATTTATTTAAGGTCTTGCAAACTAAAATATATAAATATATAGTCATTTTTTATTTACGCACTTATTTTGTTTAGACATTATTGAAAAATCATAAATACTTATGATCAAAAAATACTTACAAGAAGTACACGATATTTAATAATTTATCATCGTGCGTTTTGAGCATTTTTATTGCTTACTTGAATGTAGGTATATATTAAAGCAAGTTTTGAATGAAATAAAACGAAATTTAATTTTTAATTTAAAAAAAATTAATACGGGGAATAATCGATCTTTCTTATGGGAACCTCCCTGTACAGTTGCAAGCATTTTTAAACTTTTGTTCTCAGTCACTGGTCAATCGCTCATTAGCAAGCAGCCTAAAGATTCTGAATGAAAACTTATATTTTTTTAATCATATAATTCGCCCTTATTCCTATTGCCTACATTGATTAAAAACTCTGTACACCCTACTGTTCCGGAGTAGGAGACTACAAGTCATTACTAGTCGATACTAGTCGGTATACTTAGCTATTCATCTTCAAAACTTTAGAATGAAATACCACTGTCTATTCGAATATCGACATATTTGCATAGCTTCAAGAAGCTCTGAGGCGAAAGGTTGCTGACTGCACAGTCAACCGCACACATCTTAATTGATAAAATTGACAATGAACGGAATACCTACTTATATTTGTGATTATCTTTTTTTTATTTTGAGTTTTAATATTTGATTTTTAATCGGTGTATTACAGATTTGATTAAATTATTTATTATATATATAAATCATAGTATGTGTTTTACATTAAAGGCACTGCTGAAAACCAGCTGCAATCCGGGAGAAATCCTGAACGTATGGCTGAGCAGTGACCCATTTGTTAATAGAATCAATTTTAAACAAATAAAATTATTTTTATTGCTTACTTCAAAAATTTAAACAAACAAAATCATTAAATTTGTAAAAACCTATTGATTTATTTTTCATTCATTATTTTTTATTTATTTTTTTATAATTATTATTATTATACTAGTCGAATCTGTGAATTAAGAATTCAACTGTAGGTAGGTACGGTAAATACTTACTAGCAATTTATGTACCTACTTGCAAAAAGTACAATATAACATTGTAAGATGTATCTGGTATCCATGTAGGTTTGTAGGTATTAGGTACATAGGTCCCTTTTAATCCTGGATTTTCATATTATTAGTATCTAGCTTCTGCCCGCGACTTCGTCTGAGCAGGATTAGTACTTCGAGTAGCCTATTTTATTTTCCTAGGTCCCATCTATGTTTGTACCAAAATTCCTAACTTATTTAATTAAAAAATCTATAATTCTTGATTTGATTCAAAGTATTAGGTCAGTACTTCAAATAAATTCACTTATTTAAATATTTTCTAAAATAGAATAAAAAAATCATTGTTTTTCAAAATGTCATTCTCAAATTTTGACACTAATTTTATATTAAACAATAATAATTAGTATTTGTAATATATGGAAAATAGCTAGTTTTGTAAATTATAGCCTGTATGTTATTCTGATGTATGAGCTATATTATTGTAAAGTTTCATTAAAATCCATTCAGTAGTTTCTGCGTGAAAGAGTAACAAACACACATAAATCCATACAAACTTTCGCGTTTATAATATTAGTAAGATAAGCGATCTGAGGGCAACAGAAATTACCTAAATAAAATTTCTTGAAAACATTACACTGACTACCTTTGTTCTCGTAGAAATATGTTTTTTCTTTATTATTATTTAAACCTGCTAAACTACTTTTTAGTTTTTCAGCGGAATATTTAAGACAAAGGTTCAATCTCTTTGGCTGGTATTAAATTTAAGAAGTAGGTGTACCTAGACATATATTTTTTAAATATGAAAAAGGTGCCGGTTCATTATTTTCACTATTCAACAATTATAAAATCTTGTTAAACAAAAACATGAATTTACAGAATCAGGTCCATTCTTCCTTAAATGAAATCCCAAGACAAAGCTAGCATATTTATTTAACTGCGTACTTATAAAAAAAACTTTTTTCTTGGACATTATGTGTTTTAATACTCTCGTCACTTTTAAAAACGCAAAGTATTTAAAATGATTAAGCCTTTTTGCGGCGGAACTCCTCACCTTTCTTTCCTAAAAAGACCCTCCACACAGCATCCTGAAGGATGATATAGGGACTGAAATAAATTATTTTCCTCAGGGCTTTCTGTGTGGAGATAATGTAAGAAAACCTTACCCCCCTGACAGCCTCAGGCCCCAGGCAACAGTTCCTATCACTTTGCCAGTAAGCTTGCAATATTCAAAATAATTCCAAGAACCTTTCAATGGAGTTGTAGGAAGGAAAGGGGATTTATGAACCGCCCAAGATATCCTGTGTATTTTACTAATATGAAATATCATTTAATAGGATTCACAACTCTTTCATTCAAATTTTAATTATTTTCGTGATGCGTTCGGTTCATCCATTAAAAAAAATTGTATCCCGTTGTATTAATCACTCGTTATCCCGTAAAAAAACGTCAAATTCATCCTGTTGTGATGCGAGCACAAAAAATCTCATTAAAAAAACTAAACGAACGAGCCCGTGCCCGGCGAGCAGATAATATTGCTATCTCGGGTGCTATTTTGGAAAAGTGCCCACTCTGGTGCCATGAAATATAAATACCAGAACAAATTTTTAACGAAACCCGACAAATTATCCACTATATTAGTTCAGCGAGGATATGAAAATTCCTTCGTCGATAAACGATGATTTTCATGCATACTGGATGATAAAATCTTTGCACTATCCATAACCATCGGAGTTAAGAAAAATATTTTTTCACATTAGCTCCACACAGGAGGCACTGAGGAAAATAATTCTCTTCAGGGCCCATGTCACCTTTGGAGATGCAGTGTAGGAGGTTTTTTTGTAAAAGGAAGGAGAGTAAATTCTGGGTTATTGTTGAAGTTATTATTGATTTAAATGGCTTTAGCCTTCATTGAAGAAGAAGATAACAATAATAATCTAATTTTTTTAAATATTAAAATGAACAAGACACAGAAAAATAATAAAAGATAACGGTTGCAACTGGGACTCATACCCAGAACCTTACGTCTTACCGGCTTTAATTACCAAAATGAATGGCATTAAGTCCTTCTTGGTCAATTCTTGCAGATCGATGAAAGTCCAGGAACCTATTTAAATCAAGATCTACGATTAATGGAAATAGTTCCCACATTCGAAGATCACATCTTAGGTCAAATGAAATATTTTTTTATTCAAACTATTATACGAGGGTTGTCCAAGAATTAAAGACCTTTACTTATTTTCGACTACGCGGACATTATTTCTCAAAATATGGCGGCACTAGCGTTTAACACAGACTTTCCCCTAAAACGACCGATGATCCGGCTTGGTAGCTGCTTCAGTGCGATCTTTATCAGTTTTTCTTCCTTCAAAAACTTTCATTTGAGACGGACATCCCGCCTGTCGAGTCCCGCCGCCTGCGTGGTGCGCTTAATTTTTCGCTTTCTCAACTAGGAGTGAGTCCACTCCGTTTAAGTTCTGTTAAGCTCTGTATTTTGATCCCAGACTTTAGTAAATCTACCACACACACGATTTTGAGGAGAAAATAGCGTATGTAAAGTGCAGGCTAGTTGGGTTCCCAAAATGCTGAAAGACAAAAACATGTGGAAAGCGCTCGAGACATGTTTTTTCAACCAAGGCAAGGCCTTTTTGGTGTTAAAACATGGGTTCACCACTTAACCCCGGAATTAAAAAGGAAATCAATGATATGATTTGCATATATTTCTTCACCTGAAGCAACATTTGGCCGTAAAACCTTTGGAGACCAAATAGGACTCGGAGGAAGAGGTTACAGCATTTTTGGCGCAGAGTTGTACGACAAGGGAACCAGGACCTCGTGCCACGGCTCACCAAGTACATCGATCTTAACGAGGTCGAAAAATAGTGGGGATATGTACCTAAAATGCTGATTTTTTTAATTAGAAAGGTTTTCAATTATTGAACATCGTGTACAAAGCGTTTTCAAACTGCGTTTTCTTAGGTATTACAAATTAATACCCAAGTTTTGTTCAAAACCACGAATAAATAAATAAAAAAATATGCTAGCACCGCATGAATAAATTTCCAGAATATGTTTTGATTGTTGTGAATTTTCCGGCCGAAATAAAAGTGTATTCCGCCATATTCCATCCCTCGCATTCAAGTTTAAATAAGTGGAATATTCTGGGGGTGGTTTAAAATAAAAATAATACTGGACTAGTGGTTTGTTCCCGCAGACGTCAAATAAAGCCTGAGCGATATCATGAAAGAATGAAAGTGCAGCAAACGAAAGTTCAAAACTGAGAATTAATCCTGAAATAAGCTCGGTTCTATCATGATCCTGGGAATGTCAATGTGGGGTGTACAAAATAAAAAAGATTAATAACGAGGTTGGACTTTTAACATTTGATTTCCTACAATTCACATGGTTTCTGAAACCTGTCATTTAATTTATTTACTTCTATTTTCATTAATTCAGCATTGTTTTCTGACATTGCAATGTTCTCTCTTTTAGCATAATATACCGCTTTAAGAACCGATGATGATATCTACCACTTGTAGGATTATTTTTATGTTTATTATAGTTAAGCTCATTTGAAGTGAAAATAATACAAAGCTGTTCAAATATTAAGAATACCGGAAATTAGCCTATTTTAAATCAAATTCTAGACGTATTGACTGTTTTTTTATAAAAAAACATAAATTGATTTTGAAATATTGTTATTTTATCTGGTACGTGCAGTTTTAAAATTTTGAAAAACTAAGTATATTTTTAACATACTAAGGTCTTACAGTTGGTCGTTGGTAGATTTGTTCAATTTTCAAACGATAGATTCTATTAAACAACACAAATTTCAAATCATAATTAATCATACAAAAAAATAAATCAATACATAATCTAGTAAACGCAGAATTTACACACTTATTTTTTTTAGATATTATTATAAAATCATAAATACTTATGATCAAAACATACTTACAAGAAGTACACGATATTTAATAATTTATAATCGTGCGTTTTGAGCGTTTTTTTTTTTGCTTACTTGAATGTGGGTATATATTAAAGCAAGTTTTGAATGAAATAAATCGATTTTTTATTTTAAAAGTTTGTTACGGGGAATAATCGATCTTTCTCATTGGAACCTCCCACTACAGTTGCAAGCATTTTTAAACTTTTATTCTCAGCCGCTGGTCAATCGCTCTTAAGTTTTTTTTTATTATTATTTCACTGATATAGTCCTTTTGATCTCTTAAAATGCTGCTCTCCTCTTTAACAGGCGCCATACTAACTGAAAGGGACCATGTATCTCAATATAATATGAAAGAGAAAAAAAAAGCCGGCAAGTGATAGTGAATACGCGCAGAAATCCGTACTACTGTTGTGTTTCTTGTATTTACCACCGTACCTTCTTAGCTTGTAACTTCTATCGTAGTACTAATTGAATAAGCTCAGCGATGTCATGTTTTAACTCGAACTTTTGGCATTTCATCTGTCTGTAAATTCGTTTCTACGTTCCGTTCCTGTTCCGGTTACGGTTCAAGCAAGCTTTACTTTGACCACGTGTCTAATTTTGACTGAACTTTCCAATAATACCGTACCTATCCGCCTGAAGGTTTGAAAAAATTAATGTTTTGGAGACATTAAAGTTTATTTAGTCAAATTGCATAATTATGATTATTTTTTGGGTTATTACACCGTACTGCACTACCTACTTCTTTAGTCAATGTTTCGGATAGCATTACAGTGTTCATCTTAACCATCAGCAGACAAGCTGGATACGTTTTTAACATTATATCTGCAAAGCCACTGCAAGTAGCAGACAAGCTACTTGCAGTGGCTTTGCAGATATAATGAAAAAAAAATGTTTTTCGGTAATAAAATCATCAGGCAGATGTGAAATGATTACACATCTGCCCTGATAATGGTCATCTGCCCCTGCGATGTTGCCCGAAACGTTGGCTAAAGAAGGACGTAGCGCAACACGGCATAATAACCCAATAATAAATAACGATCACGAGATCAAGCTTAAGTAAGAAGGCAAAGAAGAATCAATATATTTAGATCTTTTTACTCAAAATATGTATTATTGAGTCCCTACCTATCTTCTACTATGGAACGAAAAACAATGAATATATTAAGACGATAGACTTCGCTTTTCGCCCCATACAAAAAGGACGCCCGGAAAAAAACACTTTTCTACATCGAAAATTGCACAAAATGAATATATTTTTTTTATACTGCCTTCTAGAGGGTAAAAACTATGTCAGTATGTTTTCGAATTTTCGATGCGTTTCGTATTAACGTAAACATTCACTGTCAAACATGTACGATTTATCAAAAAATATTATTTAAGGAAAAAGTGCTGCTAACTCAACTCTCATAAAGAATTATAAAATTATAAAAAGCTACCGACGTAGCTTCTTCTTTCTAAAAAATATATATTTTTTAAAATTTCAATTTCGTGAAAGTTTCGGTGTAGAAAAGTGTATTCTCCATAAACCCCTTTTCGAGCGATTTCTGTAGGTAAATTTGAGCGTTGTCTCATTCGCACATTTCGCATTCGCATGTATTGTAAGTGTGTGTGAGCTTATTGTGAGCGGGATAGAATGACAGTCGCGGGTATTCCGCGTGTGGTTCAAAGTCTAGCCTCTTAACAGGGTTTTTAGCACGCGACCCTTCTTAGAGCTTACGCTCTTGCCATTCTGTCATCGATCTTGTCAACTATTCAAGGTTAGCGATCTGTTTGTTTAAGAAAATCAAGTGAGGTGTGTAAAAGCAAAGGCAGAAATCTCCATTACGGCCAGATTGCTATGTTTGTTAGTATACTTTTGAAATGACGTGGATATTTCTATCTTTGCTTTTACGTACAATATTACATACAAATATTGTACGTGATACACGTATATACTATATTTGTATGTAATATTGTACGTAAAATCAAAGATAGCAATCTCCATGTCATTTTAAAAGCAAACATTGCAATCTGGCCGAAATGGAGATTGCTGCCTTCGCTTTTACACAACTCAAGTAAAATGTCATCTCTGGGGTATTTCGATTTAGATGATAGATGGAGTTTTTCGAAAGAATTTTCTAATTTCGTTCCCTTGGAACAACAAGCTTTTATATGCCATTTTAATGAAACTGAGATATTGAGGTTCAATGTTTGCTTTCCGAATAAAATACCAACACTTGAAATTTATGAAGAAGTGATGATGAAGAGACTTATGTGACTTATTAAGTGATTATGATGAAGTGACGCAGAATGTATCTTGATTAAATAAAACTTAAAAAAAACATTTAGCTTTTAGCCAAACAACCCTGTTGCTGTCTAAAAATCAATTAAATTCAGAATAAGTGGGTTCTGATTATTTTCATTTATTTCCTCAGATTCGTGTGGCAGATGGAACTTTGTTGTCCCAAGCAAATATATTACCTTGTAGGTACCGTGTACTTCGAAAAATAAAAATAAAAGTTTTTTTAACTAAGAATAAGACCTAGGCTGCTCTTAAATTCCAAATTGAACCTTACAAATATTAATGATTTGCGAACTTACATGGGAGTTGGGCATAGAAACATAGAAAGAAACGTGGTTTAAAAAAGTCTCTTTTGGCAAAAGTGTCAGATAGAACTTTGTTTCTTTTTACATGAGTACCGCACAAGAGCCCCAACTACTCCCGCCTGAAGCCTGTGAGTCTATGGCATCCCCAATTGGGGTATGTTGCAAGGTTGAACTTTTTGGGATGGTGATGGGTATGAGGAAGCTGGGGAAGTACCTGGCTATTCAGATGTGATCACCAAACACGGCTAAAGTTATTTCAAGCAACGATTCAATTCTGAATGTTGGTCTTAATCCAGGGCGACACTGAGAGTATCGTCCACTCTGGAACGTGCTGCAAATGTAATATATCTTATTTTTAATCAATTGTGAAAACTGAAAATTAATCAAATAAAATTTATTTGCGCACGCCGGGTTCGAAGCCGGATTGGGAGTCGAGAGCCTTAACATTCGACCACGCTGGCCGTCAAAAGGATGTCCTAGAGGCGCGATTTGTAAATACTGGCTTTATTAAAAAATGATTATATCCCTTCAAAATGAAAACTAAAAACCTCTTTTTTATGTTTCTAACTAAATTTTCTAATCGCGAAACCAGGACTCACAAAGTTACGCGGGATTATCTTAATTATGTTTGAACCAACGCAACGTCTGAAGTGCCTCACTCATTTATGTTAAAATCCGCAAATCCGCCCTACCTTGCGGATTAGCTTCCAACCCCTTCCATCTGGTCATTATTATACGACGCGATCTCAGAACAAAACATTATTAAGAGGGTATTACCAGAGAATACCGGAAGTTAGTCCCTTTTAAATCAAATTCTAGACGAATTGACTCTTTCTTATTTTGAAAGATTGTTATTTTTTCTGGTACACGCAGTTTTAAAATTTTGAAAAACTATGTGTATTTTTAAGATACTAAGGTTATACCGTTAGTCGTTGGCAGATCTGTTCAATTTTCAAACGATAGATTATATTAAACAACACAAATTTCGAATCATATAATCACGGCAAAATAAATTAATACATAATCTAGTCAACACAGTTTCAGAATTTAAATTTTAGTTAAATTGAAATCATTAAAATAAATCCGAAAACGTATTTTGTGACAAAAATACCTCAGTTTTTCTATTTATTTAAAGTTTTACAAACTAAAATATATTTTTTTTTACACACTTATTTTGTTTAGACATTATTGAAAAATTATAAATACTTATGATCAAAAAATGCTTACAAGAAGTACATGATATTTAATAATTTATCATCGTGCGTTTTGAGCATTTTTATTGCTTACTTGAATTTAGGTATATATTAAAGCAAGTTTTGAATGAAATATATCGTTATTAAATTTTTAATTTTAAAAAATTGATACGGGGAATAATCGATCTTTCTCATTGGAACCTCCTTGTACAGTTGCAAGCATTTTTAAACTTTTATTCTCAGCCGCTGGTCAATCACAATTTGTTGGTATACGTTATTTCGTACGTATACCAACAAATTATTCTTACATGTTCCCGCCAATAAACATTGAAACCCTGCTAATTTATTCGTACAATTAAAATTAATTTATAATTAATTAAAATTTATAATTAATTTAAATTTATAATAAATTAATTTTTTCGTCCCGTTTTTAACCGTTTTTACGAATAAAATAATCGTATTTTAAAATAACATTTTTCTCCGTGTATCTTGGAGGCGGTGTATATTTCATACCCTAAATAGACTGCACCGATTACGAATTTTCTTATAATTTTCCTTACAGTAAAAACAATTGCTATCTATAAAAAAAGACCTTTTAATTATGTGAACTAATTTTATCAACGTGTAATTAAAAGGATTTTTACAAATAAAAATCATACGCTAATGGACACTTACAACCTCCCTTACATTTTAATTATAAAACTGCCAATTACAAAATGTTCGAATTTTTAATGAGAATGTCAAGAAAATGTGTAATTAATTTATTGGAAAATATGCAGATCCTTTTCCACTATAAATTCTCTTTGCAAAGCTCGACCCGCATGTATTCTCTATCTTTACATAATTCGGCTGGGACCTACAAGATAATATATTAACGATCTCATACGAATATTATTAAAAATATTTCAGAATCTATCAAAAATATTCCTGAAAACGAAGTAATACTTAACTGTATTTAAAATATCTGTAGGTGGAAACATAAAATAAATGTATTACATGAATGTCGGTATTTATGTTTTCAAATAACCGAGTAAATAAAATATATACACACAGGTAGAAACACACATTAACAATAAGAAATATTTTCGAATTGTAGTAAGGCGTAGTCCAGTGGTAACGCTTTAGACTCCCATTCCAAAGCTCGCGGGTTCGAACCCGGCGTACGCCAATAAATTTTATTTGATTCATTTGTGTTATTTCACAATTTATTATTAAAAAAATAATATAAGGTATATTTGCGGCACGTCCCAGGGTGAAAGATACGCTCAGTATCGCCCTGGTGTAAGACCACCATTCAGAATTGAAATGTTGCTTGAAATAGCTTTAGCCGTGTTTAGTGACTAGATCTGAATAGCCAGTTACTTTCCCACTTTACCTTCAGCCTCACAACATACCTAAATTGGGAATGCCATAGTTTCATTGGCTCCAGACGGGAGCAGTTGGGACTCTTAAGAGGTTTTCATTCTAAAAAAATCAAAAAAAAATTTAATTAAAAAAGATTTATATTTCCAGTTTCGCGTGCAGAGGGCGTGATTAATTTCGTTATCAAAAATCTAGCATTCACAAAAAATCATCAATATAACGTTTTTGTGACTTAATATACCTACATAAAATACATTAATTAACTTTTTCATGGCAAGTAGTTAGAATTAATAATATAAACTTAACGCAATAATAATAATTAATCACGTTCATATTTCTGTATTAAATTAATCCGGAAATTAAATTTTCTTTTAATTAATTTTATCACAATTTTTATGGTACGTTTGAAAATTAATATGGTAGGTAAATTCGTTCGTTTGGATCCAACGCAAATCGAAATAACAAGTTTAAAGTGTGGTGTTTCACCCTTTTGCCAAGTCTATTAAAAAGCACGACCCGACTAGTGGAACGTCCGCCATTAAAACAGGATCATTTAATAATTGCCAAAATTTAATTACGTTTTCTGATGGCCGCCTGTCTGCCGGGAAAGTGTAGGCTAATAATTTTACCTATATGGTATTATTCGGTGGTCGAATTTTTCTCTCATCTGAAGAGATAAAATGTGTTTAGGAAATACACATTGATAATTTTAGTACCTACCTATTGGATTTTCATTATACAATATTATTCTGGGGGTTTCTCACCATCCTCCTTATACTTATTATCGCTTATCCATACTATAGCGAATATTATTAAAAATAAATAAAAACTACTTGCAATAGTTAGAAAACTAGGCCAACTTATCCAATATACAGCCACTATTCATAGGTTCGAGTACCGAATAATAAACTACGACTCAATAAATAATTAAACAGTAAATCGCAAATCGAAAATAAGCTATTAGGAGGATGGTGAGAAAACCCCTCAATATTTTATTTTAAACTTTTAGAGAAGTAGTTGATATTTATGTCGCTGTTTTGTTAGGTACATTTTAAACAATAATCACAAAATGCAGTTTATAAATAGAATACATATTTTTTAATTGACCCTCCACAAAGCATCCCCAAATATGACTTATTTATATTGGCTCCACACAGGAGCCCTGAAGAAAATAATTCCTCTCAGGGCCTATGTCATCTTTGGGGATGCTGTGTGGAGGGTATTTTTAGGAAAGGAAGGTGAGGATTTTCTGGGAAGGAAAGGGGTATGAAGTTAGGGGGCAGACGCATCTGCCGTTTGACGACAGATGCGTCTGCCCGGACCCGGACCCAAACGTAGCAAACCACATGAGGTGACTTATGCCAGAGGTGTTGGTCATCCAATAAATGTTTCCCGGGGCGGCGGTACCCATACCCGCCTCCCAAATTAGATAATAATCGTCATGGGCTCTGAAGGAAATTATTTTCCTCGGGGTCTCCTATGTGGAGTTTATAATAAAAAAATAACCAAGAAACTGCGTAGATAGATGGGATTCAAAGATACCGACGGTGAAGAGAATATTTTTTCTGTGATGTATTATTACAAAGTTGGTATCTACCTAAAATCAACTCTGAACACTTGGATCTACGATTCCCATTAACGAGTTTATTTAAAAATATAACCTAAGTTCTTGGAAGTAAAACTTCCATTTGAACCTATAATCATTGTGATGCTTTCTTTTCTTTATCTGTAGGTTTCAAGTTATAACTGCCGCTGTGTCTCTTTTCTTTGACATGATCTACGCAGAGGGGGAGGACTGGTTTTGAGAGTGGTTGGTGTTCTTATTTATTCTATGCCGATGGGACTGACCGCCGAGTATTATGTTGCTAGGCTTCGCACCAGATTTCTACACTTTCATTTTCTTAGAATAATTTAGGAATAAAGAACAAAGATTTTGAAGTGTCTTCTATTCCAAAATTATTCAAAAATACATAGTACAATTATAATTTCGATTTTGAATTTGATTATAATGATTTATTATAACGATTTTAAACTTTGTCCATATTTTTGTATTAAAGAAAGTGGATAAAATAGCTTAAGCAATAAAAAAAGTGGATTAAAGATTTAAATCGTTTTAATAAATCATTACTGTTCTGTAGCGATGGGCACAATCGATGAATCATCGACGATTTAGTCGATCTTTTTTACCATCAAATATTTCGATTCATTTCCATAGATAACTCGATTCTCGCTTTTCGATGTCAAAATTCATTCGAATGCACAGACCGAGACAATCGGTTTGAAACGTCATCGAACTTGGAATCGATTCTCGCTTCTGAGGCCCTAGCACGCTCGCTCTATAACGATCGATAGGATAACTATCGGTAACTTCTCATCGTTCCCTAGCATGACTATAGATCGCCAACGAATAAGTGACAGTTCACAATGACTAAGTTTCCTTAACATATTCGACATCAACTGTTGTTTGTACGTTAGCGATGTGCAGTTGCCCTAGGGAACGATGAGAAGTTACCGATAGTTATCCTATCGATCGTTATAGAGCGAGCGTGCTAGGGCCTCTGGATGTCAAAATTCATTCGAATGTACGTGACGATCGGTTTGAAACGTCTTCGAAAGTCAGATATGTTTTTAGATTTTCACGGCCAAAAGCATTTTCGTTGTTTGTTTGCACATCGTCGGCTAAAGAAGGAGGTAGCGCAACACGGCATAACACCCCAAAAACAAACAACGAAAAAAGTCTTTGAAAGTGGTTGGATGACGTCGTGATTGACATCCATTCTCAGATCCGATTTCTTGACAAACGAAATATTTTATAGGTACATTGTTAGCTGCCTACTGAAGCATGTGGATGTTTTAATCAACCTAATGTGTGAATTGTTAATTATGAATTAATACTTTTAGGTAAGGATTTACGTTTTCAGTATAGTTTATGTGTAAAAGATTGCCATGGTGATAGCTTTTCACAATTTATAAAGGTTTATGATGAGGTTATGTACTACCTATTTGAGTAGTGTATATTTAATTTAAAATAAAACAATAACTTAGTAAAAACCATTCTTATATTTAATGCCAAGCGGGTTTCGCTAAAATAGTAGCTTCTTCAGGGCAGTATACAATTACTAAAATCAGCAAGTAATATATAACCATATGAACATATCTGCTTCATAATATGAACAAATATATTTAATTTATATGAAATTAACTTCGGTTTCTATCTTAGTTTGTAATAAAAATGAAACAATTTCTAAAGTAAGATACCTTTATTTAATGATTATTTGTTAATTTCATACGAATAAATGCAATTACACAATGAGGTTATTTTTTTAACAAAAACGGCATAAAATTATTATCTTATTATTAAAAATAGACCATATTATTAAACATAGACACATTGTCAATAAGGGCTAATTTAGTTCCTTATTACAATTGTTTTGCTGTGAAATGCGTACCAATAAAACAACATTTAAAATTAAATTTAAACAATAAATGCTGCCATACCAATGCACCATAAGCGCCTCCGCCCACTCAGGCAACTGAAAACTCTCAACTGCCAACTGTCTTTGTATTACAATGTGATGGCCCGCACATACACAATCACACAAAACCCCGTTGTCAATGGTAACACAAGCGGTGACTTGCGACTTGCTCTACTGGTTGCCCTGGGCGGCCATTGATAGTTGCCAACTGTCAGCTGATTGTTCTTCTTCTATGGTTAACCAAGCTTTTTGACCAATCAAGACAGAGAAACAGCCGGTTTTAGTTGGTTTTCAGTTGCCTCAGTGGGCGGAGCGCCTTATAATCCATCGATGAATCGTTCGATTATTTTGATTTTTAAAAATCGATTATATAAATGTTTTCATCATTCCATCAATACTGTACAGTTCGGTTAGGTACTGAAAACAGACAGAAAAGTTTCATGGACCCAGAGCTCATCATTTACGAGATCTTACTTCGTATGCCCTCAAAAACATAAGCAACCAGGAATTGCTTCTAAATCTCATCTGTGGTATAGGTACAATGACTTCTAACTGAGGTGAGTTAAAAAAAAGTTAAAATAGAGCAGTTTTTTTCCTACAACGAATACGTTTTGATGATAGGAAATACAAGTTTAATGACATAATACGCCGAACCAGTGAAATTGATTTATTTCGTTATTTTCCTGGGCCTTTAAATTGATTTTCAATCTGCCCCTAGAGATATACGAACTTAAACGACAGAAGACAGTCGATAATTGTTGTAAGTTTGACAACTATTAACCCATAAACTAAACTACTAAACTTTGGAAGCATTTGGATTAAGCACTATCACTTAGTACCTATTATATCGTTAAAATTTGAGCTGTAATCATTTAAACCGATATTTATTGAGATGAATATACTTGTAGTCGCATATATCGACTGCGAATCAAATTGTGATTTCATTCCTAAGATGTACTGTAATGTAAAATTATGATCTCGAGGTGCACTGCTGGTGGTAACCACCGCACAAGCACAAAACAGATTCGTAGTAAAAGCACCAAGCCATCAATTGAGTGTTCATTGCTCAGCTTTTCTTCAGACTCGATATTAAATGCACAGAAATATGAGTATGGTCGATGTCACAGGAATTAGCACTTTTTAGCACCTATTGTGCTTATTTGCAGATTGAGGTTTTCTGTGCTACTCGCCTTTTGTATTTAAACACGTTTTAAATATATATGGTCGTACTTTTTTTTTTTTTTCAGTAACATATTTCCATGGATATGCTTTTTTAAATTGCTTGTTTTTTCTATAACTAATAAAAAAATTATTTCTTAAAGTAGACTTCTTTTGTTTTAGAATGATTTGAAATAAAATGTTTAATATTGGAATAAGATTTAAGTACTTACTACTTGCCATAGGTAGGTACTTAAAATTTTTGATATAAAATAGTACCTACCTATGATGGCATTATGAATTTTAACCAAGCTCGATATTAAATACATTGAAGAGATCACTGTGGAGATCATTGTAGGCTTCTTTAACACAGTCTCGGTATAGCGGCGACTGCCAACTAGCAACTGTCTTTGTATGACAATTTGATGGCCCGCACACTTCATAATCACACAAAACCCCATCGTCATTGGTAACGCAAGCGTTGACTCGCGACTTGCACTGCTGATTGCCGTGGCCGGCCGTTGCTAGTTGCCAGCTGTCAGCTGATTGTTCTTCGTCTACGATTAAACAAGCTTTTTTACCAATCAAGACATAGAAACCAGCTGGTTTTAGTTTGTTTTCAGTTGCCTCGTCAGCGGAGCGTCTTAAATGCACTAAAAGATAACCATGATGATCACTGCACAGATTTTTTTTAACAAACTGTATTATAATTTATTGTTGTAAAAGTCACAAACGTAGGTATATTGACTACACAACGTCAGATAGGGACAGGTACTTTGATAACAGGTGGGTTGGAGGAATGGGGGAACATATGTTAGAGGGAGATTCTAATAGTTGCGTCAAAAAAAAAAATCTCATCTTCAACGGTAATAAATAAACAAGGAAAAAAAAAACAAGTTCCAAATTTCCCAATTAGACCAAAGAACTATTATTACCTCGTATAATAATAATAAGAATTGGATAATTTGTAGTGCGCCGTTTTAGTGAGAAATCACCTCAAGAGCGAATTGCATTACACTTTTGCATTTTTCTTTCTATGATGTATGTCGAAGAAAACGCCTTTTTAGCAAACAAAATTTTATTGACTGACCGTAGCGAAGTCATCTTTTAACACGGCGACCGTTAGGCATTTCTGTAAATGTATTGATTACGTTCCGGTTCTGGATCAAGATGGTTGCTGTCTTGTATACCACATTTTGATCCCACCAGAGTTCGCATTGACAAGGCTAAGAATTTTAAACCTCATTTTTCGTATGAATTTTTTATCTAAACTGACGACGACCTGATTAATAATTTCAAAGCATTTTATTCGCAACTCCTTTATTTTAGTGGGTAGCTAGAAACCTACCCTCGATGAGGTAGATATATGTATATCTACATATTACGTAGGTCCCACGTATACGGGATATAAGTATGTAGGTGGGTTCGTTTGCCCGCCCCAGTTCGGAAATGGAACGTGATGGAAAATTAAATAAAAGGCTTTAGAAACCGCTCCCTGTCTTCTAAATCAGTGGTCTCAAACTGGCCTATATTTCGGCCTTTAATGGCTTCAAAATAAATTTGAAAATTTTTATTCAATTACCTACCTGTAGACAAGAAAAACAGGAACAATTGGTTAGCATGGTTCAACCGAGATATTATTAGTTTAAGTTTGCGGCCCGCTTGAGTTTAAAGTTTGGAGCCACTGTTTTAAACTCGTTAAGTGTTTTTCGCTTTAAACTGCGGGTAAATAGAAAAAACCTAGTTTCATTTTCTCTGAAATACTTTTAGGCGTTGACGTGTCTAACATCGTGTTTATGCTTAAAACATTTAATTGAAATCGTGTTTTTGCATAGAAATGTAGAAATTGTTTACGGATCTTCTCGCCCCTTATTTAATTGTCATTAGTTTTGTGGGAAAACTTGTTCCTAGAATTTTTCATTTTCAAGATATTCTAATTTAGCATCGGAAATGAAGGCACTCTTCTGGGATTTAAGATTTCGATGAAAGGAGGTTTTTTAAATCTGTTTTTGTAGTTTAATAATCTTATATTTGTTTATAAGATTTTTCCTTTTTTCTCGAGAAATCCATTGGAATGATTTTTTGGTCTAAGTGGTTATTTTTGTAATGATTCCGTAATTATGTTTTTCTTATTTGTTTATCATTTCTGTGCTCATACTATTTAACATTTTGTTTCCACTTAAAATCACATTTACGCTCCCTTTTGGGATGCTGTGTCAGCTGTGTGAAGGGTGTTTTTGAGGAAGGGAATGAGTGAACCGGAGTATTGAAGAGATCTATGTTGAAGAAGGGAGTAAACACAGATGCCGGCAAATCAATCCACAGCTGTGTTATTTATCTTCTCGCGTGACAAAAAATGTGTGCTGTATGCAAAAGTTGGGCACGTTTTGGGCATTTTTCTCTTGGTACCGAAGGGATCAATGACGATAGTTCCTCGGAGCATCTTCCATTGCAATAGCGATTAACCAAGGTCAGCATTCCAGTCAGGATTCCAATCCGTCTGTTAAGATAGGGGAATCTAACAATCTAAAAAGCCGACCGACTGCCCGTTTCTGCGCAGTCATTTTGGGGCTTCAGATCAGAGATGGCTGCCGTATTCAAAAGTGGGGCTATTGCCGACGAACTATAAGGTACAGGTACTTAACATTAAAAATTGTTATGGGCAATAATCTTTTGGGGGAAATATATTCCTTCATGGGTAAACAGGAAATATTATTTAAATTGGTGGGAAAACACATTCGATTTCTTTAAAATCAAGTACCTATCATTCAAGGTCGAGGGCTTAGGCTTTCATCTAGCATTCTGAAGGTGGTGGGTTCAAATCCCGCAAATAATTTTTATTTGATTAGTTTGTGTTATTTTGCAATGGATTAATTTTAAATAATGTATAATACATTTGCAGTACGTTCCAGAGTGTAAAATACTATCAGTAATACTCAGTTTGGTTACCAGATCTGAAAAGCAAGGTACTTCTCCACCTTCCTCTACCCCGACTCCTTTCCCTTCCCACTACCGTCAGACTCACAACATATCCCCAATTGGGGATGCCATATTCTCACTGGTTCCAGACGGGAGCAGTTGGGACTCTAGTGAGGTATTCACATTAAAAACAAAATTTAAGAGTGCTGGACTTGGGAGTTAAACTTTTCGTAGTTTAATAATAATTTATTGTTAGACTTCTGTGTTTTTATCACTAACAGGTGAGTTTATGATAACCGTGACTCCATAATGTATTTATTTAAGAGTGATCTTCCACACGTTCAGCCATAAGGTACAGTTTATGTACGAAGTACGAATGGTATTTCGAACGCAGATTCATTCGATTTAAATTTTAATAATTAAAAATTCTTCTTAATTCGTAACTTATTTTCCCGAAAAACATAATTTGATAAAAAAATGTTTCACAAATGTGACACCTCCACCATCTTAATGTTCTACCGATTGACGGATTCTTGGGGTGAGAATAATTGATTCAGTCCATTAGGGAAGCATAGGCTATAAGCATTAGGGGACGCCCACGCCGAGAGTACCTGGAGGACCTGCTGGTGGACATGCGCTGCTCATCATATGCAGACCTCAAAAGAGCCGCACAAGACAGGGAAGAATGGAAGAAAAAAAAAAGGAAATTGCTGCAAATCAATCCCAAGATTGAAACCAGAGAGAGAGAGACTAAAGAAGTCTGGAATCAGGATCTAGGTTATATCAAATCCTCGAAGAACCAATTTAAAAAAAAAAAGAATAATTATAATCGATCATAATAATTATAAAGTCTGGCTGGAGAGGTCTAGAGATTTCCCTTAACCAGTCTCTCCCGATCTGGCCACGCAGTAGGTGGGCAAACGCATCTGCCGCCAAGACCTAGACAAACCTCACCCCATGAACCCGGACACCCCTGCTAAGCCACCAAACGTAGCAAACCACTTGGGGCGATCTATGGCAGGGATGGCAAGGATCCAATAAATACTTCCAAGGACGGCGGTACCCGCCTCCTAAATTGTGTACCATTGCTGTATTCATGTAACGCCGCTTGCGGTTGCTTCGTTCCTTTCCCATAATTCGTGGTCCGGTTCGCGGTAATTATTTATATGCAGCATTCGCACGAGATTTCGAAAAACTGGTGATCCGCTTTTCCCGCAGAATTTTCATATTTATTGATGAAATTTTGCACACTTCAAAATAAGAGGAATACTACTATCTACATCTGATTTCAAAAAATCATTCGATTTGTAAATCCCAATATACTCGGTGCCGGATACTCCAAGTGCAAGTGCATTCACTACAACTACCTGTGTGACAACATTATATCAAAGTGTCAAAGTTATTAGCCTATTTAAAAACATATACTAGTACTTTTTGCCACATTATGGCACTTTTTACAAAGCCTCGGATTGCTTTGTTGCCAGAATGTGGCAAATTTTCAAAAAAATAAATTATTAAAATGACTATATAATAACAAAGCACATTCAAAATGTAACAAAGTAAATATTCTCCAGTGTTTTAAGGTTAAAGATTTAATTATATATTTTTTTATAAATCCTACAAATATGTGATAATAGACAAAAGATATGGGAATTCATTGGCTACATAGAACTATAATCAATTTGTATGTGTCCATATTCAAATTCGGAGGTATGATTTTTTAATGTGCGCGGAAAAATTTCCTTTAGCAATCCGAGAAAAATATTTTAATTGCTCTGTCGCTCCAGTGGTTATGTGCTATATTGTATTTACGCAATTAGTTTTAAAGTAACTCCGTGCACTAAACATTGAATTTTGGTGGAACAAGTGACACAACACTGTAAAAACTCAAATAGAAGGAAATAATTACCATCATAGATAATATTTATTGTCACCAATATGAGTTCTACTTGCAACCAATGTAACAAGCCAGTTCAAACGGCTGACTTCATGAAGTGTGTAAGTTGTAGAAATCAAGTTCATCTCAGTTGTGCCAAACTTACCTCTGCAGTTTTTAAGAGGATGTCTGAGGAGAACAGGGAGTCATGGATGTGCGCAAAATGTAAAACCTGACTATCACCACTCTCCAGCAATCTCAAATCTGTCAACTCGTCAATTCTTCTTGGTGAAATCAAGAAATTTTCCTCTCAACTGCACTCAATGAATACAAAACTGGTTTCCTTTGAACAGACAAAGGAAACCAGTTTTGATTTTTTGTTTAAAATAACAATACAATTGAAGACTTCACCAATAAAATTCTGGTATTAGAAGAAAAACTTTAAAAAATGGATAGGCTTGAAGCTGAAGTAATGGAATTAAAAAAGTTCGTTACATATTTGGACAAAATAAACAACGAAAGAGAACAACAGCTGCTCATCGACAACAATGAAATCTTCGGTCTAACCGATAACAAAGATGAAAACCTAACAACCAGCCTAATTAAAATTACATCAAACGTTGGACAAATTAAAGGAAGAGGACATTGAATTCATTAGTAGAGATGGAATAACAGCAGCTCCTCGTGACGCCCTCGGAACGTGGTGGCTAAATTCATCTCCAAAAGGAAGAAGGACGAGCTTCTAGCGGCCATTAAAAAGAAGAAGGGGGTCGACTGTAAGAGCCTAGGTGTTGCAAGAGGTAAATAAACTCTTTGTTAATGATCACCTTACTGGAAAAAATAAATTACTGCTGAAATCAACTAAGGAATTTAAAAACATTAACAAATGTGGTTTTTTATGGGTACGAAACTCAAAAATCTATTTAAGAAAGAATCATACCTCTCCTGCTATCCTATTCAAACCCAATTGAACAACTTAGCTTACTAGTAATTTCTTTCAATTTAAAATTTTATTATGTAAGTTTTCAACTTATACCACTTTTCTACTCAACTCTGCACACACATCACTCAACTTACCCAATATAACACAAACACATACATTCATGTATGGGCAAATTGATTATATGCTCACCCCAGTGGACTTTCGGCTGCTGAGTAATATATTATCATAATATCCTCATTTCGACTAAAGCTTTATTTTTCTGTTTACTTTAAATTGAAATCGGATAATCATTTTTCACTTACACAATGCATGATACTATCATCATTTTTTTATCAAACTGCACGAGGCATCCGATCTAAAACCAGAGAATTCTATGAAAACGTCCTGATCAACGAATTCGACATAATCTAAATTACCGAGACGTGGTTAGTTGACAGCATATCCGATGACGAACTGTTTGATTGCCGGTATAACATACAGAAATGGTAGAGATACTAGAGGCGTTGCTATAGGTATAAAAAAAAAGACTTTAAGGACTTCAGAAGCCGAGGGTATATGGATCTCACTATTATTAAGACATTCGGAACATCGCATTTAGAATATTCACATTTGTCGCTCTTACTTACCGGGGGTTAGTTCTAAATTATCTATTTTTCTATCATCAATAGTCATACAACTGCCATATCCGATTTAACTACTGAGTTTCCAAATGACATTTTTCTGATATAGGTGACTACAATATGCCGAACATGAGGTGGAACTCTACGTTTCAGCCACAAAGAACCGACCTCTGTTCTTCTACCCTCCTTAGTTGCCTTTCGTTCTCCAATTTAAAACAGTTTAATGCAATTTTTAATACTTATGGGCCAATTCTAGATCTTGTGCTTTGTAACACTAGACGCTGCCCTAGTGCTTGTATGTTCAATAGACCATTTGCAATTTTTACAGGGGACGTTTGTTTTTGTCGACTTCAGTCATTTCGTTTTATACATGTCTATTGAATACGGTATAAAACGAAATGACTAAAGTCGAGAATTATTTAGAATTTGCCTGTAAAAAAACAAAAACAAACGTCCCCTGTAAAATTTGCAAATGGTCTATTGAACATACAAGCACTAGGGCAGCGTAGAGTCATAGTTTCCGCTGCCAACTCTCCGCTGGTAAAGCGCCAATCAGACTGTTCACTAATCGTTCATTTCCGTATTTCATTCGGCCTAGTTTACTCTGAATGACACGTCTGAACATGAAATGAAACGAAAGTGCCGAATACTGCCGAATGAAATCTTCAAGTGAACCGATCAACCAATGTTGGATATTTTCATTCGGCATCCTTCACTCGCGCGCGCATGCGCGCGGAAGAGAGCAAAGTGAAACGTCTGAACACCGAGTGAAATCTCAATCAGTTTGTCTCGCGTCCTGTACGGGAAGGACCATGCAAGGACGCTATCACGTCGCACGCAAATCGTCAAAATGGTATTCATTAACACGCCTCATATAAATTTTTGAGTCTCCCTTATTATCCATGTATTATATATATTTTTAATATTTGTGAGTTTATTAATTTGTAGGAAAATGTTCGTAATAAAAAAAGTAAAATAAAATAGTGTTATTATGTCATAAAAAATAAAAAAGGTTTGTAAGACGAAACAATACTGTTTTTTTAATTTATTTTTATTTAATTGTGTCAACCAAATTGCGTAAAAATCGATGCATCTGACATTTTTTCCTTAAAATTCGGGGCCGGACCGCGCTGGAAATCAAACGAATTCCAGGGCGGTTGACCTCGCTCGGCGACGCTGTGGTGGGAATGGACGAGTGAACGCTTATTTCTATAGCGCCGTCTGAACATGGAATGAAACGAAGATGGAAGATTAGGCCGAAAAAACATGGCGTAAACCTTTACTCTAGTGAACTGTCTGATTCCCGCTTAATCGAAGATGCACATCATAAATCAATTATAGTTGAACTCAATATTCCACTCCCTGCTGCCATCCTAATACCCCAGATTGTCAAATCGTTCAATAAAGTTAACTATGAAGTAGTCAATGATGTTCTCATAAATACTGATTGGTCTTCTGTCCTTAATGCACAAGACGTTGACACTGCAGTACATTATTTTTATGAAATCATTGATGCCCTAATAGATGACTGGTTCCTACGAAAGTAATTAGATCAACAAAATTTCCAACATGGTATTCGGCGGCTTTAATAAATATAATGAAAGAAAAATTAAAGTTTTTTCGTGCCTGGAAACGCTACAAGAATCCATTAGATTATCAATCTTTCGCATTACTCCGTAAAAGACAAAAGAAGATTTCTAGTCTTACTCATAAAACCAATATTGCTTGATTGTAATTCGACATACAAAATAATGTTATGTTAAGGGGTTATGTTAAGGCACAAAGAAAATCTCCTACTATACCGGAATACATAACCTATAATTCCACAACAGCACACGACAGCAAAGAAGTTACAAATCTGTTTGCTGATTATTTCTCATCGGTCTTTACCAATGAAATTCTAACTCATGATGCCAATAATAAGGAGGATCGAAATGAAGAAAACGAAGATAAAGATAAACGAAGAAATCACCTTAAAATACCTCTCAAGCACCAAGAATCGACAGGCTACCTAGGGTGCTAGCATGGTCGATCGATATGAAGTTACCGACCGATTGTCGGTAACTTCTCTTCATTCCCTAGGACAACTGCAGATCGCAAACGAATAGTTCACAATGACTAAGTGTCCTTAATATATTCAATATCAACTGTCGTTTGTACGTTAGCGATCTGCAGTTGTCCTAGGGAATGATGAGAAGTTAACGACAATCGGTCGGTAACTTCATATCGATCGACCATGCTAGCACCCCTGGAATTTTTATACGCAACTGCAGTAAATATATCTGTCTTCCAGTTTGACCATTATATAAAAAATAAAAAATCACTAAAAGAAGGACTGTTTCCTCTCAAATGGAAATCAACCGTTGTTACACCAATCTTTAAGACTGGTGATAAACATGATGTTAAAAACTACCGTCCAATCTCCCAACTTCCTATTCTAAGCAAAATTCTTGAAAAAATCGTGTTTGATCAATTATACTCAGTCATTTCCACAATCATTACACCGAATCACAAGGATTTATGAAAGGTAGGTCTACAACATCCAACCTCACCCTTTTCATTAACTTCTTGCAAAGCAAGATGGACGATAAGGAGCAGGTCGATGCTATGTATACAGACTTCTCAAAGGCCTTTGACCGCATAATTCACTCAATTCTTTTGAAAAAACTCATCCAACTTGGTATACATGGTGACTCGGTGACCTTTTTTTTTGATGGATTTAGTCCTGCATTAGTAATTGTTAAAGGTAATCTTAATCAATAGCGTCTTCTCAAAGTCTTTAGAGGCAGTATCTGGTGTTCCGCAAGGTTCTTACCTAGGTCCGCTCTTGTTCAATATTTATATAAACGATATTAGATCATGCTTTCAAAATTCCGAATACAAGCTGTACGCTGACGACATGAAAATATTCACAGTTGTGCATTCTCTATCTGACTGCGAAGCGTTACAAAGTAACTTAGATAGGCTTTGCGAGTATTGTAAAGTTAACTGTTTAGATATAAATGTTTCTAAATGTCACACTACGACATTCACCAGAAATAAACATATAATTAAGTATGTACTCTTATTCACTCCTCAATAAACCTGTCATCTCTAAAACGGATTGTAAAGATCTTGGCGTTTACCTTGATAGCAAACTTATATTTAATAAGCACATCAACTCAATCGTTAATAGGTTATACAAAATGCTTGGCTTTGTTCTTCATGTAAGTAAAGTTTTCGGTAACCCACGTACAATAGTAATGCTATACATTGCATTTGTCAGAAGTACAATCGCCAATATTAGTCGCCAATATGGAATCCGGAGTATAAAGTATACATAGTGAATACGAACACATTCAAAACAGATTTATAAAATATCTTACCTTCAAATCCAACAATAACTTTGAATGTACATTTCAAACTTTGCAACAAAGGCGGGAACTAACTGATTTAACATTATTCACAGAATTTTAAATAATAATGATGGAGTTTTACCTACCATTAAAACTCTTATTATGTTGCCTTCCCCATCCAGAACATATTTTTATATGTGAGAGACGACACGTCGATTCTTGTCATAGTGGTCTAATTGGCTTCCTTCTCCCTTGTGTTGGCAACCCTAGGATGGCATCATTTATTCGTTCTGTGATTGGTTGTTTTTCTGTCACCGGCAGTTGGCGTCTCGCGCCATTTACTTTGTCAATTATAATCTCACCAAGCAGTGGATTAAATATGTTCTGGATGAGGAAGGCAACATAATAAGAGTTTTAATGGTAGGTAAAACTCCATCATTATGTAGTGCCGTTCCTCATCCAGAACATATTTTTATATGTGAGAAGTGTTTGTTATCGCCTTGGTGACAGAACTGATGTCAATTGTGAGAGGTTGTTGGTTAATCTTGTATAGGTTCAAACAGATTAGTGAGGGATAGCGATGTCAAGGAGTTACCTCCCTCCATTACCTCCTTTCTGTAATATTTCGCAAATGTGTTCTCGCTTTTCCAATTTCCTCTTTCCAGGATCTTCTCGATGGGGCAATTTTCTAACCAGCTGAGTGATGCTACAGCAGACCTTGTACTTCCTGCTGATCTTTCAATGCCAGCACTTCTCAGTACTGTTTTTATCCATCCTCCAATTATTGTTCTTGTTGCAGGTTTTGGCAAGCCCGTCGTTGAAATAAATAAATCTGGTATGGGATTTGATTCTCGTCTTCTTACTCTAGATAGAGAGCATACTTTACGGAGCCAATATACTGGGTCCGTAGCCTGGTCTGAGGAAGCGTTAAGCTTCCATCCTGACTGCTGGCGAGTTGCAGAATCCGTTTTTGATCCAAAAGCTGGCCAAAGTATAACATGGTCCCCATTGTCCACAAAACCGTCTGATGTGTACCGTAACAAAGTAAGATCATGCACTCTTCGTCCAGACGCCAGTAAAAGAATGACAGCACACCTTCGAGAGGCCTCAAACAGAGTAACAGTTTCTGGAAGGTTCTCTTTCAACCAGATACTCACTTGTCTTGGATCCCAGATAGGCAATACTTTCTTCTTTCTGGTAGTATTAACTATACCCTTCATTACTTGTTTAACTAAGATGTGGTTGCTTAGCGATTCACACTCTGGATTAGTTAATGTTGCAATGGCTGACTTGTGAAGAGCAATGGTACTAGGAGCCAAACCTTCATTAAGTTTTAAATTGGCCAAAAATCTTGCCAACTGGGAACCCGACGGATCAGTTACATTAATCTTGTTTTTTACACACCATTGACCCCACCTTTTCCATGCTAATTTATATGCAGTGACTGTGGAAGATCGCCATCCGGCATTGAGGAGGCCTTTTTCATGTTCAGACCATCCATTGAGCGATGCTCTCCAGCCCCAATCTTCCATACTTCCATCTCTAATTTTTGGATTTGAGGAGGATGAAGACCTGTCGATATATCCACCAGGTTGTCGAGTAGGTCGGTTATTTGCCACGGTGGGGCTAGCGCTCTCGACTGGAGATCTGGTAACCAAAATACTTTGGGCCACTTCGGTACTACTAATAGGTAAATCCCGACACAATTGTTTAGATGTTCCAGGACTCTGGGTATCAAACAGGGCGGTGGGAACACCCATGCTAGGGGGAAGCACCAGGTCCTGCTGAAAGCATTGTGGTATAGGGCTGCTGTGTCGGTGGGGTCTATGCATACATAATTCTTTACCACATGAGCTTTCCTGGATGCGAATAAGTCCACCATGGGTCTGCCCCATGAGCGGAATAACTGGTCGATCGCTGGAGGTAGAAGGTGCCATTCGGGTAGCGAGGTCCCTCGGGAAAGGTGATCGGCAAGTCCATTGTATCGTCCCGGAAGGTAATATACTTCCATCCTTATGTTGTGCGCATCCGCCACCTCTAGAACATGATACGTCAACTGAAGGAGGCTCACTGATTTCGTACCCCCTTCGTTGCGTAGGTACGCCAGTACCGTTCTGTTGTCTGATTGAATGAGACAAGTAGAATTTCTCAAATTGGCTTTCTGACACTTCAATGCATGGAGAATAGCATACATTTCTTTCAGGTTGCTGTGCCATTTGGTTTGCTGTTGTGTCCAACAGCCTGAGAGTGGAGTATCGTCTACCTGTGCTCCCCACCCGCTGTCTGCTGCGTCTGTCGCAATGAAGTGGCATGCTTTGGGGAAGTGAATAAGGGACTGTGTACTCACATTGTGCCTCCACCACTCTAGATCGTCCAGTACTGCAAGGTTTACAGGTACCTTCTTCCGGGGTGGGAGATTTGCCATGGCAATTGATTGGAGCTGCATCTGTCTGCAGTGCAGGCGACCCCTGGGAACCACAAACGCTGCAAAGTTCAGCTGGCCTATGACGCTCTGCGTATCCCTCAGGGACCAACTCTTCCTTGTCATAAGGTTTTGCAACGACTTCCATATTGCCCGGCACTTGTTCCCAGTTAACGTCTTCTGATTGTGGCCAGTGTTCCATGACACCCCCAGATACTCTATTGCCTGGGTCGGAAGTTGGACGCATTTCTTTACGTTGATGGTCCAACCGAGCGATTGTATGAAGTCCAATGCTTCTAGCGTCTGCAGTCGAAGAGTTTCTCGGCTTTGATGAGCCAGGAGAAAATCGTCCAAATAGACGATCACTCGAATGCCCTTTTTTCGTAGGATCTCTGCGATCCAATTTGTTATTGCCGCAAAAATTTGAGGGGAACTGCTCAAACCTTGGGGCAAACAAGTCATCTGCAGACATTGACCTCTGTACACGACCCGCAGAAAACGGCGATGGGTCTTTGCGACTGGTATATGGAAGTATGCATGTGCCAGATCTACTTTGGTCATGTAATCTCCGGGTTGCAAGAAGTCGGGCACCCTGAAATGGGAGATTAGGGAAAACTTTTTCTCTCGTACAAAATTGTTCAACACTTTTAGATTGATGACAGGACGATGGGTCCCGTCGTTCTTCCGCACCAGAAACATCTGGGAGAGAAAACCCCGATTCATGGGTGCCGGTTCGAGTACTCCCATCTTCAGCAACTCCTTTATTTGCAAGTCCATATCGGGAGTGTGCTTTGTTCCGAAATTGCGCAATCCCATCCGAGTAGGTCTGCTCAATGGTGGTCTCAACCAAAATGGGATCCGATATCCATTGAGGATTTTTAGGGCGAAGTCGGGGGCATCTGCGATACGCCATTGTTCTAAAAAATTTCGCAATTGCCCTCCCCGAAATCGCCCGGGCTGATTGTCAATTATTTCTGGGGCGACGGTGCGAGGTCTGCCCTCGCCCCGTCGGCCTCCGAAATTTCCGTCCTCTGCTGGCAGAGGAGGAAGGGCCATAATGATGACCGGGGTCTGCCCGCCGGTACTGTGCTGAGAATTGGGTGGAACCCAGATTCCCTGCGGATACATACTGAGTCTGCGCCCGTGCTCCGCTTTTCGGCCTTGACAATGGTTCGCAAGTTCTTGGGGTTTGCGAGTACTGAGCCCTGAAGACTTTGCTTGCCCCACCAAGTCTCTGCAACTGGGAGACAAGCTGGTCTTCATTGAATAAATAAGATACCGTTGGGGGAATCTTCGTTAAAGCTGATTTATCCGCTGGACTCTTGCACATCTCCAGGATTCGATCCCTTCGATGCTCAATAATTTCTGCCCGCTTCCCACAAGCTATCTGCAGAATGGCATCGTTTTTTAAAATGCTTCCCCCAAACACCTCCTGAAACTTCTCTCCAAGGGTCTCCGGAGAAAGTTCGGTGTCCGGCTGACAGCTCCAGGTTAGGACGCTCTGTATAGAGTCCTGGATGACTTGCCTTTGCTGAAGCGCCACGTGGGATATTGCTGCAAACGCCCTCTCCATTCCCATGAGCTGGGCACTTGCGGGGGTGAGGGAATTGAGCTCGCAGTTAGCTTCCAGTTCCTTAAACCCTGGGTCTGCTGCGTATTCTTTCAGTGCCTTGGCGTAGCGCACGTTACACCAACCGGGAGTGTTAAAGTTTTGCAGGCGCTCCACCGTCTTCAACATAGCGTCTGTCGGCGCACCCATCAACGGCTCCTTTACAATCACGGTCGGATCCGGCATTTGGAAGACCGGGGCAGCGGATGTACCGGCACTAGTACTAGGCCCAGTTGTGCCGTCTATGGTGTTTGACAAAGGGACAAAATCTTCCGAGCCCTCCAATTCGCTTGCGTCAGAATTGCCGGCGGCATCTCGCCTAAATACAAAGCGCTGCAAATCGCTTAACTGACGCGCTAATTTTCTGAGCATCTTCCTTTGCGATCTCTTTTCGCGCCTTTTATTTTTAGGCCGCGAACATTCTGAGCTCGAAGATGATGATGATGAGTCCGTACTCTCGCTACGGCGTTTGTGTGTAGAAGATTTCGTAGACATTATGAATCACGCAGTAATAATACGCAATAAGAAAATGGCGTCCGTACAAACTATACGTTAAGCGTCTTCGCGTTTTCAACAATACACACGTAAATATACACTATTAATAATAAAAATGTGTACAAAAGGAAGCACTTTTCGTACGTTCTTGTTAAATAATCTTAAACAAAAGTTATCTCAAGCACTCATATGTGATAAAACCATCACTAAAAACTCCGCGCGAGATAATACGACCACATTCGAAAGAATTTTCGATGTCAATTGACAAAGTAAATGGCGCGAGACGCCAACTGCCGGTGACAGAAAAACAACCAATCACAGAACGAATAAATGATGCCATCCTAGGGTTGCCAACACAAGGGAGAAGGAAGCCAATTAGACCACTATGACAAGAATCGACGTGTCGTCTCTCACATATAAAAATATGTTCTGGATGAGGAACGGCACTACATAATATCGACTGTACCGAACTACTATTCTTAATTAATTTCAATATACCTTTAAGACCTGCACGACATACTGCACAGTTCCATACGCTTAATTACAAAACAAATGCAGCAAATAATTTGCCAATTAACCGTGCTCTTCATACATCCCTAGCATGGCGGGCGAAATAACACAATATCTACACTATGTATAAAATTCTTTTAATAAATAAATTCAATAATATTTGCCTAAATTCTAACATCGACATTTTCTCCGATTCACTGCCCAAATTTAAAAAGAGCATCATGTCAATGATATAAAGTATTCTATGAGCATACACTTCTCACATCTACAAACATACTCACACATACACACACACGCACATCATTACAAATAAGACATTCAAAGAAACATATCATAGGTACCCACCATGAAATAGCATTTAATATCTGTAAACTGTCTCATCACTGTAACCAATGTACTGTTTGATTCTGTAATATTAAATAAATAAGTACAAGTGCGAGTGGGAAACTGGTGAATCTACATCTAATGGAATAGACAACCAAAAAATACTCTTTTTTCAACTCTTTTTCTGATTTTCCGTTTTTTAGGCCCATAAAGGGTTAAAAACTAGAGCCGGGGTCTTCAGCTGATATTACCTCCAGGCCACCGATTTTCTCAACTTTGACCTAAAAAATACCAACTTCGGACTCAATTTCCTCGAAAACAAAGGAGGGAGACCTTTTGACGTCTCCAGTAGGACTCTCCGAACACCGCCTTGCACCGCAGTAGTAAAGATACGTCACTTACGTATGTCACTTCTGGACACAGTGACCCCCAGATTCCTCTCCACCCCTCATATTTGTTGCCTTCCCAGAACTTATTCTCCTTCCTTTCCTAAAAAGACCTTCTACACTGCATTTCCAAAGTGACATAGGTCGTAGGGAAAATTATTTTCCTTAGGACCTCCTCTGTGTGGAGCCAATGTAAAAATAAAAAAGTCAACGCCACGGACTTCTGCCAGTAATAAATAAATAAGACCACTCGACTAATGTACGAGTAATTAAAACTATGACCAAGTAATGAAACAAAAATTAAAAACTTGATTAAATAGGTTAGGTTACGGGCTACTTTTTTTTGTTTTCTTTACTTTAAATGACTTTTCAAAGAGGTGTTGAAATGCCACTTTGATGAGTTATTGTGGAAATGTTCATAAAGGCCAAGTTGAATATTTTATCTGTTAATAATTTCCAAATTTAAAATTTTTTATCAATCTAAGGCCAAATTTACCAAACTTCAGAACACCAGATGACCAGACACGCCCATAGGAAACTTCCATCTCTTCAGTAGGTGGAACACTCAAGTAAAATAAAACACTAATATTTTAGAAGCAAAATTTATTTGTTTGCTATTTCAGTGATATAGATAGGTATTTCAATATTATTTGTCAATTTAATATATTGTATTTAGAAAACAAAAATATAATTGCTATAAAAAAATAACTTGTATGTAATATGTCCACATAGGAAACCGTTAATTATTAATTGTAATTTATTTTTAGACACATCAATGCTACCTTCCTCCTCTACCTAATATAACTTTACTGGATAAACTGGAGGACTGTAAGGTTATAAAAACATTGAGTTTTTGTCAGATTAATATCTACCTAAGACTTTTTATTGCTATTTCATATACAAATACATGTAGTGATGACATACAACATCAAGGCAAGGTTCCCTATCACATAGGTATAATGAATTCAAATAATTACATGAAAACATCCGGCTATTTCATTTCCAATACGTATATATATATATATTTTTTTATTAATTGAGTTTAAGAAAAAAAACTGTTCAATCAACTTTACTTTGAAAGTATACCTACCTAGATAAGTATATACTGTGAATAAAATTTTATTCATTAAATTTACGTGTTCAATGCAAAGTAATTTTAAATTATTACTGCTTTGAAGTTCCTTTTATATAGTTTTTTTTTTTAATAGATTTGGCAATTGAGCCAGAAGTTGAAGATTTTCAATATAAATCTGATGGCAATTTTAAATAAATCAGCAAATAAAATGACGACATAGATATTTAATTTTACAACTAACGACTAAGGGATCACAGAAAAATGTCGCAATATTATTACGCAACAAGAACAATCTTAACAAACTCCACTAAAGCATTACAAAATAAATCACAAAATTTATTTTTATACAATCAAACACAAAAATAATCTTACATGAAAAATCTTAGGAATTTGTTGTTATATTTTTACAATCACGATCTCTGAGAGAAAATCAGGATATGTCATTCAACATCTAAAAGCGAAAACTGTACAAATGAAGCGTTAAGTTAACCAAAACTACAACAAGACACTATTATCATAATGGCCACTATTTCTATGCCAAAGTTAACCGCTTGGGCACATAAGCTTGTTTTCAAGACAATTTAATGTAGGTAGACATAGGAATGACGTATGCCCCGCACCTGAGTTATAAGACCCCTTTAATTTTATGGTGTTGTAAGACAATTCAACAGCAATGGTATGCAGTGACTTTTTAATGATTTTCCAGAACAAAAAATGGTTTCATAGACGAAAATATTGTTTAAAAAAATAAACTGTACATTTTAATTTAAATAATAGTACGATTACGAATAGAAACAACTTTCTCCACTCTTTTCGCCAAAATAATCAAAAGTGGAAAAAACTTTTCTACAATAAAAAAAATCACAAAAAGACCCACCATGTCACACTGCTGAATGAGAATCTTTTATTTGCTCTATGCATAACATAATGAGGTTATCAAGCATTGTCCATAAACACATACCTGGTCCCTCATTGGTCAAACTGTGCAAGATACTGTAGCAATATCAATTGTGAATTTAGTCATCAAAAATATTTAATTAACTACTTGTAAAAATGTCTAGGAGAGACCAAATACTTTCCAGGGATATACGCGCTCTTGCTTGCTTATGTGCTAGTTCATTCATTGTATTGACTCTAACCGAGTACAAGCAGTCTATTGGTCATTTTCAAGTATTTTGAAAAGGATCATTTGCGGTATAGAACTTACATAGACGAAATATGTGTTCCTTCTGAAAAAGTGTTATTTATCATGCTGTTAATATCTTACTCGATTTATTTTTATGCGATTTCTAAATTCAATATTCCACCTCCAATAATATAATTGTTTGAATGCAGTTTGAGTTCAATATTTAAATTAAGTATGTGGATAAAAATAATCATTTTAAGCTTTATAATATTTTTACGTACATTTACAAACTGTACAACATTGTACATAAATACAGAATCCAAATATATTTATTAGACATGCATACTATCATGTATGTACACTATTTGAACACCTAATATTTCTTTTTCGTTAATATTTCAGTTTAATTTTATATACAATACTGAAAAATAAACAGTTTTACGAAAGTCTGATTAAAAAGAAAAGCCTATTATATTTATTTTGTTCATTTTTTTCCAATCGGTCTACACAACATTATTATTTATATTTATAAATATAAATAATAATGTAAATAATTTATATTTATAAATAATAATGTTAATCTCAATTTACAAACGTAAATATTAAAATACAATTTACAAACTTAAATATTAAAATTTACAAACGTATTTACGGTTGGGAGTAAACAGGGCAATATATTTTATAGTGAGTACAAATAAAATATCAAACAGAATTTACAAATGATTCCCATTGCCTCAGCATTGTTGACTAAACCAATACAAATTCATCAGAACCAACATGTAATAATATGTACCCACAAATATAGACATTGTGCATAGAATATTATTGATTTCGATTACATAAGTTAGATTAGGTTACCTATCTCATATATGATAAATAATACTGGATATTCTCTACTTTTTCAATTTCCATGGCAAACAATAAGGGACTACACAAGATTCGTCATCATTCCCAAAGGCTACGGGTAGAGACAGACGGCCATGTCAGCGTCTCCGGGGCGGGGAGCTGCTCATGTCCTGCGAGGACTGGGAGGACTGGCGGGACAGCGAGGCACCCCCGGAGCCCCGCTGGCTGCCGTGGCGCTGCGGGATTACAAACTCCGTGGTCCTCTGGGGGGTCACAAAGGGGTTGGGGCCGGAGTAAGGTCCCGAAATGGAGCCCTGGCGCTGCGGCATGCGCCGGGGAGGGCTCTGCGAGAGGACCGGACTGCCACCGGAAGAATGCTGCGAAATGGGACTCATTTGGTTCGGGGAGCTCTGAGTTCTGGGTGGATAGCTGAAATAAATTATGACAGTTTAGTATATTTATGTATTTTTAATCGAATTAGGTACATTAAAATAATTTCTGAAACATTGATTTCTCAAAAAATGTATTCAGGAATTTGTTTGGGTTATTGAGATAAACAGCGCACTACCGGAACCTATTTGGAAAGAACTAGTGCTTCATGAATAACAAGAGTGCATTAGGCTAATAGTAATAAATGAGAGCATATGCACTCACCTATACTCTTGAGAGTCTGGCATGGTGTTGTGTCTCCCCATGGAGAGGGGTGGCGGGGCGCGGCGGGGTGGAATGGCGGGAGGCGCCCCCTGGCTCTGCTGACGCAAGGGGGGCCCCTGGGAGAGCTGGCGCGGAGGAATAAGAGGTGGTGGTGGGTGCCGCGGGGGCGGAGTTGAACTCTCCGCAGGCTCCATTTGCTGGGGTGGCTGAGGCGGTGGTTGACAAGGTGTGGGGCTTTTACCTATATCGCTCTCTGGGGGCTTCCTCCCCGTCCCTGTCTGTTGTGGCGGGGGTTGTTTAGTGACTGTTTTAACTTCAGTCGGAGGGGGGTCCAACTCCTGGGCGTTGGATGGCCTACGTGCTGCTTGCTGAAGGATTTGCTTTTTCTGTTCCTGACCTGCTGCCAGATATGAGAATACACACAACACGGCGTAGCAAATCTGTTCAGCCTGAAAATTTACACACAAATTTTTGTATACAACATTGTATTGTTATTGGAAAAAATTATAAAAAATATGATTTGACTTCAGGAAAGGGTATTTTAATACGCTTTCTACTGTACAAGATTTTCAAATATATTTACACAAAGGAAGACTTATCTAAAAAAAATTATTTCTTTGAAAAATTGACAAAATTAACGGAATATTTTATATTAATGAAGTAAAATAAGTATATTAAAAAATTGAGTTTTTTTCATGACTTCCAATGAGTTAAATTTACTGAAGAAATATTTTTAAAAATGAAATATAAAATACTGGTACAAAACAAACATTGAGAAGCACATAGTACGGTCAAACTACCATAAATATATATTATTTATAATGCATGGTAATAAAGGGAAAAAACAAACAAAAAAATATAGGTAAAAAGAAAAATGCTTACGATGAACAGAAACAATGGTTGGTTGCATGCGGAAAAATCATCATTGCCATGTTCTAAAATCTACAGAAATTAACTTTCTAAGAGTATTTCATCATTCAGGCAGTGCATAAGTCTAATGGAGAAATATCTATGAAGAGCCTTAGAGATTTCACTGGCCTAGAAAACATAATAAATTGCTAAGTAAAAAACAACAAAAAAACTTTCATCAACACATGCAGTAAAATGTATAAATAATTCTAAACTTCTTGTGTCAAATGATAATAATACAAAATAAAATGAAACAGGAAAAAATACTTGTTTATAGAATCTTCAGGGTAATGTTGTTACAATCTTTGACCACAAACACAAAGAAATAAAAATTTTCCTCTTCTCATTTTCTTTTTAAATTATAGGCGATTCCATGGAATCGCATATAAATATGCAATTTATTTTTTAAATTCTATGGCAAACTTTTTTTTATGTTTCTGGCTTTCAACCTTCAGGGAGGGTGTTCTAGGTCATCATTTCAAATTATGGAGAGAGGGAAGGCGAATTTACACAGGGTGTCCGGGGGTAAAGTGCATTAACTTCGGGAGATGATCTACATGATAGTGTAAGTAAAAAAGATAAATAACTTTTTTCGAAATTCCAACTTAAAAAGATAAAATTAGTACGGCGTGTGCGGCCTGCACTATTAGGTATTTTCCACTGTTACGATACGCGCCAATCAAAACCAACGTCGCCACAACACGCCCGGCTGACTCGCAGCTAATTTATCAGGTAAGTTTGTACCTTACAATAAGGATTTTTTAATAGGTACGTCTTTTTGTATGGGAAAAAAAGTTGGAATTTCGAAAAAAGTTGTTAATCTTTTTTACTCCCACCATCATTAGAATCACCACCCTAAGTTAATGCACTTTACCCCGGACACCCTCTGTATGTAAATTTAATTTAAATGGACAATTTTAATAATTGTATTAAAGGTTTGAGTCAAGTTCAGACTTAGAAGGATGAAATGTTGAATGGAAGAGAGGCAATCTTAGAAAAGGCTTGATAGATATTTGTTTAGAAAGAGACAACCAAAAAAAATGTGAGTGAAAGTTCTCTTTAGAAATTTAATTTTTTTGGAAAAATTAGGTAATTGTTGAAAACACAGATTTAATGGGATAGCCCTTTGTATCGAGGCGTAGCATGCTCCCTTGGATTGACTATCAATCTTTGAAGATGGGAAAAATGTCAGATAGGGAGATTTGGTAAATGAGGAGAGCAATAGGGTTGGACTCTCCAAGTTGTGCCAAGGAATCCCTAATATCCTTACCAACGATGCCAACATCTCCAGGAATCCAAATTAGTATTACAGATTTTCCTGAGCTTTATATGGTAGCATTTATGACTCGAATAAAGCATGCAAAGTGATCATCGGGGTAAAGAAGAGGACTGGATTTAAGTTTTTGGAGGGTACTTAGAGAATCAGAGAGAACAAAGGAATGTTCAAAATTGTTTTGAAATTGAATGAAACATCCTATTAGAATTGTTGTGAATTCATTTAGGGTCATTCATGTGAATAATTTCATTGAACATAATATTATTGACAATATGGGCCAGTAGATTGAAATTGCTTTTGGTTCTGTATCTTAAAATTACGAAAAAATAGCGATCTAAAAGACTGAGAAAGGAAGAATAGAATTTATTTTTTCAAATACATTAAAAATAAAATAAATATGTTCTAATAAAGTACAACAATTTTACCACAATTAAGTTGGCATGCTAAGCAAATGTGAATATCTTAAACTAAAGGACAAATAGTTTCACTACAGAACTTACCATTGAAGATCTGTACTTCCTCTGTGTGACTTGGCGTGTTTTGGGATCTAAAAAAATACACAAATTAAGTAGGAATTTTAAATTGTTCAAATTTACAAAATTTATGACAATCTTATTACAAAAGTAAAAGAAGAATAATTTTCATCTCATCAAAGGTTATTTTACCGCAAAGTGTTTCTTTCAGAGGCAAAATAAGAGTTAAAATGTAGGTAACAAAATGATGACACTATCAATTTAATATGATAATTAATCACAATCAATTTAGGAGGTAAGTATGGGTACCACCGCCAAGGGAACCATTCATTGGATAAGCAACACCTCTGCCATAGGTCACCCCAAGTGGTTCGTTATGTTTGGTGACTTAGCAGTGGTGTCCGGGTTCATGGAGTGAGGTTTAATCAGGTCTTGGCTCGTCAACTGCATGGTGGGCAGATGGGGAGAGGCGGGTTGGGGAAACTCTTCGACTTCTCCCTCCGGATTCACTCAACCCTTTGCCTTGCAGCAGATGGGAGGAATGAATTAATACGTCCATCACTCCTGGACTCCCTGATTCCTACCCACCTATCATACCTTTTTCAACATTTTCCCAGAACTTCCTCTTCTTCCTTCTTTAAAGGGACCCTCCACACAACAACCCCAAAGATAGGCTGTGGAAAAATTATTTTTCTCGGGACGTTGTTTGTGGAAAATAATTTAAATATACAAATTAAAAGATAATAATAAGCACGCAATTATGTCCAACTTACTGAATTCTTCTAGGATAAATATCCCTCCTTGAGTAAAGCACTTCCTTATATGATCAAGCCGAACAAAAAACTGTAACAGAAATATACAATTAGCAGATATCCTCGTTTCAAATACTGTTCTACAGTTGCGTTCCAAAAGACTGTATGCAACATTCAATTGTGTGTTATAAGCTTTTCTTGGTTTATAATAATTTCAGGTACTATCAAATATCAAGAACTATTATTTGAATATATTATTTAATACATAGTGCTTGTAATTGAAAAGCCATTGGTTAATAATAATGCTAATTGTACTATCATTACTTAAATTTAGTATTGCAATATGTGTAAGCACACAATAAGTGTAGAGGTTGTCATTGTACCCCAGTAGGGAGTAAGGAGAATGTATGAAATACAGTGATGGCATGCAATATACGGTGCCAACTAACATAGTAATCAGTCATATGTGTGTGTGTATTAAGCTAGAGAGAGATCCTTCTACCATTCTGTAACAGCCACTCACTGTGAGAGTAATAAGCCAAGGCAGCGATGTGGGGTGGAGCATGTCATGCGGGGTAGGTAGGAGGAGGAGAAGGAAGCGGGGCAGGAAGCGAGGCGAGCCAGCAGTTAGCAGCCAGCGGCCAGCAGCCAGCAGCCAGTAGCTACACCGTGGCTGACTCCGCCCGGCCAGAGTGGCGCCATGAAACTTGAGAGATGGTCTGCTCTAATGTATCAATGTAACCTTGCACTAGTAAGTCTGAGCCAGTCACTAACAATAACAGTCCTGGTGACAGCACAGGGGACAGGAGAGTTGACAGTGGTGTCGTGGCAGTGACAATGACAGTGACAATGACAGTGACAATGACAGTGACAGTGACAGTGACACGTGAGTGGACGGCAACAGACAGACGGTGGATTGAGAAGAGTGATGTTAGAGGGTGAGATGCACGGGAGACGGCTGCTAGTAGCTGCAGACCTAGAGGCGGAAGGGCCCGTTATGTCGCTACTATAATATCATCTAATCAGTGGCATGCGTAGTTGTTTGCCATATTGTCTTCTCAATACAGACCAAACAACTATTTATAAACCAAATAACTTATCCAAATAATATAAACAGCACTAAAAATGGATTTTTTTATAAACAAAAATAACATACAAAAAATTTACAATTTTCTGTGTGAGGAGTAAGTTTGTGAGAAAATCATAACTAAAAAGATGCTAAAGATCGAAATGATTCGAAAGCCTCAAACTACAGGTAAGCCCTCTACTCTAAACAGTCAGTTGCTAAGTACGAGTATGTAAGACAGTAGACAACAATAGTCTGACGACGTGATGAAATGACAAGTGTGTGTATCGGACAGATATGGAATCTCTGTACCTCATAGTCCTGCCAGCCGTGGGCGCATGTCCGGACAGACGGAAAACAGAACAAAGATCATATTAGTTTACCACAAGTGCAGCAAGCACACCCAAGGACCATCTCAAAAGTTCCTAGCAGAGCTTCTGGCAGAGCCTTTCCGTTCAGTCGTGGCCACATATTGCCGCAATATGTTCCACCCGTCAAGGGAAAGGCTCCAGCGAGACATGGTCAACGTTACGATATACTCGGTAGGTTTCATCATTTCAGAATTATTGGACAATAAGGTTAAATATTTATTGCAAAAGACGTAAAGAATACTGATCATTCGATTAAGTTAACTCATATTATGCAAATATAGAAGAATATAGAAGGCCAACAGATAGCAGCATGCAAAACACTGAAACCAGGAAACGATTATTCCTCAGTGAGAGACCGTTTACTTGATGTATATTATAATTCTTACTTCAACATATTGAAAGAGATCGCAATCACAAATATGGATATAAAATAGGTTATAAAGACAAAATGATATGGTCGAAAGAACTCAAAGGATACAAACAATGATTACAGAAGTTGCAAGCAAAATGCGAGCGAGGGACCAAAGACTATCAAGTCATTTCCAAATGCGACACAAACATTTCCCCGGCAGCTGTACTTTAGTTCTATTCAATCAACTACAAGGAGACTATTTGAGTGGTCCTTGATATATACTATGTTTTTCCATTGGCATCATTAAAGTCGTCAACCAATCAATTAACTAATCTTGATTATTTTTCCAAAACTCGAATAGGGAAGGCAAGAAGAAAATAAAATTCACATAAATTTTATATTATTTGTCTAGTATATACATACTGGCAATTAATATGATATTTTTTACAGTAATTTTAGTGAACATTAAATACACAACTGTATTTGAAATTGTAGCTGGTAAATCTTCATTTTTTAAATTACCACCACAGCTTTACAAAGTGAAATTAAAACTTATGTAGGGAGTGATTAAACATTACATATATGTAGTTCATTAGCTACAAGGGATACTTAGATAATAATCAACCACTACTCAAAAGGTTAGAAAATATTTAAAATTAATAAAACAAAAATCAAGACCCCAATCTTCATTCCCTAACTAATTCTCTTGTTGCATTTTCTAACAATGCACATTCTTAACAAAATCATGTCTCAAAAAATAGATTCAGTGTAAGTCATCATAATACATATCGTTATTTTCCATTTGAAATAAACAACTTCTCAGCAGTCATAATAATGTATGCACGTTATAAATAATATTTTGTTTCCTACAGAAACAAATTTATGTTTACTGGAAAAATATTATATTTAGACAAAAGAGGGAGGAGAAGGGTTTTTTTAAAAGGGTTTATAATTTCAAATTGTGTCAAGTGTTTTTATTCTTACTATTTTCCTACGCTACAAAGTAATTTATGATTCCATAAGGCAAAATTCACTAAAATTTCAAAAACCGCATGGTTTATTTTTCTTTTTATGTTTCTATCATCAATAATGTTTTATTTCAGTCTCCTAGCTATAAAATGTGCCCATTAAGCAATAATTTTAGTAATGCTTAACGAAATACAAGGATGTAAATCATTTGATGTTATGTTGGTCCAAATGTTGTACATGTATTTCATTTCAAATAAATTTATTCGGTTTTCGATTGTTAAATAATATAATTTTTTTTGCCAAAATTATTTTCTACAAAATGAGCTGAATACCTAGAAAATTGAATACATAAGTTATATTGCAAAAACACTGTAAAATGTATAAGCACTGGATAAATCGTCAAAGCAATCAATTAGAAGTAAAGAAAGCTTCTTAATAATTGAATATTCGCAGAGTAAAGTATGCCATGAAATATATTTTAGAAAATGATTCATTCATAAGAACTGTGACACCTCTTTCATAATAAACCCCCAGTATTTTATACAATGTGAATAATTAATCAATAATTTTAGAGGTACACGAAGTGGTTTTTCTGCAAAGGAATGTTCCAAGGGGCACTAGTACACATGCACATTTTTATTAATTCATTTTAAATTTGAGCACTGAATAATTTTTATACACATTTATATTATTGTGACCAGTGCATTGAATATGAACATTATTAGTGACAATTATCATTTTCTGTTATACTAAATAGATAAAACATTAGTAAAAAAAACTCATAGGCAATGGCAACTGGTGACCTTTTTATGTTAGAAAGTTAAGATTGAAAAAACTATGTTTAATGTTGCATTTGAAAGATTTTGAGACAATTGGAATGCCACATCTTTCCACACAATCTTTGTACAAAAATTAAATAAATAAAAAAATTCTAAATTTCACTACAAAAAATAAATAAAGAAGTTATTTTCAGTATTATTATTATTTTATTTTTTACTTCAACACAAAAAAAAATATATTTTCGGCCAAAGACCTAAAATTAAATAGCAGAATAAAAAAGTGCAAAATAACATTCTGAAAAATATGAATATTTTCAATTATTGAAAAATCACTGCTTGTATAAATTACACTTTAACTATGAAAGGTGATACATTAATATACTTTTTTTTTAAATAATTATTGTTCACAAATATATTTTCATCATTATTATGTATTATTATAGCAAAATAATATCGTCCCAAGTTAGAGTTGACAAATTAACCGCTTGGGCACATAAGCTTGTTTTCACGACAATTTAACGTAGGTAGACATAGGAATGACGTATTCCCCGCTCTGAGTTATTAAACAAATTTGGAGAAAATCTAAAAGCAACCATTGATAAAATAAATTCCCAAGAATATTATTTAACGTATATTTGCATCTGTTTGCCACTTTAGCGACGGAAATTAACTCTGCAAAATGTTACAAAATATTGTCAAGAAACGTCAAATATACAGTGGTGCCTCGCATAACGAACGCCTCGCACAGCGAACGCTGCACACAACGAACTTCCTTTTCGTTCATTTCACGATTCATACAACGAACTTCGCTTCACACAACGAACTTCGCTTCACACAACGAAGTCGCCCACTTCACACGATCACTGCCGATTTATTGCATCCTTCCGCGCAGGCAGTCGTTAGTCACTGAGCAGTACGCTTAACTTACGCACGTGTCGCAGCAATCGTTCTTCATTACGAATTAAATCGCACACGTATCACGGCAGTCGTCCTTTTAAGATAACTACAGAACGAATTATTTTTTTTAACATGTATTGTTATGGGAAAACGCGTTTCACATAACGAACTTTTCGCATAACGAACTTGCTCCTGGAACGAATTAAGTTCGTTGTGTGAGGCACCACTGTACCTACCTACATGGTACCTCATAAAATATAAAAAAAAATTATTAAAACAATATTTAACATTCTGGTAGGAAACAAACCACTTTAATACTGGGGGTTTACTACTAATGTATGGTAGTACATAATATGGAGTTATAAAATCCACAACACTTAAAATAAGAAAGGAAGAAGGATGGTTGTTGTAGTTGTTCCTACCTTGCTATGTTGGAACAGGAGGCCCACTCCCTCCATGCACACCTGGATCAACCCCCCCTCCCCCGTGGTGCAGTCCTGGATGGGGAACTCCCCCCCCAGCTCCGCCCCAACCCCGCCTCCGCCTCCACGCTCCATGGCCTCCTTGATGCAGTAGTAGAGAGCCTTGCACTGCAATCATAGCATACATACATCACCACACATTGTGTGTCACTACTCCATTCAACCTTCTAATGCACCCATTCTAACTATATACTCAATAAATTATCAACAAACCTTTCTTGTATAATATTTGTGAAGCTGAGTTTGGCCGCCATTTCGCCTCCACAAACAAAGAACTTTAATTTTGGGGCTATATGTCATATTTACTAAGCGCTCATACCACCAGCGCTCCACTATAGAACCTGCAAAATTAATGAAAACAAATATTAATAACGTTTTCCGTATTTACTTAACACTAGCGAGTACCCGTCATGCGTTTCAATGCCACTCTAAGAAAGTGTTTGTTTTAATTTTGTTTATTGAAGTCCTTTTGAATACACAATATATTTTGTTTTTCTGTCTGGTACTATACAATAAATCAGAAGGTTTTCCGACCCCCGTGAGCAGGCTACATATAGCTGTCAGTGTGAATGAGATTTGTATAATTATTGTTGAGAATTTTTTTTTATTTTTTATTATTTATTGAGTTAGTTTATACAACATGAATATAAACATAAACAAGATAATATTTCATTTTGTAAATTTAAATATTTTTACAATAAACATAATATATTTTTTTTAATACATTCATTCTTCAGACTTTCAGGCATTTCATCATACATCTTTGGTCCTCTGTACATTATTAGGCAGTTCTGTGATTTGGATTTCTTCATATATGTGGCAATCTAATTCTTTTTACACTTCTGGTTTCGTGTACATCTCTATTAAAAACATTTATGGTTAAAGTGTAAGTTATACAAGCACTGATTTTTCAATAATTGAAAATATTCATACTTTTGAGAATTTTATTTTGTACCTTTTTATGCTGTTATTTAATTATAGGGCTTTGACCGGAGATATTTTTTTGGTGTTGAAGAACTAAGCGAACTCCCCTTTCCACATTCCCATCTTCACCTCTTACGTTTTCATTACACCTTCCCCGCCTTCCTTCTCCGGCGTTCCCCCACCCGCCTTCCCCCTCCCGTGTTCCCCCTCCTACGAACACCCCCCGCCTCCTTCGTTCCCCTCCCCCTCCCTATTTTCCTCCCTGTAGCTAAAGTATATGAGATACGCACACTTCTCACAGCTGTCCATATGAGACGCATTTACCGCAAATTTAGCCCCAGCAATCCTGCCCTCTGCTTCTCCTTGTCCCCCACCCCTCTGTCACCCTTTGCCAGCGTATCCTTTCCCATGTGCCCCCCATTCCCCTCCCGTGTCCCCTTCCCCCCCTCGCGATCCCCTTCCACCTTCTGTGTTAGTCTTCCACATTCCCCCCTCCCTCATCCCTCAACCCCTCTGCTTCGTACCCCTATGCCTCCCACATTTTCCCTCCCCCTCCCTGCCATTAAACAAGTCCTCCATCATAACACAAGCAACATTAGTGTGGTGATAGTGGGAGATTTTCAAATGTTGTTCGGTTATTCGTAACCCGGGAATGTTTGTCTTTCTTTAAAAAATAATTAAATAAAATTAATATTTAAAAAAATAAATGAAAAATAAAACCACATGAAAATAAAATAAAACCACATAAATAAAATAAAACCACATAAAGCAACTCGTGTGCCACTTCTTATTAAATTTTATACTAATTTCAAAAAGCCAGAGCTTAGTAATATATATAAATTGAAACATTCGAGGATGTGCGCATTACAACTCACCAAAGTTTCATCGCAATCGGATGATTAGTACCTATAGGAAATAATTTCATTGCTAGAGCTCAACATTATATAGAAACCTTCGTGGGGATGTTCACCACAAATCAGCAAAGTTTCATCGCAATCAGATGAATGGTTTAGTTACCACATAAGGGACAAACAAATAAATGTTCATTTTTATAAATTAAGATTATGTATTTTCGTTGTTTGTTTTTGTTCTTTCTAAAGAAGGAGGTAGCACAACACGGCATAACACCCCAAAAACAAACAACAAAAATGCTTTTGGCCGTGAAAATCTAAAAACGTATCTAAGATTATGTACTTGGAAATTTGATAGCGACTACATTAAATAATAAAGTAACAAAAAAAAGCATTAAAAAAGATAACATTTCGTGAAAATGAAGTATGGAGACCAGAAACTTAAGTAATGCATAATATTAGATACCTTGTGTGGTTCTCAACACGAGACCATCATCCCTGACTTCCATAAATCGTAATTCTCCTGTGGCATCAGTTCCTTGGTGGACGGTAAAAGATTGTCGATGCAGTAATCTAGAGCCCAGTGGTTTGAGATCAATGTCATTTCCATGCTGAAAAACATTAAACATAAATAACATCCAAACATACATAAATAATATTAAAGAAGATATTCAAATTAACACATTATATTAGCAGTAATGCTCATCTCAAAATCGGCACATGTAATGACTTTTTGCAAAAAGAAAATAAAGTTTGTACATATGCACATATTTATACAAAGTGTTAATTACCAGATTTCCTATTTGGTCCAGAAGCTGATTGACCTCTTGACTGTACACCAAACCGATGTGACTCTTTGCTAATAATCTTCTGACTTTATTCCTAATGTGAGTAGGTTCACAGCCCAGCATCACAAGGGACGCGCTGAGATTGTAAAGTGCTGTGGATAAAAGTCTGTCTTCTTCATGTTCCAAGCGTTTGCGTTCCGTATCACTGAGGCATTTGTACCTCTCCATCATTTCACCAGGACCCTTTCATTATAAAACATATAAGATTGTCAACAATACTGAAAGATCATAAACAACTGCTTTGAAATACATACTTAAATAAAATATTATAAGACCATTACCTGGTCCATTCCTATCATGTCCCTTTCTTGGCTGACTGCATCTAAGAATGCATCTTCCCAAAACTGCATTTGGTCCCATAAGGTAGATCTTTCCTTACCTAGAATCGGAAAATGTTGTGATTATTGCAGACTAATTTAATGTTTAGATAACTCTGTTGTGCAGTTTGTTGAATGGGTATTTCGTACCTATCAATCCTTGGAAGAGATAAGTCCGGCCACTGTCGGGAGATGGAGTAGGAGAAGTGTTGACAATGTGACCACCTGTATAACGGAACCCAGTGCTAAGGGAAGACTTAGAAGACCAGACACTGGATGTTCTCTGTTTAGTATTACGCGGAAACTAGAATAAATCAGGATCATTACAATTTTTAATGTATAATTTCTTCACTAGGTATTATAGAAATCTATACATCAAAATAAGAAATCTGTATAGATATTTTTAATTACTCGTTGCAGACTGATACAAAATTATTTTATTTATTTAAAATATCTTATAATATACAAATGTATTACATATAAAGCAGAAAAGATTAAGAAATTAATAATATACACATATATCACAAAGCACATCAATTTTTATACCTACTAATCTTTTAGGCTTTTATTCTAAATAATGGTCCCCATCATACCATTCTCTTTCTGCATGCACAAGACTTTAAGTATCTAAAAGACTGACTTGATCACTTCTCATGAGAAGGTTCTGGTACACAAATATATTTGTTCAGATAAAAGGTTAAGTATTAGTTTACTAATGCCTTCATAGCCAAGTGACATGATCTCAGACTGTGAGTGTAATGAAATATGTATAATGGTTCCAAAGCACATTGTGTTAAAGGTGGTTGGTGTACTTACGTTGGACTGTTGGACTTCAGTATCAGACACGGTGGACCTAAAGGAGGCCCGGTGGTTGGCAAAGGCATTGGGATGGTTGGTTGTAATGGAACCAGTCTCCGCCAGAGAGGAGTCAGAGCCGTGCAGAGTTCCCTAGCCACAAACACACAACTAGACAACACTTCTACCAGGGACTATGCACAACGCACAATGCAATGACAATGTACACATGCCTCAACTCAGGCAAAGCAATCCATCAATCTTCAGGTGGTCAAGTCAATCAGTCGGTCAGAAGAATGCACTAATGGCTCAATATCAATAGTACATAATGCACTCAAATGAGCTTCTACTTGTTTACAGGCTTTTGGGGATCATCCTCAATGTTGCAGCATTGATTCCATCATATGTCAGCATTGAAAGATTCTCCCCGTGGGGTGTCAAAATAATTACAATATTCAATTTAATTCATAAAACAATAATCACCAGAAAGGATAGGAACTTAAATCAGAAAAATAATTTTAACTTATGTCTATGTACACGGTTCAGGGAGGAAATTAGCAAAATAATAACTTCAAATAATTCTTTAACAGAACATTTAAAATCTTAGCAGAACCACACCAACATTGTATAGATTTGTAAATTATTTTGACTCTGATGGTTATTATGTCTTTTTTCATCTTTTTACAAAATAAATATTTATGTGAAAGATTTTCTTGGACAAGGTAGTTCATCAGATTAATTCATAAAATTAACCACTGGAGCAATTTAGGTCCAAATTTGGACCATTTTTATTTTTCTGCGATTGATATCGGTCCAAAATTGGACCAAATTTTCCTACCATTCGTAAAACATTTATTGTAATTATTTGAAACATTTTCATGGCCAGCAGTTTATTCTATCAAATAGTTGATAAAATAGACTTTATGTTTATGCCTTATCGATTGTCTTTAAATTCTTGTAGAATTGGCGGTTGGAAAGCTTCAGTTCTACAAACGAACTTCAAAATAATTTTCAAACCAAACATTTGATTTGAAGTAGACATAAAAAAATTGGTTTTCTAGTATATATTTGCATCTGTGGTTATCAAACAGGCCACAGAGAACATAAAAACATAGAACAATATTAAATATAGATATTAAAAATATCCACTGGGGGCAATTTCAAATCATTAAAGGACAAATTTCACGCATTTATAAAGTTAAAGATTTTTTAATAATCTGTCTACCAATCTTAAAAATATAGAATAATTTAAATTTTTAAAAATAATTTTCTAAAGTGGCGAGCGCTCAAGGTGATATTTTATAATTCTCTGTGTCGCTCCAGTGGTTAATGAAGCAGCTTTTAACTTTTAGGTAAAACTTTAACATGATTCTAAATTTTCTGGCTGCATTTTTATTTGAAAAAGGTGTCTAGTTTGTGTTTTGTTCTGTAATAGGATTTAAACTCACCTCTGATTCAAAGGATGTCAATTTACTTAACAGCATATTTCTTTTCTGGTTCAGGATATCCTTGAACATGTCGGCCGTGCTTTGGGAATCTGGAGGCTCTGTTTCCGGGTCCGTAAACTTCAAAGTTGGTGGGGGCTCTTCAGTTCAAAGGGATAAGTCAAATATCTCAATTTAACAACGATAATCAATTCTATACATATATTTGTTCTGGGTTTTTAATAGTGATTGAATATGAATAAAATTACATAATTTAGCATTTTAATGTACAAACCGTTTTGTGAATTCTTCCTTGATGATGGTGAAGAAGGGCTCATGGGTGATCCAATGTTGTCTTTACTTCCGAAGGGACTGAATCCTCGTGCCAGTGAAAGGGTGTTGTGATTATCTCCACCTAGGCCGGAGTCTTCTACGGAAATGATTTCCTTGGTCCAGAAATGCGTGTGAGCAATCTCCGTCAGTTGGAAGACTGAAGCCATTCCTCCCAGGCCGAAGTTGGAGAAGGTCATCTCTAAGCCGTGAACAACGGCTAGTAAAACTTTCAAGATTCCCTTCCAAATATTTTTTGAGACACAAACATCTTCGATATGGTCATCGGGTGATATTTTCTTATTCAATGTTTTGTTTAATTTACTCAATACCAAATTTCTATAAGATTCATCTTCCATTAACTTCTTGAGTCTGTTCAGTTTGAGCCAGCCTACTCCTTCACCATCCAAAACTTGAGTTATCACCTGGAAATAAATTGCAGGAAGTTATATTTTATGCAAATAAGATAGGAGTCAAGTTAAAATGACTTGAGGTAAAATTGTCAGAGAAACAGCCAGTGGAAACAAAAACAGTTGACTTTATGAATTTTTTTTATTATAACTTACATCATTGAGGAAGTTCTGATTCTCAGTGTTAGTATTGGTCCTGTCATGTGGAGACCTGTGTGGGTCATCGTGCTGCGAGGCGTTGGTGTGTTTGATGAGGGGTGACCTCTGCACGAGCCCCTTGGCCCCCTGCGGGAAGGGCCCGAAGGACTGTGAGGAGCCCTGGGACGCCGGCTTGCCCACTTGTTGGGGCTGGCCCGGAGCCTTGGCTTGTTGCCCTGGCGGGGGTTGTTTTACATTCTTACCTGGATAACAACAAAAGAATTATTTCAGATTCAGATTCAGCTTACGGAATAAACATACCAAATTTCATTAAAACTAAGAATTTTAATTTTTAATGAATATTATAATACCCTTGGATCCAAAGAAGTCACTGAATATACTGGAAGTTGATGCAGCAATACCATTCAAGTCTGAACTGATATTAGAGAAGAAATCTCTGTGTGTTGCAGTAATAATGTTGGTAGTCTGGACTGTTGTTTGTGTGGAATCTCTTCTACTTCCGGGAGGACTTCCACTGCTCCATGAATCAGTCTATAAACAGATTAATCATTTGAATTAATATTGATTCTGTAATAAACAAAAATATCACTGAACTATCATTTCACCAATATCAAAATGCAACACAGAAATTTGCATTTTGGTATTGGTGAATAGATTAAATCATTGTTGGTTATTATTGGTTACATACCTTAAGCAAGCCCTTCTTAGTGGCGACTTCCTTTGCACTCTTGGTCAGATCATCCAGTGTAGACTTCCCCACATAAGTGAGATCTTCGAATGTGTTTTTACTGACACCAGCTGCGTTCTTGCTAGCTTCTAGCGCACTTTTGGAGGCCACTTGCATGCTTTTAGAGGCTTCCTCTGCTGCTTTCTTAGCTTGCACAGTAAACTATAATCACAAAGAAATGAATAGAGTCAAGTCGCTGACAGATATTCCTGATTTGAGTTCATCAAAATATGTAATTTATCCATGCTCTTACCTTATCCATGTGAGCCATGAGGCCATCTTGACTGCCCTGCCGGTTGACCAGGTCCTTGGCCTGCGTTGTGAACTGTTCGAAGATGGAGCCCTGCGACCCCTGCCTCACAACGCCCTGACCCTGACCCTGGCCTGAAGTTGTGCTTGTTGTGGAAGCCACACTTCCTGTCTGACTCGTGGAGCCAAACGAACCAGCTCTAGCCAGGACATTGCCAACACTTGCTTGCTTCTGAAATTATAACAAAGGTGGGCTCTATAACAATGTTTGAAAATAGCACTTGTACAATCCAAAAGGATGTGCATCTTATTCCTGTAGCTATATTATTGTATAACATTATTTCTCTGCAGCTAAGGGCTCTCTTTCTGTTACATGAATTGTTTATGAAAACAGAAGAGAGGTTGCAATGGAGCTATCAGCGGAAAGTCTTAAGTGCATTTAAGAATACATATTATATACATGCATTTAAGACTACATATATTATTACATATATGTATGTATATACATATTAAGCAACTACTAACTGGCTATACTTTCAGGATTTTTTCTTGCCCAAGGCTCACTGCTGACCCCGTCGCTTTTTAACATCTATACTCGAAATCTTCCACACACTGAAGGCAGAAAATTTGCTTACGCAGATGACTTTGCCGTCACAGCCCACGCCAAAACCCTTAAAGCAGTAGAAGAGACGAGCAGCACGTGTTTAGTTTGATGGAAAAGATATGTACCATGACCCCCATCACCACTATCTTGGAGTTACTTTGGACAGGAGCCTGAACTACCGGCAACACATGGAAAAAAAACCAGGACAAGACTAAACCTAGTCAGTAAGCTAGCTTGAATTAGCTGGCTATTTGACGCCAACACATTCAGAACGGTATCCATTGCTCTGGTTTTCTCAACAGCTGAATACGGTACTTCAGTTTGGGTCAGAAGCCCCCACTCTTCCATGGTCGATGTTCAGCTTAATGTCACAATGCAAACCATCAGCGGAACTTTAAAATCTACTCCTCTCCCTTGGCTCCCCGTACTTGCAAACATACCCCCGCCAAACATAAGGCGAGAGATTGCAACACTGAGGGAATACAAGAAGACTTTGCAAAAAACCACAATTCCCGAAAACCCTTCTGGGCAGAAGGAGAAAGACTCTTCCGATAACCTCTCACCCCAGAAGATACGTGGAAACTTGAGTGGCAATCGGCCAACATGGAAAATGCCCATCTCATACAAAATCCCACTGAGAGACAGCCTGGGTTCTCATTGCCTCACAAACTCTGGTCCACCATCAATAGGATAAAGTGCTCCCATAGCCGTTGTGCCCATATGATGCATAAATGGGACCTTAAAGAGTCGGCGTTCTGTGAATGTGGTGCGGTGCAGACGTGGTCAACGAATGCCCGCTCCATTCATTCCCCGGCGGGATTTATGAGGTCCACAGGGCAACGCATAAGGCCCTAGACTGGCTCACAGACCTAGATGTCCCCTTAATCTCCCACCATACTTGCAAATAAATGAAAAATCTTCAATTTTTTTTTATATTTTGCAGCTTTGTAATGCATTAATTAAAGCAACAGTCTTCAAACTCAGCAAGAATACCTAATTTTATAAATGATTGGTATCGAGCGATGGGTATTTCTGGGTGTTCGGTTTTCGATTCGGCCATTCGATTTAGTAAATATCATACCTCCTAACCTGCTTACTCTGGTTTAAAGCCAATGAATCCACTCAGATTTCACTATTTATCCCATATTTTTAGGATTTAAATTAAAAGAAAATCTTAAAATTTATAATACATTTTAATTTTTTTAAATCACCTACATAAATTTGGGTAACCATTGCTCGAGTGGATTAATAATCAGATATTTTCAGCGTTTCAAAGCATAATTCTTTTTATAGAAATTTCGAAGTATTATAATCAGAAGACGGCATAAAACATAGAACAAGCCTAAAACTATTTAAAGATGCTGTTTTATGGCAGGTTTTAAAGATGAGGTCAAGAAGTTCGAGCTGTGTTAGTATAGGATTGGGTTGGGTAAGGTAAGGTTATGGTAGGTTATGATTGAATGAATCAATATTTGAAGAATTTAGAGTTCTGGACATTAAAAAATAATACATGAGAAAAATAATAATATGATATCGAACACTCTCATAACATAAGGCATTCACGGAGTAATCAAATTGTACTAATTATAAACAAAAAATCTCTTGGGCAAAGACAGTTTTCATTCTTAGGTTTAAAATTATACAATGCAATACTTGTTACTTGGAAAACACAAAGGCCAGACATTCTTTGTGAATTGGTTGGGGATTGGCTTTAAGGATTAGGGAGAAATAAAGAGTAAATAATTGATAACTAACACTGACTGGAGTAGTAGGCTTGGCCCCCCTGAGTGAGCCCCTCTGAGACAGGGCCCTGGAGCGAGAGGGCGAGGAGGTGGGCGGAGAGGCGGAGGGCCAGTCCGAGTCACTGGTGCTGGCACTATCCAGCTTGGGCGGGTGAAGGGGCACAGCACTCACTACGGTCCGGGGAGTGATGGTAGAGTTGGAGTCAGACTCGTTCTCCATGCTGCCACTGCGCTCCTTCAGCTGGAATGTGAACCAGAAATTCATAAATCCAAACAAATTTGTATACGTAAGTTAGATACACTGAGATCAACTTCTCTTTGAGTTTCTTTCAATTTTGACGATAGTTTTGACATGACTTTTAGTATGAGTTGTCTCAAATTACAAAATGCGCTACCAAAGTTTTGTCGATTTCAAGAAAATCTCAAATAAATTGTTTGGGACATACTCTAAAGCGGGTTTAACAAAAAGAAACTCCAGTCCATTTTAAAATGATTAATAACGACATTCTAACATTCTAATACAGAATTTTTATTTTTATAGTTAGTTTTAATAGTTAAAAATTTTCAATGTCATCAGGAGCTTGTGGACTAGACTAAACTGAGACAGACTCATATTAAATTTCCATTTGTATTATGGCGAGATACACGATTTAAGCAGAATTGGAAGGATTAACACTACTTGTATTTGCATCTAAAAGCTTACATGTTACATATTCCAAAAAAATATAGCAAAATTTTGCATATTTGCAAAAGATTTTTCAAAGTTTATAAATTTCATATCAATTATTTTTATATGAAGTGATATAATACATCTGTGTAATTAAAAAAGTTTCTTATAAAGAAGTGGTATTTCTACAGTTTACAAGAAAAAACAACCGGTAAGCGACAAAACAATTGTAAAAAAATTCCTTTATTTGTGAAATCAGAAATTTTAAGTTGTCAATTACATATGTCCGTTTTTAATATTAAAATCTGCTTTCAAAACCAGTAATTCATTTTGGTATACGTTAAAAATAAAAGTTGAAATATCTGATAAACATAAAATTTTTCATACAATACCACAATTTAAAACCCACAAAGACTCACGGCGTGACGCTAGAAACAGCTAATTCAGTTATGATAACCAAGCAGGGCGTTTTGATAAAATAATGTTTTATTCATTTTAAATAACGATTTATTAATTCTAAGTATAATTAAACGCAATAAAACATATATATTCAGAATCAGTGTTTGTTGACCTATATTTACATATTATTCACTGGAGTTCCTAATTCATCGAATCATATATGTTGACTACATAATAATATAAAGTACCTTGCATTAAAATATATAATTAACTGGTCAGTGGTTGAGTGGGCATCGCGTTTGGGTCCCACCCAGGCGTTCCGTGTTCGATTCCTCGGCTGGCTAAGTCCTCCATCACAACACAAGCAACATCTTCCGCTTAGTGTGGTGGTAGTAGGAGATTTTCATCAATGTTGTTGGATTATTCGTAACCCAGGAATGTTTGTCTTTCTTTTTTTAAAAAAAAAAAACTAGCTGATACCCGGCATGCGTATTATATCGGCAATGTTAATTAAATAAATAAATTGTTTCTCCCTTCTTGTCATTTCCCATTCGTACCCCTTCCGACTCCTCTTCCTCTTCCCCTCCCGCATTCTCTTTTCACCTTCCCGTGTTCCCCCTCCCCTCTCCCGCTCCCGCCTTTCCCATTTTGAAAATTTCCCACCCATATTAAATAAATCATTTCTCCACATTTGTGTATTTAAACATAAAAACAAATTATAATGCTATGTAGCCAATGAATTCACCTATATTTCACTTAGTATCCTATTTTTTAAAAATTGATAGAAAAATTATTTTAAAATCTTTAACTTTAGAAATGCAGGAAATTTGCGCTTTAGTGATTTGAAAATATGAAATTGCCGCCAATGGATATTTTTAATATCTCCATTGAATATTGTTCTACGTTTTTATGTTCTCTATAACCTGTTTGATAACCACAGAGGCAAATATATACTGGAAAACTATTTTTTTATATGCGTACATCAAATCAAAAGTTTGGTTTGAAAATTATTTTTAAGTTCATTTGTAGCTTTCCAACCGCCAAAATCATTCTAGAATAATTCAAAAATAATCGATAAGGCCATAGTCATAAAGTCTATTTCATCAACTACTAGCTGATACCCGGCTTGCGTTGCATTGCCACTGTTATGGAACGCCCTATAGCTGGTAGAATATACATAACAACAATCGCCGAGTCCGGTTAAAACTTGTCACAGCAGTCCCGTCCCCCACCGTTTCCTGCATCCCCTACCTCCTCTCCCTTCTACTCCCCACGGCATTCCGGCCGCCCGGCAGTCGAAAGTTGCTCCCTACCTCGGGCGGACGTTAAATCCGATCCGCGAAAGTCTAACGGCCGTTTGAATCGCAAAATGAGCCGAATTGATTTATAAGCCGCAATGTTACTACTAGTCCGCATTGGAATGTAGAATCGGTTTTGCCAAATATCGGTGTTATAATGGTTCGCGGACCCCGGAAGAGTGCCGAACGTGCCGGAAGCTGAGACCTTCGCCCCCACACATGTAAGCTGATCACCAGATTCCCCCCTTTTTTCAATGTGTCCGTAAAAATACGATAGGGTCCCGCGTAAAACCATGACTCAGAGAGTTTCGATGCAGAGACCACGAGGTATAAACACTTTAGCTAGGTTTGTGTAACATGCATTCTTGTATAGCCCTGTACTGAAATAATCTGTATACTGTGTTCTGAATTGTCAATACATGAATCTATTTAAACATATCTTGTTGTCAATCTGCTCCGGCAGGAGAATCTCGTAGAGTATTAATTCCCCAGGTGACCGAGGGGGAAGGAGTTCTGGAAGCATTCATTTGCGACCCACGCCTGAGATAGAGGGTGCCCTTTGCTCCCGTTTGAGCTGGCTTTGGGGCTTGTTTTGGGGCTAGCTGGACCTGGCACAGTTGTCGGCTATTGGAGCTGACAATTGGCGACCAGAGAAACCCCGTAACACCACTTAAATTAAGAAATTGTATATCCCTGCGTGTACTTTCCCATTCGTCCCTGTTCCCCTTCTGCCACCTCTTCCCCACCCTCGTACCCTTCCCCTCCCGCGTTCCCTTTTCATCTTCTCCGCGTTCCCCCTCCCCTGTCCAGCTGTCCCCCTTCTCGCGTACCTCCCCCCTCACGAATTCCCCTTCCACCTTCTCCGCCTTCCCCCTCCCTCATTCTCTCTCCCTCGAACCACCCCTATTTCATTCCCCTCCACCCAAATTCCCTCCCTTTCCCCCTCCCCTTTTTATCACTAACCTCCCTCCTCATGAATTCCCCCTCCACCTTCTCACTCCCTCCCCTTCCCTCGTCCTACTCTCAAGAACCACCCCTCCTTCATGCCCCTCCGCTACTACCGGATTCCCCTCCCCCTCCCTGATTCCTCTCCCCTTCCCACCTTTTTTCCCTGCAGCTAACTCCATAAAATACACTCATTGTTGAAAAAACTCGCGTGTTCCCTACAACAATTTTTTTTTGCAAATTTCTCTCCACTCCATAACTCACCAATATAGAAATATTGCTATATAGAAACTTTCACGGGTATGTCCACAACAACTCACCAAATTTTTATCGCAATCGGATGAATACTATTGGAAATATCTCAATATATCAAACGCCCGAACTGTCAAGCGTACGAAGATAAAATAGTCGTTAAGTTTTCTGAAATTATCCAATTTTCTGCGCAATTTTCTTAATTTTTCTTTCCGTAACAACCTTCTACAAAGTATTACAAAGCTTTTTAAAAAAAGATAAATGAAATAGGTTAAGTCGTTCTGAAGTTATGGCGTGACCAAGGGAAACAGGGATTCATTTTTATATATATAGATTTGATAGAATAAATCGCTGGCCATGAAAATGTTTCAAATAATTACCATAAATGTTTTACGTATGGTAGGAAAATGTGGTCCAATTCTGGACCAATATCAATCGTAGAAAAATAAAAGCGGTCAAAATTTGGACCTAAATCGCGTGTGGTTAAAAAATTACTCACATTTCTCCTGACGGCCGGTGTATCCCTGACCACTTTCTCTTCAACGGCTTGAGCATCCTGATGGTTATCATCTGAGGCATCGCTACGGTCAGAGCTGGAGGGGGTAGGCGAGGGGGAGCGCGAGGGGTGGTGCGCTGCTCCACCCCCTCCTCCTCCCCCTACTCCACTGGGCGGGTACAGGAGACTGGATGGAGGGTGGTAGACCTGGAAGGATATAAATATATATTTTACTTCCTTCACCTAAAAATACTATTTCAAGCTTCATAATGGACACTTACCGTTTTGGGATCTAGTGAAGATGATAGTGTCATTGGTGTGAGTGATTGTACCACCGCTCCGTAGACTTCTCCCAAGCCGTGGTGCACCTGTCCACCTGCGAGATAACCTAAAATATTAATATACATTACCGTAGTTGATTTACAACACTACGCAAGATTGACATTCTTCATATATTGTCATTGTATTATTTAAGCGACTCTTACTTGGCGACATGTCGGAAGATGCCATTTCTGAAACAAAGTCACTCAGAGAAGAGTATGAAGAACTAGTACTTTCGGCTCCTTCTGAATCTGAGCCGCTTTCATCTACAAAAATAATTATTATAAGAACATAGAAGCATAAACAATTTATAAACTTATAAAGTAGCAAATAGACGAAACAAAACACTTATGTTGATGTGATAAACATTTAACTGAAGCTCAGTAAATAAATTTGGTTGGGTTAGGTTAGATTCAAATATTACCTGTTGGTTGGTGTTCTTGTCTTTGCAAACACCTGAGGGCTCCGTTAAGAGAACTTCCATCATCCCATACGGGAAATCTGATGGGCTCCAAAGCATTGGCAAACCATTTGGGCTTATCCCCTATTTGATGAGGGTCAAACACTCCTGTGTGCACCCTGAGGAAAGCTACGTTACTAGGGGTGAGTGACCACTCAGCTAAAAACTCTACTGCCTGAAAAAAATATTCCATTATGACATAACATTATTACTGATTGAACATTATTATACATACACTGATTAAACATTGTGATGATTGAACTTTAGAATAATGAATAAGTGAAAAGTTAAACACTGTAGCTATTATGTTTAAATAGTTTACCTGCGTTCTAGAAAATTTGTTCAGAAAGTGTGTTGTTCTCGGTCTAGATCTCAAGAAACTGTTGATCTGGAATGCCACTACAGGTCTGGGATATAACCTAAGAGTTCGAGTATGCTCTGTAAAATTTGCCAACAGATTTTGAGAGTTGAAGAATCGGACCTGCAAGATAAAATAGTTTTTACATTAGGAAAAACGTGACAACTTATTATCAAATCCAGAAGACACCCAATAGGCCACTAGAGACTAAACTGAGGAAAGTAACTGGGGATATTGTGCGAAGAGAGACTGGGCCTGAAATGAACTGAGACTGCAGTACAGGTATGTCTGGAGATGCCTTGTCAAAGTGATGGGAAAACTTAACAAAAAAGATAATCATTTGGTACTAACCATGGCCACTCTAGTTGCAACATCCACCGAGTCCACATCATTCCCGTATATCAGGGGATTGAATCCAGAGAAACCTTGGCCCTGGGATATTGACAGGCGGCCAGCGGCAGGGCTGGGAGTAGGGGGGCCCGATACCGAGGCACGATGCCCAGAGGCTCCCATTGCGGGCCCAGACGGTAAAGGTTTATGGTCTGGAGTGGCTCGATGCGAAGGTGAGGTATTGGCAGAAGTGTCGGAACTATAGTGACGTGCACTTTGAACACTGGAAAAATACAATAATTTATTGTAACATAGATATAACCAGACATAATACACCTTCCCACTATGCAAACCTCTTTTGAGATAAATACTATATACTGAGAAGCATCTTTTGCATGATTGAAGAAACGTGTATACATGACAGTATTGAATGGTTTTGTGTGATAAATAAAAGTTATTTTGTAAGTAAATTCAGTCCAGTCATTACGTGAGAGTGGCTCCTCCGACGTTGTCTCTCCTGGAGGGAAGAAGGGTAGTTCCAGCTGGAGGGGGATTGGCAGCATTTCCGTTCATGTTGCTTAGGGCCTGTGGGTTATGGTACTTTTAGAAGAAGTGGAAAAAAAAACTACTGACAATCTAAGCAGCTAATAACTACATATTTATTAAGCAGTCTAATAAACTAAGTAAAATCATTCATCATTTCAATTAGCATTTTTTGAAAATTATTTTTTTGGTTTGGAGAACTAAAAACTATTTTTACTTTGATTTCTATTCCATCATGTCCTTTAAAAACAGAATGATTCAATTGAAAATATGTAGCACAGGTGTACATACAATACAAACCTTACAAGAAACACATCTTTAAAATATATTATAAAGCATTTATGAGGTAAAGATTCTGAAAGAAGTGAAAAGGGTTAGAAAAGTCTAGTATGTATGTAGAAGGAATCAATTGATCCTAATGCGGAAAAACAGCATTATAGTGATATATGTGCAGATCACTTCAGATTACGTGCCATACATTTATTTACGTTCACAGCAAAAATCGTTTTAAAATCACAAGCACAGACGGGAGTAATAGCAAATTTAAATCCTATAGTGACGGCCAGTAAAGCGATCTTTTTTCATAAAACGGTAAAGTAAAGATAAGTCGGCCATTACATCGAAACTGATGGTTTGTGCAAACAGCAATTAATTACATACATTAATTTGACTTTCAATATATATTTTTATAATGTTCACTACAGTCAAGTGAAATGTTAAACAGAACTCGCTTGTTCACAGAATGCTGTTTTTCCGCATAAGGGCTCAATTAAGTAATTCATAATAAGAACACCATTCTTAGAGATAAACATAAAGCCGGAAAAAATCTTACTGCCGCAAAAGATTTTTTTTTTGCTGAGTAAAACTTTTTTCATGATAAATAAACTAGAGATAATTACTGTCGAGCCAACCTGGTCCATCAATTGCATTGCCTATAGTTAAAAAAGAAAGAAAATGTTGAGTTAACAGCCTTACTGTGCACAAGTGAATATTATGGAATTCATTCATGAACAGTAAAAATAATGTGCAAGAATAATAATTAATGTGAGTACATATAATAATATCAATAATTAAAAAGTTCATAAATATTCTGCATACTTAAATATTCTGAATCAGTAACCTTCACCACAGTAAAACAATATATTAAATTAATAATCAGAGAGCACAAGAGATTCACAAAAGCACAACAAGATGTCAATTGAATTTTAAAGAGCTTTAAATTAAATATCTGCAATTAAATGTGTAAATTTATATTCCTGACTCACCTGTTTAAGATGGTTTTTCAAGATGGTTCCTTCGGGTTCGGGTAAACTTGGTAGATCCTGGTCATTTCCTGTGGGAGGGGTCAACTTATTGGAGTCCAGATCAATTAGCCAAATATCATCAGGTAATCTACAAAGAAATCAGAATATTTAGTTATTAAAGACATAATTCCATCTACTGATTCAAACATTTCTTGCCAACCAATTTTCATAAGTTAAACCGGCATTAGCAGCGTTCTGCTCGCCAGCCATAGATTTTTTTTTTCTTGTTCGTCGAGGAGTTATTTCGATGCCGAGATCTTCACATATATTTTTAGCATAATTTAGTCCGTCATTCACCAAAACATCTCGATTGTCGACTAGAAACGATTCCAAACCATGAACTTTCATAGCACATTCATTGATGCATATTTAGTCCTTTCATCTGGAGATATAATTGCGCATCATTTACTTCGCGGAGAACTCGACTCCATAGCCCAAGGAAGGCCAAACATGATAGCGACTGAAGGGCAGTAAGCAATAGACCAGCGTCTGATCTTGTCGCTCCATTTTCCGCTGTGTTTCGTAGCAGTATGCGCGAGTGGGGTGGGGGAAGAAGATACTGTAACTGGGCGGCAGGGAGACATTCTATGTATGCAAGCGAGACAGAGCTAACTTTTCGAACAATTCGTCTGACTAACCCACAGCTTTCTCTGCCTGTGGACTTACCGCACGGAACTGTTATTTTGAAAAAAACTAAAAATTCTGATCTCATCAATCTGGTCGTGTATATTATAGCACAAGCAAGTTTTGCCGCCATCCTAAAAGCGGGCCCCCCTCGCTACACCACTGTTTAAGAGTACATATTTTGTTCATAATCTGTTTCTCTCCTGTGCATCACTGTAAACTTATGTATCACTTAAATGTAAAAGCCTTTTATGGCCTTTAAATAAATAAATAAATACCACATCTGCTTAGTTTTTTCTACAGGTTGCATGAGCGTAATAATATTTCAAAAAAAAATTAATGTTATTATAATTGGTAATTGATCAAGATATCTTCTCACCTAAAGTTCTTTTTATACATCAGAAAGCTTGCTGGGATTCCAATGACAAAAGGTGTTGGAGCCAGCAAAAGTTGTTCAGCGCAGCTCATGCAGGTGGGCAGAAGGGGAATGACTGGGAACATGTACTCCAGAGGATAGATCATGGTCACAAAGGCCATGACTGACATGGAGAGAGCATTATAGTCTCGAGACTGGAGGACCAATTTGTTTTCAAGCAGGATCAGTGTCAGCACTTTGAGGCAGGTCTCCACACCTAAAAACAAATAGGTTAATTATATTAAAATGATGTGAGATGAAAATAAAATTTAGGTTACAATCTATATAATATTACATACAAGTTTTATCCACTGGAGCATCAAGGCATTTACAAAACCAAGCGTTGAGCGCTGGATATTTTCATAAGCTTGGTTTTGGATTCGCCCACGCTCATTCAAAAAACCATACCTCCGAATAATGATACGAAAACAGATAAGCTGTTAACTGTTCCTTAAATTCAGCTAATTTACATATTTTTTCTTAAATTTATAGGTTTCATAAAACAAAACAAAAAAATTAAATTCACAAATACATACGTGAAATTTGCATATTGTTAAGAGAGATTATTTTAAAATGTTCTTATTATAGAATACCGTGATACAGTTCTTAATAAAACCAGAAACAAGGTTTAAAATGATATAGCGCCTTACGGCTGGAAATGAAAAATGGCTTCACAGCTGTATGGCACTTACGCCATTTTCAGCGTCAATATATAGGGTTTTAAGGAACGTACGTGACTTTATTTTGACCAGTGATTCCTGAAAAAAAATTCCAATTTCGCTAAATAGTGAAAATAACCATAGTTTTGAAAAAAATACAGGGATAAATATTCTTCATATTAATAATAAAGAAAAAAGCTTTAGAAATAAATAAATCCCTTAAAAATAATGAGTTGATTATCAACAAACAAAAATTATTAACTTATAGCCCAATCTTAAATCTGTTCCCTTTCGATGTCCGTTCAGTTCCCTCCCACAATTCTCCATTAATTCCTAGCCACGCCCCTTTTCCTACCACAACACTTAATAATAAATTGTACCCTCCCACTGTTTTGTGATTGTAAAAACATTATATGTTTGCCCTGAGGAAGGAACGGTTGTGCCGAAACCGGTCGGTGTTAATTAAATAAATCAGTGGTTCTGACAAAGTTATATTGTTTCAGTTGTGGCGATTGATATGCCACCTATATTGCACTGATTATTACTGCACGGCCGTCTCTACCTACTACCTCGCTACGCATTATAATTTTGACCACCTTCTGGAAAGAGCTGGGATCTGCGACACATAACACACAGCGCTGCGCCGCAATATCGAGAAACTTCTCGCGTGTGTGTGTTTGACCTACCTTCCGTGTGCCTTCGGGTCGGCCTATATAAGGACTCGAGCAAGCCAAGTCAGGCAGTCGATCTTAAAGTCTCGCGAGCAGAATTCATTCCGCAACGTGGGCACTTCTGCAGTCCTCGTGTCGAGATAATATTACTACGATTGTAAATACTCTCACATTTGTAAATAATGCATAATTCAAATATTGTAAATACATCATCATCAACAATCCTCCAGAGCGTTTATTATTCCGACCTGCAGCACGCAGAGATATCACACCGATATCTCCTCTTTCAAACGGAGGCCCATTTTTCTCCTCATCATAGAAGACCCGTCATTGCCCCGAAACATTTAACAATAAAAAAAAAATTATTCCACTTGTTATCACTGGTCACTCAGCCGAATAACTGACCAACCCCTCACCTGCCCCTAACTATCCAATACCTATTGATTATTTATATTATTTTAAAAAGAAAAACATTAAAAATGTCACTGGAGACCAAAATTTGACTTACATTTTTTACTCCAAATAATGTCAGGAATCACTGGTTAAAGTAAGTCAAGTACGTCCCTTTACACCCTGTATAATAACATTACACATTACTATATTAACTTTTACAATGTATGTAGATGTTTGATAGTTTTGTCACTTGACATATTATCATTTTTTAATAATAATAATCAAGGAATGATATTTAATGGTACAATGGTTATAAGTTAATACCTTGGATTAGTTAAAGTTAATATAATATATTATGTATTATGTATCTGAAAGGCCTTAGAGTAGGCACAATATTAAAGTAAGTACAACTTTTGTTAAAAAATGATTTAGCTTGATTGAATTGATTGAACAAGCATCGAAATTAATGTAAAATTATAGATAAAATCAAAGATTCCTATAATCGATGGCCAAAAAACAAACAAATATATTAAAAAAATCTTTATAAACAAACTTAAGCCCAGTTGAAAATATTTGTGTAAATTTTGTTACCTAACAATTCCAGTGGTAAATGCAGCGGGAAATCCACAAGAGTGAATCTGGTATGGTCGGGTAAAGCAAATGTCAAGGGATCGTGAACCGTCGGAGACAGAACCTCCACTTCTATTCTCGTTTTCCCGGGGATAGGCACGGGGGCTGACAGTAGCCTCAGGATCCAGGTCTCAATCTCCCTCACATCATGGATCACAATGCTCGGGGTACTGTCGTAAGACTGCCCGGTTAGGACTGACCAAACTGTATCCCTGGAAATGTTCAAAGGCGTTCAAATTATCCATCAAATTATCCATTGTATACAGCTAATATTTAATATATGGGGAAAAATCAGAATGAAAAATAATTGCAAGTAACCTACCTACTACAGAAAGATAGACTTGAAATATTCATTAAATATTTCAAAATAGATTGCGTCAATTAATTCCGACACATGCGACATGTTCAATGAAGCGCACAAACAAATTTAGGAAGGCTAAATATCACCAAACATATTCTCTTTGAACTTCAACTCTACGGAAATATTATCCGTATAATATTATGTAAACAGATTTCTTTGCTAGAAGGTTTCATAAACATAGAACAAACCTGTGGGTAGTGTGTGGGCTAGAATAATTAATAAAGCGAATAAATATTTACCTGCCAGTTTGTCTTGAAGCCCCAACCCTTTTAGGACTCGATGATTCATTACAGGCATCTATTAATTTCTTTAGGATAAAAAGGCACTCACGAAATATTGAAAAGAATGGGTGATGTGATAAAAGGCATAGAGACGTCAGGGAATGATTTCGTACTCTCTGGAAAACGAAAAATATTTAAAAGTATTAAACCCTACTCTTCACTGCTTCACATGCACAAAACATTGTTATGAAATAAATATTAACTGATTTATAATATAAGAAGGCAAACATTTCTATATGTGACACTTCACAATACCCTCTCTCTGTACTGTATAAAATCAGGGGTCAAAACCAAGTCGGGTGACATTGTGAGCTCAAAGAGATAGGAAAGGATTGGTTAATACGGGTCTCATGAAAATACATTAGGTATATACTTTGTACATGGAAATGGTTATAATATGTCCATGGTTATAACTGATAATTTAATGTCTACCCAGTGTGTTTTTGGCGAAGTGTGTACACTGTATGCAGACCTTTAGGGTAATTTTCTAGGTAAATGTTAAGTGTTTGGATTTGGTACAGACAAGAATCGAAAAGATAAAGATGACTTGCCTGTCGTTTTCTAGAAGCTCTCGGGCTAGGAGAATGGCTGCCCCCGCTCTCCGAGTCCGGAGCAGGGATGATACCGAGCCGCGGAGCCCCCGGAATGAGCTGCGCCGGCGTGTCGGAGCCCCGTCGCCCCGCGCCGCTGAGGCACTCGCGGTCAGAGTCGCTAGGCGCCACATTGCTACTCCTATAGTCACTAAAACGAAGGCAATCAAACACAATCAGAGTCAATGGGGGAATATAACCAAAAGCATTGTCATTATCTACTTAGCTTAATCAATAATAGCTTGAAAACTAATTCGCCATCTCTGAGTGTTTGCATTATTCTGTGTAGATTATTCGCGATAATCGGTGAAAAATTATAGCAAAGGAAACTAATATTATTTTGCTAAAATTCAAATAACAGTTTAGATCATAAATGAACCAACATTGTTTAGATTACTCAGGAACCTGATAACACAATTTCTAAAACAAAAGGAATTTCGTTGAAACAAATGAACGACATGAATGGACATGAAGAAAATAAATAAAAATAAAAGAAGTTTATAAAATCTATTGATCAAATAAATTCCGATATTCTGAATTCAAATGTCAATGCAACACATTGCAATGTGTCAAAGTCAAAATTAATCGAAATCAACATCCATTTCTAAGTTTTCGAACATCGCGCAAAAATACATCATGAGAATGAAAAAAATAAGTTGGCGGCATTGAATATTCAACAGCCAATCAAAACATCCCGGGAGCTGTAAATGTTCATCATGGAGTTTTTATCTTGAGAAAAACTCCTACGAGTTTATGAATAATTTATGAGCATAAAGTTGATTAGTAAAAGAAAATTCTTATTTTAAAATATGTAGATTGGCGAGAAAAAACAACACAACAAAATGGATTCAATTAGCTATTTTTTGTTGCAATTCGTTCTTGTAAATAAATCTGAATCATTATCTCACCTTGAAAATGCGGAATCTGAACTTTTTTCCATGCTTTTCCGCCATGATTCTCTTCGAAAGGTTGTAGACTTATCCCCTCTATGCTTCCCCACATTGGTATTAGTGCCTGACTTTTCAATGGGGCGATAAAAATTTACACATATTCCGTATCTCGTTTTCCCTGTATTGATAAAACATAAGTATGTATGTTACAATGTTACATGTACTAATTATATTGCATGATTTAACATTATGTACTTTAATCTTTGATATTTTATCGCTCTCTCTAATTAGTGTGAAACGCTAGTGTGTATTCTAAAAATACCTTTATTGTTACTTATAACATTTACAACAGATAGTTTTTTTATACGTCGATACATTTTTTTTTCCACATTTGATCGTTTTTTAAACAGTGTTTCTTATAAACATGCCAATTTCCGATATATGCGTAAAGTATGAAGAGGTTATTTTTAACTTAGTACCTTTCTCGCATATACGTTACAAAGTACACATCACGCTGTGGCGTGATCAGTGACAAAACATTTTTAACATGATATGAGTAAAAAAAAACCTGTAAGTACTTATTTATTTTATTAATTTTGTATTTTTTGTAGTGTAAGTAAGTACCTGAATCTTTATCAGTGAGTGTGAAGACAAATGAAGATGCCTCTCTCAGAGCAGTTCTCTTCGGTCCTACAGAAACGCACCCTTCAGGTTGACAGAAATAAACCATGTCCAGAGGAAGGCCGAAATCCGAATGATCCGTCGGAGGATAACGCCTCAATAACTCGGGTGCCTTAAATTATGATTATACTCCAAGTTTTATAAAAATTGTTACAGTAGCTAAAGTATTTTAGAACATTTTTTAATATGACCTCCACAACACAAGAAACCAGAGCCAAGGGTTGCTACAGCATTCACATAAGGGGGACATTCATCCACAACAAAGGTTCGATCTTGGGTGAGGGCTAGGAAGAAAGGTGGGGGAATTGGAAAATTAATTAGAAAGTTTTTTGGGACCTCTACTTACTATTTACGACAAATAAGTATGTACATCACATTGATAAAAGTGATGATGCAATGATATTGTTGTATTTTATAGGTATGCAATCTACGAATACTCTCTCTTTCTCCTACGCGATACTGAGGCTTATATACGCCCTTGCCCAGAGTTAGTGACAGGGATTAAAAAAAGTAGGTAGGTACTAGACGTGGCTAATTACATAATTTCCTGTGCATAACCGGTAAACTTTTTTTCTGCTTCTGTATCAGTAAAAATGTATATTAGGTAATTTTAATTAAAAGTTACAGCCAGTTGTATTCTGGGAGAAGATTATTTTAACGAGAGAGTTTTAAGAGATGTCTCATTTATTTGTTGTACTCTTTTATTACGCCCTGGGGCCACTTTTTTAAAGCGGCTTTCCCTAGACGTTACGAATTTCCCCAGCGTTATTCGTAATAATTCAGACGTGCTTCACATGATTTTCGTGAATTTTCTAATAAAATGTAGTATTCGCAATCGAATACACAAATACGTGACGCATAATTTCATTTTTATTTACTGAGAGGACGTAAGACGTGAGTTTGCGATTTTTCTTAAGTAGGTAGGTACTATCGCTGTGTATGTACTAGGTACCTACTCATCACTTTCGTATAAAATATTGCATACTCGCATTCATCTACGTCTACGTAATACATTTTATTTAAACTGTATATAACAATGTAATATAATAGTTACCTGTACAGCAGGGTTGCCGCCTTTTACATTGCCGGGAGTAGGTCTAGCTCCCACTATTGCTAAATAATCTAATAAACGAGGGCATAAGAATTGCTTTTGAATATCCATATTGTTTTTTTGTGTACTGATTTATCTTCAAAACCAAGTAAAGCGTTTTCTTGTCACCGCGCTTTTAGGGGTGTTGAGCATTTCGTATATTTTTCCTCACAATCCATTACGACACCAAATGAGATGCTTGATAAAATAATGTTAAAGAGTGCAGTCCTTTGGAAAATGAAGCATTTTATTCTGTAAGAAACAATTTAACACATGAATACTAAAATCATTAATCATATCATAAGTTTCGTCCAGACGACGACGGGCGGCTAGCGTGTAAGGCGGTTCGCAACTATCGAAAAATAACATTGCAGACAAAAGGGCAAATGAAAGAGTATGAAATAACTCAATGGTGTGAAATGAATATTGTGACCATAAAGATTCATTTCATTAAGGCGGAATCAGACAGTTCACTAATCGTTCATTTCTGTGTTTCATTCGGCCTATTTTACTCGGAATAACACGTCTGAACATGAAATGAAACAAAAGTGAAACGAAAATGGGAACATTAGCTCGAGTAACCATAGAGTAAACCTTCACTCGAGTGATTACTCGAGCGGTTATGGTTACCCGAGCGAATTTTCCCATCTTCGTTTCACTTTTGTTTCATTTCTTCCTCAGACGTGTCATTCCGAGTGAAATAGGTGGAATGGGAACATTCGCTCGAGCAACCATAGAGTAAACCTTCACTCGAGTGATTACTCGAGCGGTTATGAGGCTAGACTTTGAACCACTCGTGGAACACCCGCGACTGTCATTCTGTCCCGCTCACAATAAGCTCACGCACACTTACAATACATGCGAATGCTAAATGTGCGAATGAGACAACGCTCAAATTTATCTACAGAAATCGCTCGAAAAGGGGTTTATGGAGAATACACTTTTCTACACCGAAACTTTCACGAAATTGAAATTTTAAAAAATATATATTTTTTAGAAAGAAGAAGCTACGTCGGTAGCTTTTTATAATTTTATAATTCTTTATGAGAGTTGAGTTAGCAGCATTTTTTTCTTAAATAATATTTTTTGATAAATCGTACATGTTTGACAGTGAATTTTTACGTTAATACGAAACGCATCGAAAATTCGAAAACATACCGACATAGTTTTCACCCTCTAGAAGGCAGTATAAAATATATATATTCATTTTGTGCAATTTTCGATGTAGAAAAGTGTTTTTTCCCGGGCGTCCTTTTTGTATGGGCCGAAAGGCGAAGTCTATCATCTTAAGATTACCCGAGCGAATGTTCCCATCTTCGTTTCACTTTTGTTTCATTTCTTGTCCATAACCGTCTGATTCCAGCCTTACCGGGAACTGCTGGCAACCCGGACAATTGGGTATTACGTTTTCCATGTACCTACATGTATGTAGGTACATTACCCGCATCACTAGGTAATGTGCGATGACGAGGAGGAAAAATGTTATATTCGGTTTTAAATATTGCTCGATATCTATTTATTCGCGCTTGCCTACTTGTCTACCCTACACGCCTTCCACTGTCTGAACGAAGCTATTGAGTTTGTAATGTGGTTACAACTTCAAAATTAAAATTAATTCTTATCTAAGTTAATCTAATTTTAAAAAGGAGGTGAGCATATCATCAAAATAAAATAGTAGATAATGTTTATTCAAAATATGAAAATACAATCTTAACCACTCGAACGCTTTTGCCACATTATGGCCTCGGAATGCTTTGTTGCAAATATTCTCTAGAATCTTTAAAATGTTTTAAAGTTAACGATTTTATAATATATTTTTTATAAATCCTACGAATATGTGGCAAAAGACAAAAGATAGGTGAATTCATTGTCTATTTAGAACTATAAACAGTTTGTATGTGTCCATGTTCAAATTCGAAGGTATGATTTTTTTCAATGTGGGCGGAAAAAATTCATTTAGCAATCCGAGAAAAAAGTTTTAAACTGCTCTGTCGCTCCAGTGGTTAGTTAGATGTGATTTGAGATTTTTACGGCCAAAAATATTATCGTGATTTATTTTTGGGGCCCTCGCTACCTCCATCTTTAGCCAACATTTTGGACATGTAATACCGTTCGAAACGTTGGCTAAAGAAAGAGATAGCGCAGCACGGCACAATACCCCAAAATCACGATAAAATCTTAGTTGTCCATCCACTACTACCCGCGTCCGGGATACTTTTGTATTTCTGTCTATAAATGTTCACATTGTTGACTTTTTAAAGGAAAAAATACGAACATAAAATAGAGTTTTTTTCATCGAGGATAGGGGTAGCTACCCACGCTTGGGGCCAGGTTATTTTGCTACGGACACTGTTATGCTGTCCAAAACGTTAGCTTAAGAAGGAGGTAGCGCAACACGGCATAATACCCCCAAAACAAATCTCGATAAATAGATAGTTGCCCATCCACTAGGTACTACCCACGACCGGGAGATTCCGTATTTCTGTCTATAGATGTTCACATTATTGAGTTTAATGGAAACATACGAATCGAAAATAGTGTTTTTTCACCGAGAATATTGCTATAACTGCACATCGCTAACGTACAAACAACAGTTGATGTCGAATATTTAAGGACACTTAGTCATTGTGAACTGTCACTTATTCGTTGGCGATCTGTAGTCATGCTAGGGAACGATGAGAAGCTACCGATAGTTATCCTAGTGTGCTAGGGCCACGCAGTAGGTATAGGAAGACCTAGACAAAACTCATCTCGTGAAAACGGGAAATTCTGCTAAGTCACCAAACGTAGCAAACAACCATCGGCAAGGGTGTTGATTATCCAATAAATGGTTCCCGGGGCTGAGGTACCCATACCAACCTTCCAAATTGAATGTTTAAAAGTGTTTCATATTTTCATTGATATACATAATGAATATAATGATGTTATCTTAGTCAATGATTAAATAATAATATTAGGTATAACTTTTATATATATTTTTTTTAATTTGCAAAAAATAATAGTTTAGTGCTGACAAATAGTTACACTGCTTTCTGTTCTAGAAAATCGGGAAAATTTGAATTTCAAATTTTCCTGGCACACCCCTTGTCTTTTATTATTATTTATTTATTATGTCTTTTATAATTATTCTTGTCATAACCTGATCACTTATTATTTCGATAATGTTTCTTATATAAATTTGTTATAGTTCAAAAAGGAATTACGATAGTACAAAGAACGGGGAAAGTATTTTATGAGGTTCTAAATCTGAATACTTGGAAGCGCTAAATTAATAGTTGAGAGCACCCCCTCTGGGGGTAGGTATCTGCTGGATATCTATTGTTTGCAATTTTCTTTTATTTCTCCCCAGACACAACCTCGACATAAAATGGTCCGCCCGCGGGGTAAGTGGCAATACTGGCTGAATGGAGAGGTACCTACTCAACAAACAGGACTTGGCCTGATTATTTTTGAATCCTTGACATAAATACAGAGGTCGGCCTATATGGGGGGGTAACTCCAACAGGTTTTATCCTAAGTGCCTTTTCATGTATTTACTAATGATCTCCATGAGTGACACTTAACGAAACATGTCATTTATCCGAGTGGACAATATTTATTATAGACAAAAAAAAACATTCATCACGTTTTATGTAAAAACGAAAAAAAGTCCGTTATAAGTATTTTCAACTTTTAGGCGTGGCTGATTCTTCTATGCCATAAAAGAGTGATATATTTTAATGTAACCCTAGCAGATTAGTAAAGTGAAACAGATTACACGCGATATTGAGTAACCATTAATATGCAGGTCCCTATCGCTTTTCCATCGGCCCTTTTAAGCAAAATGCTCCGCGACAACTTTGCATAATATTATCTTTATCACCAACATTCAATACAACGTTATTACGTGCAGTCGATAGACCATCTAACCTAGTCGACGATTCTGAATAATAATCATTATCATTGTACTTTATTGTGCGTCATATGACAAAACACGGCTAGGAAAATGAATTTCCTAGTGCGACTGAACATTGAGAATCGATAAGTACCTACTTAACTGTGATTCTAATGGTTTAAAAGTAAAGATCCCGCAGATTGGTGGCGTTTTCCGGAAATGAAATTTAAGGGTGTTTAAAGAAATGTCAGCTGGAGTAAGAGGTAGATAAAATACTTAAAACAGAATTTTATATTTTACCTCTTGCATAAGATAAGACAATGCAATCTTATTATCTTACCATTCAATAATTTGCTTTTGAGTAAGCTCATAATTCACTTTACATGAAGAGCATTTAATTTTTGTTAAGAATATATATTATAAAATACATTTCAAAAAAACGAAAAAAAAAACATGTCTCACTCATCTTACTGAACTAAAAATGTTAACAATCTAATATGCAATTTTTGTAAGACATAATTTTATTATTTGATGTTCAGTAAAATGGTTTAAATTTATGTTAGGTAAGACTACCAAAATAAATTTTCCCGTTCTTCAAAGGTATATCGGTGCTCTACATTTCGTCGATAACAGGTTTCACGTATTTCACGGTCAAAGAGCACAAATTGCGCTAGCACTTGTAAATTTATTTCATATTCGTTTAGTGTTATTATTTGCAAAACAGCATGACACACAATAACATAATACACTTGTATGACACACAATATACTAAAATCCATGATAAAAATACGCTCACCTCCTTCCGTTTTGCGGTTAGTAAAAAACTCAATAAAAATGGATAACATGTTGCTCGTATTCCGAGTCCTTGTTAACAAGATTAGAATTAAAACTAAATATAAATATGGTAAAAGAATAAAACTTACCATGTTCGTTCACTCGGGTTTAAAAAAAATAACCTTGCTATTTTCACATGTAGATAAAAGAACAAGCGAAAGCTAGTGACGCTTCTATTATAGAAAGTTAGAATATATACAGTGTTTCCTCCTACGCCTCCATTTCCATTCTGCGACCATTCCCGATATCTGTCGGCGCCCGCTCAACGATTTCCTGCCGGCGCCTGCGCACAGCCTAGCCTCAATTTCTGTCGATAATTTTCCGAGTAATGGCAAATTTAATTTGGTCGTTAATTGAACCAAAAGTGTCTTTGAAAAGCGTATCAATCTGTAGATTAGTTCCTACACACATATCTGATGAAATCTCTTCTGAAAAACGCCCGCCCTTGAGTGACCTCTAGTCTAGTCGAGAGGAAGTGTTGGGGGTGGTGGGATGGATAGGAGGGGAGGGGGGTATAAAGATTTCGAGGGAGGAAATGAGCATCATCCGTCCGGAGCTTAATAATAAGACTGGTTAAGGCCAATTGGCACTAATACAAAAAAAATCTTTATCCATTATTGGCTAGACAGAAAATACTTTCTTTTAATAAATTTATATCATAGATACCTACCTACGGTAGCTCAACTTTTGGTTTTTCGTACATCTTCTTTGTAAAATCCTTCATAAGGTGTAAGTTTTAAAGTATACATTCGTTATACATATACATGGCGCCTACATCGATAGACCGGCTTAATATCGCATCAGTTCTTAATGAATTTAGGAAAATTCTTTTGCGTAGCACTCTAACCAATAAATTCTTACTAACTTTCTCTTTCTTTTTTTATCTGAATACCGCAACAGAGTCCCAACTGCCCCCAACCGTATGGAGCCAATGAGACCATAACATTCCCAATAATTCGGGTATGTTGTGAGGTAGGTAGTGGGATTTGCTTTTAATATTAGCACCACAGCAGGCCTTTCGGAGGGAAAATAATTTCCCTCCGAGCCTTTGTTATCTCATGATGATGATGTGTGGAGGCTATTTTTATGGAAAGGAAGGAGAGAATGTTCTGGGTTGGAAAAATGTATGCGGGGTGAGTAGGTCAGTATGTCCAGGAGGACAGATGTATGAATCCATTCCTCCGATAGTACGGCTGGAGGGGTCGAAATACCCCCCTTAATCAGCCTCTCTCGACCCGGCCCGCCACGCAGTAAGTGAGTGGCGCGTCCGCCGCCCCTGGGCACCCCTTCTAAGTCACCAAACATAGTGAAAAACTTGCGGGGAGACCCATGGTAGAGGTTATCAAATAAATGAGGATAGAAAGAGTTGGGGAAGAAGAAGGTGAGGAAGAACCTAGTTTTTCAGATCTTGTCACCAAACAAAACCAAATCCATTTCAAACAACGTTTCGATTCTGAATGCTGGTCTTTCACCAAGACAATACTGAAAGTATCTACCACTCTTATATACACGGTGACCGGAAACTCGTAGTATACACTCGAAATACTGGTGAATATATGTCACATTTGGAACTGATTATGTGATATAACTTTTATTGATTTTAACTTCCGTTTTCGAATAAAACAAGTCCTAATCAAATCGAGATTTAATTACGTTTTTTTTTCAAGCGTGGGTAAAATGTTTCAAAATGTCGCCCTCTTCTGACAAAAAACGCTATAGCGACAAGCGAAGATGGTTTAACAAACAAGTAAATTTAAGATTTTTATTTCAAATGTAATAAATATACATACTCAAACAATCCTACAACATATTATATTGCAGTAATAATAATTCTTCATTTACACTTATAAAGTGACACTTATGACTGATAAGTGATTACTACCTACATTAATCGGACCTTCACAGCTCTGCCAATTTTTCCGGTAGGCAATCTACGTAACACGTTTCTTAAAATCGATTTTTTTTAATTATTGACTGAGCGTTGCGGAAGTCCTTTTTTAACTCAAATCTTTAAAAATAAAAATCTCGTGTCACAATGTTCGTCGAAGGTAAACTCCGAAACTACTTAACCGATTTTGACGAAATTTGGCTTACTGTATGTAATTTGGTCCAACTTAAAAGATATGATAGTTTTTATCTCGATTATTTACCTCAATATTTATTTTTGCGAATTAAATGTTTTTTATGCGACAATTATTTGTAAGTTCCATAAGTTTCTAACAGATGGCGGTGTTAGTTAATTTATTGACACTACACTTGGTTATCTAGGTTAGGTAACCATTTAGTAGCTGGTTTTGTGTTTCGTTAGCCCCAGCAACGCGTGGCCGGGACAGCTAGTAAATAATGTAATATACCTAATTAGAAAATCTTTTCAATTTGATACTACGTAGCAAGCAACAAAACTGATTAGCTTCTTAGAACACGCCGATTTGCAAGTTTTACGGGAGGAGGAGGTTTTCTTTCATTATTTCAATGAAACATTATGATGTTAAGTGATTAATTATCGTTTTTGATATCTACTTTATTTTTAATTTTAAAATGAAGATTGAACAAAAACTAAAATGGAGATTGGACAATTGCACTCAGGCGACCAACAGGCACTGCCTAATTAGAAACTAACTAGCAGTGAATAACTCGCTCCGCGGGTTTTTGCTGCTATGCCCTGCGGGCTGCTTTTCGTTCTGCTTCGCCCAGTTTAAGTGTTGGTGACTATTTATAAGGCCTCACCCTTTTGCAAAACTAACTACTATTAACATTAAACTACAGAATACTTACATTTAATAGGTAGATATATAACAGTAGACATTCTTACATTAAGACCGTGAATAATGAGAGGAACATAAATCTTCTTATTATTGAATGAAAGCGAAAAATGTTTCTTCTTCATCATACTTTTTTCCTTAAATATAGTATTATAGATGGCACCACTTCCGTTTGCAAATCGCATGAGAGCGAGGGATAAGTGCGCATATTACGGCAGCAGCTCCGTGGAAAAAGGCACGTTCACCCTTCCGTCAGAACGGTTTCCATACAGTTTGGCGTTGCAGATTTACTCGGAATCGGGTTCCTTAATTTGAACCGTACGAGCAATACCGTATTAATATACTTCGATGATGATATCAAATTTAATTCCAAGGGAAAAATAATAATATGAAAACTTCAAAAGCATTTTACCTGATGGCGACACTTCCGTTTGCAAAACGGGGTAGGTGAGATCTAAATGTGTATATTACGGCAGTAGCTCCGTGGAAAAATTCACGTTCACGGACGGATCAGAACGGTGTCCATACAGTGTGGCGTTGGAGATTTACTCGGAGTCGGGTTCCTTAATTTGAACCGTACGGGCATTACCGTATTAATATACTTCGATGTTGACTGGGCCATATTGTATTCGTATATGCACACCTGTATTGCAGCTTATCTTAGACGTACCTACTTTTTACTTGTCATATTATTATAATATCATCTCGACCGTTTTGCATTTCGCCTGGTAAATTTGTTTGTTCGTTCCTTTTCCGTTTTAAGACGGTGCCGGTGGCTTGAATCCTTTTTTGAAATGCAAAATCGTCGTGTTCATTTGGACATTCTTATTCGTTTTTTTTCAATTTTATCTATGGTACCTACCTGCCTGCAAGAAGAAAGTTAAATAAACTGGGTCTTCTAGTTCTACTACCCGACTTCAACCGATATTCTAATAAACTTGCTCTTCTAGTTCTACTACTTGACTTCGCCCAATATTCTAAATAAATTGGGTCTTCTAGTTCTACTACCCGACTTCAGCCGATATTCTAATAAACTTGCTCTTCTAGTTCTACTACTCGACTTCGCCCAATATTCTAAATAAACTGGGTCTTCTAGTTCTACTACCCGATTTCGACCGATAGTCTAATAAACTTGAATTTCTATTTCTACTACCCGACTTCGCCCGATATCCTAAATAAACTGATTCTTCTAGTTCTACTACCCAACTTCGCCAGATATTCTAAATAAACTGGCACTTCTAGTTCTAGTAACTGACTTCGCCCAATATTTTAAATAAACTGGCTCTACTATCCGACTTCACCTGACATTCTAAATAAACTGGCTCTACTATCCGACTTAATAATAATAAAATCATTTATTCATCAATAATTTTTTTTTTACATACCTATATGTATATACATTTTTGATTAAACATTGGTTTTATTGACGAAAAGGTCACTGCTCAGCTGCAATTCAGGATTTCTCCTGGAATGCAGCTGGTTTTCAGCAGTGCCTCCAATAAAAGACAGAAAATAAATACAAATAAATTAAATTACATAAAAATAATCAAACCAAATCTCAAAATCAATATAAATAATAAAAAAAGAAATAGAAATAAATAAAAATACATAAATAATGTAAATTGTAAATTGTTTTTATTAATTAAAAATTAAAATGTTATGCGGTTGTGCAGTCAGCAACCATTCGCCGTAGAGCCTCTTGAAGCTCTGCAAAGATGTCGATATTCTAATAGACAGTGGTATTTCATTCCATAGTTTTGATGATGTATAACTGAAACTTCCTTCAAATGCAGCCGTTTTATGTTTTGGGAGAATTAGTAAATGGTCCCTTTGGCGTGTACTGTGTGCATGAGAGTCACGGGACCACTGCATTCTATCAAACAGATATTCTAAATAAACTGGCTCTATAACCCGCTTCGCCCGGTATTCTAAATAAACTGGCTCTACTACACTTCAGCCGATATTCTAAAACTTTCTTTTGGTAGGAATATTCATTGGAAAATTGAATTACACAGATTAATTGATTTTTCAACGGCCAAAGCACCGGTAGATGAACTTGCGAGATGAAAATAAGTCTACGATCTAGTATTCCATACAAAATGCTAAGTAAATTTCACGGATTTGTATAGATACCTATCTATACAACTTTCAGAGTGGAAATGTTGTTGCTTGAAATGGCAAAACCCGTGTTTAGCGATCGGATGAGAATAGCCAGGTATCCAACCTTCCCCTTCTCTACCACCCCCCCCCCTCCCTTTCGCACTCCCGCCCACCAACAGGAACCCCCTTCAGACTCACAACACAACACGATTGGGGGTGCCATAATCTCACTTTTTTCACATGGCGGTATTCACACAATTTTTTTGTGACTCCGGAGTTCACCATTAGAGAATTTTCGATGATTCTATATTGTCACAAACAGAATTCTAGTACCTACTTATATAATTTAAATACCTGCTTACTCAGATTTATTTTTTGCTTTAATATTAACGATTACTTATGAGCAAAGTGCTTTAATGTTTTAATTAGATATTTTTACATTCATAACGCAATTTCAAATGGCTTATAGGACTTACTAATTTTGTCCAGTCCATAATACATTAATCCGCTAAAATGAAGCAGATTTTTACGAAGCGTCTAATTATTAATTCGACTACCACGTCCGTCGCCTAAAAGACGTCATAATGTTCAACGTCACACCGCGCAACTCCTCTGTAATGAAATACCGACTATCTTTAAAGCCGCTTTGGGCCTGACACGTAATTTCCTTTTTTAGATAAAGGTTGAATGGTTGAATAAAAAAGATCTGCTTTCGGCAATTTGCATTTCGATAAAAACTCACAAACTCTTTGTAAAGTAATAATAATAATAATACAATAACTTTCTACACAGACAAGGTTTACAAAGGGTTTACTAGATTTATACAAAAGCTTCACCAGGGGTGTAAAATATTGCAAGATGATATACAAATAATATCTGGCTAATATATAGGATATAGGTATAGCGCCGTTTTCGTGAAAAATCACCTCGAGGGCGCTTGAGGTGATTTGTTGACCACAAAACCTTGTGTTTTGTGTTACGTCGCTGCATATAGAATTACCTTTGAAAATTTAACGTATTTTTCAGCTGTGTAAATTACAGGGGACGTAAGTGATTTCTGAGATTTAAAAAAATATATATATATTTGTAATATATCATTGAAGAAGAAGACAACAATAATAAACTAAATTAAAATATGAAAATGAACAAGGCATAGAAAAATAATAAAACATAATGGTCGCAACTGAGTCTCGAAACCAGATCTCACGTCTTACCGGGACGGGCGCTCTAACCAATGCAGCCATTGCGATCTATTACGAGACTGTCGTATAATGTCAACTTCACATTTTAAATTTCAGAATTTGCGGCGGGTGCGACAAGCGACTGGAAAGGTAGATTCAGACTGGGTCGACGTACGTACGCATCGCTACGCCAAACAATGATTAGCAACCATACCTTTTCTATGAAAATGGTTACAGACGTCGCACATCGCGATGCGTATGGCCAATGTGATTCTAAAACATAAATTTTCATTGAAAAGCTATGGCTGCTAAGTAGCCCAGATATTGTTAGGCGTAGCGATGCATATGTACGTCGACCCAGTCTGAATCTACCAAGCCTCTACTACATGATGGGCCATCCGATGGGCCACTCTATGGGCCACGCGATGGGCCATCCGATGGGCCGCTCGATGGGCCACGCGATGGGCCACTGTGTGGAGGGATAGTGGCGTGGGATTGCCCATAGTGGCGGCGGGATGGCCGGGCGTGGTCTGGGATGGTGGAGTGGCCGACGGAGTGGCGGAGTGGGCCATTCAATGGGCCACGCGATGGGCCACTGATGGCGATGGGATGGCGACGGGATGTCCTGGGATGGCCTCCGTGAGTTGTTTTCCGGACAGTGGCCCACTACCCCCACTACTCAGTGCCTGTTTGACCGTGAACGGGAGTAGACGTTCTAGCTTGTTTGAGTTTGATGTTCAAATGATTACTGATATTTTTTCTTGTTCAAATGGCGATTATATGAATTAAATTAATGAAATTTATTTAATAACCATTAAAACAATTCATAAACCAAATTATTATGATACTTAACGCTGACGATACAAAGATACAATAATACCTAAATCATATTAATCGTCTATATAGTATTTGTTAGATACCTACCTACTTATGCCAGAAAATATTATTCCTACTCTACATAAATATAATAGTATATTTTTGGGATTGCCCGTAGGTACCTAAACATAAATAATGTTAATGAAAATTTAAAAAAAAATTTCAATACCGAGATCTAAGAATATTCTATTATAATAAAAAATATACGATTATTTCTAAAGGGGGAGTTCTCAAAGAAGTTTACATATCGGTACAAATATTTTATTTATTTTCATAGTGACTCACTAGAGTCACAACTGCTCTCGTTTGGAGTCAGTAAGACTATGGTATCCCCAATTGGGGTATGTTGTGAGGCTGAAGGTAAGGAGATGGGGAAGATGAAGGTGGGGAAGTACCTGGCTATTCAGATCTAGTCAATAAACACGGATAAAGCCATTTCAAGCAACGTTTCAATTCTGAATGGTGGTCTTTCACCAGGGCGATACTGATAGTATCTTCCACTCTGGAACGTGCCGCAAAAAATATAATATATATATTATTTTTATTTAATTAATTGTGAAATAACACAAAATAATCAAATAAAATTTATTTGCGCACGCCGGGTTCTAACCCGCGACCTCCGGATTGGAAGTCCAAAGCCTTAAAATGATAGTCAGGAATGTCACTGTCAAAACCCCGGGTCAAACAGCAGCTAGTATAAAATGGGATTAAAAAGCATATTAAATACAATGTTATTGTTTGTTATCACTCAATTAACTGATTAATCAAAGCCAGTTTCCAACCCTCTCCTTTCCCACCTCTTTCCCGGTGACCCGACAGTTGATCCCACAACGCTTGATCACCGGACACTTAACCTACTGATACTTGATCCCCGATAGATGCTCCTGACAGTAGGTCCCTCCGACAGTTAGTCCCTCCGAGATTTGGTCCCTCCGACTTAAGTCCCTCCGATAGTTGCCCCCCCCGACAGTTGGACATTTCGACAGTTTGTCCCTCCAACATGTAGTCCCTCCGACATTTGGCCCTCCACATTTGGCCCCTCCAATATTTAGCCCTCCAACATTTGATCCCTCCGATAGTTGCCGCCCCCTGACAGTTGGTCCCTCCGACATTTAGTCGCTCCGGTAATTAGTTCCTCCGATAGTTGCCCCTCTGATAGTTGGTCCCTTTGAAATTTAGTCCCTCCGGCATTTAGTCCCTCCAATAGTTGCCCCCCCGACAGTTCGACTATCCGACAGTTTGTCCCTCCGACATTTAGTCCCTTCGACATTTGGCCCCTCCGACTTTAGTCCCTCCGATAGTTGCCCCCATTAATAATATATATTAGATATATTTGCAACACGTCCCACAATGGAAGGAACTCTCAGTATCGGCTTTGTGTAAGATCACAATTCAGATTTGAAACTTTGCTTTAAATGGCTTTAGCCGTGTTTTGAGACCAGATCTGATTAGCCAAGTACCTCCACCTTCCTCTTTCCCCTCCTTACTATCTTCAGCCTCACAACATACTCCCATTTTGGGGATGTCATAGTCTCACTGGCTATGCATATATAATATATAATATTATACTATATATATACCATAGTCATTCAAGTTATTTCATACTACCTTAAGTACTTCTTTTTTTTAATCATAATATACTTACACTGAAATCGTTTGTTATAACTTTACATACATAATTAAACTACATACCTATTGTATTGTACTTACTTACATCTTTCAAATTCTGTTTATTATCCTATGTAATAGGTTTTCACTTGTATCACACTCCTGAACAAATTACTTATAACAATGTACATTGTACACTGTACACGTGTAAAAGCGTTTATAAATAAATACTATGCTTCATTCCTACCTCAAGAGTTAGAAACAACTTCACAGAGCTGATACTTTTGCGAAAGTTTGTATCTGGTTTTGTGATTATAGGAGATATTTCACTCAGAATGCAGTCAAATGTTGACACAGCCATATGAGTGCACTCAAAAAAATTTTCAGGATACAATCTAAATTCTTTATAAAATAAATAATTCACCATTTAATTCCCTATTTTTGTTTATGACGTGCACAAGAACTCGGATATTTATTTCCTCCAAATGCAGTAACGGACTGAGGATTGCATTAGCGTTGCATTTCCTCATCCATGGTTCACAACCCTCGGAAATATGTCTAGTCGCTACAAAAACTAGAGACTCATTGTGGCCTCCTACGAACTACCGCAACCGCGCAAGCACCCACCTGTTCACTCTGATCAAGGCCTAAGTGCTTAGACTCACGGGCAACTGAAAAAAAAAACAGTTCGCAACTCGCTATCCTGTGTATATCAATGTGATGGTCCGCACACTACACAACTTCTCAAAAACCCGTTTTCAACAGCAACGCAAATAGTCACGCTAGTTGCCAGTTTGTTTGGTTGCCATGGTTGCGCCAGTTTTGTTGTCGGTTTTCGAGTTTTTTTTTTATTTGCCACCGCCAGTATGACAGCGACAGATAACTGCGATGACACCTGAAGTGTTCTTTGTCTATGGTTAAACATGTTGAGATAATTACTGAAATTTGATTGGAAACCATAGCAACCCGCCAGTTTCAGTTTGGTTTCAGTTTCTCCATGAGCGGAGGGCCTTATAACAAGAAATGAATAAAACCATAGATTTATATATTATAATATAACCATGTAACTTAAATTAGGTACCTACATTATCTAGGTACTGTAAAATGTCGAAAAAATATTGTTGGAGAATTTATTGTCCCCTGCCTTCTTATTTATATTATTAATAATTGAAAATAGAATTCAAGAAAAATAAATTAAACTTGCAACAGAAAAAAAACTATTAGCGCCTCCGCCCACCAAGGCAACTGAAAACCAACTAAAACGGCTGTTTTCTCTATCTTGATTGGTCAAAAAGCTTGTTTAACCATAGAAGAAAAACAATCAGCTGACAGCTGGCAACTAGCAATGGCCGACCACCGCAACCAGCAGTGCCAGTTGCGATGTTACCATGGAGTTACCGCTTGCGTTACCATTGACAACCGGGTTATGTGTGATTGTGTATGGTGCGGGCCATCACATTTTCATACAAAGACAGTTGGCAGTTGAGTTCCGTTGTCAATGTCAAAGCAAGCAGTGACTACAACTTGCCATGCTTGTTGCCGGGACAGCTACAGTTCCTGGTAGCCAAGGATACGCCAGTTTTGTTGTCAGTTTTCGAGGTGACAGTTGAAATGTTGACATGCTCTATGAGAGAAGTCTGGCTGGCAACCATAGCCAAGGTGTATCTGGTTTATTTATGGTTGAAACCATAGCAACAACCAGTTTTAGTGTGGTTTCAGTTTCTCCGGTGAGCGGACCGCCTTATTGTGATGAACGTAACGTAACCATAGCGTCTTTTGTTAACACTCTCTCTCTTGTCTTATGGCTTCCAAGAAGCATGTATTCTGTTAAGCTCAGATAATTATAATAACTATAATAATAAATTTTCTATGTGAACCGGGATTTGTTTGCTAAGAATCCCTTCTAAACCCAAGAACCAACTTCACAAGTTGTTTTGTCATTGCATTGTTAGTTGATTAAATATTTTGGGCACAATATAGTTTAGGGTTCTTTTTGACCATATTTATTGGTACATTTCGGAACCATCAATCCTTCATTTTGAGTGAATCTTGTATTATGTTTATGGCAAACTCTTTCCCTATACATAGTATGAGTACCTACGACTTTTTTTTTATTGTCACCAAATTTTATGTCCGGGTTAAATCTTCCCCACAGGAAAAACTAACCCTTCCACACACTTTTCCACAAATGAGAAAAATTACTATTTTAAATTTCCACAAATTTTTTTTACACCGGACTTTATGTAAAAAAAAAAATATTATATTGTGGAAATTAAGTTCAATTAAATTAAGTTGGCCGCAGCCACCACACGAACGGCCAACAACCTTCCAACTCCGAACTAAGTTCAAAGTTGGAAGGTTGGTTTCGGTGTGGTCATAGCATTAAAAAATATAAAATATTTTTTAGAGGTTTAAACACAGTGTCCAAGGGAAATATGTTATAAATCAGTAGTACTGGCAGGGGAATTGAGGATAATTTAAAAAAACAATGAAACAATACAGGGCTTTGAAGAGGACCCACCACTTTCCCAACAGCTGTGTGAGGAAACTGATTGTTTAACCTCCTTAGCCGCAATACGTCAGGACTCTAATTTATTTTGTAAAAAGGAAGCTACATTTTTTTTTAAACGATTCTGTACTCTCCAATGCCCCAGTATTTATGATTTTATTTATTAAACACATTCATAATTAATTAACAAATCAGAACATATATATTAAAATACGTCTCAAGAAATAAAAATGCATGCATACTTACATTTATAGTAGTGTTCTATTCATTATTACATGTTCTCACCTCTGATAGCTTTTCTAGCTTTTCCAAGTGACCAGTTACTACTGTGATAGCTAGGACACTCGTTTTTTTATAAAGAGAGAATCGCCAGTAGCCCTATACTCTCTGAATTAGCGAAAAATAGATAAAAGTTCAAAGATAAGTTCAGGTAAGATGTACAATAATGTTTTAAGTTAGTAAGTTGTTAGTATGTTAGTCACCCCCATGCAAGTTAGTTTAAAACCGTATTGTAGATCTTACCGAACTCATCTGAACTAAAAATTAAACCGAACCACTTAAAATGGTTGCCCGCCGGAATCGTGGGTATCGGTTTGAAAAAAAAAGTTATTATAGTTATGAATTAGCGCCTCCGCCCACTCAGGCAACTGAAAACTCTCAACTGCCAATTGTCTTTGTATGACAATGTGATGGCCCGCACACTTCACAATCACACAAAACCCCGTTGTCAATGGTAACGCAAGCGGTGACTTGCGACCATCTTGCGACTGTCACGGCTGATTGCCCTGGGCGGCCGTTTCTAGTTGCGAGCTGTCAGCTGATTGTTCTTCATCTATGGTTAAACAAGCTTTTTGACCAATCAAGACAGAGAAAACAGCCGGTTTTAGTTGGTTTTCAGTTGCCTCAGTGGGCGGAGCGCCTTAGTCGAAATTAATTAAAATGTGAGCCTTGAGCAAACTCCCATTATTAGGGTATTGTGCCGCCTTAATATGCATGTTCTTTTAGCCCCTCAGCCCGCTTTGCAATAAAATCCAAATAAATTAAATATTTCCGAATGCATCCGAAAACTAAAAACTGGTTTTGAAAGGTGATGAAATATGATTTAAAATTTTATAATTCGAAATATGTATATATATATTTTTTGAATAAAAAAGAATAATAGTAATAATAATAGTACATACATTATTTAACAAACAAAGTACGTGGGCATCGCTACACCTAACAATGCTTAGGCTGGAATCAGACAGACAGGCATTCCACCTATTTCACTCGGAATGACAGGTCTGAACAAGAAATTAAACAAAAGTGAAACGAAGATGGGAACATTCCCTCGAGTAACCATAGAGTAAACCTTCACTCGAGTGAACCGTCTGATTCCAGCCTTAGCAACCATACATTTTCTATGAAAATGGCCACACGAATCGCACTATGCGATGCGTGTGGACAATGTGATTCTAAGGCGATCCGCTCACTGAGGCAACTGAAAACTGTCAACTGGCAACTCTCGTTGTATGACAATGTGATGGCCCACACACTACACAATCACTCAAAAACCCGTCGTCAATGGTAACGCATGCGGTGAATTGCGACTTGCATTGCTGATTGCCGTGGCCGGCCGTTGCTACTTGCCAGCTGTCAGCTGATTATTCTTCGTCTATGGTTAAACAAGCTTTTTGACCAATCAAGACATATAAACCAGCCGGTTATAGTTTGGTTTCAGTTGCCTCGTTAGCGGAGCGCCTAAAACATATTTTTTCATGGAAAATGTATGGTTGCTAAGTAGCCCAGATATTGTTAGGCGTAGCAATGCCCACGTACGTCGGCCCAGTCTGTATCTACCCATAAAACAAGAAATGAATAACACCATAGATTTATATATTATAATATAACCATGTAACTTTAATTATGTACCTACACTATCTAGTTACTGTAAAATGTAGAAAAATCATTATTGGAGAATTTATTCTCCCCTACTTTATTTTTAAAGTTATTTATATTATAATTAATTGAAAATAGAATTCAATAAAAATAAATTATACTTGACAACAGAAAAAAAAACTTTTTAGAGTTTTATTTGTATGGTGTTTTTAGCTTTACAAATAATTGATAAACTTGTCGTGCTCCGCCTCACGGTTAATACAGAGTATTTCTTAGTGCGTTCTGGTTTATTTATGGTTGCAACCATAGCAACAGCCAGTTTTAGTTTGGTTTCAGTTTCTCCGGTGAGCGGACGACTTTATTGTGATGAACGTAGCATAACCACGGCACAGTAACAAATAAAACTAATAAGATTGCTTGTCTTTTGTTAACGCTCTCTCTCTTGTCTTACGGCTTCCAAGAAGCATGTATTCTGTAAAGCTCGGATAATAATAATAATAACGAAGATTCTAAAATAACATCTTATTTTTGTATCCATATAAGATATCTTAGTGAACTATAAAAAAAGTCAGTTCACCACACATAGCTTTATTATTACAAAAAGTGAGTATTTATGTCGCGGGAAACGAAAAATATTTTTTTTGTATTATTATTTTATTAATATTAATTCACTTACATGAAGTTCGACGCCATGATTGGCCAAGTGAAACGGATTATCTCAACTTTATCCAAATTAACTTAGATTCTGTTGTTTTTTTATATTTTATATTTTCAATAAAAAAAGCTAAAATATGGCTTGTTCACCCTGAAATATTTTTTTTTCTTTTGGGATATGACATCACTGCTACCGTTTTTTTAATTTTTTTTATATTAACTCCACACAGGAGGCCCTGAGGAAAATAATTTCCCTCAGGGCCTATGTCATCTTTGAAGATGCTGTGAGGAGGGTCTTTTTGAGGAGAGGAAGGAGTGCACGTGGGTCTTGAAGAGACCCATGTTATAGGAAGGAGGAAACAGAGGCCGGCAAATCGTTCCACAGTCGAGCTGTTGAACACAAGAACGAGTCGTAGAAGCGTCCTGTTCTCATGTGACAAATGTCAACTGTGTACATATGTTGGGCTCGCGTTTGGCGTGTTTCCCCGACTATGCACCGGTGCCGAGGGGATCAATGACACTAGCTCCTCAGAGCATCTTCCATTGAAATACCGGTAGAACAAGGATAGCATTCCCACCCGATGCCTGTGCTCTAAAGATTGCAATCCGTTTGTTAAGACAGGAGAATCTATCAAGCGGACCGCCCGTTTCTGCACAGAGTCGAGGGTGTTTTTCAGGTACATCGGGGCTCCAGACCAGAGATGGCTGCCAAATTCAACCGTGGGGCGCACTTGCGATACTTACGTTACTCAAATACTCAATAAAAACAAAATAATAATGGCGTATAATAATGTAACGAGCTTGTAGAGTTCTGCGAAGGAATTGTTTTTACATCTTTTCAAATTTTCTATGTGAACCGGGATTTGTTTGCTAAGAATCCCTTCTAAGCCCAAAAACCAACTTTACAAGTTGTTTTGTCATTACATTGTTAGTTGATTAAATATTTTGGGCACAATATAGATTAGGGTTCTTTTTGACCATATTTATTGGTACATTTCGGAACCATCAATCCTTCATTTTTAGTGAATCTTGTATTATGTTTATGGCAAACTCTTTTCCCTATACATAGTATGAGTACCTACGACTTTTTTTTTATTGTCACCAAATTTTATGTCCGGGTTAAATCTTCCCCACAGGAAAAACTAACCCTTCCACACACTTTTCCACAAATGAGAAAAATTACTATTTTAAATTTCCACAAATTTTTTTTTACACCAGACTTTATGTAAAAAAAAAATATATTATATTGTGGAAATTAAGTTAAATTAAATTAAATTGGCCGCAGCCACCACACGAACAGCCAACAACCTTCCAACTCCGAACTAAGTTCGAACTAAGTTCGAAGTTGGAAGGTTGGTTTCGGTGTGGTCTTAGCATTAAAAAATATAAAATATTTTTTAGGTGATTAAACAGTGTCCAAGGGAAATATGTTATAAATCAGTAGTACTGGCAGGGGAATTGAGGATATGTAATTTAAAAAAAAACAATGAAACAATTCAGGGCTTTGAAGAGGACCAACCACTTTCACAATAGCTGTGTGAGGTAACTGATTGTTTAACCTCCTTAGCCGCAATACGTCAGGACTCTAATTTATTTTGTAAAAAGGAAGCTACATTTTTTTTAAAACGATTCTGTACTCTCCAATGCCCCAGTATTTATGATTTTATTTATTAAACACATTCATAATTAATTAACAAATCAGAACATATATATTAAAATACGTCTCAAGAAATAAAAATGTATGCATACTTACATTTATAGTAGTGTTCTATTCATTATTACATGTTCTCACCTCTGATAGCTTTTCCAGCTTTTCCAAGTGACCAGTTACTACTGTGGTAGCTAGGACACTCGTTTTTTTTTTAAAGAGAGAATCGCCAGTAGCCCTATACTCTCTGAATTAGCGAAAAATAGATAAAAGTTCAAAGATAAGTTCAGGTAAGATGTACAATAATGTTTTAAGTTAGTTAGTTGTTAGTTAGTTGTTAGTAAGTTGTTAGTATGTTAGTAACCCCCATGCAAGTTAGTTTAAAACTGTATTGTAGATCTTACTGAACTCATCTGAACTATAAATTAAACCGAACCACTTAAAGTGGTTGCCCGCCGGAAACTTAAAACTAACTTAAAAATAAACCTGAAAACACAATACTGCTGGTCTCTAGTCCGGACCACTGGCTTTAGGGAACCACTTGCCCGCCAGAAACTTAAAACTAACTTATAAATAAACCTGAAAACACAATGATGCTGGCCTCCAGTCCAGGCCACAACCTAGTGACAACGGAGCGACAACCAAACGACAACCTACTGACAGAAGCAGAGCGACAACAGCAGAATGACAACCTAACGATAAAAACAGACAACCTAGCGACAGCAGAGCGACAAAAGCAGAACGACAACCTAATGACGAAAGCAGACAACCTAGCGACAACAGAGCAACAGCAGCAGAGCAACAACAGCAAAACAGCATCCTGAAAACAAAAAACCTAAAAACACAATGCAAAGTTAAATTTGTGCAGGCAAGTTCAAAAGAAAAAGGTCATACCACGGATCACTTTTGTTGAGGGCCTAGCTCACTAGTCATCCAGGTCAGCAGTCATCCAGTTCTTCAGTCATCTAAGTTCTGCAGTTATTCAGTTCTGAAGTCATCCAGTTCCAATCGACTGGTTCTTGAGGCCCACAGCGTTACTCCACGACGCATCCTGAAAAACAAAATGCAACGTTGAATTTTGAAGGCAAAGAAAATCATCGATTTGTCCTCAATACTAGTAACCGAATTTTAATAAAGCTATTATACGATCTAGTTAAGTACCAGTGGCGGTCCGTGAGTTTTAAGTGAACTAGAGTCCTAAAATTGAAAAATACCAAAAAAATAACCAATCTCACCTAACCACCCAATCTCTCTGTATACATTTCCCATATTCCGTAACCAATTTTCCTAATTTAAACACCATATAAAATATTAACACAATGTATGCGGGTAGTTTTTTTATCAATCTCCACTATAAAGTGCGTGATTTTTTCAGATTCGCATGAAAAATTACATTTCATATAAAATAGATATAACTTCTGAAGTATGGATCATATTTATATAAAATTTTCAGTCTTACGTTAAATGAAATCTGTTACAAATTTTACATTTTTGGATATTCAAGGATAAATGTTAAATTCTTGAAAAACTGCACTTTTCAGGTATTGTCTATTAATAACTAGTCCTTTTATGCACTTTCAACATAATATATATATTTCGTAAAATATAAAAATATACTACTAATATTGTTTCAAAGTATGATATCAAAGGAAACAATTCCCTTTATGTAATGGTACATCACAGAATTTACACATATAACGTGTTTGGCTACATACTTTGTGGGCATACGTATAGTACAGTTCAGACTTGCACATGCACAACTACCTAGCAGACATGTACACGCATAACTGCCGGGTATCTAATTTTTACTTTACCGAATAACAAGTCTTTACGTTACGTACATAAATACAAAACACACTTTAAAGCATCTCACGCTCTTTACCAACAGTATGAAAAACACACTTTCAAGCATCTTTCGGAAAGAATGTGTTAATAACTGACTTTTTATAATCTATAAATTAATTGACACTTTCTGTATGAGCAGTAGAGAAGTTTTACAAAACCCTTGTAGGAGAATCAACTTCAATGTCTTTGTGATTTCATGCTCAAAAGTGGTTTTTATTTACTGTGTGAATAATTTTATAAGAAAAATAATAAACGAAGCTGCCACATATAATTTTAGACATAAAATTGTATTTTTAAAAAGTTCCTTTTTACATGCCTTCACAATGTAAAATTTTTTTTTAGTAGTTTACGCTTATATTTTTTATAAAATAACTAGCGAGTATCCGGCATGCATTGCAATGCCACAAAAAGGAAAAAAAAATCCCCCCTGCTTTCCTCCCGCGTTCCCCTTCCTGCGTGCCTCTTCCACCTTCCCTGCCTTCCTCCCTCCCTCATCCCCAGATTCCCCTCCCTCTCCCTCCTTCCATCCCTGCCGCTAAACTATATGAAGTATTCACATTTTTCAAACAACTCGCACCACCTGATGTAAAAATTTTGTGCAACTTTTTTAACAACAGAGCTCACCAGTAAATATAGAAAACTTCGCAGACGTGCGCACATCTACTATTGAAGTTTTATCGCAATTGGATGAATAGGATAGGAAATAATTTCATAGCGTCAGAGCTTACTATTATATATAAAACCTTTGTGGGCATGCATACAACACATCACCAAAGTTTCATCGCAATCAGATGAATGGTTTATGCACACATAAGGGACAAACAAAGAAACATTAATTTTTATTATATTAAGATTACAAATTTAACTTTCCTAAACCATTCATCCACTTGCGATGAAAAGTAAGTGAATTGATGTGCACATGCCCACGATGGTTTCTGTATATAACAGTGAGCTCTGACCATATGAAATTAGTTCCTATTCTATTCATCCGATTACGCTGAAACTTTGGTGATTGATTGGACAAAATTATTATGAAGTGTACCCCGCAGTCTCGTTCATTTCATTTGGCACTTCACAGAATTTGTCATATCACAAAACATAATATTGATCGAATTTATTTAACCTGACTGTGGACGCTGGCGTCTGGGACAAAGAAACTGTACAAGGATAAGGTCAGAATCGCTTACGCTAATTTAATATTATATTTATATTTGGCCAATGAAGGAAATTTGAACAAGCTAGAAGTTGTACAGAACAGAGCTATGAGATGTATACTAGGAAAAGGCAAATACACAATAGTTAATCAAATGAGAGAGGAGCTTAATTGGATTCCAATAAAAAAGGAATGTTATTTATTGTGATAATTTTTGCGCATAAAGTCATGAAAAACTAAATGCCAAAATATTGCAAGGATGAAATTGTTTTTAATAGAGATGTACATAATTACGAAACAATAAATAGAGTTAGATTGCCACATATGAAAAAATCAAAATCACAGAACTGCCTAATGTATAGAGAACTAAAAATGTATGATGAAATGTGTGAAAGTCTGAAGAATGAATGTATTTAAGAAGAAATGTTATGCTTACTGTAAAAATATTTAAATTTATAAAATCAAATATTATCTTGTTTATATTAGTTTATATTAAAACGTTGTACAAACTAACTCAATAAATAATAAAATAAATATCATCCTAGATGTTGCTTTTAATTTCAGTAATGTGGTTTCTTGGAATGCTTTGTAATTTATTTTCTAAGGAGAATGACTATCACGTGGCCAAAAGTCATCCCACATTGAAGAGATTAATAAAACATACTAATTTCGGTTGTTGGTGCGTGGATAAGTTAGTGATATGAAATATTCCTGCGTAACGCGTTACATTATTCAAGTTATCAGAGAAGCGTTAAATTAGGTACGAAAATTATTTTATGAATTAATAATTCTTACTTAATAATTTTTTTAATGCTGTAGAAATGAGATCCCTGAGGCTTATGTGTGGTAAAAACATGGTGTATGGTCATGTGATAAATGTCAAGATCCACAAAGAATGCAAGGCACAATTTAGTAAGCGTAATGAGTAAGATTTAGAAAGGGACCCTCAGATGGTTGGAATATGTAGAGTGAATGTTATAATAGATAATATGATTATAATAGATAATATGATTATAATAGATAATATGATTATAATAGATAATAGCGTGATGTTAAAATAGAAGAGGATGTATGAGAATATGTATGAATGCGAATGAGGCAAGGAGTGTGTGCCAAGACCGAGTTGTTTGGTAGTCCATCCTCTCTGCCCACCCGCGTGATGTTAGTTTATTAATTTATTATTCGAAATGCATATTTAATTTGTTCAAATGCTTAACAGATGCTTACATGAATAAATAGAGTAAAGACGTTACTGAAACCAAGTGTGTGGTTTCGCTGGACAAACACTTGTGTTTCTCCCTGTGTGTCATTTCCCATACGTCCCCCGTTACCGCCCCTACTCCCCTCCTGCATCCCCTTCCGCGTTCCTTCCCACCCTCCCCCCTCCCGTCCCGTGAATCTCCCATCCTTCATTCCTCTCTCGGATTCCCCCCTCCCCCCCTGCAGCAAAACTATATGACTACACTCATTATCCAAACAACTCACGCCCCCTATTGCAAAACATTTTTACAAATTTCTTAATGTCAGAACTAACCAGTATATACATATATATATAATCACAAAAATTTCATCGCAGTCGGATGAATAGTTTAGGAAATAATTTCATAATGCCAGTGCCCACTTTTATACACAGAAACCATCGCGGGTGTGTGCACAACAAATCAGCAAAGTTTCATCGTGATTGGATACTCGCACGCTAAATATTGCAAATTTTTTATAGAAATTTCACGACGCCAAAGCTCATTAGAAAATAAAGAAAAGCGTACAACAATTCAAAGTTTCATCGCAATCAGATGAATAGTATAGGAAATAGTTTCATAACGCCAGAGTTCACTATTATTTATTAGGCAAATATATTATAAGTGTTATAGTCAACTCACTTCTTTTTATTTCAGGTAAAAATAATGAATAAAAAAGTTCCCAAAGTATTGTAATACTTTTTTAAATTGCGCTCAGAACTTTGGTTTCATAAAGGTTCATACACATTCTAATTATTTTGCAGTTAACTTTTAGATTTAAATATAAAGCGAGGTATTTTTTCTTTCTAACACCTTTTAGATTCAATTTATAACCATGATAGTAAGGGAGATAACGATTTCTATGAGACCTATGTGAGATGTTCCGAAAACTGAACAATCCTGAAGGGATTAAGATTGGATAAGATGTTGAAATCTTTCAAGTTTCCTAACATTCGATAGGTAAGTTTTTTCTTTTGAAAGATCTTTTGATCCCGAGTCAAATATTTATTTTATAACACTCAGCTTTTACAATAATAACGCCCTGTGATTTGTCACGGGTGTGCGCTAGAAGAATAAATTTTTTAAATCCTATATTTATCTCGTACAAAAAGATCACAAGGGAAAAATATTGAGAAAAATACTGTTTTTAAATAATAAAATTTCCAATTCCACAACAAAGAAAGTACCAAATGAAATTCTATCTGCATTTTATGCAAATAATAAACAAAATAGAGGTAATAATTATTGGTGTTTAAACAATAATAGTTTCTCGGAGTTTGCCAATAATTTATTGCAGACAGATTTTAACAATGGAATAGAGTTACTACATTGTATTGTAATGTATTGACACCCCCTTGTGGGCGCTGGAGGCTTTCAGTGGAGCGTAAATGGCTCAAAAAAAATTAGGGGGCGTTGAGGAAATCTAGAGAGGCGACAGCAGACAAATTCTATTTATATAACGGAATCTAGACATGACACCACTTGACACTGAAATGGAGTTACTACATTGTAATTTTAATGGTATTCATTTAGATCAGTGATTCTTAAACGGGGTGCCAGCGCCCCTTTGTGGGCGCTTTGGAGGTCTGGGGGGCGTTTTTTAATTAGCTAAAGCAGAAATTTATCATTAGCTATAATTTATAGCCAATAGCAAAAGCTAAGGCTAAAGCAAAAATTATTCTGCAGAAGTTAGAGTGGGCATTGTGTCAATATAGAAAAATAAACTCATTCACGAGCTATGTACACTGATACACTTTTAGATTTTCTTTAGCCTCTTTGATTTTTAAATTCCGTTTAATACACTACTACTAAAACGAGGTATGTTACTCAATATGTATTATGTTCTTCATACATCATAAAGGCCCATTCAAAAAGGTTCAAAATTTCACGTATGCGTGAAAGTTTTGTACCGTCCTACATAGACAAAAATGTTAATTAAATTTAATACTGTGGTAAAGGGGGCGATTCTTTCAATACGGTTAAGAAACACTTAGATAAACTAGAAATCTTGGTTGGTTTCACAAGAGTGTACATTTTACTTCTCTTGTGTGTAACTTTTATATTTGAAGAAGCGTGGTGTTTTCTTTTTCTAACACCTTTTATATCACTTTTCACAATGATAGTAAGGGAGATGCAACGATTTTTATGGGGCCTATATGAGCTATTCCGAAAACCTAACAAATTAGCCTGAAGGGTTAAAGATTCGAAGACGAAAGACATTGAAGACATCGAAAAAGTTATCATTGATCTTGATGATGAAGTGAAATCTGAATTTGAATAAATGCAAGACCAAATAATAATATAAAATAAAGGAGAAAAAAAATAATGCAAAGAAACGATAAAACTGAAAAAATAACTTAAATAAATGCAACGGCACCATCTTCTGCCCAGGTTTTATCAACAAATAAAGTTTTTCCTCGAGTACAAATAGGATCTCCATGAAGAATCATGCAATTTCAACACACCCTTTAAGTCATAAAAAGTTTATTATAAATATTAATGCGTAGGCTACATGTTCAATATTTATCGTGATTCGTTAATATTTATCACAATACGGAATTCAGGAGTCTAGACATCTAGGATCTTGATATTGTGATCTGTCAATACGCTAGCCTATACTTTCAATAATTATCACGATATTTGATATTAACTATCGTCCCCACTTTATCATTAAGATTCGGCCGCGTACTTCAATATGTTATCATTGGAAGATCGAAGAAGCTCGGCTGATGTCCTCTTTCAACAGAAAATATCCAGGTCCGCCGTAGATTGCCCGGAACTCTTACAACGAATCCAACTACGAGTTCCCAAGAAATGAACCAGATCAGACAAGATTTTTAGCCTCCCTCAATTCTAAGCAAAACTCCTTCATTTATCGTGCATCACACATTTTCAATATGTACATACTTTACACCATTTGACAGGTTTACCTCTGCACCACACTCCTTAAAGTCACAGACGATTTCTCTATACTTTACGATAACTACATACATAACTTACACCCTCCCTCCCACCATCCCATCCCCATAGGCTAATGTAACACTTTTCCATTGTTTACACTAAATAATTAAGATACTTTAGTGACAACCAATAATTGGTCGAGTAATTTGCACATATTATGTCACACATTGTAAAATATTAAACTGTTAGTTTCCAAATAAAATTAAATAACTATTGGACAGATCACAATAAATATTGAACGTTAAGGATTCGCCAAAATATTTTAAGTTCCTTCTATAAAACTTTTACTTTTAAATTGTTATTTTTTCGTTAACGCAGTTTCCCTTATGGGTTTCTAAACCATTAATCCGATTGCGTTGAAACGTTGGTGGTTTGTATGAAGTGCGCAGGCCTGCAATTTTGTAATTTTGCAGTTAAGATGTATAAAGTTTCTTTTCTGCTTTTTTATTGTTTTTGAGATCAAGAAAGATAGTGTTGTTTTGTATTTCATTTCATTAAAAACTCCGAAAATACAGACTTTTAGCCTGTCACATGCCAGGCGTATTTGGAAAAACCGCGCGGAAATTGCCTTCCGGACCTTTATTCAAATATCCGTATAAAAACAAAGGAATTGTTTTTTTTTCGATTGTTTTCTGTTTATCAGATAATGTATCTTATTATTCATGTATATTACATAATAATATCGTTACAAGACATGAAAACCAACAATTCAAAGGTGTTTATGAAGAATCAATTACATTTATACTTTAAAAAATTGACAGCTGGTAAAGCGGGGAATAAAATATGTCAACCGAATGTCATAGATAATTACTTTAAAAAATATTCAGAGGGGCTAGATTAATCAAATTAACTTTTACGTCAAGAAAGATATTGGCGCAAGCAATTCTGACCTAGTTCTTCATACAGTTTCTTTAAACATAAGGGTTAAAATCGCATTAAAAAAAATAAAGATAATTGGCATGGCGCGCGCCAGCGCGTGTTTACGGCACAGGACAGGTTAAATCAACAAAATAAGCCAATAAATGAGCAAACCGAATGATTTTCAATTTTTAGCAGACGCAACATTGTTTTTCAATACCGTCGATATAATAATGAGCTCTGGTGTTATAAAAGTTTTATACAAAACTTATTATAGATGGCACGCGATTACTTGAAATGGAAATCCACGCCTCTTATATAGACAGGTACGTGGCCTGCTCACGCGTGGGAAAAACAGAAAATATTGTGTATACCAAAGCACTTCAATAATAAGAATTAAACCTCAAAACACTTTTTTTATGCCCCAGGTACTCGCTAGTATCTTACATACACCGAACTCAAATTTAACGAAATATATAGGTATTTAATAAGATGCCATTGAAAAACTGCTAAGTAGGTATATGGAACTATAGGAATTTAAAAAGGAAATTATTAAAATAATATAACTTACCAAGTCCAGAGAAGCGCTGGCGATCCTATCAAGTCCCCCGGAGTGGTCCGGAGTGGCCCGGAGTGGCCCGGACTGCCAGCAACAAGTCCCCAGGAGTGCCAGCAACGAGTCCCCCGGAGTGCGAGCAACCAAGTCCCCCCAAATCCTGGGAAACTGGATCTGGTGCAGGGCGCAGAGATGACACGCAACATCCTGAAATACACAAAAAGAAATATTATTATAATGTAAAATCATGTTAAGTTTTTTACAGCAAAAACACAAATTCAACCATTTGCAGCAACTAAAATCTATATCCAGCAGGCTGTCACCATTTTTACGACAGTTTACCTCACTTTTTACGACTGTTTAGTAGTGATATTTAATAGTTTAGTTTAGTGTACAATTTTGTTCTATGATTCTTGTTTAATAGTTCGAGACTTTTGTTATTCTTAACCCCTCATGCCACGGGCCTATTTTGTCTGAAGGTCAAAATATTACCGCTTTGCAATAAAATCCAATAAATTGGATATTTCTGAACACATCTGAAAACTAAAAACTGCTTTTGAAAGATGATGAAATACACCTTCCAATTTTATAATTGGAAACAAATACCTATATAATTTGGGAAATATATTTTTTTTAATTCAAACTTTAAAAAGGTTTTAAAAATGGCTTACCTTACGTTTTTTCTAACTAAAACTACTGATAACAAAAAAAAACGCACACATATTTTATTAGGAATATTATTAAACGTTATTTATTGTCAACTCACTTTTTTGACGTTTCACATAAAAATAATTTATAAAATATTCTAAAAGTTTTCATAATATTTTTCAAATTGCTGTCGGAAAATTTGGTATCATAATTTAGTGTATTTCAACTACTAAATACATTTATTATATTTTTAATTATTTTGTGGTTAACTTTTCACATTTAAATATATAGGTAGTTAGTTCAAAAACGATTAAGCGTTATATTTTCCATACTAGCTAGAAGGCAATAACTAAATATAGTAGTACGTGGGACTGAAATGAGTAACACGTAGAGTTGAAGAGGTAAAATCTCTAGGCTTCTGATATTGATCAGAGTTCTACCCTAGACTATATTTATCAAATATTGTGATATTTATTGTATGTATAGAGTAGCATACTGACGGATCACAATATAGATCAGATGTCAAGATTCCTGAATTCCATATCGTGAACCCTCAGATCTTGATAAATATTGACGCGTAGGCTGCACATTTTTCAATATTTATTGTGATCTGTCAATATTTATCACGATCCGTTGGTTCACGATACGGAATTCAGGAATCTAGACATCTGCGATCCATATTGTGATGTGTCAATACGCAAGTCTATACATTTAATAAATATTAAAACCTATGTAAGTGAGATATGCGGGATTATAATGTAAGCGACGATATTTCGTGTAAACTTTACTAGATATCACTGAATCTTCTAAATATATAAAAATGAATGTTTCTTTGTTAGTACATTACGTGTTCCTGAACCATTCATTCTTTCATCACTTTCTTTGAGTGGCCTTGCAACGCATATCGGATACATGCTAGTATCTTACATATAGTGATCTCTAATTTAATGAAATAAATAGGTTTTAATAAGAACCCGTTGAAACACTGCTATGAATTTAAAAAGGAAATTATTAAAATAACATACCAAGTCCAAGGAAGCGCTGGCGATCCCATCATGATGATGCCCCGGAGTGCCCAGCAACCATGTCCCCTGAGATCCTGCGAACCTGGAGCTGGTGCGGGGCGCAGAGATGACACTCAACATCCTGAAAGACACGAAAAGATATATTATAATGTGTAATCAAGACATTATTAAAACGAAAGAAAAAGAAAGGCGACTGTGTTTTCGTGGTGTTTGTGTTATTTGCAATAATTTTGTTAAGTTTGACAGAGCAAACACACAAATTCAACCATTTTCAGGAACTAAAATCTTCAATTCCAGCAGACTCTGAAGGTCAAAGCTTTTTAAAGATTGCATTCAAAATGTTTATAATTAAAAAATTGGTTATTTCTAATAATAAAATTTAAAAGCATATTTCATCACCTTTCAAAAGCAGTTGTTAGTTTTCGGATACATTCACAAGTTGATTTGGATTCTAGTGACAGAATATGTTCGAGGCCTGAGGGGTTAAAATGAATGAAAATGGGGGATGCGAGGAGCCAAAGGAACACATGAGAGAAAAATATCATAATATACAATTTGTTCAAAGAAACATCACCATCTCAAAACGATTTTCAAACTTTCTTTATCAAGTCAAAAACCGGTCTTCGCAACACTCAGTCATTTAAAAAAAGATCACAATTTTTTATTCATATAATTTAAAAAAAATGATTATTAGTTAAATGAAGTATCTTACCAATTCTCAGAAGAGACGTATGTTTCTCGGAAGTGCAAATCCATTTCCCTTGGAGTACAGGAAAACTAGATGAGCGCAGGAGAAGGCGTCGAGAGGTGAAGCTGAAAAAACTAAAACAGATGTTATTATAATGAAATGGGGAACAAACATAAAAAAAAATCAAAGCATAGTTAATAAAATATAAAACTTATCTGTGTTCCTCTTCCGCATCTCGAACTCCCACGCTTATGTGCTAAAAACTCCTTAGATGCTAAAACGCCTTACGTGCTAAAACGCCTTACTTGCGAAAACGCCTTACGTGCTAAAAACGCTTTACGTGCTAAAAACGCTTACGTGCTAAAAACGCTTACGTGCTAAACGCATTATATGCTAGAACACCTTACATGCTAAAACGCCTTACGTGCTAAAAAGCCTACGTGCTAAAAACGCTTTACGTGCTAAAATCGCATTACGTGATAAAAACATTCTTAAAGCTAAACGTGATTTAATGTAGACGTGATTAAAGCTAGACGTGATTAAATCTAGACGTGATTAAATCTAGACGTGAATAAATATAGACGTGATTAAATCTAGACGTGATTAAATCTAGACGTGATTAAATCTAGACGTGAATAAATATAGACGTGATTAAATCTAGACGTGATTAAATCTAGACGTGATTAAATCTAGACGTGATTAAATCTAGACGTGAATAAATATAGACGTGATTAAATCTAGACGTGATTAAATCTAGACGTGAATAAATCTAGATGTGATTAAAGCTCGACGTGATTAAAGCTAGCCGGGCTTAAATAATAATAGTAAACAATAATAGCAAATACTTTTAAACTGCATACAAGTTTATGAATATATTAAGTCAGGGGGCCCCCCCTCGCTAATGGTGATCAACAAAATACATAGAAAATAGAAAAAATAAAGTATAATAAATAAAATTTCACTTCCCAACAAGGCAGACAGGTGATTCAGCAGGCGGGCAGGCAAACTGAACAAAATCATAGCTTGATGATGTCACGTTCCTCGTTGATAGAAAATCTTGCACCTAGAAAAATAAATAATGTAATTAGTTTTAGAAAATTGCATATATATTGACAAATCGAAAATACATTAATGTGTTTGTGCCCACTCTGCCCCCTCCCCCCCATATTCCACCCTCTGCCAACTCCCTTAAACACACCACACGGTAAAAAATAAAAACCATTAATTCACCTCACTTCCCCCTACCCACAACCTCATCTACCGCATTAACCCCCTCATCCCAACTCTCCCTCTGCACCCCTTGGAAGATGGGACACTTGTTTATAATAAAAAACCTTATAATAACCTGCCGGAAGCCTCAAACCTTAGCACTTGTCGTAGGACATGTGCTATACATATATGTTAAAAATAATCTTTGGTTTGATTACAAACATTAAATCTTATTTCTTAAGTGGTAGTTTTTAAATTGAATTTCTCAAAGAGTATTTCTCAAAGAGTATTTCTCTCATTGTATTTCTCAAATTGTATTTTCATATTTTCTTACTAGATGTATGAAAATGTTTGCTTACGTCTCTAAATAAACAAAACAAAAACCAAAAAACTCGTGTGGTATTCACATACTGTAAAACAAAACCTATGACTACCCTGAAAATAAACTTAACCATCCCCAAACCACTCTCACACCCCCCTTTGCCTATCCCCTCCCCCTGTACCCCTCATCTTAACTCTCCCTCAAACCCATACGCAATAGGAGCAGTTGGGACTCGTGTGCGGTATTCACACAATAAAAGATATACATTCAAGAACGTATATAAGTAGTTATCTAAAATCGAAGATTTTTTTCTATCGTGGCTATAATAGATGGAATATTAAAAAAAAAAAAATGGCACTGATGCAGTATTCTGAGACTAAATATGATGTTTTTAATCAATTTAAGGTGTAAATTTATCGGTTTAATTTGTTATTGAATAGAAAATAAGCATAACATTTATTTTGCACAATCACATTAAAACATTAATTCATAGTATTAAAATAAGGTTTTTGCACTCGCAAGAAAATTAGATAAGTGCAGATTATTCCAATTGAATTTCCTTTTCTTCTCGGTTAATGCGTTATAAAATTAGTGGTATATTTCCCTTATTAAACCTGATGAGCATAGTACCCTTAAATTTATTTGATTTTATAAGCAATTTAGCTCCTTATTTCGGCTGCAAACAAAAGTTTGTAGATCTAATAACTATTACGCCGGGATCAACGACACTGTAACCTCTTTTAAATTATACAGGGTGTCCGGGGTAAAATGCATTAACTTCGGGAGGTGATAATAATGCAAAATAAGGCAATAATGCAAAATAATTAAGCCGGCCTTACACGTCAGGCTATTTTACCTTTTTACTGAAAAAGTACCCCTAAAAGTTGGAATTTCGAAAAAGTTATTCAACTTTTTTATTCCTACAATCATGTAGAAAAACCTCCCGAAGGTAATGCACTTTAACCCCGGACATCCTGTATTTAAAATCAATCAGAATATTTAAACGTTTATTTCAGGAAAGTTTTACATGTTCATATTTAACTGGAAATAACAAAACAGATACATCTTATTCCTTCAAATGCATGCTACTCGTAATCTCAGAGAAATATTGTAAAAATTTGACATAATTATGAATGAAATTTCGACCGATGATAATTACGAAAACTTATTATAAAGCTAGATATTTTTAGTATCGCCCTGGTGAAAGACAACCATTGAAATGCGAAACATTGCTTGAAAATTACTTTAATCCTTTAGCACCTTGAGTACTTTGAAGACCCGACATTTATTATCCGACGTTTATCCCCCGACAGTTTATCCCCCGACAGTTTATCCCCCGACAGTTTATCCCCCGACAGTTTATCTACCGACAGTTTATCCCCCGACAGTTTATCCCCCGACAGTTTATCCCCCGACAGTTTATCCCCCGACAGTTTATCCCCCGACAGTTTATCCCCCGACAGTTTATCCCCCGACAGTTTATCCCCCGACAGTTTATCCCCCGACAGTTTATCCCCCGACAGTTTATCCCCCGACAGTGTATCTACCGACAGTTTATCCCCCGACAGTTTATCCCCCGACAGTTTATCCCCCCACAGTTTATCCCCCCACAGTTTATCCCCCGACAGTTGGCCCCCGACATTATAATAATTATAACCAGCAGTTAAAAACCCGCTCCGCGGAAGGTGGCACGGCAGTAGCTTTGTAACAAACTTACGTACCAAAATGGTTTTGCATAAGGCGCTAAGGCGCGGCGTCAGAGATGTGCTCGAAGTCGAGTTCTTAAATTTCATCCGCACAGACGCCAGCGTATTAATACTATCAGATTTTTGTGCAATTTTTACCAACATCAAACCTAACATCGACTTCAAAATAAGATGATATAATGTGTTAAATCAGTGGTCACCAACTTTTTTGAGAAAAGGGCCGGATTGATTTTTTTTAAAGACATAGGGGGCCGGAGGAAAAATAAATTCTCATTCCGATTAGAATCCAATTAGAATGAATTGCAATTTCAAAGTTTTTCTGATACCTTTCTTTTCCAGAAAATCACTAAGTTGGCAGATAAATTCAATACTTGAGCCAATCACATTTTTAATACCATCTGTTGTAACCGCAGACCGCAGATAATATATTCCAGATAAGTTTTAGGTCATAGTTTCTGATAAACATAAAAATGTTTTCAACAGTAATTCTATCTTTAAAACTTATTTGAAAGATCCTAATAATAATAATAATAATAATTGGATGACTTGTATAGCGCCGTTTTTGTGAAAAATCACCTCAAGGGCGCTGTACAAATTTCAATAATTTCTACAATCTTACTTCTAACTACACACTAGAAAATATAAAAAACCTATGGCTAAAACAATGGATGCAAATCCACCGGTTCTTTGATCAGCGATACAAAACTATATGTACAATGCAACTGAACAACCAGCGCGGTGCACCCCAAAAATGTAAATGTACATGTATTTTTATTTTATTTTATTTTATTTATTTTTATTATTTTTTTTATTTATTTATTTATTTATTTATTTTTTTTTTTTTCAATGAAAATGTACAGGACCATACTTACCTGGTAGGTCACTTGAGATTAAAGTTAAAAGATGTTTATTTATATACAGTTTGCGCGCAGAGGACATAATAGCGAACACATGTTGTTGGAAAAGTAATTATTTGATATATATTATGTTATTTAATGAGGGTAGTACATGAATTTTATTTATTTTCTTAAATGAAGTCTCAGTCTCTCGTTAAGCGACGGATTGCTGTGAAGGCTTCGAATGATGTTAATCTAATAAGAAAATAGATTAAGATAAATTATAGGCAATACATAATACAAATAGATTTATTAAATTTAAGGGTATGAGAGCCTAAATAAGTAGGTTTTTAGTTTTGACCTAAATTCTGTTGGGCTTGTTATGCACCTTAGTTCCGGAGGGAGTTTGTTCCAAGCCTTAGGCCCAGATACTTCGAATGCACGATCTCCAAACTTAGTATTTGGCTTTCGTTTAGGTTCTATCAGTCTACCTAGAGCTGATGATGTTGCTGATCTAAGGGTTGACTGCCTTGGACCAATGTTTTCCGGGACGCATAGTTCAGAGATGTAATGTGGGGCCATTTCATTGATGGATTTAAACACCATCCAGCACAGTTTGTACTGGATTCTTTCAGGGCACTTAAGCCAGTGAAGGTTGCGAAGGTGTTCTGAAATGTGTGAATATTTAGAGACCCCGGTTATGAGCCGTGCCGCTGCATTAAACACGGATTGAAGTTTGTCGATTTGACATTTCGGAAGGCTAGCATAAATACCGTTACAGTAATCGAGACGTGAGACTACGTATGAGTTGATGAGTAATTTTGTTGCCTCTGTAGGAAGGTTTCTTCGAACTGATTTAAGTTGTCTTAGGTGAAAAAATCCGGTGCTTACTGTCCTATTTATTTGACTTTTAAGCGAAAAGTCCGAGTCTAGATTAACGCCAAGAAGTTTAACTGTTCTCTTTGGAATAATATTGCTGCCAGAAATGGAAACAGGTGAATCGTCTACCAAATGTTGCCGTTTGTTTGTGGCCGCCCAGAGAAACTCGGTCTTCGATGGGTTCAGTTTCAGCTTGTTTGAAGACATCCAACGAGTTATTGCTTCTAGGCATTCAGCTACACGGATTTTGAGACTGTTGATTTCGTTTGGAGTGCAGTAAAAATAAACTTGCTGATCGTCTGCGTAGCAGTGAGACAAGAGACCAAATGACTCGATTATTTTGGCGACATCATTTGTAAAAAGGATGAAGAGAAGTGGACCTAAAACGGATCCCTGGGGTACCCCTGAAGAAAGTGCAGCGAAATTAGACAGTTTATTTCCAACCTTCACGGCTTGTAAGCGATATGTAGGGTATGTTGTGAGGCTGAAGGTAAGTGGGGAAGGGAAGGAGATGGCGAAGAGGAAGGTGGGGAAGTACCAGGCTAGACAGATCTAGTCACTGCCAACGTCTCAATTCTGAATGGTTGCCTTACACCAGAGCGATACTGAGAGAATCTTCCACTCTGGAACGATAATTGTGAAATAACACAAATTAATCAAATAAACGTTGCTTAATAATGGCTTTAGCCGTGTTTAGTGACTAGATCTGAATAGCCAGGTACTTTCCCACCTTCCTCTTCCCCATCTCCTTCCCTTCCCCACATACCTTCAGCCTCACAACATACTCCAATTGGGGATGGCATAGTCTCACTGGCTCCAGAAGGGAGCAGTTGGGACTCTTATGAGGTTTCACTATAAAAAAAAAAAATACGCAGAAATTAGGAATATTTGGAAGGCCGTATGAAAATCTTCGGCGTGCCGTTTGTTGGTGAGCACTGTGTTAAATAACACAGCCGTACGTGTTTTTTTTTTTCGGAGAAATGTTCAAGGGACATATGTTATAAATCGGTAGAAAATCGTAATTCCCAGCCTTCATGGTGGGGAGTAACGCAAAAACGGTAAATGTTTGGTAACACATTTTGATGTCTCATTATCCAGCGGCCGGGAAATAAAATTTCAACTTGCGATCCTGTCCTTGCAACTGTACAGAGCGGTTCCGATGAGAAAGATTGTTTATTCTCCATACCAAAATGTTTAACTAATAACTCAATGTCCACTTAATTTCATTCAATTTTTTTTAAATATATACCTGCATTCAAGTAAGCAATAAAAATGCTCAAACGCGTGATGATTACTTTCTTAATATCGTGTACTCCTTGTAAGTATTTTTTGATCAAAAGTATTTGTGATTTTTCAATAATGTCTAAGCAAAATAAGTGTGTAAATGAAATATTAGTTTGTAAGACCGAAAATAGACAAACTGAGGTATTTTCGTCACAAAACACATACTCGCATTTTTTTAACGATTTTATTTGAACTAAAATTAAAATTCTGAAAACTGGCTTTACTAGAAAATGTATTGATTTATTTTACTGTATGGAACTGAATGTAAACGTGTGTTGTGTATTACAATATTACGTTGGAAAAGTTAACAAATCTGCCAACGACCAACGGTATAATCTCACTATATTAAAAATAAAATCGGTTTTTCTAAATTTAAAAAATGACTTTTCCAGATAAAATAACAATCTTTCGAAAACAAAATATGTTTTTTAAAAAAAGATATGTCTAGAATACGTATAGAATAGTTTTTTTTTTTTAAGATACGTCTAAAATATAGTAAGGTTATACCGTTGGTCGTTGGAAGATTTGTTAATTTTTCGAATGAAATATTATTACAGTATTACACGAGTATTTCTCAAAATAAATGTAAGCAACGAAAAAGTAGTTACGAAATATTGTTACGAAATAGTCCCAAGGTAAACATAAAGCTTGTTATATACATACAATGGCAATTTATTATCATTTATTTTTTGGTTTAATTTATTTAACATAAAATTTATTTTTCTACATAAGACAGTCATAAAAATGTTTAATTTTGAAAAGGACAACTTACATACTTATAGACACACTCACAATGTATACTATTCTTAATCAGATTGTAATTGTATACACTCAGCTTTACATTGTACTTTTTGGTTGCGTTACAAAATTTATAATAAACGTTATGAAATTGTAATAAGCATTAGACGAAATGGGGTTATAAAAATTCAAGAGTTTGATAAAACTTAAAACTGTAAATATATAAGCTTATCATGTTCGTACCGCACGTATTACAAAAATATGAGTAAATAAAGACTTACCGTCTTGTGAAAAAAGGCTATAATATTTCCTGTCACGAAATAGTAGTCACACTAAAGAAACACGTCGTTACTATTTTTCACAATGAATGTTATGGCGGAGACGTCAGACCAACAACCAATCAGAATGAAGCTAGTGTTGTCCGTGTAAAAGTTTAACGAATGGATCAGAAATTACGGTGGAAGTAGAAATAAAACGTAACTAAAGAGTAGTAACTAAAAAGTAAATTAATATGTCTCATTTTGATTTTTGGGCATAAATTATTAATTCATTATGAAATCCCATATAAAATTACTTTGTACAGAAACTACATTTAATTAAGACCCTATAACATACAAAAAATCACATATTTATAACGTTACTATTGCATTTTATGAAGTATAAACACATGAGGTTGGTAGGGTGGTAATTTGTTTTGTATGAAAGGTAAAAAAAATTATTTAAAAAAAAATTATATAATTGCAAATTATTACGATTGTAATGTTTATTCTTTGTCTTTTTAAAGCCTAATATTTATTCGAAAAAATTGTGCATATTTTTTTTCTAAGATAAATTAAAAACATGTGTAATTTTTTAACTATTACTAGGCACACTTTATTTTTCCAAAATATATACTCATACAGAATAAAAAAATCAATACATTTTTTTTTATTTTATTTTTTTATAGAGAATCCCTCACAAGAGTCCCAACTGCTCCCGTCTGGAGCCAGTGAGACTATGGCATCCCCAATTGTGGTATGTTGTGAGGCTGAAGGAAAGTGGGGTAGGGAAGGAGATGGGGAAGAGGAAGGTAGGAAAGTACCTGGCTATTCAGATCTAGTCACTAAACACGGCTAAAGCCATTATTAAGCAACGTTTCAATTCTGAATGGTGGTCTTACACCAGGGCGATACTGACAGTATCTTCCACTCTGGAACGTGCCGCAAATATAGTATATATTGTTTTTTTTATTAATTAATTGTGAAATAACACATATTAATCAAATAAAATTTATTTGCACACGCCGGGTTCGAACCCGCGACCTTCCGATTGGCAGTCAAGTGTCTTACCACTCGACCACGGACGGTATAAATACATAATCTAGTCAAGACAGTTTTTATGAAATTTAATTTTAGTTCAATAAAAATCATTAAAAATATAAATCTGAGAACGTGTTTTGTGACGAAAATACCTCAGTTTGTCTATTTATTAAAGGGCTTACTACAGACTAAAATATTTAAAAAAAAATTACAAACTTATTTTGCTTAGACATTGTTGAAAAATCATAAATACTTATGATCAAAAAAAAATTACAAGAAGTTATCGATATTAAAAAACTAATCATCACGCGTTTGAGCATTTTTATCGCTTACTTGAATGTAGGTATATATTAAAGCAAATTTTGTATGAAATAAAGTGAGTTATTAGTTAAACTTTTGGGTACGGAGAATAATCAATATTTCTCATTGGAACCGCCCTGTACAGTTGCAAGGAAGGGCACGATCACTCGACCACAAATCCGTCAATTATAGTCGTGTAAAATTCGGGATCAGGCCGCTGCCAATAACACTCGTTATGTAGATGGCGATAAGGTTTAAATTCCTGCTTAGCCGCCTTTTTGATTTATTCGAGAGAAAAAAACTACACCAAAAAACGTGATTTCCTTTATTTTTCGAAGCTCGGGCACAAAAATATTTAAATGTTTTCAAACCATTCTCTAAAGAATTAAACTTTCCACATTTAACAATAAAACGATAACCGAAAAAGGGGTTCATAAGCATGAGATTTTGAACTTTACGGCAGTTTTTGTAGGCTATTTTTTCTGGGCTTGTAAAAAGACTAATAAAAAACACTCGATTATTTGAAAGCAAATATGTGTTCTATTGGCAGTATTTAATTTAAACATCTCGTGTAATTTGGTATGATTTTGTTAGAAGTATGCTTTACCTTAAAGCTAAACAACCATTCTGTACCTTAAAAGATAAACCATGGAAATCCACTTTGGACTTTTGTGCAGGAATTTGTGAACTGAATGTTTGAAGGTCTACAACGTTTTTACCTACCGCAATAATTAAGATCTGTGAAGTATATTTCGTAATTTAATTCAGTTTTGGCCATAGTTAAGACAAATATGTCAATTTATTAATATATTTTGGGTTATCCTCTGAAGTAAATTGGACTCCAGTGGTTTTGTAATTAGTTAAATCAGTTAATACACTGTTAATGGATTTCATTGTTTCATCCAATAATATAATGAAATACGGAGAATTTTTCTGCGTATTCAACTCAAAACCGCCAAAAAGTGGACTTCCGCGGTTTTTTTTTAATAGTGTTAATAATGCCAAACCAAACGAAATATTGACTTCTGCAAGTGTAAACATAAACTTTAATTCGGGGCGCACAGTTAACACCCGCACTGTACAAGCGGGTTCCCTACAGAGCATCGGACCATCCAAATATAGTAATACATGGTAAATGGTTATTTATCAGTTGTGTAAAACTTAAAACACGTTTATTAGTAAGGGAGTATGTTATGTTTTATGAAGGTTAAATGAAGACTCACCCCTTGCTGAGACGCTCCGGTATTCTGGATGACTGCTGCGGCTGACACTACCTCGGCTGCAGTGCACCCAGCAGACTACAGACGGACAGCAGGTGTCTCCCTCGGTGGGGCCCGCCCGGCCCTTGAGCCTCTGGGTCCCCTGTCGGGGGAGGGACAGGCGCTTTCCTGGAAATGATTAAATTGTTAATTATGGGACTTTGACAAAAATAGAAAATAAAAATAAAATATTTAAGTACCTACTGGGATGTTTCTCCACAAAACTCCCGCGTAGAGAGAAAAACTTGGCGTATTGTACAGGGCCCGCAGATACTTTAATAGTACACAACTGCTAATCCTGTACAAATCGCAAGTATACCCCACGGTCGAATGTGAATTGATGAGCTCCAAAATACCTGAAAAACCCTTTACTCTGTGCTGAAACGGGCGGTCCGTTTGATAGATTCTCCCGTATTAACAAACGGATTGCAATCTTCAGAGCACAGACTGGAAGATGCTACACGGAACTAGCGATATTAATCCCATCGGCACCGAAACATGCCAAATGCGCGCCCAACATATGTACACGGTTAACATTTGTCACATGAGAATGGGTCATTTCTACGACTCTTTCTTGAGTTCAACAGCTGGGCTGTGGAACGATTTTCCGGCCTCTGTGTTTCCTTCCACCTAAAATATGGGTCTCTTCAAGACCCATGTTCACTACTTCCTTTCCTCAAAAATATATCTCTATCTTCCGTAGATGACATAGGCCCCGAGGGAAATTATTTTCCACAGGGCCTCCTGTGCGGAGCATTGTAAAAAAAGAGAGATATGTGAAATAGGAAGAGATGGAAGTTACCGAGGAAAAGTCAACAACCAACGACATGTTTTACAAAGCTAACAAAGGATACTGCGTTAAGTTTTTAGTTTGTGTTATATAATTATTTATGTGTTTTTCCTAACCTTCAAACTTTGCTTTTATTGAGAAAAATGGAACTCGAATGCAAATTATACCACCTGCCCCGACATAAATAAATTTTATTCTATTAATTTGGGTTATTTCACAATTAATTAATTAAAAATCATATATAGTATATTTGCGGCACGTTTCAGAGTGGAAGATACTCTCAGTATCGCCCTGGTGTGAGACCACCGTTCAGAATAGAATCGTTGCCTGAGATAGCTTTAACCGTGTTTGGTGACCAGATCTGAATAGCCCGGTAATTTCCCACTGTCCTCTTCCCGATCTCCTTCCCCTCCCCACTACATTTAGCCTCGTGACATACCCCAATTGGGAACGCTATAGTCTCACTGGCTTCAGACGGGAGCAGTTGAGATTTTTGCGCGGTTTTCTTATAAAAAAAATTGACGTCTGGATGCAAATAAATACAAATTACAAAAATCTTCACTGTACAAATACTATTAATACACTGTAAATTAAAATGGATATAACTTATAGGTACAGGAAAACATTCTAAAGACCAGATGTACGTATTTGAGCACACCGAAGGTATCGGAAAGTTTCAAAAAATGTTTTTCGAACTAGTTTGGAATGCGACTCACCAGTGTGTCACTCGCATTTCCGGACACCGTGTATAAGGACACATACTCTATTATCATGTGGAGTTATTGCGCAGATGCATAGCGAAAAGGAAATTTGCAATAAAAAAATGTACCGAGATAACATTTTGCTGTCCGACGACATTTTTAAAAACATATATTTGAATCTCGTTTTTGTTTTCTTGAATGACTGAAATAGACATATTGCCGATGACAAGATTATTATTAAATCAACTTTTGGTGGCAATCACGCTCACACACGCGGACATAATATATCGACGGTCCCGAAGAACAATTACGGATCTGCTAAAATTTGAAAATGGCGCTGTCGGCTTATTTACTTCACTAATTTCAGGGAAACCTCTTATTAACTTTAGAGAAACGACAGTTGAAATGGTATGGGCTTATAAGATGGAGACCATCAGACCACACAGTGAGGCATGCAACGTCTATAGAGCTTCATCGACTGTCATCCAGAGGAAGACCGAAGAACTCCTGGATGACTCAATACTCCAAAATACTACAGAACAACGGCCTGGATGAAAGCATTACTCGGAATCAAAGAAGCTATAACCTGAGAATGAAAAGAGCCGACCCCAACAGCCTACACCTAGGCAATGAGTTGGGACAGTGTAAGGAAGAACGTTTATTTTAACTTCTTTTTGTTGATTTATAAGTCAAATTTTTTGATTAAATGAAATATTTATCCACAGTCAAAAAATAGCAGTTTATTATACGAAATAAATCGTGGTCCTACCCAATTAGAATTTGGCGTTAATATGTGAGAGTCGATCCGCAGTAAAAAAAAAATAATTAAAAATAGTAGGTATTACAGTAAAAAAAAATGGTTTTGCCGGTTAATTTTTTCTCAGTTAAAAACATTTCCGTTATTTTCTTTTAATTCATCTAAGCCGTTGTTATTCTGAATACTGATGCCTTCATAGGGCGTCCCGACTTCTACCTTTAACTTTCGCGTCATTTCCTTATATACTCCTGCTTATATCAATTTTACATCTTCGCATCCCATACTAAATCTTATCCATTACACAGCAGTTCACAACATACCCTTGCATTCTTTCTGGATATCTAAATTCTTAAAATGGTCATACCACAAAAGCCTCGGGGATCTCATTTCTATTGCAATATTATGTTCGCCAATTCCACGCCTCACGCGGCTCCCTGTTCTGGAAACTTCTTTCTAACTAACCAACCATTACGCCGTTTCCCCGCAGGGGTATGCAGAGAGAACGGACCGCCACACAACTCAGTCTCGGATTTAAAACATTTTGGAAAATCTCCCGAAAAATATGAACCTTTTTGCAACCTTTTTCTAACTAACCAACCATTACGCTGTTTCCCCGCAGGGGTAGGCAGAGAGAACGGACAGCCACACAACTCAGTCTCGGATTTAAAACATTTTGGAAAATCTCCCGAAACATATTAATCTTTTGGCAGCTGCAAATGACGTCGTTACACAGCTGGCAAAAATTATGCGAATCGAAGTACGCCACAACAAAACAATAAGGTCTTACGACAATGCTTCAGTTTAAAAATTACAAGAATTTCAATATATTTTTTCTTACACTAATGATGTGAAGTTTACAAATTTCAGCAATAAGTGTATAGAAAATAGCTTCCGACTAGGCATTACCTATATTTCAGTTAAACTTTCGATGTATTATAAAATACTTTAGACTGAATTTCAGTAGATTGTGCAATAAACGACATCGAAAATAAAATGTTTTATTAAATATTTTAAATAACCATTCCCGCCGATAAAATGACATGTGCACGATGAGAACTATACACCAAGGCTTAAAATGTCCACAATATTTTTTCAGAGGATAACATAATGTAGTCTCCAAAAAGGTTCTACTATATTTCTAGCGAGACTTTAGATGTATGTATTAGGAAATATGAAAGGTTTTAAAACAATATTAATTTCAGGCGGATTATGCATTGCATAAATAATTTGATAACTTAATTAAAATACCCCACATTCAATTGCAAAATAAATAAAAATACACGAAAATACGAAAGGAAACTTAATTCAAAACTAAGCAGCACATTAAAACGACTAAATTAAAGTAAGATTACTGCAAAAACATAAAAAAAAAACCTAACTATTGGCTATATTAAATTATTACTTTCGAATGATATAAATTTTAATATTGCATTCATCATCGGAGACAATAAAGTTTGCAAATAATTAAATTGATAGTTGGAATATTTAAATTTAAAAATATCTCACCTATTTGCAGCCAGTTAGCAGTTCGTCAACAGCTCGCGGCAAGGAGCTGCAGGCGCAAGCAGTTGCTCCCTCGACGGCTGACAAGCGAATGGGCCGAGTAAATGCTACTGAGTGTTCACAGCGCGTAGGCTGTAATCCCCTCCACTCTTTTTTCAGGCTGCCCAAATTGAACATTTCGTTTATTTAATTTTTATAATATTTCCACCCTTGAGCCGTGAAACTATAATAATGTTAATTTAAAAACAAAACGAAAGTATTCTATTTATTATTTTGAAATGCAAACTTTGAGGATATTGTTTTGATTTATTGAAATTGTTTCTAGCTTTTATTTATACAAATGAAAGTTATTATAAAATAATAATATTGGTAATTCTGTTGAATTTTTCTCCACTAACTGGTGAAGACAACTTTATGTGGGTTAAAAAGTAGAACAACCCACATAATGATGAGCTCTCGTTTATAAATTTGAAAGAGTCCAACTGCCCCCGTCTGGAGCCAGTAAGGTATGGCATCCCCAATTGGGGTATGTTGTGAGGCAGAAGTTAAGTGGGGAGGGGAAGAGGAATGTGGGGAAGTACCTGTAGGTAGACATAGGAATGACGTATGCGGCGTACCTGGCAACGTTTCAAATCAGCGGTTCATGATAATATGATGTATAAATGTAGGTGTGTATCAAAGAGAGCCCAACCACCTTTTGTCGACAATTCTTTGCAAAAATTCAATCATTCCATTTCTTAAAGCCTTACATTACAGCCAGCATCTAAAATCATCTTATCTGAAATAATTACTCGTAGGATACGCAATTAACCAATAAACCAGTAATATAACACAATTATCTTTTTTTAGTATGAACTCTGCACAAGAGTCCCAACTGCCCCATCTGGAGCCAGTGAGACTATGGCACCCCCAATTAGGGTCGTGAGGCTGAGGTAGTAGAGTGGGGAATGAGATGGGATTGAGGAAGGTGTGGAAGTACCTAGCTATTAAGATCTATTCACAAAGCCAAACATTTCAATTCTGAATAGTGGTCTTAAACCAGAACGATAATGAGAGTATCTTCCACTCTGGAATTTGCAGCAAATATGATAAATATTATTTTTAATTAATTAATTGTGAAATAACACAAATTAATCAAATAAAATTTATTTATGCACACTGGGTTCCAACCCTCGACCTTCGGATTGGGAGTGGAGAGCCTTACCCCTCGACCACACCGTCATAATGAAAAAAAACGTGCGAAAAAATGAATCGCTTGTATAAAACCAAATCAATATATTATAATCTTTAATTATTAAGGCACATTTCATACCTATATTATTTGCAATATATGAACTTTTTTCTACATAAATAAAACATAAACATCTTATTTAATACTTAACAATTTGAAAAACTCCATAATATAAAAAAAAATTTAACTACATTAATAAACTAATATTTATGTCAACTAAGAGAAAAACTCTCAGGTCCCCTAGCACACTCGATCGATAAGGATTGATGGGATAACTTTCGGTAACTTCGCATGTTTCCCTAGCATGACTGAAGATAAGATCGCCAACGAATAAATGACAGTTCACAATGACTAAGTGTCCTTAATATATTCGATATCAACTGTTGTTTCGAAGATATTTCCCAAACAATACTAAAGTATGTAAGCTACCAACCCTATGTAATTAGCCTACTGGGAATAACCAAAAAAAATAATTAGATAGTTGGACACTCAAGACCACTTAACAACAAATGTAATAAAATCCATAATTGAATAAAATCCCTGTAGAGCACCCCCCTCCCCCTCCTCTCCCTCCCTATTATGTTTTGTATAAAATCCCTAGGTTAAGAATATTTTTTACCAGTCTGAAGATGGCTTTGACAAGTTGAAACCGGTGTCGGTCAATAAATTAAAAGTGGAAAAAGTTTTAAATTTGTTTTATTATACTATTATTAGCTGACCCGGCAAACTTCGTACCGCCTCAGAATCAATAAATGTTGTGTTTAATTTATTAGCTGAAATAAATTAAGTTTTTATTAAGTTAAAATAAATAGGTACCTACTCTAAGTTCAAAAAATTAAACTGAGCTGTTGACTAAGCACGAAATGTTCGGCACACTACACCATTGACAGTTCGAATTTCAAATTATGTCGACCAACGCACATTATTTGAAAAGCCGTTCCATACAAAATATATGAAAAAATTAATTTTCTCCATAATTATTTTTCCCGTGATGTTTTCCAATGTTTTAATAGTTATTCTGTTAACCGGGACGGAGACAAATCCAACAAATCAAAGATCATAAAAATCGGTTCAGCCGTTCTTGAGTTATAAATGTTGTAACTAACCCGACTTTGTTTTATATATTAAGATTATATAATGGAATTCCACCACGAATTATCAGTTTCAAAAGTAGAAATATTAAAAACTTCTGTGGCTTGACTTCAGTTCACTTGTATATTTATCACTGCATATTATGTAAAAGCTGTTTGTTTCTTACAAATAAATAAATTTTAGTATGTGGTTTGCCAATTTTAGCAATTAACAGAGCGATATTGTACAAAGCACGGAGTCCGTTATCATCTTGCTTAGAAACGGCTGAAAAAAGTTTCGATATAGTTATCTGAACTGTACACTTCTTTTCCAACCACTTGTTTACCTCATCACACATGTAAGTAGCCGAAGAAGAAGTTCTCAGGCGGGCTAGATCAGATAGAAAACTGCTCACTTAAATTTCATATCTGGGTTACATACTTCGAGGGGAGAAATATCACTTGCTCCAATTAATATTAAAAGGCAATATAGAGGGTCGCCTAGGGCCTGATATGAGACAAATGTTTTTGCTGCGAAATGTACGAGAGTGGACCATTATTAGAAGTGAGGAGGAGCTATTCCGGGCAGCGCAAGATAGAGACATATTTACCAGAGTGATCGCCAACGTCAAAAGTATATCAAAAATCACAAACAATTTTATTTAGTGAACTTAACCACGGACCAGAATACATGAAATATATGCATCCACATTATTACATGATTCTAATTTAACCGTTTAAATGGGACTCCAATCATTAGAGAAGTAAAATGCATCTCGAGTGATGTCGTGTCTAGATTCCGTCGCATTTTTATAGATAGAATTTGTTTGCCGTCGCCACCCAATTTTCTTTGAGCCTTCTACTGCCCCCCCTTTTTTTATAGAGAATACCTCACAAGAGTCCCAACTGCTCCCGTCTGGAGCCAGTGAGACTATGGCATCCCCAATTGGGGTATGTTGTGAGGCTGAATGTAAGTTTGTAAGGGAAGGAGGTGGGGAAGACGAAGGTGGGGAAGTACCTGGCTATTCAAATCTAGTCACTAAACACGGCTAAAGCCATTATTAAGCAACGTTTCAATTCTGAATGGTGGTCTTACACCAGGGCGATACTGTGAGTATCTTCCACTATGGAACGTGCCGCAAATATAGTATATATTATTTTTAATAATTAACTGTGAAATAACACAAATTAATCAAATAAAATTTATTTGCGCACGCCGGGTTCGAACCCGCCACCTTCCGATTGGGAGTCAAGTGTCTTACCACTCGACCACGGACGATCGTCAAAGAAGGTCGTCTGGAAGGCTCCAGCGCCCACGAGGGGGCGTTATCGCCCACGTTGAGAAAAAAGGTTGATCTAAAGGCTTGCCAGCTATGCGGCTCGGGAGGCGGGTATAAGATGCCCATCTTGCAGAAAATAAACAACCACGACGTCATCGATGTGGAGGCAGAATGGAAGAAGAAAATCAAAGAATGAGGTATTTACATACCTCTATTGAGGTAAATAAATCATTTACGCTGGTTATTTACCTTGTTATAACGCTTCCAAGTCAAGTTGGAGCGTTAATAAAGTATCTCGTGTTAGCAAAGGAAATTGACGATGATTAATAGTACAACGTTATTTCTTCTTTCAAGTCAGTTCTTCTTTCAAGTCAGTATGACGACCGTCCGTGGTCGAGTGGTAAGACCCTTGACTCCCAATCGGAAGGTTGCGGGTTCGAACCCGGCGTGCGCAAATAAATTTTATTTGATTAATTTGTGTTATTTCACATTTAATTAATAAAAATAATATATACTATATTTGCGGCACGTTCCAGAGTGGAAGATACTCTCAGTATCGCCCTTGTGTAAGTCCACCATTCAGAATTGAAACGTTGCTTAATAATGGCTCTAGCCGTGTTTAGTGACTAGATCTGAATAGCCAGGTACTTTCCCACCTTCCTCTTCCCCATCTCCCTCCCTTTCCCACTTACCCTTCAGCCTCACAACATACTCCAATTGGGGATGCCATAGTCTCACTGGCTCCAGAAGGGAGCAGTTGGGACTCTTGTGAGGTTTCTCTATAAAAAAAAATAATAATAATTTTAAAAAAAATTTTAAAAAAAATTTTAAAAAAATTCTAGTAAGAAAATAAAAGAATGCGTATCCATTGAGGTAAATTAAATCATTTATGCTAGATAATCTTCCTTTAGTCAAGTTCAAGTGTAGTAAAATTTGTCCTGTTAGCAAAGTAAACTCAAAAGGTACTATGTTTATTCATAAGTGAATACGCACTTTTTTTTGAAAAAATCTTTTGATTCACTTTAATTACATTAAGGCCTTAATTACATTAAGACAACTATTTCCATTGGGGGAAGTGGAATATATTTCATTTACGTAAATTTAAAATTAGCTTTCGTCTTGTGAGATTTTGGCCATATTTGTATTTGGCTCATTCGCTGTCACTTTGGTATGTTTGATATTCCTGATACATTTTATGTATAACGAACGGCTAGATGATTTTAAAGATATCACAAAACTGGGCGTATTAGGTAAACACTAATTTACCGGTGTTTTAAAAATAAAATTACTTAAAAAAACATGTTTTTTCGGTAATTATTTTTTATAAATAATACATTTACTTTTGTATCACAAACCATGTTAAGTACATCAACCTAGCGTAGCCGCTAAGCTACTTGAAAACTGGGATGTTTTTCTTGCCTTGACGCAAGTAAGCGCTATAAAGGGGGCACTTTCTTTTGTATCACAAACCATGTTACACAAACCTAGCGTAGCCGCTAAACTACTTGAAAACTGGGATGTTTTTTTTGCGTTGACGTGAGCAGGCAGTATGAAGAGGGCACTTTCTTTTGAATCACAAACCATGTCACACAAACCTTGCGTAGCCGCTCAACTACTTGAAAACTGGGATGTATTTCTTACCTTAACGCGAGTAGGCGCATATCAATCACCACAGAGTTTACTAAAAATAAAATTTTAATGAAAAAAAAATCAAGCATGCGTATTAGGTAAGCACTAATTAAGCGGAATTTTAGTTTTTTAACATTAAAAAAAAACGCCCGCGCGTTCCGGATCTGCCGGATCTGCCCTGATGATGGACACTGCAACGCTGTCCGAAACGTCGGCTAAAGAAGGAGGTAGCGCAACACGGCATAACACCCCAAAAACAAACAACGAAAAAAAATATTTTGTTGTATGTTTATATGAATTGAAATTTGTGTGGTATAGAATCTATCGTTTGAAAATTGAACAAATCTGCCAACGATCAACGGTATAACCTTAGTGGAGAAAAATTCAACAGAATTACCAATATTATTATATTATAATTACTTTAAAATGTACTGTATAAATAAAGTCTAGAAACAATTTCAATAAATCAAAACAGCATCCTCCAATCTACATTTCAAAATAATAAATAGAATACTTTCGTTTTGTTTTTAAATAAACATTATTATAGTTTCACGGCTCAAGGGTGGAAACATAATAAAAATTAAATTAACGAAATGTTCAGAGTGGGCAGCCTGAAAAATGCGTGGAGGGGATTACAGCCTACGCGCTGTGAACACTCAGTAGCATTTACTCGGCCCATTCGCTTGTCAGCCGTCGAGGGGGCAACTGCTTGCGCCTGCAGCTCCTTGCCGCGAGCCGTTGACCAACTACTTGCTGGCTGCAAATACGTGAGATATTTTTTAATTTTAATATTGCATCTATCAATATCATTTGCAAACTGTATTGTCTTCAGTAATGAATGCGATATTATAATTGCATTCATCATAATGCGTCATTCAAAAGTAACAATGTAATTAAGCCAATATTTTGTTATTTTTGCAGTAATGTTACTTTAATTTTGTCGTTTTAATGTGCTGTTTAGTTTTGAATTAACTTTCCTTTCGTATTGTCGTATATTTTTATTTATTTTGCAACTGAATGTGGGATATTTTAATTAAGTTTTCAAATTATTTATGTAATGCATAATCCACCTGAAATTAATATTGTTTTAAAACCTTTCATATTTCCTAATACATACATCTAAAGTCTCGCTAGAAATATAGTAGAACCTGTTTGGAGACTACATTATGTTAACCTCCGAAAAAATATTGCGGACATTTTAAGCCTTGGTGTATAGTTCTCATCGTGCACATGTCATTTTAGTGGCGGGAATAGTTATTTTAAATATTTAATAAAACATTTTATTTTCGATGTCGTTTATTGCACAATCTATTGAAATTCAGTCCAAAGAATTTTATAATACATCCGAAAGTTTAATTGAAATATAGGTAATGCCTGTTCGGAAGCTATTTTATATACACTTATTGCTGACATTTTGCAAACTTAAAAAAAATCTTATTCGCATAATTAGTGTAAGAAAAAATATATTTATGTTTTTGTAATTTTTAAACTAAAGCATTGTCGAAAGACCTCATTGTTTTGTTGTGGCGTACTTCGAATCGCACAATTTTTGCCAGCTGTGTAACGAAGTCATTTGCAGCTGCAAAAAGGTTCATATTTTTCGGGAGATTTTCCCAAATGTTTTAAATCCGAGACTGAGTTGTGTGGCGGTCCGTTCTCTCTGCCTACCCCTGCGGGGAAACGGCGTAATGGTTGGTTAGTTAGAAAGAAGTTTCCAGAACGGGGAACCGCGTGAGGCGTGGAATTGGCGAATATAATATTGGAATAGAAATGAGATCCCCGAGGCTTTTGTGTATGACCGTTCTAAGAATTTAACTGAAAAAAAATTAACCGGCAAAACCGTTTTTTTTTTTTACTGTAATGCCTACTATTTTAAATTTATTTTGTTTGACTGCGGATCGAATCTTTCTCCCGGGGATTGACTGGAATAAATGAACACCGTTAAAACCAAATTCTAATTGGGTAGAACCAAAATTTATTTCGTATAAACTGCTATTTTTTTAATATTTAAACGGTCACCAAAAAAAGTAAAATGATCCAATTTCATAGAAACCCATATCGACGGTCCCAAAGAACAATGCCACATGTGCGATTTTGTAGTTTTGCAGTAAAGCTGTTTAAATCTTCGTTTCTGTATTTTTACTGTTTTAGAATTAAGAATTATAGCATATAAGAAAAATATATATTTCATTTCATCCAAAATTCCGATAATTCAGACTTTTAAATCAACAAAAAGAAGTTACAATAAAAACCTCTTCTTCCTCGCACTGTGCCAATTTATTGCCTAGGTTGTAGGCTGTTGGGGTCGGCTCTTCTCATTCTCAGGTTATAGCTCCTTCGGTTCCGAGTTTCGCTTTCATCCAGGCCGTTTCTCTGTAGTATTCGGGAGTGTTGAGTCATCCAGGAGTTCTTTGGTCTGGTGCCTGCTTCACTGTGTGGTCTGGTGGTCTCCGTATTATGAGCCCATACCATATCAACTGTCGTTTCTCTGAAGTTAATAAGAAGTTCCTCTGAAGTTAATTAAATAAATAAGCCGACAGCGCCATTTTCAATTTTTAGCAGATCTGAAATTGTTTTTCGGGACCGTCGGTATATTATGTCCGCGTGTGTAAGCGTGATTGCCACCGAAAGTCGATATAATGAATTGTCTTGTCATCGACAATAAGTCTATTTCATTAATTAATTCAAGAAAACAAAGTCGAGATTCAAATATGTTTTTAAAAATGTCGTCGGACAGCCAAATGTTATCTCAGTAAGTACATTTTTTTATTCCAAATTTCCCTTTCGCTATGTAACTGCGCAATAACTCCACATAATAATAGAGTATGTGTCCTTATACACGGTGTCCGGAAGTGCGAGCGAGAAACTGGTGAATCGTGTTCCAAACTAGTTCGAAAAACATTTTTTGAAACTTTCCCAAACCTTCGGTGTACCCAAATACATTTAAACGTACATCTAGTCTTTAAAAAAATTTACTGAACCTATAAGTTATATCCATTTTAATTTACAGTGTATTAATAGTATTTTTTACCGTGAAGATTTTTGGAATTTGTATTTATTTGCATCCAGACGTCAATTTTTCTTTTTTTATATGAAAACCGCGCAAAAATCTCAACTGCTTCCGTCTGGAGCCAGTGAGATTATGGCATCCCCAATTGGGGTATGTCACGAGGCTGAAGGTAGTGGGGAGGGGAAGGAGATCGGGAAGAGAAAAGTGGGGAATTACCGGGCTATTCAGATCTGGTCACCAAACACGGTTAAAGTCATTTCAAGCCACGTTTCAATTCTGAATGGTGGTCTTACACCAGGGCGATACTGAGAGTATCTTCCACTCTGGAACGTGCCGCAAATATATTATATATTATTTTTAATTAATTAATTGTGAAATATCCCAAATTAATGGTATAAAATGTATTTATGTCAGGGAAGTGGTAAAATTTGCATTCGAGTTCCATTTTTCTGAATAAACTCAAAGTTTGAAGGTTAGGAAAAACACATAAATTATTTAACACTTAACTCAGTATGCTTTGTTAGCTTTCTAGAACATGTCGTTGGTTGTTGACCTTTCCTCGGTAAATTCTATCTCTTCCTATTTCACGTATCTCTATTTTTTACAATGTTCCGCACGGGAGGCCATTAGGAAAATGATATACCTCAGGTAATATGTCATCTACGGAAGATACTGTGTGGAGGTGGAGGGTTTTTGTGGAGGGAGGAGAGGAAGGAGTGAAAATGGGTCTTGAAGAGACCCATATTTTAGGTGGGAGGAAACACAGAGGCCGGCAAATCGTATCCCACCCGAGCTGTTGAACTCAAGAAAGAGTCCTAGAAATGACCCATTCTCATGTGACAAATGTTAACCGTGTATATATGTTGGGCGCGTTTGGCTTGTTTCGGTGCCGATGGGGTTAATAACGCTAGTTCCTTGTAGCATCTTTCATTGGAATTCCGGTAGTACAAGGGCAGCATTCCCACCCGATGTCAGTGCTCTAAAGATTGCAATGTCAAAGTCCCATAATTAACAATTTAATCATTTCCAGGAAAGCGCCTGTCCCTCCCCCGACAGGGGACCCAGGGGCTCAAGGGCTGGGCGGGCCCCCGAGGGAGACACCTGCTGTCCGTCTGTAGTCTGCTGGGTCTGCAGCTGTCATCCAGAATACCGGAGCGTCTCAGCGAGGGGTGAGTCTTTATTTAACCTTCATAAAACATAACATACTCCCTTATTAATAAACGTGTCTTAAGTTTTACACAACTGATAAATAACCATTTACCATGTATTACTATATTTGGATGGTCCGATGCTCTGTAGGGAACCCGCTTGTACAGTGCGGGTGTTAACTGTGCGCCCCGAATTAAAGTTTATGTTTAGACTTTCAGAAGTCAATATTTCGTTTGGTTTGGCATTATTAAAGATAAACCGTGGAAGGCCACTTTTTGGCGATTTTGAATTGAATACGCAGAAAAATTCTCCGTATTTCATTATATTATTGGATGAAACAATGAAATCCATTAACAGTGTATTAACTGATTTAACTATTTACAAAACCACTGGAGTCCAATTTACTTCAGAGTATAACCCAAAATATATTAATAAATTGACATATTTAACTATGGCCAAAACCGAATGAAATTACGAAATATACTTCACAGATCACAGATCTTAATTATTGCAGTAGGTAAAAACGTTATAGACCTTCAAACATTCAGTTCACAAACATAAAAATCGCTTTCCTGCACAAAAGTCCAAAGTGGATTTACATGGTTTATCTTTTAAGGTACAGAATGGTGGTTTAGCTTTAAGGTAAAGCATACTTCTAACAAAATCATACCAAATTACACGAGATGTTTTAATTAAATACTGCCAGTAGAACACATATTTGCTTTCAAATAATCGAGTGTTTTTTATTAGTCTTTTTACAAGCCCAGAAAAAATAAAGTATCACTACCTATAAAAACTGCCGTAAAGTTCAAAATCTCATACTTATGAACCCCTTTTGCGGTTATAGTTTTAGTGTTAAATGTGGAAAGTTTAATTCCTTAGAGAATGGTTGGAAAACATTTAAATATTTTTGTGCCCGAGCTTCGAAAAATAAATGAAAGCACGTTTTTGGAGTAGTTTTTTTTTTCTTGAATAAATCAAAAAGGTGGCTAAGCGGGAATTTAAACCTTATCGCCATATACATAACGAGAGTTATTGTTAGCGGCCTGATCCCGAATTTTACACGAATTTAATTGACGGATTTGTGGTCGAGTGATCGTGCCCTTCCTTGCAACTGTACAGGGCGGTTCCAATGAGAGAGATTGATTATTCTCCGTACCCAAAAGTTTATCTAATAACTCAATTTATTTCATTCAAAATTTGCTTTAATATATACCTACATTCAAGTAAACGATAAAAATGCCCAAACGCGTGATGATAAATTTTTTAATATCGATAACTTCTTGTAATTTTTTTTTGATCATAAGTATTTATGATTTTTCAACAATGTCTAAGCAAAATAAGTTTGTAAATTTTTTTTAAATATTTTAATCTGTAGTAAGCCCTTAAATAAATAGACAAACTGAGGTATTTTCGTCACAAAACACATTCTCAGTTTTATATTTTAATGATTTTTATTGAACTAAAATTAAAATTCATAAAAACTGTTTGGACTAGATTATGTATTGATTTTTTTTTCTGTATGAGTATATATTTTGGAAAAATAAAGTGTGGCTAGTAATAGTTCAAAAATTACACATGTTTTTAATTAATCATACAAAAAAAAAATATGCACAATTTTTTAGAATAAATATTCGGCTTTAAAATGACAAAGAATAAACATTACAATCGTAATAATTTGCAAATATATATATTTTTTAAATATTTTTTTTTACCTTTCATACAAAACAAATTGCCACCCTACCAACCTCATGTGTTTATACTTCATAAAATGCAATAGTAACGTAATAAATATGTGATTGTTTGTATGTTATAGGGTCTTAATTAAATGTAGTTTCTGTACAAAGTAATTTTCTATGGGGGTTTCATAATAAATTAATAATTTTTGGCCAAAAATCAAAATAAGACATATTCATTTACTTTTTAGTTACTACTCTTTAGTTACGTTTTATTTCTACTTCCACCGTAATTTCTGATCCATTCGTTAAACTTTTACATGGACAACACTAGCTTCATTCTGATTGGTTGTTGGTCTGACGTCTCCGCCATAACATTCATTGTGAAAATCAATTTTGTAATACGTGCGGTACGAACATTGATAAGCATATATATTTACAGTTTTAAGTTTTATCAAACCATTGCCTTTTTGTAGGCCCATTTCGTCTAATGCTTATTACAATTTCGAACGTTTATTATAAATTTTGTAACGTAACGAAACAGTACAATTAAAAGCTGAGTGTATTCAGTTACCTGATTAAGAATATTATACTTTGTAAATGTCTGTAAGTATGTAAGTTGTCCTTTTCGAAATTAAAGCATTTTTGTGACTGTCTTATATAAAAAAATAAATCTTATGTTAAATAAATTATACAAAAACTTAAAAATAAATAATAATAAATTGCCATTGTATGTATTAACAAGCTTTATGTTTACTATTTAGTTACTAAAAAGTTAAAGAACTATTTCGTAACTACTTTTTCGTTGCTTACATTTATTTTGAGAAATACTCGTGTAATACTGTAATAATATTTCGTTTGAAAAGTTAACAAATCTGCCAACGACCAACGGTATAACCTTGCACTCAAAATTATAAAAATTATTTAAACCAGATAAAATAACAATCTTTCGTAAACATTTTTTTTTTTTTAAATAATCAATACGTCTAGGATTTGATTTAAAAATGGACAAATTTTTGGTATTGTCCGGTGATCCCTCTTAATTTAACACGTTTAATCACATGAGACCATATTTGTCCCAGCTCACAGCTCACGTAGGTGGATAGTAAGGGTAGGGATTTAAGGAAGGTACAACATGCTTCATATTCAAATCTAAAGGTTAACCATAAAATAATTTAAATGTACACCTTTATGAAACCAAAGATTCCGACCGCAATTTCAAAAAAAAAAAAAAATTATTTTTAAAAATTATTTTTACATGAAACGACAAAAACTGGGTGTGAGAATGTTTATAATACATTTGTATAGTAAAATGTGTTTCTTTTTATTTATTTTTATTATAAATTTACTTAGAAAATTGTAAGGTGAGCCATTTTTAAAACTTTTTCAAGTTTTGCATTCAAAATTTACGAAGTAGTTTCTAATAATAGAATTTGAAAGGGTATTTCATCACCTTTCGAGAACAGTTTTTATTTTTAAGATACGTTAACAAATATTCCATTTATTTCGATTTTATTGCAAAGCGGAAATATTTTTACCTTCTGACAAAATATACCAAATTTTTTAAGGTTTAAAACTAAAGTCAAGTGGATTTGATTTGGAATCGGACGGAAATAAGAAATTGAAAAATCATGAAATCTGACGAACATGAAATGAATGCACTTTTTACAAATGAAATAATAATATTAACATTCAATAGGTGAGCTCCTGGATATAGGCAATATTACTTGCACCACGCGTGTGTGAATTTGCTTTCTATTCCTTCAGAGGTCCTTTTTAAATCAAATTCTAGACGTATTGATTCTTTAAAAAAAACATATTTTGTTTACGAAAGATTGTAATTTTATCTGTTAAAGTCATTTTTTTAATTTTGAAAAACAGAGTTATTTTAATACATTAAGGGTATACCGTTGGTCGTTGGCTGATTTGTTAACTTTCAAACTAAATATTGTGTTACACAACACACATTTCAAATCATATAATCGTACAGTAAAATAAATCAATACATTATCTAGTAAAGCCACTTTTCAGAATCTTATTTTATTTCAAATAAAATCATTTAAAAAAATCCAAGTATGTACTAAAATAGAGCAGTTTATCTATTTACGATCTTACAAACTAAAATATTTCAGATTTTCTTTACAAATTTATTTTGCTTAGACATTATTAAAAAATCATAAATACTTTTGATCAAAAAATACTTCCAAGAAGTACACGATATTAAGAAATTAATCATCACGCGTTTGAGCATTTTTATTGCTTACTTGAATGCAGGTATATATTAAAACAAATTTTGAATGAAAGTGGACATTGAGTTATTAGTTAAAAATTTTGGTACGGAGAATAATCAATCTTTCTCATCGGAATTGCTCTGTACAGTTGCAAGGGCAGGATTTCAAGTTGAAATTTGATTCCCCGTATGCTGGATAAAGCCATCAAAATTTGTTACCAAACGTTTTTTACTGTTTGTGCATTACCCCCACCATGAAGGCTGGGAATTCCGATTTTCTACTGATTTATAACATATGTCCCTTGAACACTTCACGTTTCTAAGTTCAAAGAAAAATATATGTTATTTTTTAAGCTAATCTCTGTAGACTGTCGAGCCGAAACTCTAATCACATAAAATTCCCTCGATAGAAACAATCGCAAAGTATTCTACGAAATTTAAAAAAAAAACACGTACGGCTGTGTTATTTAACACAGTGGTCACCAACATACGGCACGCCGAAGATTTTCATCCGGCCCTCCAAAAATTCCTAATTTCTGGGTATAAATAATTCGTATAGGATATATTAATTTTATTATTTGGTTGTGAATTCAGGGCAGCTATATTTCAATTCATCAATCGGAATTTGATTAGGTAGTTAGTAGTGGTAAAAGAGTTAGATATTTGAGATAGCCGGCGTAGTCCAGAGGTAACGCTTTAGACTCCCATCCCGAAGGTCGCGGGTTCGAACCGACGTGCGCAAATAAATTTTATTTGATTAATTTGTGTTATTTCACAATTAATTAATTTAATAATATATTTTTTAAGATATTTAAGATATATTTGCGGCACGTTCCAGAGTGGAAGATTCTCTTAGTATCGCCCTGGTGTAAGGCAACCATTCAGAATTGAGACGTTGCTTGAAATGGCTTAAGCCGTGTTTAGTAACTAGATCTGTCTAGCCTGGTACTCCCCTACCTTCCTCTTCGCCATCTCCTTCCCTTCCCCACTTACCTTCAGCCTCACAACGCCATATGAGATGAGATGGATGAATACCACACGAGTTTTTTGTTTTGTTTATTTAGAGACATATGCAAAAATTTTCACACATCTAGTAAGAAAATATGAAAATATAACTTAAGAAATACAATTTGAGAAATACAATGTGAGTAATACAATTTGAGAAATAAAATTTGAGAAATACAATTTGAGAAATACAATTTGAGAAATACAATTTGAGAAATACAATTTGAGAAATACAATTTGAGAAATACAATTTGAGAAATACAATTTGAGAAATACAATTTGAGAAATACAATTTGAGAAATACAATTTGAGAAATACAATTTGAGAAATACAAATTGAGAAATTCAATTTAAGAACTACCATTTAAGAAATACGATTTAATGTTTGTAATCAAACCAAAGATTATTTTTAACATATATGTATAGCACATGTCCTACGAAAAGTGCTAAGGTTTGAGGCTTCCTTAACGGCATTCGGCCGGTTATTATAAGGTTTTTTTAATATAAACAAGTGTCCCATCTTCCAAGGGGTGCAGAGGGAGAGTTGGGATGAGGGGGTTAATGGGATAGATGAGGTTGTGGGTAGAGGGAAGTTAGGTGAATTTATGGTTTTTATTTTTTACCGTGTGATGTGTTTAAGGGAGTTGGCAGAGGGTGGGATATGGGGGAAAGGGGGCAGAGTGGGCACAGACACATTAATATATTTACGATTTGTGTATCTATCAATGCAATTTTCTAAAACTAATTACATTGTTTATTTTTCTAGGTGCAAGATTTTCTATCAACGAGGAACGTGACATCATCAAGCTGTGATTTTGTTCAGTTCGCCCACCCGCCCGCTGAATCACCTGTCTGCCTTGTAGGGAAGTGAAATTTTATTTATTATACTTTATTTTTTCTATTTTTTATGTATTTTGTTGATCACCATTAGCGAGGGGGGCCCCCTGACTGAATATATTCATAAACTTGTATGCAGTTTAAAAGTATTTGCTATTATTGTTTACTATTATTATTTAAGCCCGGCTAACTTTAATCACGTCTAGATTTAATCACGTCTAGCTTTAATCACGTCTAGCTTTAATCACGTCTAGCTTTAATCACGTCTAGCTTTAATCACGTCTAGCTTTAATCACGTCTATCTTTAATCACGTCTAGCTTTAATCACGTCTAGCTTTAATCACGTCTAGCTTTAATCACGTCTAGCTTTAATCACGTCTAGCTTTAATCACGTCTATCTTTAATCACGTCTAGCTTTAATCACGTCTAGCTTTAATCACGTCTAGCTTTAATCACGTCTATCTTTAATCACGTCTATCTTTAATCACATCTAGCTTTAATCACGTCTAGCTTTAATCACGTCTATCTTTAATCACGTCTAGCTTTAATCACGTCTATCTTTAATCACGTCTATCTTTAATCACATCTAGCTTTAATCGCGTCTAGCTTTAATCACGTCTAGCTTTAATCACGTCTAGCTTTAATCACGTCTATCTTTAATCACGTCTAGCTTTAATCACGTCTAGCTTTAATCACGTCTAGCTTTAATCACGTCTATCTTTAATCACGTCTATCTTTAATCACATCTAGCTTTAATCACGTCTAGATTTAATCACGTTTAGCTTTAAGAATGTTTTTATCACGTAATGCGATTTTAGCACGTAAAGCGTTTTTAGCACGTAGGCTTTTTAGCATGTAAGGCGTTTTAGCATGTAAGGTGTTCTAGCATATAATGCGTTTAGCACGTAAGCGTTTTTAGCACGTAAGGCGTTTTCGCAAGTAAGGCGTTTTCGCAAGTAAGGCGTTTTAGCACGTAAGGCGTTTTAGCATGTAAGGCGTTTTTAGCACATAAGCGTTTCTTGCACGTAAGGTGTGACGTATAGTTTTAAGCCATCTAGTAGGAGTTCGAGATGCGGAAGAGGAACACAGATAAGTTTTATATTTTATTAACCATGCTTCGATTTTTTTTATGTTTGTTCCCCATTTCATTATAATAACATCAGTTTTAGTTTTTTCTCTCGACGCCTTCTCCTGCGCTCATCTAGTTTTCCTGTACTCCAAGGGAAATGGATTTGCACTTCCGAGAAACATACGTCTCTTCTGAGAATTGGTAAGATACTTCATTTAACTAATAATCCTTTTTTTAAATTATATGAATAAAAAATTGTGATCTTTTTTAAATGACTGTGTGTTGCGAAGACCTGTTTTTAACTTGATAAAGAAAGTTTGAAAATCGTTTTTGAGATGGTGATGTTTCTTTGAACAAATTGTATATTATGAAATATAATAGATATTTTTCTCTCATGTGTTCCTTTGGCTCCTCGCTTCCCCATTTTCTTTCATTTTAACCCCTCAGGCCTCGAACATATTCTGTCACTAGAATCCAAATCAACTTGTGAATGTATCCGAAAACTAACAACTACTTTTGAAAGGTGATGATACGCTTTCAAATTTTATTATTAGAAATAACCAATTTTTTAATTATAAACATTTTGAATGCAATCTTTAAAAAGCTTTGAAAATGACTTACCTTACGTTTTTTCTAACTAAAATTACTGAAAATGAAAAAATAACACACGTTTTATTAGACAAATGTATAATAGATATTTACCTTGCCTCACTTTTTTGTCGTTTCATGTGAAAAAATAATTTTTAAATTCTTTTTTGGAAACTATATTGGATTTTTGTTTTTTTCTTCACATAGGCGTTTAATTGTTATTTACCTGACAAAATTTTGACCTTCAGAGTTTGCTGGAATTGAAGATTTTAGTTCCTGAAAATGGTTGAATTTGTGTGTTTGCTCTGTCAAACTTAACAAAATTATTGCAAATAACACAAACACCACGAAAACACAGCCTTTAACCTCGCCTTTCTTTTTCTTTCGTTTTAATAATGTCTTGATTACACATTATAATATATCTTTTCGTGTCTTTCAGGATGTTGAGTGTCATCTCCGCGCCCCGCACCAGCTCCAGGTTCGCAGGATCTCAGGGGACATGGTTGCTGGGCACTCCGGGGCATCATCATGATGGGATCGCCAGCGCTTCCTTGGACTTGGTATGTTATTTTAATAATTTCCTTTTTAAATTCATAGCAGTGTTTCAACGGGTTCTTATTAAAACCAATTTATTTCATTAAATTTGAGATCACTATATGTAAGATACTAGCATGTATCCGATATGCGTTGCAAGGCAACTCAAAGAAAGAAAGTGATGAAAGAATGAATGATTTAGGGACACATAAGGGACGAACAAAGAAACATTCATTTTTATATATTTAGAAGATTCAGTGATATCTAGTAAAGTTTACACGAAATATCGTCGCTTACATTATAATCCCGCATATCTCACTTACACAGGTTTTGATGTTTATTAAATGTATAGGCTTGCGTATTGACAGATCATAATATGAATCGCAGATGTCTAGATTCCTGAATTCCGTATTGTGAACCGACGGATCGTGATAAATATTGACAGATCACAATAAATATTGAAAAATGTGCAGCCTACGCGTCAATATTTATGAAGATCTGAAAGGTTCACGATATGGAATTCAGGAATCTTGACATCTGATCTATATTGTGATCCGTCAGTATGCTAGTCTATACATACAATAAATATCACAATATTTGATAAATATAGTCTAGGGTTGCACTCTGATCAATATCAGAAGCCTAGAGATTTTACCTCTTCAACTCTACATGTTACTCATTTCGGTCCCACGTATTACTCTATTTAGTTATTTGTCTTCTAGCTAGTATGCAAATTATAACGCTTACTCGTTTTTGAACTAACTTTATATTCAAATGTAAAAAGTTGACCACAAAATAATTTATATGGAACTAAATGTTATAAGTAATTGAAATATACTAAATTATGATACCAAAGTTTCCGACAGCAATTTGAAAAAAAATTATGAAAACTTTTAGAATATTTTATTAATTATTTTTATGTGAAACGTCAAAAAAGTCAGTTGACAATAAATAACGTTAATAATATTCTTAATAAAATATGTGTGCATTTTTTGTTTTGTTATCAGTAGTTAGAAAAAAAGTAAGGTAAGCCATTTTTAAAACCTTTTTTATGTTTGAATTAAAAAAAATATATTTCACAAATTATATATTTGTTTCTAATTTTAAAATTGGAAGGTGTATTTCATCATCTTTCAAAAGCAGTTTTTAGTTTTCAGATGTGTTCAGAAATGTCCAATTTTTTGGATTTTATTGCAAAGCGGTAATATTTTGACCTTCAGACAAAATAGGCCCGTGGCATGAGGGTTAAGAATCACAAAAGTCTCGAACTATTAAACAAGAATCATAGAACAAAATTGTACACTAAACTAAACTATTAAATATCACTACCAAACAGGAATCATTGAACACAAATTTAAAATCGCTATTGCTTCACAAGATTAGGTGTGAAGTCTTACATGAGGAACACAGGTTTTTGATACCTGGGGCCGTAGCAGATATCGGAGCTCTGAGAAAAAAAATTGTGAAAATAACAAAAGTTCTAGCTATTCCTCTTGAGGTAAACTGTCGTAAAAATGGTGACAGCGCTGGATATATATTTTAGTTGCTGCAAATGGTTGAATTTGTGTTTTTGCTGTAAAAAACCTAACATGATTTTACATTATAATAATATTTCTTTTTGTGTCTTTCAGGATGTTGCGTGTCATCTCTGCGCCCTGCACCAGCTCCAGTTTCCCAGGATTTGGGGGGACATGGTTGCTCGCACTCCGGGGGACTTGTTGCTGGCACTCCGGGGGACACCGGGCCACTCCGGGTCACTCTGGGCCACTCCGGGCCACTCCGGGGGACTTGTTGCTGGCACTCCGGGGGACACCGGGCCACTCCGGGTCACTCCGGGCCACTCCGGGGGACTTGATAGGATCGCCAGCGCTTCTCTGGACTTGGTAAGTTATTTTATTTTAATAATTTCCTTTTTAAATTCCTATAGTTCCATATACTTAGCAGTTTTTCAATGGGATCTTATTAAATACCTATATATTTCGTTAAATTTGAGTTCGGTGTATTATGTAAGATACTAGCGAGTACCCGGGGCATAAAAAAAGTGTTTTGAGTTTTAATTCTGATTATTGAAGTGCTTTTGTATACACAATATTTTCTGTTTTTCCAACGCGTGAGCAGGCCACATACCTGTCCATATGAGAGGCGTGGATTCCATTTCAAGTAATCGCGTGCCATCTATAATTAGTTTTGTATACAAATTTTATAACGCCAGAGCTCATTATTTTATCGACGGTACTGAAAAACAATGTCGGATCTGCTAAAAATTGAAAATCATTCGGTTTGCTTATTTTGTTGATTTAACCTATCCTGTGCCGTAAAATTATATATATAATAATAATTATTGTCCTTTTTATTATTATTATTTTTCGCCCTTATTTTATATTATTATTTAGTCTTGCATTTATTCAAATTCAGATTTCACTTAATTATCAAGATCAATGATAACTTTTTCGATGTCTTCAATGTCTTTCATCTTCGAATCTTTAACCCTTCAGGCTAATTGGTTTTCAGAATAGCTCATGTAGGTCCCATAGAAATCGTTGCATCTCCCTTACTATCATAGTGAAAAATGATATAAACGGTGTTAGAAAAAGAAAACACCACGCTTCTTCAAATATAAAAGTTACCCACAAGAGAAGTAAAATGTACACTCTTGTGAAACCAACCAAGATTTCTAGTTTATCTAAATGTTTCTTAACCGTATTGAAAGAGTCGCCCCCTTTACCACAGTATTAAATTTAATTAACATTTTTCTCTATGTAGGACGGTACAAAACTTTCACGCATACGTGAAATTTTGAACCTTTTTGAATTGGTTTTTATGATGTATGAAGAGCATGATACATATTGAGTAACATACCTCGTTTTAGTAGTACTTTATTAAACGGAATTTAAAAATCAAAGCGCCTAAAGAAAGTGTAAAAGTGTATCAGTGTGCATAGCTCGTGAATGAGTTTATTTTTCTATATTGACACAATGTCCACTCGAACTTCTGCAGAATAATTTTTGCTTTAGCCTTAGCATTTGCTTTTGGCTATAAATTATAGCTAATAATAAATTTCTGCTTTTGCTAAATGCTAAAAATTAAAAAACGCCCCCCAGACCTCCAAAACGCCCACAAAGGGGCGCTGGCACCCCGGTTAAGAATCACTGATCTAAATGAATACCATTAAAATTACAATGTAGTAACTCCATTTCAGTGTCAAGTGGTGTCGTGTCTAGATTCCATCATATAGATAGAATTTGTCTGCTGTCGCCTCCCTAGATTTCCTCAACGCCCCCTAATTTTTTTTTTGAGCCTTTTACGCTCCACTGAAAGCCTCCAGCGCCTACAAGGGGGTGTCACTACATTACAATACAATGTAGTAACTCTATTCCATTATTAAAATCTGTCTGCAATAAATTATTGGCAAACTCCGAGAAACTATTATTGTTTAAACACCAATAATTATTACCTCTATTTTGTTTATTATTTGCATAAAATGCAGATAGAATTTCGTTTGGTACATTCTTTGTTGTGGAATTGGAAATTTTATTATTTAAAAACAGTATTTTTCTCAATATTTTCCCCTTGTGAACTTTTTGTACACAGAGAGGATGGACTACCAAACAACTCGGTCTTGGCACACACTCCTTGCCTCATTCGCATTCATACATATTCTCATACATACTCTTCTATTATAACATCACGCTATTATCTATTATAATCATATTATCTATTATAACATTCACTCTACATACTCCAACCATCTGAAGGTCCCTTTCTAAATCTTACACATTACGCTTACAAAATTTTGCCTTGCATTCTTTGTGGATCTTGACATTTATCACATGACCATACACCGTGTTTTTACCACACATAAGCCTCGGGGATCTCATTTCTACAGCATTAATAAAATTATTAAGTAAGAATTATTAATTCATAAAATAATTTTCGTACCCAATTTAACGCTTCTCTGATAATTTGAATAATGTTACGCAGGAATATTTCATGTCACTAACTTATCCACGCACCAACAACCGAAATTAGTATGTTTAATTAACCTCTTCAATGTGGTATGACTTTTGGCCACGTGATAGTCATTCTCCTTATAAAATAAATTACAAAGCATTTAAAGAAACCACATCACTGAAATTAAAAGCAACATCTGGAATGATATTTATTTTATTATTTATTGAGTTAGTTTGTACAACGTTTTAATATAAACTAATATAAACAAGATAATATTTCATTTTATAAATTTAAATATTTTTACAGTAAGCATAACATTTCTTCTTAAATACATTCATTCTTCAGACTTTCACGCATTTCATCATACATTTTTAGTTCTCTATACATTAGGCAGTTCTGTGATTTTGATTTTTTCATATGTGGCAATCTAACTCTATTTATTGTTTCGTAATTATGTACAACTCTATTAAAAACAATTTCATCCTTGAAATATTTTGGCATTTGGTTTTTCATGACTTTATGCACAAAAATTAACACATTAAATAACAGTCTCTTTTTTATTGGAATCCAATATAGCTCCTCTCTCATTTGATTAACTATTGTGTATTTGCCTTTTCCTAGTATACATCTCATAGCTCTGTTCTGTACAACTTCTAGCTTGTTCAAATTTCCTTAATTTCCCCATACATTTTCCTTCATTCCCGCATACATTCTGTATAATATTTTATATGGTGTTTAAATTAGGAAAATTGGTTACGGAATATGGCAAATATATTCTCAGATATTGGGTGGTTAGGTGAGATTGGTTATTTTTTGATATTTTTCAATTTTAGAACTCTAGTTCACTTACAACTCACGGACCGCCACTGGTACTTAACTAGATCGTATAATAGCTTTATTAAAATTCGGTTACTAGTATTGAGGACAAATCGATGATTTTCTTTGCCTTCAAAATTCAACGTTGCATTTTGTTTTTCAGGATGCGTCGTGGAGTAACGCCGTGGGCCTCAAGAACCAGTCGATTGGAACTGGATGACTTCAGAACTGGATGACTTCAGAACTGGATGACTGCCAAACTGGATGACTGGTGAGCTAGGCCATCTACAAAACTGATCCGTGGTATGATCTTTTTCTTTTGAACTTGCCTGCACAAATTTAACTTTGCATTGTGTTTTTAGGTTTTTTTATTTTCAGGATGCTGTTCTACTGTTGTTGCTCTGCTGCTGTTGCTCTGTTGTCGCTAGGTTGTCTGCTTTCGTCATTAGGTTGTTGTTCTGCTTTTGTCGCTCTGCTGTCGCTAGGTTGTCTGTTTTTATCGTTAGGTTGTCATTTGTTGTCAATGTTGTTGTCGCTCTGCTTCTGTCACTAGGTTATCCTTTGGTTGTCGCTCCGTTGTCACTAGGTTGTGGCCTGGAGGCCAGCATCATTGTGTTTTCAGGTTTATTTTTAAGTTAGTTTTAAGTTTCTGGCGGGCAAGTGGTTCCCTAAAGCCAGTGGTCCGGACTAGAGACCAGCATCATTGTGTTTTCAGGTTTATTTTTAAGTTAGTTTTAAGTTTCCGGCGGGCAACCACTTCAAGTGGTTCGGTTTAATTTTTAGTTCAGACTAGTTCAGTATGATCTACAATACGGTTTTAAACTAACTTGCATGGGGGTAACTAACATACTAACAACTTACTAACAACTAACTTAAAACATTATTGTGCATCTTACTGAACTTATCTTTGAACTTTTTTATCGATTTTTCGCTAATTCAGAGAGTATAGGGCTACCGGCGATTCTCTCTTTAAAAAAAAACGAGTGTCCTAGCTACCACAGTAGTCACTGGTCACTTGGAAAAGCTAGAAAAGCTATCAGAGGTGAGAACATGTAATAATGAATAGAAAACTACTATAAATGTAAGTATGCATACATTTTTATTTCTTGAGATGTATTTTAATATATGTGTTCTGATTTGTTAATTAATTATGAATGTGTTTAATAAATAAAATCATAAATACTGGGGCATTGGAGAGTACAGAATCGTTTTTAAAAAAATGTAGCTTCCTTTTTACAAAAAAAATTAGAGTCCTGACGTATTACGGCTAAGGAGGTTAAACAATCAGTTTCCTCACACAGCTGTTGGGAAAGTGGTGGGTCCTCTTCAAAGCCCTGTATTGTTTCATTGTTTTATTACATTATCCTCAATTCCCCTGCCAGTACTACTGATTTATAACATATTTCCCTTGGACACTGTGTTTAATCCCCTAAAAAATATTTTATATTTTTTAATGCTAAGACCACACCGAAACCAACCTTCCAACTTCGAACTTAGTTCGGAGTTGGAAGGTTGTTGGCCGTTCGTGTGGTGGCTGCGGCCAACTTAATTTAATTTAACTTAATTTCCACAATATAATAAAAAAAAAATTACATAAAGTCTGGTGTAAAAAAAATTTGTGGAAATTAAAAATAGTAATTTTTCTCATTTGTGGAAAAGTGTGTGGAAGGGTTAGTTTTTCCTGTGGGGAAGATTTAACCCGGACATAAAATTTGGTGACAATAAAAAAAAGTCGTAGGTACTCATACTATGTATAGGGTTCTTGGGCTTAGAAGGGATTCTTAGCAAACAAATCCCGGTTCACATATCAAATTTGAAAAGATGGAACAACAATTCCTTCACAGAACTCCACAAGCTCGTTACGTTATTATATGCCATTATTATTTTTATTGAGTATTTGAGTAACGGTAGCAGTGATGCCATATCCCTAAAGAAAATAAAATATTACAGGGTAAACAAGCCATGTTTTAGCTTTTTATTGAAAATATAAAAACAACGGAATCTAAGTTAATTTGGGTAAAGTTGAGATAATCCATTTCACTTGGCCAATCATAGCGTTGAACTTCATGTAAGTGAATTAATATTAACAAAATAATATACAAAAAAAATATTTTTCGTTTCCCACGACATGAATACTCACTTTTTGTAATAATAAAGCTAAGTGTGGTGAACTGGCTTTTTTTTTATAGTTCACTAAGATATCTTATATGGATACAATAATAAGATGTTATTTTAGAATCTTAGTTATTATTATCCGAGCTTTACAGAATACATGCCTCTTGGAAGCCATAAGACAAGAAAGAGCGTTAACAAAAAACAAGCAATCTTATTAGTTTTATTCGTTACTGTGCCGTGGTTATGCTACGTTCATCACAATAAGGTTGTCCGCTCACCGGAGAAACTGAAACCAAACTAAAACTGGCTGTTGCTATGGTTCCAACCATAAATTAACCAGATACAACTGCACGTTGGCTATGGTTACCTGCCAGACTTATCTTATGGAGCATGTCAATTTTACGATTTCAGTCATTATCTCGTCTTGTTTCACCATAGACGACGAACATTTCAACTGTCACCACGAAAAAACTGACAACAAAACTGGCGTATCCTTGGCTACCAGGAACTGGCGCGTGGCCGTCCGCGGCAACAAGCACGGCGAGTTGTGAGTCTCTGCTTGCGTTGACATTGACAACGGGTTTTTGAGAAATTGTGTAGTGTGCAGACACTGCAGACCATCACATTGACACACACAGGATAGCGAGTTTAGTTGCAAACTGTTTTTTTTTTTCAGTTGCCTCGTCAGCGAACGCACTAGGAAATACTCTGTATTAACCGTGAGGCGGAGTACGACAAGTTTATCAATAATTTGTAAACCTAAAAACAACATACAAATAAAACTCTAAAAGGTTTTTTTTTTCTGTTGTCAAGTTTAATTTATTTTTATTGAATTCTATTTTCAATTAATTATAATATAAATAACTTTAAAAAGAAAGTAGGGGAGAATAAATTCTCCAATAATGTTTTTTCTACATTTTACAGTACCTAGATAGTGTAGGTACATAATTAAAGTTACATGGTTATATTATAATATATAAATCTATGGTGTTATTCATTTCTTGTTTTAAGGGTAGATACAGACTGGGCCAACGTACGTGAGCATCGCTACACCTAACAATATCTGGGCTACTTAGCAACCATACATTTTCTATTAAAAAATATGTTTTAGGCGTTCCGCTAACGAGGCAACTGAAACCAAACTAAAACCGGCTGGTTTCTGTCTTGATTGGTCAAAAAGCTTGTTTAACCATGGACGAAGAACAATCAGCTGACAGCTGGCAAGTAGCAACGGCCGGCTACGGCAATCGGCAGTGCCAGTCGCGAGTCACCGCATGTGTTACCATTGACAACAGGTTTTTGAGTGATTGTGTAGTGTGCGGGCCATCACATTGTCATACAAGGAGAGTTGCCAGTTGACAGTTTTCAGTTGCCTCAGTGAGCGGATCGCCTTAGAATCACATTGTCCACACGCATTGCATAGTGCGATTCGTGTGGCCATTTTCATAGAAAATGTATGGTTGCTAAGGCTGGAATCAGACGGTTCACTCGAGTGAAGGTTACTCTATGGTTACTCGAGGGAATGTTCCCATCTTCGTTTCACTTTTGTTTAATTTCTTGTTCAGACCTGTCATTCCGAGTGAAATAGTTGGAATGCCTCTCTGCCTGAATGTCTGATTCCAGCCTAAGCATTGTTAGGCGTAGCGATGCCCACGTACTTTGTTTGTTAAATAATGTATGTACTATTATTATTACTATTATTCTTTTTTATTCAAAAAATATATATATACATATTTCGAATTATAAAATTTTAAATCATATTTCATCACCTTTCAAAACCAGTTTTTAGTTTTCGGATGCATTCGGAAATATTTAATTTATTTGGATTTTATTGCAAAGCGGGCTGAGGGACTAAAAAAACATGCATATTAAGGCGGCACAATACCCTAATAATGGTAGTTTGCTCAAGGCTCACATTTTAATTAATTTCGACTAATTCATAACTATAATAATTTTTTTTTCAAACGGATACCCACGGATGTATGTTATTTATATTTAAGATTAATAAAAATAGTACCGTACCATTAAAATATTTTACATAAAATGGTTTGAAAATTTTATAACCCGTTTTTCAATTATAAATTTAGCGATAAATACGAAATTATATTCTTGAATATGATGAATTAATAACTTTCAGAGGGATTTATTTAGGAACATCTGAAATTTTAGTAATACATTCATCGGAATTCATTAAAATAAACCCGAAGAAAGATCAAATTTCCAGACCTGCCAGGGCGAATTCGACTGCAGGTCTGTCTATTACTCAAGGCCACACGATGTATATTTGTGTACTCGCCTTCTTCACGTATTTGTTAGGGCAAATTCGACAGTAGGTTCGTCCAGTACACCGGGGTTGCAATCGCATATTTGTGTACACGCCTTCTTCGCTTACGTCGTTAAGATTTTGAATATATTTTAAGGTATTGTGTCTTAACATTTTAGTAATCCAATCCTTTATATTTATCAGTGTATCTTAGCGCTGGTCGTAAATCCGACAGGAGTAACTGTATTATCAAATGGTCGTCTCCGTAAGAATTAATGATTTCTTTTCAGATTTAGGTAGTGCAGAAATCTTTTCTCCTTCTTTCTGACAGTATCATATCATCCATTATTTCTGTGGATATTTCTGTCATTGCTCCAAATGCCGTCGCCGGTAAAGCTGTGCATCCTTTCTATCAAATAAATGGCCATGGCTAGAATCTGGGAGTTGCTCAATTTAGTATAGTCAATGTTCGGCAGTTCTTCCAAATCAGAAGCAGCATCAAAACTGCAATTGCTAAGCTCAGAAAGCTCTGTGACCGTGTTGAATTCGTCTTGCTCGCACAGATCGTTTTCATCCTCCGATTCTATTAGAAATTCTGCGTTGAGAGGTTTGGCGTTGTGTTTTGTTTTTCTGAGATTTTGAAGAGTAGTTAGATGCTTTTCAATTGTGACCCTGAAAATAGAAATATTGTTGTTATAAGTAAAAATAACTGCATATTAAAGGATTGTGTACATACTAGTGATGTAACGAATGTCATTTTTTGAGCATTTGCGAATGCGAATATTGAGTTTTTTTTTAATTTGGCACCAATTATGTACGGCTTGGTGGATCACGTTCGCGCGAGGCGCGTTTCATTTACTTCTTTTTCTGAGAATTTCCGAGTTGATCCGAAAAAAGCCGATCGGTTGTTTTATTTCATTTGTCGTCTGCTGATAAAGTAAAGTGAAGACTGGTAATGCGATTACGAGGTTAAGTTACTTTTTGTACTTAAAAAAATAGGAAATGAATAGATTTTTTATTAAGCTAATATATTTTTTTCTGATGTTCATATTTGCAAAACATTTGCTTGAACTTTGTGAATGCGAATATGCAAAAATATGCGAATATTCGCGAATGCGAATATTCGTTACATCACTAGTACATACATTAAAATTTTCATTAAAAAAAAAAAAATTAAGCAAAGAGAGAGTATCATACAATCCATGTCTACACTTACATTGCCCTGTATTATTCGACAGAATAAACAAATACATACAATGCAGAAAGGAAACGTACAGTCTTCAATTTCTATGAATCGATTGTAAATAATTGACGTTCTGATTTCCTCTGTCTTTGTCGTAGTTTGGTTTATTTCTAGAGAATGCCTTGATTACGGCTACCTACTTTACTCATAAAATTTATTAAATTATCGGAACGGAGATTTATTTGCTATTAAATGTGTTCGTTTAAAATTATTAATTCAATGTTGAATACCCTTGAGTTGCTATGTTTAATTTAGTTCCATGTTCCCGGCAGGACGGTTACAAGACAGTACCTACCATATTATTGTAACAATTCTTCTACAACGTTGCAATATCGACCCCTTGGAATAACAAGGTTCCATCTGCCTCGGTAACGTCGTGCGATAATAGGATCTATAGTAAGCTACTTCAGAGTTCATTATCGCATGACGTTACCGCAACAGATGGAACCTTGTTGTTCCATAGGGTCGATATGTCGCCTATGAGACGATTCCAAAATTTAGAAAACGTTCTCCAATGTTGTAGACATATTTAGTTCAACAATATTGCAACATAGGCTGGCATTAATTGTTATCGAACAGAGCTGATTTATATTGAAATCTTTCAACTCTGTATGTGCAAAAGAATGCTGGTTGACGACTGATAAAATTTCAAAAAATTCTGTTTTTCTTTTTCGTTTAGGTTTATGTAAATATATAAATTTATATAAATGTGTGTATAAAAGTCATACACATTTTGAACTCCTTTGTGCAAAATAAGATATACCTTGAGTATAATACAATATGACAGTTTTCATAGATCTCCTGTTTTGTGAATCCCTCTAGCAGCATTGTTATAGTATCCACAACGGAGATTGTGGAAATGTGAAGCCAGTTGCTGTTTTGGGACAGCATTCGGTGGATTTCTTTTCTAGGATATGACAATCGAACCTCCACGGCGCAGACAATATCCGATGAGACGTTCTTGTCCCCAAAATTGGCCATTTGCCTATAAACAAGGCAAAATGAAAGTTACAAGTATGTAATATGCATACATAATCTCAAACACAATTAATAATCAAATTCGATTTGGGAGGCGGGAATGGGTACCGCCGCCCCAGGAACCATTTATTGGATAACCAACACCTCTGCCATAGGTCACCCCAAGTGGTTCGCCATGTTTGGTGACTTAGCAGGGGTGCCCGGGTTCATGGGGTAAGGTTTATCTATGTCTTGGCGGCGGATGATCTAGACACACTGAACCCCAGATTCCTACTCAACCCTCATACCTTTTTCCTTCCCAGAACTTCCCCTCCTCCCTTTCCTTACAAATACCCTCCACACAGCATCCCCAAAGATGACATAGGCCCTGAGGGAAATTATTTTCCTCAGGGCCTCCTGTGTGGACCTAATGTTAAAAAAAAATAATAATAATTTATTATCAAAACAAAATGTTTTAGAATAACAAACAAGCAACCTAAATTAAAATTTGGACTAACGCTTATGGGCTGAGAAAATTTAAAATGGTGTTAACAGTCGATGCGACAACAATGTCAAAAAATGTGTTGGGGGTTTGAACAACGGGGCTGAAATGGTAAAAAAACTCACTTTTCGAAGATATCCCGACTCGTGACAAGACTCTGTAGGCTGACGCAGTGCTTGTTCAGTGCATTGTAGTGCTTCAGTCTCTCCAAAACTATCTTGCTGTTATAGGGTAGCAGGGGTATCTAAGAGAGCATATACAACAACTAAATAAATGGATGAGGTATGTAAGATAGATAATAGAAACAAGGTACTACCGCAAATCGCATCTACACACAGTGGCCCCCCGCCTTTGTTTCTACCTACACATCAAACACTTAACGTTTGGTCGTAGCTCGGCGACAAAAAGATAAAATAATCTTAACCCCTCAGGCCTCGGGCCTTTTTTGTCGGGAGGCCAAAATATTTCCGCTTTACTAAAAAACCAAATACATAGAATATTTCTGAACGCATCCGAAAACTAAAAACTGGTGAAAGAAAGGTGATAAAATATGCTTTCAAATTTTATAATTAGAATTAAAAAAAAATTTTTAAATTAAATAGTTTAGAGCAAACATAATTTTTTTTTGAAAATGGGTCACCTTACACTTTTTCTATCTAAAATTACTGATAACGAAAAAAAAATAAAAACACAGACATATTTCATTGGTGCAAATGTATTATAAACGTTATCGTCAACTGATTTTTTTGTCATTTCATGATTATATTTAATAAAAAATTTCGAAAGTTAAATTTTTTCTTTCAACTTGCGGTCGGAAACTTTGGTTTTATAGTGTACATTTTAATTATTTTGCCGTTAATTTTACGATTTAAATATAAAGCGTGGTTTTTCTCTTTCTAAAACCGTTCAGATCATATTTCTAACCATGATAGTAAGGGAGACACGACCTATATGAGTTTAAAAAAAATTCTATAGTCATTGTTGAAAAGGCAATTATGTTTAAAAAATAACTACTATTGCTCTCTATGATATAAAACTTAAACAATTAGGTTTGGGACTCGACTGAACACTTGCAATTTCTGTTGTTCAGTGTATATAATATAATAAAGTGGTTCTTCCTTGTTTATATGATAAAGTACAGCTCTACATCAAGGCTCAACTGGAATTGCAGTTCCATTTTGTTATTGTGATTTCTGCTTCATAATATGAGAGTGGGTTTGTCTTATCTAAAAATAAATCTAAGTTCTAATTTTTTGCTGCGTGATTGAAACAGTTTTGAGGTAAATATTGTTTTTTTATTGCATTGGTTCAATAATAACCAAATGGTTGATTGGCTTGGGTAGGGAGGAGTCTGAAAAACTATTACATAATGTGACTTAAAACGATACATGGTTACCTATGAATGGCACATTTAGTAAAAACTTAGTACATAGGTATTAATTAAAAAAAATAATAATAATTTAAATTGCATTTGGCACTTTACACACTTTGGTTCCTTAGAACAGGCAATCTGCCTAGCTAGGAACTAATATCGACCTAAAACAACGTAATAACACTTGTATTCATTTTAAATATATTCTCTTATTATGTAATATTATTTGTTATTTTGGCTTTAAATGTATCAAATGTAAATAAATAAATAAAATAAATTATCAATAAGTGAAAAAAAGAAAGAGTGAAAATTCTTCAATTTACTCAAACCATAAGCTCAAATCAAAAAAAGTATACTACAAAATCGACTCAAAATGTGATGTAGATTCACCAGTTTCCCGCTTGTACTAAGAGTTTCCGGGCACCCTGTACAGTAGTCCCAGAGAGGGATTGTATGTAAATCGCAGACGATTGTCTTCTTCCTTCTCACAAAATGTATGAAAACGAAAAAGACAGAAGAAACTAGAATGATGACGTCACATACAACCTCTCTCCGGGATTAATATCTACATGTATATATATTTTATACTTACTCTACGATTTCCAGCCAGAGCTTGGTATTCAGGAAGTTGCTCCAATTTGGAAAATCTTTTTTCCAGGTTTTCAGGCTTCAGCACGTATAATGGAAGTAGCCTTTTACCACCACAATCGGGCATGTTATGTTCCTGAGGATATACACAAATATTAGAAAAGCTATTAGGCTCTGGACCAGAAGTCACGGAATTTAATAAATTAATTAAGGGTAGGTACATAATTTTAAATGTTATTCCACACAAAAATTTACAGGTTCTCTCAGTATTGTTCTGATGAGAAAGCACCATTCTGAACAATATCTGAATTCAGTAGGATAAGCATTAAACAACCACATTATTGTCAACGACTTTTTTTTTCAATAGTATGGTGTATGACAGATATTTCTTATTTTAACATTTGGGAAGATAGGAGCGGAAGTTTTCAGATTCATCACATTTGACTGGCCTGGTACATCCCACCCTTTCCGTCTCTTCCTATCTCCTACTCATCTCCTCCACTTCTTCCAGCCTTAACTATCCCCAAATTGGGACTCTTGAATCACAATAAAAATAAACAAAGATAAAAAAAATGTATAACACTTACCATCAGTATTTTTCTAATCTTCAAAATTGCTCTGTAATCTTCTCTGATTAGGGTAGGTTGCTTTCTAATAGCTTCTCTCGCATCTATCCCATTGAAATATTTAAATTTTTTCAAAATCAACAGCGTATTATCAGGGTCGGCACAGATGAAGGAAGGATAGGATCGTATTTTATCATCTGACAATTGTAAATCTTTTTGGGCGATGGTAATCGACCTCTCAATACTTGCAAGAGGGCTATGCCTAAATCTGTTGAATGTTTTTACCATTTTATCAAATTTTTCTTGGTCTATGTCCAGTCTCCATTCTAAATATTTTTGCAGAACGATCAACCGTAGTTCGCCTGAAAGTGAATTATATAGGGTATTTCAATGAGGACGCTCAATTTTAAAATGTAAATAAAACAAGTTGTGTGTGAGATATCCATAATTTTTTTTTATTTGTTATATATTTCATACTATTTATATATGCAATAAGTGTGGAATATAAAGTCGTTCAAATGTCTTCCGCGGCTTTGATTGGTGGTGCATAAGCAATTTGAGGGCAACGATCTCGGGCTGCAGAGATGTAAACTGGCGACTGAGATGCGATTTAATAATAATAATAATTGGATGACTTGTATAGCGCCGTTTTTGTGAAAAATCACCTCAAGGGCGCTGTACAAATTTCAATAATTTCTACAATCTTACTTCTAACCACACACTAGACAAATATAAAAAACCTATGGCTAAAACAATGGATGCAAAATCCATCCGGTTCTTTGATCAGCGATACAAAACTATATGTACAATGCATCTGAACAACTAGCGCGGTGCTGCCTAAATGTCTCTAGTCTTCTTCCTTTGGGGCTATCTTAAATCGCAGGTCCTTGCAAATAAACCGCCAATAATTGAATCCCTCAAAGTCAACATAACAAACGCCATCCAGTAAATTCAGACAGATTTCGGCAACAGTCATTGAAAATTGGACCTCCCGAATACATGCCACCAAGCTAAGCCGAGGCGGACATTTAAAAGACGTTATATTCCACACTTGTTGCCATAAAATATACTTTCAAATAATAATAAATCTTGAGTGGATATCTCACACACAACTGGTTTTATTTACATTTTAAAATCGAGTTTCCTTATTGAGAGATCTTAGACAAATATTATGTACAGTGGAACTTTTTCTTTAAGGTTTTCCAAGTGAGTGAAAAAAATTATTATGTGGGAATCTTGTAAATACATTTAAATGTAAATTGATATCCAGATAATATATAAGATATTCGTTATAACTTGGAAGTAAGGCCATTCGTACACAGAGATACTCATAAGCGACTCGAGTTTTGTACGCGTAGCAAATGCGCCACTCGAAGGAATCCGCCGTACTATTATGCTATTGTTTATATAAGACATGACGAATCGACTACAGGTTTGACGTCAGTTCCACGCTACTGACAGTGCTTTAATTGTGAAATTATTAACCTGTTAATAATTAATGCTAAACAATGTATTTTAATTGTAAAGAAATAATAAATAAAATAAAATAAAAAATTCCACGGCTGCATATGAAAAGTTAGAGTATTTCGGAAACCAGCATTAATAGTAACATACCGGTAGGCGACTGGTGGTTGCATTGCAATCATGTAGCTTATTATTAGTATCTCTTTGTACGAAGGGCCGAAGGGAACAAACTTTTCCACTACCTCAACAAGAATCTTGTTGGAATTTCGTTGTTGTTTTTTTCGGTTCTTCAAAACTTCATCCACTTCAATAACATAAGCACGAATCTAGCGAAACTGTTTGTTTTATTGTCCTAATTTGTCCTATGACCAGGACATTTTTTTCATGCATGTTTGAAAATTTAAAAATATAGAAATAAAGCATCGTCTCCTATAATCGGTACAATTAAAAACTTTGCCTGTTTGGTTTAACGAATTTTCATATACAAAATGATGCATTGACGAAGTAAATTGAGTTTGGCCATTAGGTACATACAATAAATGTGAGACAATATATGTGGGGCTTAAAAGCAAAAACGCCACTCTCCATAAATGACGAAATTGAGTTATAAATGCCAATATATGCGCAATGTCCGTAGCTACAAGATGGTTTTTGAGATTCTTAGAAAAATCAACCGCAAATCATGGAAAAATCGAAATGAAAATAGGGTTTAGATGAAATTCACCCCTCTCCACAGCGATTAACAAGCAAAATCACCACTCTCCACAAAAGCCAATCACAAGACTGAATTCAAAATAAATTCAACATGACCAATGAACACATTATTGCAACATTTTTTATTATAATATTTCACTTTGAATTATACTTTTTAAGATTTTACTAAAAAATCACCCGAAAAATGCGAAGCATTCTTTGATCGGTTTTTTGTCATTTGCCGAAAACAGTACTTTTGGAGAGTGGCGTTTTTGCTTCTAAGGCCCTCATATAATATAACTAACTTAAAGTTTTTTCTTCATCAGTTTTATCCAGTGGTGGATAGTTACATTTTCTCCAGAATTGAAAGCAGTCGGATAATTTCTTACGAACTTTCAGATTAGTTGGCAACACCTTGCATTCCTTTAGCTCTGCTATCGTCTTGTTCTTAACTAGCTGAAAATATCTGCAACCAAAATAATAAAATAAAATAACTTGGATTAAATAATATAGCGGCATGACCATGGAGGAAAGAAGGGAGAGAAGATGGCACTAGGGCAACCGGGCACAATGCTCCAAACAAACTCCACTGGGCAATATTGGGCGTGGTTTACCAGGCCAGTATGACTTCTCCACTCGGCATGAGCACACTTTTATTTCATAAACTAAAAAGTGCGTTTATTATGTGTAAACAATGACATGTAGTGTTAAATTTTGTGAAAACCATAGTTGAAGAAGAAAGTTAAAAACTAGGGATGGCATTACTCTTCATGTGAGAGTACTTTTACTGCTGATTTTTAAAATAAATTACTTGTTTCCACCACCTATTTCTGGTACACGTTTTGTGGTAGCCAACTCCTTCGGAGTACATGATACAACAATGTTATGCAATAATCAATTTATAATGACCATTAAAATTTAAAAAAAAAAAAGTTTTATTGTTTATTGTTTATTGTTTATTGTTTCTTCTTCACATTTTAGTTTTCAGTTTACAATACAATTTTTAACCTCACTAGGACAAGCCTGTGTTGAGGTTAACAATTATTTACAAAGTAACAAAATAACACAAAAGGAAACAAAAATAATACTTCAAAAAACACAATAATACTTCAAAAAACACAAATAATATAGGTAAAATAAAAATGATACTTCAAAAAACAATATTGTTACACAGATACTGGACAAGCTAAAGGCCCTTGGCAGTCTTGGCACATTACAATGTAAACAAAGTAGGGTGACCATAGTTCATTTGAATTTTGAAGGACTAAGATAAATAATAAATATATGTATATAATATATTATGCTATTAATTTAGCACGACAAAGATGAAAAAATGATTTAGACAATAGAATATACTTTTAATTTATGAAGGACAAAGATGAAAAAAATAATTGGCAATCCTCGGCAAATAAAAATAATTTGAGATTCTTTTTAAAAGTATACAAGGAATTAGATGACTTGACATATTCTGGAAGGCTATTAAATAAGAGTGGAGCCTGGTAAAAATAGTTTCTTTGAGCAAAGGAAGATTTAGTTTGAATTGGCATAAAGTTCAGACCAGAGCCAATTCTCGTAGAACGAATTTGCTGCGTTCTTTCTGCAATATTAATATTTTTAAAAAATCTACAAAGTGTTTGTATAATAAACAACTGTTTTATATTCATGACGTTACATTCCTTAAAAAGTAAATGAGTTGGATATGTAAATTTTTTGTTAAACATAACTTTAAGGATTAGTTTTTGGGCAATATTAAGTGGTTGCATATAAGTCTTTGGGCAGGATCCCCAGCACAATATATTATAAGAAAGCAGAGACTGGATTATTGCAAAATAAACTGTTTTTAGCTTTTCTTTGTCTAGTATATGTCTCAGTTCTTTAAAGATATAGGTAAGTCTCCTAGTATTATTCACTAACATATTAACATGATCGTTCCATCTCAAAAATTTATCTATTTTTACACCGAGGTACTTGATGTTGACTACATTTTCTAAAGGGCTGCAGTTACATGTTTGCAAACAATTGTGAATAATCAAGTTATGAGTGGCAGAAGGCTGACTTTTACTTGAAATACTAAAAGTGATATATTTGGTTTTTTGTGTGTTCAAAGTTAAGATATTATTATTCAACCAACTATTTACTACTCTTAAACCTGTATTACATTTGTCAAATGTTTCATCCCAAGTTTTACCATCAAATATTAAGGCAGTGTCATCTGCAAAACTAACAATATTTCCATGAATATTCAGACTACACAAATCATTTATAAAAATAAGAAACAATATTGGCCCAAGCACACTACCTTGCGGGATTCCAAAGGAGATTGATTTACCCTTGCTTAAAATTTGATTTATTTCTACCTGTTGTGTTCTGTCACTAAGGTAAGATCTGAACCAGTCCATTGCTGCATTATTAATACCTAAAGAAGATAGTTTTTTAAGTAGGAATTCATGGGAAACAGTATCAAATGCTTTTGATAAGTCCAAAAACACCGCTATAGCTTTGTTGCCATAGTCCAGCGCGCTTATAACTTTGGTCAATACCTTTAAAACAGCATCATTTGTACCTTTATTTGCTCTAAAACCGAATTGATTGTCAGAAAGTATTTTATATTTTTCTAAAAATGAAACTAATCTTGACTTAGCCAATCTTTCTATCACTTTTGAGAGAGCATTGAGCAAAGATATGGGTCTGTAATTGTTAACATCTAGTTGATCTCCACCTTTGAAAAGAGGTATAACCTTAGCATTCTTACAATGAGAAGGAAATATGCCACTTTTAAAACTAATGTTAACAATATGCGATATGGGACCCGCCAGCACAGAAACTTAAAAGTTAGTTAGGTATTTTTCCTGATTGCGATGTTTTGCAGCCAGGGGTGCAAAAACTCTGCAAGTCAGTTCAACTCTCAGAAACCATCGTCTCTTATCATTTCTGTTGCTTTTATAAATAGTACATTTTCTTTTACATATTAGCTCCAATTCACAACATTTTTAAATAAACATTTTGTGCAGAAAATACTGGTAGATGTCACTTTTTGGGTTATTATTTTGGCATGTGTAAATTTTTTGGCGCCGATATTTATTTACTGGTTATAATTACAATCAATTCCTCGTAATTTAGTTCGACGTTATCAGAAATGTAAGTTTGAAATCGTAATTATGTTCGATTTCAGATTTTGCTCTATCGGCTTTAATAATAATAATAATGTTTTATTCCAGGATGTGGGGAGGATAGTGCAATCCCACACGTTCCATATAGTTATAAATACAGTTAAATTATAAATACAGTTAAATTATAAATACAGTTAAATTATAAATACAGTTAAATTATAAATACAGTTAAATTATAAATAAAGTGGAACAATTATAAGTAGGTACAAAGTTATAAATAGGCAATCAATTTCTGCATGGTCATGAGTGAGCTCGGGCCCAGCGCTCACTCAGGAGGGGTGCTTGGTGCTGGAAGGCTACGTTCACCACCGTGTTGTCGGAGGCCATTAGCCGCATCCTGGCTCCACTGACCCGGTGTCTCATCAGGCCGGCGAATCTATTAAGTCCTAGTTCAGTAAACATTGTTGAAGCGCTGCTGTATCTCCTGTATCCAAATATAATTCTGCAGGCGTTATTATATTGGATCCGGAGTCGTTCCATTGAACTGATTCGGTATTGACACCATGTTTCACATGCATATAGGCTGGTACAAAATGCATTGAACAATGTCTTTTTAACATTATTGCTGCACTGGAAAAATCTTCGGGCAATCATATTCGACAGTATGCGGATACTTCTGCTTTGGTCAATAGGAGTTCGCATCTCGTTTGGTAGGTTGTGGGTTGTGGAATGGGGACAACGAAAATAGTGAGTTTCTCAGTCATTTCATCGTCTGGAGGCTCAAGGTGAAAAGTTGGGCGGTTATTTAGATGTGATTTGGAATCTGTTATTGATGTTGCACGTAACATTCGTAACAATTACATATATTTTGGTAATTGATAAAGTTAATTGAAGAAATGTATAAAATGTGTCGGCGGCGCCATATTGTACATTCACGCAAATATAAATTTAGATTTTCCAAAGTTGTCATATAATTTCCGAACACGTTCGATATATCGACCCCTTGGAATAACAAGGTTCCATCTGCCTTAGTAACGTCGTGCGATAATGGGATCTATAGTAAGCTACTTTAGAGTTTATTATCGCATGACGTTACCGCAACAGATGGAACCTTGTTGTTCCAAGGGGTCGATATATAAACCATCATAACAATACTAAAGCAAACAAGTTCTACCGAGAGCTTCTACGGACGTCATCGACGTTCATCCTCTTCATTCTCATTTATTTTTCTAATTGTATGTATCTGTATTTCATTGTATGTAATTGTAATTTTTTTGTTATTGTATGTCCCTATTTGTACAATAACTGAGTTTTTATAGCTGGATTGTTCTCACGAAGTGCTGTAAAAACCTAGTATAAATAAATAAATGTGTTTTGTTTGAAAATGAAAAAGAGAACAGACTCTAGACTAGACTAGAATGATGACATACCATCTCACGCTGGGACTATTATAGTTCTGTTAACAATTAGACAAAAAAGTATGTTTCTAATTTTCTCTTGTTTAATAAATCAAAATTTCCTCTGAAATCACAAGATTTGTAAGTAGGTAGGTACTTAAATAATCATGAACAACAAGATTTGTAAGTAGGTAGGTACTTAAATAATTATGAACAACAAGATTTGTAAGTAGTTAGGTACTTAAATAATTATGAACCTGTGATGGCTTCAACACCACGTTCGAAAGAAAAAAAAAGCATCTTCTTTATCGGAAGAGCTCATACAAAATTTTTCCCACCTAAACGAAATTTCAAATCGACTACACTAGCGACCGCTATTGAAAAGGACAGAAAAATCACAATCTGAGAAGGGCTGGGGTAAATAAAGGTGATGACACAATGAAGGGCTCGAAGTTTTCAAATCGATACCACGTTTAAAATTTATCAATATTGAATGTAAGCCGACACTTCAGACCGGCCATAAATTTAAAATCCTAGAGCTTGTCGAAGAGAGTTTGTTTAGTAACAAAAAAAAACTTACATGGTTTTGAGGAATAAATGGGGTAATTAAGCCCAAATTACCACTACAGAATACAAACGAAGTATTGAGAAAACCAATTAAAATTAACGACGTATACAATCTATGAATTAGTGCTATAGATCGAGATTTTTCGAAAGGTAAACAAAACACTCAGATTAAAAGTAAATAAGATTTTACTTTTGAGTACACAAAAAATGAAGTCAAACAGGTACGTACTAGACCATAGAGCTATTTGGAACGCATTAAGAAAATGAATTCTGAATTAATAAGGTGATATTAGTTATTACCAGACAAAGTTTTACGAATATTATATCTGATCATGAAAAGGGACGAAAGATAAAAAAAATAGTTGTAAACATCTACGGACGCGGAAAATGAATTATTTGCACGAAACTGCAAGGAATGTGGTGAATCAAGTAAATGACAGAAACAATTTCATGTCACCATGAGAATTAAGCCGAAATACTACTGAATTCAATTTTACCTGCCGCAAATTTTAAACAAAAATAAATGGGAGAGTGCGAGAGTGATAATTATTTCAGATGTAAAGTCACAATTAGCCGAGATAATTTACCGATTATTAAGGAAAGACCGATTGCAGAATTCTAGTAAAAGTTTAAAGCAAGACTGCATCAAAAGGGTGAGTTACACTTATCGGCCGCCAGGCAATGAAATAATTAAACGGACATATTAAGATTGGAGAGAGATAGAGAATCATGAAAAATAACATATCAATGAAAGTTGAAATTGTCTGAACTCTCAATTATAAAGCGCCCTACGGAAGAGCTCGATGTACGTCCTGAGTTCACACCTGGCGTTTTTTTTTGAAGATATTTGAAGGGCTGGGTACCGGCTAAAATAATAATACCATGGGGCAGTAAGAGTCGAGTCGGGGTCGAGGATCGAAGGGACGGCCTAGGAAGAGTGATAACCGTGATAGTTTCTGAATATTTTTTGTGTATAAATAATTGGTATCGTTCGTATTTAATTAATCAATATTATAAAAACGAGTGCTGTGAGTAATAATCCAAGAAAGAATGAACAAAATAGTGTTAAGCAGTGCGGGTGTTTACTAATGTAGGAAGAGTGCGCCGCGAGTGGATTAACTAAGTAATAAAATTAATTTGAATTATCAAAACCAAAAAAATACTCAAAGTGAATGAAATACTTAGCTTCAGTGAACAAATTTTGAAATATAAAATTAGCGGAGTCAAAAAGTTACGTACTAATGTCATCTTCAATCTTACACACACCAAATAATAATATCAAAACAACATTTAAAGATACACCTACGTATTTAAAATTCCTTCAATGTGCGCCGAACAAAAAAAAATAAAAATAATACAAAATTTACCTACAAATACCTACGTAATAATGCCTTACTCAATCTTTCACAAAACCAAAAACAAATAATAATATTAAGTATAATGTATATAAAAATATAAAATACCTATATGGTTATAATTTACCCAATCTTCCGAAACCAAATAATATTATAAAGTAATATTCACAAGTTTATATTTTCTTTAACCTTCCACAAAAAATAATAATATAAAATACCTACATGTTTATAATCTCTCCGACCTTCCGCGAAAATAATAATAATAAACAATACCTACGCGCTTGTAGTTTCTTCAATATATCATATAATCAAAATAATACAAATATTCAAAATAATATCAACATATACCTACGTATGAATGACATCTTCAATAGTATCGAAACAAAAGAAAAATAATGTTAACAAATAATAATTAATAACCTACGTATTTTCTTAAATTCAAATAAAAGTGTGACATAGAGTCATGGGTGCTACTACTTCTGGGGACTAAATTACCGAATCATAGTGACAGGAAGGTTTTTTTTACTTTTAATATTTTCCCCACATGTACGTAATCAGGCTTCGTTCAGGTGAGTGAAAGAAACATTTTAATTAAATTACAGGTCGTACATGGTCCCGATACCTGAGAGGATCTGCCAATCTACAAAACCAATGATAAAAGAAGTTATGTTCCAGGATATAATTGTGTTTTAAATATTATTCTCAATGTGTAATTACGAGATTTGTCCCAAATTAAATCTATTATCAATGTGGGTTCAACGAACTTATATTTTTTGCGTGCTAGAAAGGACGAGACGAATGCGTATAAAAAAGGGACCCGGCCATAAATCGAATCCGTGATGTACATCGTACGGTCATCCAAATTAGTTTTTTTCTGAGGTATGCCGAACCAAAGGGGAGTGACGGGAACATCCATACCATACTGGATATTAGTTCAAAAATGAACTTTGGAGGATTGAATTTAAACATTATAATTGTTTACTAACAACAATATTATCATGTCAAGTTTCTTTCAGGCTTCCTTACAAAAAATGAAATCAACATTATTTCGGTAATGTTTTCTCAATCAAACCCTTCCAAAATCCCGCTTGACCTGCGAAATATAGACTTCACGACTGGGGAATGCAATAGCGTCACTGAAATTATATCCCCACAAGATATGAGACAAAGAGGGCTTCTTTTCTTACGCTATCATGCGATAGGGGATGTCAACGTAACTGAGCAATCACGCGGGGTACTGGAAGTTAATCCCTTTCGCGGGGTCATGCAGAGTGAAAAGGCATGAAAGACAGAATAAAAAGAAAATGCCACTTGGAATGGTAGGGTATGATTCGCTGACGGAGGCGTTTCGACCGAAGGTATCCCAAGTTTTGCGAAGTTATGTGGAGGGGACGTCGGCGTGGTATTCCGTGAGAATAAGTCTGTAGCACTATTGCATACTACCAGTAGTGTCGACCTGAAAGCAAACATAGTTTTTACAAGGTAGAAGTTATGTCAGCTCTTGGAGGCGAGGAACGCAAGCCAATGATTATCCTCGTAGGAGACGAAAGGATCATCTCAAACGGCTCCGTACGCACTCAACGCGAGTAGAGTCATGATAAGGGAAGAAATGGACATACCCCTTCTAGAATCAGTCGAGTTAAAATCAAATCTGGAGGATAGGAAGTCGGGATAATACTGGAAGTGACATGAGGACTCTGCGCGCTTTCATCTGGCGTGAAGGGACCCTTTCGTAGCAATGAAGTTCATGCAAGAGAACAAAATCAGGACTTAAGGACCATCCTAGCAAACGTAATGATTGAGTCTTGGTCCGGAATGTTGGTCACCAGTATCTATTTGGTTAGAGGAGGAGCCGACTTATTCAGGAAACAACATTCCCCAGATCCTCCTATCACCCCTCCTCACCTTCCTCTTCCCCAGTACATGTAGTGTATACTAATAACAATAATAACTTGACCATCTAGGTGCAGTACGACGACATTGAGAGCTTCGCAAGGATCCCGACATGTATTTCATAATACACACTGTTCACGTAATGTAAATATAACCCAATGTAAACCTATAGACAGAAAAAAATCGGGTAAGAAAACTACGACTTTGAATCTTATAAACCGGCTGACAATTCACTGTAGGATTAGCGTCAATGACACTCCGTTCAAGTTGAGAAAAGGCGGGTAATACGAGTATAGGTTTGAAAATAAAATAAAACAATCTAAAAAACGGGGTCAGTTTATCAAACGAGATTCTTTCACACTTTACTCCAAAAGAATCTGAGGTTACCACACACTACATTATTTCCTCTACATGTGTATGTGTATTAATTTACACATGCAAATGTAATTACCGAATCAAAAAATCACACAACGGGGTAAATAGGAATAATGTGCAATAAAATCTTAAATCTTATTTACTGTGAGAAAATCGCAGGGGTTTAAGGAAAAGTTAGGTGTAGCTAGATGCAAGGGGTATATTGATCGAAGGCCAAAAGATAAGGGTAGCGTAGCCAGTAGATCCCGACAGCTAATGTTAAAGGGAAAGAATAGAAAAACCAAGGATAGACGACTACGGATCAGTACAACGGGTGCCGGGTAGCCCCACAGGTACATTACAGGAGGTCCCGAGACCCATAGAAGTTAGTAAGGCTAGGGGTAGGTTCGCTACAAACCATAGATATTAAACTTTTTTATTTCAAAAAAGGGATTATACAATTTAACAAACTGTCAACATCTCAATGACAATTCTTTTATTAAACTTCCATCGGGCCAATAGGTAGCAAAATATTGATTATTTCGATTTGACAGCTTGTAGTAGAACACACGATCATGCAAATTCTGGAATAAAAAGGTAGCTTCCAGTAACAATCCGCCATCATGAACTGGAAACGGAACGTAACAAATAAATTTACAGACAGATGAAAAACCAAATGAAGTTAAAACAGGACTTCGCTTCTCAATATTTTTTATAAATTATTAAATATTTTTATAATAAAAAGCAGAAGAACTCTTTTTTCACCAACATTTCAAGTTTACGAATAATCTGACTGTATTTAAATTCCTCCTACCATCTTCACCGTAATGGTAAAAAGTTGCTTGAGAAATAATGGAAGACTTAGCTGGCAAAGGATTGAACCTGCAACACCTGAGTGGGGAATCCAACGTCTTGAACCACCAGCCACTAACTGGCCAATTAATAATCTACTAAATTATTATTTTTGGGTTATTATGGCTTCCTCCTTCCTTAGGTAACATTTTGGATGGACATGTGACAGCGTCACAGTGTCCGTCATTAGGCTAGGTGCAATGGCATTAGCAAGACATCTACCCTGATTATGGACACTGTAACACTGTCTGAAACATTGGCTAAGAAGAAGGAAGCACAACATGGCATAATAACGCTAAAATTAATCACAATATACCTTTGCTGTGAATGAACTTACATTGCAAGATATAGTGGTTTTATGTTTTCAACTCCGCACTCCCGTAGTATCCGTCCACGTTTGGTAAGAGATTCCGCATGAGGAACCAGAACAGCTGGCACTTGTATAGCCAAATCCCTGTCAATATCGTAAGCTTTCAATGCCTCGAGAACCTCGGATAGATGTTGGCCGCTAACATTTCGTAACCGGACATTTTTATGCAGAATACTCTTAATCTCTGATTCCGGAATACCTAGAATATATAATAATAAAATCGTTTATCCATCAATAGATTTTATTTTTTACAATAAAGATATACATTTTTGATTACACATTGGTTCTATTGACGAAAAGGTCACTGCTCAGCTGCAATTCAGGATTTCTCCTGGAATGCAGCTGGTTTTCAGCAGTGCATATAATAAGCATACAAATACTTTAAAATAGTCGGCAACTAATAAAAAATACCAAAAAAAGATAAAGTTTAATCGAGGTGTTGATAGTCAATAATACAACTGTATTTATAATACGGTTTTACGAGTTGATATTCTAGTTTTCCAATAAGATTAATTCAATGTTTTGAATATAATTTGTAGGTTAACTTACTGAATGTTTCATGAAATAAGTCAAGCACTTCTCCACTAAAGACGGTAGTCTTGTTTTTTTTTATAACTGAATAAAACTTTAAGTCTGAATTTATGACTTTAAATTTTGGTATTTTACGAAGTAACACTGCCATAATGAAACTAAAACATTATACCCAAAAAAGATACAGGCGATGACAGCTGACAGCTGATTGCATAAATATACCGAATAAACCATAGATTTATACATATATATTTATTCCATAGATTTATATATGTATAAATCTATGGTTTATTTTAGTGATGGAATCATAGAATGATCGAAACATTTATATAACCGAATTTTTTTAATCGAAACTTCAACATAATCGAATGATTAATCGATTTAATGGCTAGCTTGGGAGCAATAGCTACGGTCTAGCGATTCAGAGATTATTTATTTAACATAAACCGCATATAATTATTATCTTATATATGAATATTTAATTCTCTGATTGTATTCTGAATTGATTATATTTTATTTGAATTGATTTTTTATTAAGATTAGCTTTTGAATTTTCTATTGTATTATATTATGTGTGTTGAATTTGAGATTTGGTTTGATTATTTTTATGTAATTTAATTTAAATGTATTATTTTATCATAATTTATTTTTTTATTTTATTTTCTGTCTTTTATTGAAGGCACTGCTGAAAACCAGCTGCATTCTAGGAGAAATCCTGAATTGTAGCTGAGCAGTGACCTTTTCGTCAATAGAACCAATGAGTAATCTAAAATCTGTACCTACCTGTATTGTAAAAATAAAACTATTGTTGAATAAACGATTTTATTTTATTTTTATTATTATTAAACATAGACACTTTGGCAATATTATCAATGGGAATTTGTACTTACGGGAAAAATAAATAGCTTAAGGGGGGAGTAACATATTAAAAAAATATATTACATGAATGACCAGGTATCCCTCGGAGCTTTTTTTTTAATTTTTCATAGTTGTTAATTTTACAATAACAAATAGGCCCATTTTCTAGATGAAAATCGTGTTTTCACTTCTAAGTGTCACCAAAAATTTTAAAATCGAAAAAGGCGAAGCACTTAGCTGCCGTCGACAAACACATGTTACTTTCACTTAACTACCCTCGTATGATTTAAATTCTTCACTAAGAATAAGTACCTACTCGTATCTTTAACTACCAGTTCTTTTTGTTAATTTTAATCTTTGACGATTTTGTGGCATAGTGCTAAGATGACCTGGCCCCCTAGCACACTCGATCGATAAGGATTGATAGGCTAACTTTCGGTAACTACTCATCGTTCCCTAGGACAACTGCGGATCGCTAACATACAAACAACAGTTGTATATTAAGGACACTTGGTCATTGTGAACTGTCACTTATTCGTTGGCGATCTGCAATCATAACCAATCAATCTAGCTTGTTACTTTTTAAATTTATTATTATTTTCATGGAAGGGTTGTCTTCCCGTCTTGTCTCTCTCGTCTTTAGGATGGGTAATTTAAAAAAATTTGAACAATTCATCAAATAACGCAGAGTTTTACGCATGTTTTACAAACTTTCCTCTTTTTTTTGAAAGTCTAACTATTAACCAGCACGCCGCAGGGATAGGCAGAGAACGGACCGCCAAGTATCTGATTCACTTGATCGTGTCATGTCTTCGTCAGTCGTCCCCGACTTCTTCTACCATTCACATTTGCGTCATATATTCTCCTTACACTTCTTTCTTTATTCATTCGCTCTACATGCCCAAACCATCTGAGGGTCCCTTTCTTAATTGTACTAATTGCTCTTACATCGTGCCTTGCATTCTTTGCGGATCTCCACGTTTCTTCCGAACATCTTTGAAAATGTTGGGTTTGTATTAAAAGTATGCAGCCAGTTTAACAATATTCAAACCATACTTTTTTTTATTTATATTGTTTTGAAACATTTACAGTGTGCATATTGTGAAAAAGTTATTATGAAAGACATTATAATCAATTTAATAACTCAGGTACGGGACATACGTCATTCCTATGTCTTCCTACATTAAATTATCGTGAAAACAAGCTTATGTGTTCAAGCGGTTAAGAATGTAATTAATTATTTAATTTTTTTTTTTAAATTTTATAATTAATTTGTTCCCCAAAATTTAATTTTCTTCTTTTTAGGAGTGTAAATATTTATAATCCTCTTCAAAATGTTTTCAGAATGCACAGTTTAAGAATTATATTTCTCTATTTAGAGATGTTAACAATAATTAGAAATAACAAGATTGCGACCATCACAACACGGGCATGTGCCTAGCATGGTGGTCGAAAAATCCATCAATGATGTCGTTGACAATACAATAAATACAGAAAAAAATTATATAAAAAAAAAATCACCAGAAGAATCAGTAAAAACTGAGCAAACTGACACGCCCACAATACATCTCTTAGGTGATTATAAGCATGTTTAGTCAATAATTAACAAGACTGAAATTATGTCAAAAGATTTATTGTAAAAATAAACAAATATAACAAACAATATTATAACAAAACATTAACAATGATAAGCCGCAAATAACCGAAACCGAAATATTTGTTACACCAATAACGACCGTCGTTCCCAAACATACTTAGCAACCGATTAGCCTTTGTATGATACACACATAATATACACAAATATTAAGCTCTTCCCAATGCAGCTCTACTTAACTTACGCTGATCCGGATGCCTTAGTAAACCTTTCCTTTCCAGTGCTGTTAACTCTCCTGTTCCAGAGGGCAGAAATTAGCTTCCCCCTAACGAGTCTTGTGCGATATTTAAATTGTTTTTGAAGTAAGACTTCTTTAGGGGCATTACGACGGGTAACTCAAATCTTTTTTGGACGGAAGTAACATTAACAGAAATGATGTTCGATTTATATTTCATCATATTAATGTCGTAGGTATAGCAACAGTGAGTCGGAAGTCCAGCAATGAATAACAAAAAGTAAAAAGGAAACTCAAACGTTAGACGTCATCCGTATATTTTTGTTTACTAATGTATAAGGTAAGTTCAACAGGTTTTTGTAATGTTTTGTTGATTATATGATTTAACTAAAGATTTTAGAATTCAAATGGCTGAATCGCAGGAAAATTTTACCCCTTCGTCTATAAATAATTATCAATGAAAAAATCAACAACCCAATCATGTTCCACCGCCTAAAAAATGAAAGTTTTTATTTAATTTTTAGTCAAAGAAGTTCTACTTCAACAGCGCGTAAAGGTTAGACGCATTCAATTTTTTACATTATAATATACTCTATAATTTAGATAATTCTAGAAAAACTATTCGTAATTGAGCTGAATAGTATTTTTTATCCTGTTACCATTTTTTTTAATCTATCAAAATCTGAAATTACTCTCACCTCCCTCTCCCGGATCCAAATAACTTTTTTTTATATATTCTCACCGCCGAGAAGCCGGGAGTGCGGTCGCAAAAGGTGCATTTACTGGAAAGGGCTAAAAAAATATTTATGTATATAATATTTGAATCACGCTTGATTTCGTACTATCTCTTTTAATTGAATCAATTGTCAACAGAGTGAAAGAAAACTGCTATAGAAAAGTTGGGAACAACGGCCGTAACGGTTTTTGGAAGTCCTCAGTTCAATAATGAATAATGATTAATGGTTAAGGTGAAGTGAAGTCAAAGGGCTTCATGAACTGCTTCGGTAAAGGTGTGCATGCTGTCAATAGGAGTTGCTGGGGTTATGCCATGGCCTAAATTAGCAATGTAACGCAGCTTTCCGAATTTCCGCACCATGGTCGTTGTTAGTTCTCGAATTTCATCCTAAAAATAGACACAGGTTCTTAGGATTAAATTGAAAGACTTAAGAGTCGTTCGCACTAGGAGAGTAGTTTATTAGAGTAATAGTAACTAAATGTGCCCGAATACCACAATTTTAGTAGAGTAGGTAAGTCAGCTCTTTAGTAGAGTGAATCCATTTATTATTTTGGGCGATTCGCTTCCCCCGCCACGCGTTCCCTGCACATTGACATGCGCAGTTCATTCGTAGACGCAGTTAGGCGCAATATATCGTCCCGTCGGAACAAAAATGCTTCTCGAAAATTCTTTATTTTTGCAGCTGTTAATCTCTTTTTGTGTCCATAGTTTATTTATTTTCATCTCACCAATTTATTCTTCCACCTCTTCTAAAATATGCATTACAATCAGCTTAATTAGCCTATTTACTTTGATGCGCTGCTGCCTGTTCATCTTCCAATGCGCCGTTCAGTAATGTACTGTACTCGACCATAGTGCTAACGATTTTTAGTCAGTCAAATAGCAAGTTAGTCGCCATTCAACTTACTACTTGTCAGGTGCGAACAAGGCATTAGGACTAGTATTTAGGTTGCTTTTTAAGCTTGGCTTGTGAGATATTTACATTGTCAAGTTGCTCTCTGGTAGAAAATCTAACAATCTTATTCGACTGATAATATTCTTGAGTATATCTACTGAAATACCGGCCCTTAGTATTATTTATTTCGCAACTGATAATTGAGACATTAATGCGGAAAAACAGCATTATCGAAATAACAAGCTGTTTATGTATAAACCCAATCAAATTTCACACCAAATAATATCTATTTGGTATCACACGCAGAACAGATGTTCTTGCACAGCATTACAAGAGGAATAGTGCTACTGAATGAAATTTCTAAAAAAAGAAGATATATTTAATCGCTCTGTAAATAACCTTAAAACCTATTTGTATACTTATCTTCCCAAATGTTAAATAAGAAATCTTGTACTATAAATGGATAATTAGACATAGGTTGCCATGTCTAGTGGTAATGTCATTATCCTATTGGCGATAACTTAAGCAGGGAAAGGAGATAAGGGACATATTAATTCATAAATTCCGGTCTACATTCAAATTAAATATTAAAATTAAACTATATTTTATTAATATCGTGGTTTTAAAACAAATAATATATCGTGGTTTTAAAACAAGTATATATCCTGCAATATTGTGGTTTTAAAACAAAAAAAGTGTTTTATTTTTATTAAAATTAAACTAATTTACCAGTTTTTTGTTGTTGTTTATTTTTGAGATGATATGCCGTGTTACGCTAGCTCCTTCTTTAGCCGATGTTTCGGGCAACGTTACAGTGTCCATCATCAGGGCAGATGTGTTACAATCTGCCCACATCTGCACAACACATCTACCCTGATGATGGACACTGTAACGTTGTCCGAAATGTCGGCTAAAGAAGGAGTGAGCGTAACACGGCATAACATCCCAAAAATAAACAACAAAAATAATTTTGGCCGTGAAAATCTTAAATCATAATTTACCTGTTCTTTGTATAAATCTTGAGGGTCCAAGTTTCCCTGTAGGGTGATCTGGTCCCCGACATCTTCTCTAGCCTTCTCGGGGTCAACGGTCCAGTCAATCCCGATCACTTCATATCCCAATCCCGCCTGCAACTTCAGGGAGTGTCCGCCGCCTTTTGCAAACACTGTCTAAAAATATACATAAAATGCAAAATTATGACAACATTATTATTATCACAATATTAAATTCAAGTCTTGTGTAGGGCTAGCAGATTCTTCAATAGTAACCTGTACAAATCTCAAGTATGCCCAACAATTGAATTTGGGAGCTACCGGCATCTATTTTTTCTCCTTTATACAATGGGGGCCTCTTCACATTAAAAAAAAAAAAATACTCTTTTCATGCTACCATATCACAAATGTGATACAACAAGAAATTACCATTCCATACATGGCCGTATCACACGTCTAATTCAGAAATTTTGGTTTACGATAATTCAGCACTCCGCTGAAATTTGAAATTTTACCACTCGCCAGAGTATATAGAAAATTATCACGATGCTCACTTATACCAAAATTTAATAAAAATAAAACCATATTTCATAAGGAATATCAACACATAATAGGAAAAAAATTATGAACACATACCATAGGAACGGGAGCTAATCCTTTCTTCACGATTCCTTCCTTTACTCCCGTGGATATTTCTTTAAGATACGGGGCACAAAAGATTGCAAATTGTTCAGGGGTTAAATGTTCGGCACTTGATTCAAATACCTGGAGCAGTTGTGCCCCGGCTTCTGCCTGAAATATAAAGAATCATGTTCATACCAACATTTATATATTTAAATGAAAATTAATGAAATATTACACTATGGGGAATTATAACAGAAATGTACCATTATTATTGAATAAATAAAAGATGTAGAACAAACAATATACAGTTCTTTCTCAGTTGTATTGAACTATCATAATCTGCTGTTATTTGTTGTACAATTTTAAAATTTTCACCAGAATTTTTATGTTAAATTCAGTAATCCGCCACGTGCCTAAACTCATCACTAAGATTTGTACACTGACGGGTTGGGTTATCTTACTCTTACACACTCAGTTACTGTACCACTGTCTAACTTGCTAGAGCTGACCATTTTACCAGTCGCCTATTGCATTATTGATGTTTTAGGACATTTTGATCAATACTATATGCAATCCAGCATCTATTTCTGTTCATTTCGTTCTGCCACATTTTTTATTTGAATGAATTTACAAAACAGAGTCTTTTCGCAAGCTTTAACATAGAAATGAGGTATGCCCCGTATCTGAGTTATTAAACAAGTAAATGAAAATTTTACAAAAGATCGATTGCGGTCTTATATGAAAAGATTTAATTCCCCCTAATACTAATAACTGAAATCTAGGGAGTTTTTGATGCCATTGCTACGGAGTTTCTTCTCTTTTGGCAACTCAGATCTCAAGCAACTGTAAGTTCACGTCCACAGCAAACGCAGTTCGACTTGTGCGGCTGCTGACATGGTAAAGAGAGCTTGTAGCTGACCACAGTGTGTCACGAGTTCTTTAGTGACTAGACCTTTTTCCAGAGGTTGCAAAGGATGGACGAGGCTTTGCTAATGTTAGTCAAGACTCCGCCACTGCAATTGGAGGAGTTAAATACACGACATGGTGTGCACGACATAAACAAAAATAGAGAATTAAGTGGGGAATCACAGCAACAGTCACTATGCTGCGGACGCAAATTATGCGACTATTTCATATGTTTGATATTTCGCGTCCACCATCGCCACTGTGCTAGCATCTCCCCCTGGGCGCACACTAAATATCTCGGGTAGAAATCATACTGTTCAATACACAAATGAATTTATTTAGAGTCCCTAGATTTTATACAGGTAGGACCAAATGGCCATGGAGGTTCTCCACCCCTGCCTTAAGGGCTAAAAAAGTCATTTACCTGCATTAATAAGTATTCAATGATCACAGCAGTCAAGGTTTTTAATAATTTATGGGATTCTGTTGTATGATTCTCGAGCCAATCCTTAGATTTGGCCATCGTTTTGCTGCCACCTCCTTCAATCATGTACCCCATTAGAGTCCACTGAAAAAAAAACACAAAAATAAGAATTAATAAACAAATAATTAAAGGTGTAACGGTGACAGCTTCATTTACCTATACCTATTTCTTATAAACGACACATGAAACAGAAAGATAGTTAAAACAGAACTCTCGGTGGCAGGACCAAGATACGATCAACAATGCATTGTATCTTCTTTTTTATAACTGATTGTATGAGGTGCTATGAACATTGACTTGCTGTTTTTTGAAAATTCTGTGGCTTGCTTCTAAAAGGACAAAGTCAGTTTTTCGATAATTATTTTTTTGCAGTGTCGGCTCAAAATTGGGTTATTTTTCGAATTCTAAAATAACAATTTTTTTGATTTTCACTAGAAAATTACTCTCCGTAAAATTAAAACTTGCTAAAAAGAGCAAGAAGTCTACATAGGCCTCGTGAAATTTGAAAAACTAACTTGGCCCTTTTAGAAGCAAGTTACAGAGTTCTTACGGTTCTATGTACCAGAGACTAAGTTCGTATAAAAGTATTGTGCGATGTTTATTATGATTCAATTGAAAATTTAAGTTGTAGATTGCTAAAAAATCTGAAATGCAGCTCTGCCAACCTGACATAAATGTACTTTCTATCTCCTTCTGTGTTCTAATTTCTTATTTATATTCGCTGTAAACGATTATGTAAATGCTGCTCGAATGTAAATTAGAAATTATTAGAACATCGGAAAAATGTAATTTTTTGGGAAGCAGAGGGCTGCTGTAGGTTTTTAGCGATTTATAGCTTAAATCTTCGAATTAAGTATGTATTGCGCAATATTGTAATGTGAATTGGTTTGCCAGTAACATTTACTTATTAAGTTAATATGACATAAGGTTGGGATGTGTCACAGAAATTTAAATTGTGATCGGCTGACAAGCATAACAATATGACAGTTGTGCATTTCTGTGACCATAATTTGTTCAAAAGCTAAAACAGACATACAATCGGCATTTAACAAAGACCTTTCGAATGCAAAAAAAAGAATTACTCTGATTGAGCATTTGATGACAATATAAATAAACGACAAAATATTTGATAAACCTCTTTGATTCTGTGCAAAAGAGGATGGTCCATCTGATTGACAATACATTAACTGACCAATTGCCGTCTTCAATGCACAGACGTAATGTAGGCATGCTGAGTTCAACAGGTATTTTAATAACTCAGGTCCGGGGCATACGTCATCCTATGTCTAACTATGTTAAATTGTCGTGAAAACAAGCTTATGTGCCCAAGCGGTTAATGGACCCCTTCTTTAAGGATCTGACAGAATTGATTCCTGGTGGACCGGTGTGAAACTTGACGAACACAAGCATAAAACCCGTTCACAGTTGATGTTGGCTTCATAAAATGAGTCGTTTCTTCGAGTCGTTTTTGTGGACGAGCTACTGGCTTCTATTTTTCCTCCTTCAAATAATCAGGGCCCTTGCAAGGTCCGCATTAATAAATCCTTTCCTAAAGCCTCTACTTTCACTCACAACGCTGCCCAACAAGGTGGCGACATAGTTCCCCGGTCTTTATACTCTACAGACAGGGGCGCTCTTATCTTAAAATCTTACATTTAATTTCTGTGAACCACCCCAACCTAAGTGAGAATGTTAAGTCAGTTTAAGTGAGAATGTTTATCATGGATAAAAAAGCAAAATTTATAACCGGTGCTCCGGTGAAGCCAATGAGAGGAACGAGTCCGTCTATTTTATGCCTCGTCAGGGTGATGGCGTCTCCAACGTACAAAAGTCTTGAAACGGCTCCTTCCACCGTGAGTTTGTTCAGGTCTTCTGGCACATTAAGTGGTTCGGGAAACACTGGCCCCTAAAATATAGAGAAATTCTTTTTTATCAGATAGTCAATTAATTCAGTGATTCGTCTGTGGCCTAAGACTTGAAATTTCTTACAAATCGGTAGGTATAGATCACACTCTAGTTCTGTAGTACCTTCTTGTAGTATCTGGTCAGTGTTCAGAATTTGTATATTACCTAAGTAAATTGTTTAGTAGATCAGTTTCCATGGACAAACATTAGTTACATATTGGTTATTATCCTTTGTTTAACGTTTCTAATTATATTTGTACAATCAGACAGATTCGGAATTATTGCTATTGTTGTTATTTATGTTCTTTCATTGTAGTTGTTATACTTGTAAACAAAAGGAAATAAATTTAGTGGCTTGAAACAAAGTATTTGTTTAATTTAGTATTTATTACTCACAAAACAGAATTAACCTGATTATTATTGTTCTGCTGTCACTAAAAACTTCCAACAATCGTAACAATTTATTGATACATTGTGTACAATATTTCTAACAGAAGAAATGTTTTGAAAATGTGTTTTGAAAATACTTCTTATTCAAATAGTTAGATTAAGCTTTATTATTACGAAAAGTGACTATTTATTTCGGGAGAGACAAAAAAATATGCATTTATATGAAAACATATGCATTTTGTGTAATATTATTTCACTGTACGCGAAGTGTTCGACGCTATGTTTGGCCAAGTGACGGGCCTTTTACACTTCATTTCAACAATTACTACAAGAAAAAACTATTTACGTGCACAAAATAGGTTATTAGGTTCTTAGTTTGGGTAAACTAAGTAATTCATGCGTATTTAGATTGAAACAAAATTTCGCAAATATCAAATCCATACAAAAGAAAGCGCAGTACTACAACTTTACCAAAATGCAATTTTTATTCAAAGTTCAAAATTTCCCAAATAAAATGTTTCCTTTGCCATCATTTGACATTTGCGAAGATTTTACCGAAACTAAGAACCTAATAACCTATGTAAATAGTTATTTCTTGTAGTAATCGTTGGAATGAAGAGTAATTTCCATAATTAGTGCCTAGAAGTGAGGCGGCTTATTGAACATTTATTAATCGGAGAATGTGTACGAATTTAAGATTGGGAAGAATAATCAAATTGAAAATTTTGAAAAGTGCTTCTACGGAACCATATTTTGTGGAGGTAAAATATTTGATGTTATCAAATAAAAAGGGTTACTTACTCTTCCTGGGCACATTTCAACCGTCATACCAAGAGCTTGAGGAATCACAAGGATATCGCTGAAAATGATCGACGCATCCAAACACTTGAAGCGCCTGAGAGGTTGTAAAGTGACCTCACAAGCCAACTCCGGTGTTCTGCATACTTCGAAGAAATCGTGCTTAGCTCTCAAAGCCAGGAATTCGGGCAAATATCTTCCAGCTTGCCTCATCACCCAAACTGGAATCTTGTCCACTTCCTCTCCTCTAGCAGCACGCAAAAGCCTGTCATTTTTGAGTTCAGGGAATGCCTAAATGAAATTATATAGGTTAAAAGTTATACATTGCGCAAGATGCCGGTTGAAAAAATAATATATTAATTAATATGTTTGCAGTTTGGTTTACCTTCTTGTCGGACGGCATTTTACAGTCAAAATAAAATCGAATTGAATAATGAAACTTCCAAAATAATATTTATTTTTTATGACTTGACAGTTTCAGTATGGTTTCAAGTCACTTTGACAGTTGGGTTGGACGAGTATTCGACTCGACTGACATTCGTTTTTAAGTGGTACCAACACTACCAACTGTCGAGTATGCCACAAAAACAGTTATCACGTACCTACTTAAGGGTTAAGGGACTGCGACACGGGCAAGCGGTTTGATGGCAAGCACGTAAATTTGCAGTCTATTGTTTTCTTGCTTGCCGCGGCGCATCAAGCCTCTCCGTCAAGCCTGGCCACGCCTTCGTGTGATTTCGTGGCGGTCGAAAGTTGACAGTGAATTTTGTGTGAAATGGAATATAACAAAGACAAAGCATTATTTATTATGTTATAATAAATTTCATCTATTAATATTGTAATATAACGTTAATTAATAAAGTGAGGATAATTATTTTTCTCCATTTCTCAGACGTTTATTTGTTTATTTAGGAAAATCAACAGATTATTTACATCAATTAAAATAAAATTAAGAATACAAATAAAATCTAATAAGAGATTTTCACATTACTTAAATTTTAAAAAAACTAAGGGCCTAAAAAAACATAAATTAATAACAATTTAAAGGTAACATATAACCTGCTTAATAAATTTCAAACCACAATGTTTGGAAATATTTTTTTTAAACACAAGACCTGTACAATTTAACACATTTAATTAAGACAATAGCAGTTTCGTTATTATTAAACAAGAAAACATTAAATTATCAACACCGGTAATTAATCACTAAAGGATTTTAACTTCATGGATATTGAAATTGGGCGGCGTAAATAGAATTACATAAATAAGTGTGACCTAACTACAATTTAAAAATGAAATTCAATGCCAAAGGAGCTGTCATAATATTTAAAAAAAACTAAAATACTTGTAGAACTTAATAATAACATTATTAAATTTGATGTACAATATATATATTTTTAAACCAGACGGATGTCTACAAATTGAACAGAAAAACAATAACTACCTACTTGACAATAATTTTATTTTATTTATATACATGTTTTACTTGATATGTAATACTCATTTAAAATCACCACTCATTGTATTTTTTTTGTCTATGCGTGCTTATTTATCTATTCTCGTTTGTCTATTCCCGAAAAATATAAATTTGCATCAAGCCCCTGCCAGCACGTAGTATTGCGCAATGCTTGTGAGAAAGCCACAAGCCAGCTTTGGAGACGGTCAAAAGATGATCAAAAGGCTTGTCACAAAGTGCCATAGACAAAAAACTACGCGCTTGCCATAAGCCGCTTGCTCGTCTCAGATATTTTTACCGACGGAGTATGTCGATTTTCGACTAAATATTACTAAACAGTGCCACGGGCACACAAATTTATCATTTTAAATACCTCATTGCTTGTATAATGTTAAATCTTAAACAAACATAATAGAAGAGTGCCAACGTATAAGACGATGTATGTATGTAAATTAGGCAAGAAATGTGTGCCAAGATCGAGTTGTTTGGCGGTCTATCCTCTTTGCCTACCCCTGCGGAGGTACGACGTGATGGTTAGTTTGTTAATTGTATCTTATATTGATATAAAGTTTATTTAGACATGATTCCACAATGACAATGGCAGCTTTTAGTATTTTTTAAGCGATATAAAACGTTCCTGGAGTTTTTAGCAGGAAGAAAAACGGTAAATACAGTATTATTGCGAAAATATAATAAGGAAATAGATGCCCTACGGTAAGAGTTGAATACTTTGAAGGGTTAGGTCGTAAATCCATAAACGCTCCTACCACTGCAGAAAAGGGTTCTTGTTATTTCCTATTTTACAGTAAAAATACATACGTAATAAAAAATAATAAAAGTAAAATTATATTGTTGTTTTTGTAAAGCCGAGGCATGGCAAAAATGTTTAGACCTTTACGTGTATTTACAAATTGTTTGGTAAATTTATTTCATTTATGAACGATTTATTTTTAATAACACAATATATGTAAACAACTAGTTATTATATGAGTTGTATTGTAATAATGATAACCGATAACTAAATATAGGTGCGCGAATAATTTATGTTTATTTATAAATAAAACAAAATATAATCGAACTTGAAAACCGTGGGATTCCAGATGACCATTGTGCATTTTGTTTTTAATAACCCTTAATCTTGTTAGAATCTTAAGTGGAATATTATAGAGTACCCAATAAAAAAAATTACAAGTACCTACCTTCAATGTAATTCGTAGTAAAGGTAACATGCAGATATTAATTATGTGTTAATTTGTTTAATTTAGAGCTTAAGTAGTGTATTCCACTACTAACTACTAACTTCTATAGTCCAAGAGGGTATTACCAGAGAACACCAGAAATTAGTCCTTTTCAAATCAATTCTAGACGTATTGACTCTTTTTTAGAAAAAAACATAAATTGATTTAGAAAGATTATTATTTTATCTGGTAAACGCATTTTTTAAATTTTGAAAAACTAAGTTTATTTTTAATATACTAAGGTTATACCGTTGGTCGTTGGCAGATTTGTTCAATTTTCAAACGAAATATTGTATTACACAACACAAATTTCAAATCATATAATCATTCAACAAAATAAATCAATACATAATCTAATAAAGACATTTTTCAGAATTTTAATTTTAGTTAAATTAAAATCATTAAAAAATAAATCCGAGAACGTGTTTTATGACGAAAATACCTCAGTTTTTCCATCTAAAATATTTCAGATTTTTTTTACACACCTAATTTGTTTAGACATTATTGAAAAATCATAAATACTTATGATCAAAAAATACTTTCAAGAAGTACACGATATTTAATAATTTATCATCGTGCATTTTGAGCTTTTATTGCTTACTTGAATGTAGGTTTAGAGCTAATGTAGGTTTAAAGCTAAGCTTACTTGAATGAAATAAATCGATATTAAATTTTTAATTTTAAAAATTTGATACGGGGAATAATCAATACAACCCTGTCAATGGCTCAAGGCTACTATTGATATGATATATACATGAATACCTTAATTATACTAAATACCTGTGTTTTTTTTAAAGTTTATATTTTTGTTATATAAATATGACATGTAATTATTGGGTTTTATAATATAACACGTATTTGTTGGGTTAGCTGGAATAAATAGAATGCACCCATAAGTTATAGCTTTTGTACTTGATATATTTTTATACAATAAATGTTTTTTGAATTTGAATTTGATAATATTATGATATCATCAAGAGTTGTTGCCTTATTGCTGAGGATCGTGACCCTAACTCCAATAATTACCCTGATGAACATGGATTCTCCTCTCTCATAGGTCCTGCGCTGCAGCCGCGGACACCGATGTTTCGGACATAGGTGATACTACATTAGCAGTCAAAAGATCGACGATATTCCCGTTTCTCCTGCCAAAAACTTTGAACTGAATATAGATTATAGGTTCAAGTACCTATATTCAGTTTGGCGAGCAACGTGTCAAAAAAATCTAAGGTTAGGTAGGTACCTACTACTTGTAAGATAAATACATTTTCTCCAGCGTGTATAGTATAAATTACTTTTTTCAATTTTAAGGTCGGAGTCATAAACAGAAGTAAGTAGGAATTCTTGTACAATAGCAGCAGCCTAGCGGTATTAAAGGAATGCAGGAGAAATTATATAAAGGCAAAAAGGGTTATTTGACCTTCAACGCACAAATTGCCTGTCACATTATGAAAGGGTTTTAAGGTAGACCAAGAGTTGTATCATTTTTGCAGTCAGGAAATAACGTAACGCCAACAGAGCTGTAAAATACAACCTTCAATATTAGCGGGTAAAAAAAAGCATTAGTTGGTAAATATTCTCTAGAAATTATTATTATAGATGCACCTATTATTGTTAGTACATACCAATACCTACCTACACTTTTGGTCCTTATTTACTCCTTATGATTTCAACATCATCCTTTGCAGATTTAGTTTAAAGATTCTGGTAAATAGTAAACGAAGAAATTTTTAATGCTAGCCCTAGGTCAACATTTTCCGCTAATATAAAAATATGATTTTTTTGCAAGTCCCTTGTCCTCAATGTGTATCACTTTATTACCTAGCCGCAGTCTCTTCCGAGGTTGTACATGAATAATTAGTGGATGATTTGTATAGCGCCGCTTTCTTGACAAAATGATCTCAAGGGCCCGGCCGGGCCCGATGATTTATATCCCCCTGATCCCCCTCTCGGCGGCCCTGTCTATGGGCATAAGTTCCGGGGCCCCTTCAGGCCGGGGGTCCTGGGCTCATGCCCCTCGAGCCCATGGGATAAAGATGGAACTGCAAGGCGGCCTTAGTGGGGACCAGCCGGCCGGCAGGGACGCAGTCAGCATTTGTTGAAATGCTGACCGTTAGATACGCCCCGTTTTTATTTTTTTTATATTTACTCTATACAGGAGGTCCTGAGGAAAACAATTTCCTTCGGGGCCTATGTCTTTTTGAGGAGAGGAAGGAGTGAACATGTTGTATAAAGGAGGATATACAGAGGCCGGCAAATCGTTCCACAGCCGAGCTGTTGAACTCAAGAACGAGTCGTAAAAACGACCCGTTCTCATGTGACAAATGTCAACCGTGTACATATGTTGGGCGAACGTTTGGCGTGTTTCCCGACAATGCACCGGTGCCGTGGGGATCAATGACGCTAGTTCCTCGGAGCCTCTTCCATTGAAATACCGGTAGAACAAGGATAGCATTCCCACCCGACGCCTGTGCTCTAAAGATTGCAATCCGTTTTGTTAAGACGGGAGAATCTATCAAACGGACCGCCCGTTTCTACAGAGAGTCGAGGGTGTAAATGAAAAATATCACGATTTTTTAGAATTTTGGAGGCGGGTATGGATACCGCCGCCCCGGGAACCATTTATTGGATAACCAACACCCTTGCCGTAGGTCACCCCATTTAGTTTGCTTTGTTTGGTGACTTAGCAAGGGTGGCCGGGTCCATGGGGCGAGGTTTGTCTAGGTCTTGGCAGCCAATGAGTTTGCCCAGAGGGGGCAGATCAAGAGAGATTGGTTGAGGGAGACCTCTTCAGCCGGACTCTCTCGACTCATTACCTTGCACCGCAGTGGGAGGGATGGATTCATATGTCCATAAATCCTAGACACATTGACTCCTACCCACCCCTCATACCTTTTCCTGCCTAGAACTTCCTCTACTCCCTTTCCCATAAAAGACCATGCTCACAGCATACGCAAAGACGACATAGGCCCTGAGGGATTTTTTTTCTTCAGGGCATCCTGTGTGGAGTTAATCTAAAAAAAACACGTTTTTGGTTTTGTGACCAAGTTAATAAAAATGGTCGTTTTGCCTCCATTTTTTTCTTTAACATAGGCAAATGATTTGATTTATTTATTTTATTTAAAGGATGGAAGGCTCCATTACGTCTCCGATGGACGATGAATCTTCTTTTAATTGGTTAAGTGACCAAATTCCATTCCACGTTTGGTTATATCCGTGGGATTTTACACTGATGGGGTTGTAGCTGTATCCTTGCACCTGTGTTGGGTAGAATTTATTGCAAAATTGTTTATGGTTTCACTGGGCTAAACGGCCTTACGGACAGACCCTTTTGGTTCTTAACAAAAGGAAATTAATGATATCTGGCAAAAGGCTGCCTTGATCGCACTGCAATAATTCAGCGAAGTCCCGTTAGGTTGCATAAAAAACGGAACCCATATTTCTGTGAACGGCGCATCTAGTAGACTTTAATTATTACATTAGGTGGGAGGGTAAAAAAAATGGTAAGCAATTTCGGAAATCAAGATTAGTTTAAATGTTCCATCATAATGAACAGAATAAGTTAACTCGCTTATTTTATTCTCCGTAAATCTAAAATACAGTTTGTCAGTAGGTTCTCTAGGTTCTTGACAAGATATTACTAAAACATATAAAACGAAAAATTACAATAAAGAAAATAGGGGTAGAAGAATGTGTAAGTATCTAATAATTATTCTTATCGAAATATTTATAAAAGTTAGAATAAAGAACTTTACTATATTTTTTAAATATCAATATTGACTTTCTAACTTAAATACCAGTATACGAGTATTATATTAATTTATATATTAAAAACAAAAAAAACTTTGCTTTTATAGATAATTTCGAAAGTCTGAATTTTTCAAGGCCCGCCAAAACGCACCAAATCTACGGCATGTCGGGTTGTAACGTGTGAAAAACATGGTGAAAGAATTTTATCGTTTGATAGTTAGGTACTCAGTAAGGCTGGAATCAGACGGTTCACTAATCGTTCATTTCTGTATTTCATTCCACCAATTTCACTCGGAATGACACGTCTGAACAAGAAATGAAACAAAAGTGAAACGAAGATGTGAACATTCGCTCGAGTAACCATAGAGTAAACCTTCACTCGAGTGAACCGTCTGATTCCAGCCTAAGTAGGTAGGTACTGGATTATTAAATATGCCAAATTTTATACGTTTTTATTCTTAAAATTAACCGCTTTATTTATTTGAAGAACACGTTATTATTTTTATTCTAAAATGCCAGCCTTATGTCAGAATTTCTTTTGCAGTGTAACAAAGTGACGTGGAGGGGGAAGTTTGGGTAGTATGATTGAAATTAATGTACTAATAATAATAATTGAAAACATTATTTTTATATTTGCAAGCTAATAAATTCATCCCATCACAAACAATATCTACTAATTTAATAATTTCTACATCTGTTGTATAATATTATGTTCCCATGGATTATAAAAAAATGGCCAGGTACCGCAATAAACGATGGGTTCACAAAATATAATAACAAAAACTTGGTGGATTTTTTGCAGGGTAGGCAGTGACATGTGCATTTTATATCTTCATTATTATAGGTATATCATGAAAATATTTTTTGGATAATTTGTACAGCTCTGTTTTTGTGAAAAATCACCCCTAGGGCGCTGTACAAATGTTACTTACCTCCTAGTCTTTAACTTATCATGTAAAAATGGATACAGAAACAACCGGAATTTATCAATAATTCCATTTTTACTGAAATAGCTTTTGAAGTTTGTACCCATCAAAGTAATATATCATTGAAGAAAAAGATAATACTAATAAATTTAAACGAAACATGTAACAAATTGGCACAGAAAAATAAAATGTTAACGGTACTAACTGGCACTGGTGTCTCATATAAATAAAATCGGATATGTTTATCCGAGGTATTATTACCTACCTCATAATATCGTAATCAGTAATCAGTTTCCATGGAAATATTAATATTAATGTATCTAAAGTGCAGCATAATTTAAAAATTAAATTAAAGTAGCACAAACTTCATTAAATTATTATCGTCGAATTATGTTCATCTAATAATAGAAAAAGCATAGAATTTTTTCTCATGCGAAGAATGACGAGGAAAGAATGTTGTACTTTTGATAAAAAATCATAGATGTCGCTAGTTTACAATAATTTCAGGAATTAAACTAAAAAGACACTTGAAATCGTTATTATTATGGCGAACAAACATCGACAGATTTTAGAAATAATTGATATTTTAGCTTGAGTGATATTACAATTGCTATTTTTCCGCTAAGTAGATATTTTCGTACTTGGGTAGACAGCTATTTTTGGCATTTATTTTGTAACCAAATAAAACTTTTTAATTTTTAGGAAACTGCACACAGTAATGGCGTTACACTATCTAGAATCCTATATTAATACATTTTATAAATTTCTGATCTTTGAAAATATCTTGGAAAGAGAATTTCATCTATTATCGATAGATCATCTCAACAAGATAGCGATCAAATTGGCGAGATCGAATAAATTGTGCATTAGATGCGGTAGGCGAATTTTAAACGTCTAACTAACTATCACGCCGTTTCACAGTGGGTAGATAGGATGGACCGCCATACAACTCTGTATTGGCACAAGCTCCTTGCTTCATTTACATTCATTCATCGTCAAGACGTCTCTTGTGCTGAGTATACACTTGCGATCCAAAACACGAATTATGGAAAAGTAACGAAGCAACTGCAAGCGGCGTTTCGTGCTATTTGTGGATTTTTCGTTCCTTTCCCATTCGTGGTTCGGCTTGCAGGTTTGGCTCACGTGGGTGGGTATACGCAGTCTTCCATACTCTTATGTTCTTCTGACTCTTGACATGGTCCAACTCAAGCATTTGATTCCTATTTCCCTTGATCATGGATGTCTCTGCCTCGGGTGTCTCCGACTTCTTCTATAATTCTCTTTCATGTAACACATTTTCCTGGCCTGTTCCTTCTTCATTCATCCACACATGCAAAAGTGAACCCAAGAGACTTACAAAGAACATTCTTCAAATGACGATTAATATGTTATCAACAATATTTGTTTTATTTTCATTCGAGACACAAAAGATCAATAAAAGTCGCTGTATGTGTCCAGCAGTAATAAACCAACATTACTTTGAATGGTTCTTTGAATCCCGGGGCAGAACGGGGTACCGGGGCGAGACGGGAAAGAGGCGGGGCTCATTACGGACGATAGAGACGCGTGACCATCACATACAACAGTTTTCAGTTCAGTTTTCTGTGCTGCGCTATACGGAATGTATGAACTGTGCCAAAATTAAGTACCCCGTTGTGCCCCTGGTTAAATTCCCATTATACCCCGGGTGTGGTTCAGAATGAGAAATTTCTCTTTTTTTTAGACACAATTTTTTACATTAATTATTAATTTAGATAAGTTTAGCTTTACTTTCTTTATATGGCGAAATAAGTAAATATAAGTAAAATTTGACACATAATGGTGATCTTACTTTCATACTCTCTCATATTATAATCAAAGCTTAGCTTCCCCGCTCCGCTCCGGGTTCCCCCAGTCATTTAACAAAAATATACATTACCACAGTATTTCAAACGCACGGTAAGAACTTTTATTTGCCACACGATCCATTGTTTACTGAAATTTACATATTCAAGGAAACAAATTCGTTCGACCGACGAAGGTGTGCACAAAGTTTTACTTTTCGTGGCCATTGTCATGTAAAATATGTGAGGGTTGAATTCTACAAAAAATGGGGTTGGAGGGAAAGAAAAGGTTCCTCGAGGGGATTGCAAAACAACTCAAGTAACAAGAAAGTAAACATAAGATACCAAATAATAAAGTATACATCAGTGCGAAGCAACGCAAATAATTCAGTTTATTCAATATATTCCTTTTTTAAATTGCATAAATACTTAAAAGTGACCAGCACTTTTTAAGGACCGCATTTATTGTGCAATAATTTGTCGAAAATAAAAAGTTTCAACTATTTGGTGGCAGAGCTTTTTGCGTCTGTCAAAAATAATGTATTTTTTACGCGGTGGTTTAAATTTCCTTGCTTACTTCTCAATGCCCTTTAAGGTTTGGGGGTAAAGGACTCCCTTTTACAGGTGTCACCGGGCAACCCTTATTCCTTTGGGGGTGTCTAGTGCTTTAGTTTCCAGGAATTTGTTGTGTCAACGAATTATAAACATTTTCAAAAGAGAACACAACGGGTTTAAAGGGATTATAATTTTGGAACCTTATTGTGACAGAATATTTTCGTTTTTGACAATTCAAATATGGTTTTCACGTGAAACGTGAGCTCCTCGTTTAGAGTCTTAAAATTGAATAGCAAAAAAGCCACAACTATTTTATCAAACTCTTTAATATTGCTATATGTACGAGTTACTTGTTTTATGTTATAGTCTCGTGCTACAGGATCATTACGCAAATTTTAATTAGGTAGGTAGGAAGGTAGGTACTGTAGGAATAATAATTTTATTAATTTGTCATAATATATGAAAGAATATTCAGGAATCTTTGATAATATCATAAATAATTGCAACAGTTCACTCAATATCAATAAAATTGTAGCATAATTTCATTTCATCCGACTTCAATTCCGAGAATTAGACAGTTTGTTTCGAGCGAATTAATACTCCTTTTGATGTCGCTGTATAGTATAAAAGTTACATTTACTTCTGATGATGTGGACATTTAGGTACATTTCCTCCTGAAACTCCTGATGATGTGAACATTGTTCACGGAACATGTAGATTTGCGTATAAAAAGACGTAAACTATTTTTTTTGTGTGTTTTAATGTAGTAAAAAGGTTGCTTTTAGGATGACGGTTTTTGTTTGTCCTTTGGTCGGACAATCCTCGCGGGCTTTGGACACTCCGGGACACTCCTAAGCCAAGAGCAAAGGAGTATAGCAGTAAAAAAACTTGAACACAGGAATCTATTTTGGATTTGGGCTTGATTTTCTTTGTTATACGTTTATTGCTACCTATTTCAAAGGAAATCTGCAATCATGATATTATTTGTGAATATCGCGAGTCCCATGATTGAGGTATGTTGTGCCACTGAAAGGAGTGGGGAGGGAAAGACGTTGGGGAAAGGGAAGGTTTGAATTTTGGGTATTCCAGGCTATTCAGATTTGGCCCCCAAGCATGGCAAAGATCATTAAAAGCTAAATTTTTTGTCATGAAAGGATTTCGATATTTGAAAATGCTTGATCTTTTTTTACTATAAGAATTGAAAGGTGAGCTTCGAAATAACATTCTTTGACGGCCTAAGTGGTTGAGTAGCTACGATCCTTGGCTACGAACCCGAAGGTTCGAATCCCGGCGTGTGCCAGCACATTTTAATTGACTATTTTGTTTTATTTTACAATTTATTCATTTCAAATATAATAAGTTTATTTATCCCACGTTCCAGATTGGTATATACTTTCAGTATTATCCTGGGGAAGGACCATCGATTCACAATCGAAGCGTTGATTTAAATGGCTTAAAAGCCGTGTTTGATGACCAGATCGAAATAGCCAGGTTCTTCCTACACTTCCTTTTTCCTGTCTCCTTCCCCTCACCACTACATTCAGCCTCACAATATACCCCAATTGGGGATGCCTTAGTCTAAGTGGCTCCAAACGGTTGGGAGCAGTTGGGGCTCTTGTACGGTACTCAAAAAACACCTCTTTCAGCTTATCATTACAGTGTTGGATAACTAGATACATAAAATTCGAAGGTTTCTGAATTAAAATTAATCAAACTACGAGCCTTCACAAGCGACTGCAAACCGAATCAAAAAATATCAAGAAACGTTAAATAAACATGTAAAGATCTGTAATAAATTCGGACGAATTTCCCACCAGAATCTTGGTAGGTCAATTATTTGTCTAGACTTCCATATCAAAAGTATTTCTACCTGCCATTGTGTAAACTTGACGTTTTATCCGCTATTGTATTGACAAATCGCATTATGATACGCACACAAGCTTATAGCCGCCGACCGCAACTTCTAGGCCCTAGAATTTCAACAGGAGGACAACTTTAAGATATTTCACTGCCTTTTTATCTGCGATGGATTAAAATCATGAAACATATGGATTTAAAAAGAGGAAATTAAAATTCGCAGCTAAAAAATTAATCGAAAATGAGTTCTGAAATAATTGACTTATGAGAACTGAGAACCTAAATTTGTTTGTGTAAAAATAAGGCATCTCCAAAGATATTTATGTACCTACGTTTTTCTAATAAAATTATGAAGAGTGTAAATTTTTTACTATCACGAAAAATGATTTATGGAGATAAAATATCTTGAGTTTAAGCCATCGTCTGTGAATTGTTAGGTACTAACGTTTTGTCCAAAAGCATTTTGAACAGTTTAGGTGAGGTAAGGTTTCTAAAATGTTTATGGTTAATAATTGTAAGTTGGTACCACCTGACGTAAGCTAACCTTAATATGTTAAAATGATTACTAAAGTTTTTTTAAGTATAAATAACAAAAAAGTATAAATTTATGTATATTTGCAATCGTGTATTAAATTTTGCCAGTATCCTTTTGCAGAACTATCTTTTCAGATTTTTATCTTATAATCAGTAGTAGGTGTCTAACTGTACAATGTACAATAAAAGATATGCACAGCAATTTTGATATATTTTACAGTGGCTTAACAATGGTAGAAATAGCATACACGGAGAAAAGGTTATTCGTAAAAACGATCATTTTAAGAGTAAAAACGGTTAAAAACGGGACTGAAGTTCTTACGAACAAATTAACAGGGTTTCAATGTTTATTGGCGGGAACATGTAAGAATAATTTGTTGGTACACGTAATTGAGTACGTATACCAACAAATTATTCTTACATTTTCCCGCCAATAAACATTAAACACTGTTAATTTGTTCGAAAGAACTTCAGTCCCATTTTTAACCGTTTTTACTATTAAATGATCGTTTTTTCGAATAACATTTTTCTCCGTGTGTATACCATAGTACTTACCCAAAATGTACATTTAGGAACGTATCAACAAAACAGTTATTCTTCGGTGAAAATCTTATTTCTAAATACTCCCAAAGCAATGGTCACCCAGTCAAATTTAATATTAAATAAATACCCATATTGGCTACAGCTAAGTTACAAAAAATATTATTAGTCAAATCATGGAACATAATACGTGTATTTTTTGTAGATTTTTAAGTTGTAAAAATTTGATAATTTATTGATTGTGAACGGAAACTATATATATGTATCTATAAGTAGGTACCTACCCTTTTGAAGAATGAGACCCCAAAATATATTTTTAAGTAGGGACCACCTACCTATCCAGGTTTCCCGCGAATTGTCTGTCCGCCATTTTCCATTCCATTTTACGAAATTTTGAATATTCGCCAGCGCGGGTTTTCGTTGCATTCGTGGCCTTGGAGATGTTTGTCGGGCCAAGCGGGGGTAACAACCTCGCTGCACTATCCCTCCCCTTTCCTCCACCCCCTCTGCCCACCCCGCCGTAAACTAGACACACAAACACCGATATCAATATACACACCCACAGGCAAAGGCTGACTTACACACATCTAAGGGGATACGCACACGAATGAGCGTAGATTGTAAATACAAAAAAGTCAAACTAGCGCGGGACAGGGGTTTGCAGTCAGTTTTCTTTATAGGGGTATCGAATAATTACGAATTCTTAGGTTTCTCTGGATACCGGAGTCTTTTTTTATGGATTTCTAATGTCCACAGAGATCGGTTTGACCAAATAATGGCTTGACTGTAAACATTCCAGTCGGTCTACTATTTATTCTGCTAACCAGTGACGAATGTAACATTTTGGCTTTTGCGACTTTCGGAACGAAATATTTTAGTTCGTTTCTGGTAGACCTAGAAGATTTTAACAAATCTTCTTGACCGCAGGGGTAGGCAGAAACTATCTATTTTAAAGTCGTTTGTGTGAGAGTACATGTGCACACTTTTGCAGTCCAGCCTTTGACACGAATCAACAAGCAACAATTTTTGATTCACAAGATTCTCAGGGTCGAAAATGTCATCGTTCCCGAGCATTACTGCAGACAGCCAACGAAAAAAGAACAGTTCGCAACGACTTAGTATTCTTAATTTAATTGACGTATAACTACTGTTGTTTGTTTATTGGTAGTCTGCAGTCGTGCTCAGGGGTGCTAGCATAGTCCATCGATAAGGATCGGTAGGATAATTGTCGGTAACTTCTCATCGTTCCCTAGAACAACTGCAGATCGCAAACGAATAGGTGACAGTTCACAATGACTAAGTGTCCCTAATATATTCGATATCATCTGTTGTTTGTACGTTAGCGATCTGCAGTTGTCCTAGGGAACGATGAGTAGTTACCGACAATTATCCTACCGATCCTTAACGATGGACTATGCTAGCACCCCAGGAACGATGACAAGTTACCGACATTATCGATAAATGCGATATGGATCGATCATGCTTGGTACTCCGACCTTCTCAATTACGTAAGCTTATTGACCCCAAAAGTCTTTTTTTCTCTTCTTCTTTTGCTCACGTTTGTGGCATTGTGTGTATTTTCGGATCACGTTATTTGTATAAAAAAAATATTATGACTGCAACGAGAATGTTGTCGATGTCTGGCAATACAGAAAATAATCGGCCAAACTACGATTATGGCCGGTCCCTTTAAAACCGCACCCACATACAGATGATTAATTTCGTGAACACCTCGCAGCAAACGGCAGTAACCAGCTAACATCTACTCGTACGAGAAAGCCATATCTATTTATATTGCATGTGTGTACAAAGTTTCCTTTTTGAAATGCGCTTGCACTAAGGTCTTATTACCTACTTACTAATTTACGATGGACACAGTAGTTACTTTTTATTTTTAAATATGTGAATACCGCATAAAAGTCTCAACTGCCCGGAGTCAGTGGGACCATGACTAAAGGGATTGGAGGAAAGGGGATTGGGAAGAGCAAGGTACAGATGTACCAGGCACGAAAAAATATTTGCAAGGAAGTAAGTTAATACAAAAACAATCAAATTTGTAAGAGAAAACAAATCCCGTGAAATTAACGGGATATTTTAATTTATTCTGCAGTAATGAAAAATACAATTAAAATAATTTTCTAGTAACTTATTATACACATCATATTACACATGGGGTGAGATTTGTCTAGGTTTTGGCCGCGGATGATCTGGACATACTGAACCTTAGATTCCTACCCAACCCTCATATCCTTTTAATTCCCAGAACTTCCTCTCCTTCCTTTCCTTAAAAATACCCTCCACACAGCATCCCCAAAGATGACATAGGCCCTAAGGGAAATTAAGGGCCGCCTGTGTGGACCTAATGTAAAAAAAATATAGGTAGGTACCCACTTTATCGTTTATCTGATTTTTTCACGCAATCAGTTCCATTTTTGGAAATGATATTGAGCTTCCAAGCAAATCGTGAGTTCCAGAGTTTATTGAACCAGAGTTACGCAGGACAGAAACTGAACACAACCGAAAAAAGTATTTTTGATTAGCAATAATGTGAAGAGTGAGTTGAATTTGTTTTAAAAATAATTCAGAAAATCAGAAAAAATGTAAATACATAAAACAATAAGGCTAAATACTTTTTCGTTGTTTGTTTTCACCCCAAAAACAAACAACGAAAAAGTATTTAGCTTTATTGTTTTGTGTATTTACATTTTTTCTGATTTTCTGAATTATTTTTAAAACAAATTTTAAACAAACAACGAAAATGCTTTTGGCCGTGAAAATCTAAAAACGTATCCAATATAAATACTGTACACGAATATACCAACGTTTGATAAAAAGGATGAATCTATTAGTTTTGCAATAAAGCATAAAATTATCAAGCATTTTTGAAATATCAATGAAAGAAAGACTAATGAAGATTTTAGCAAAATCTAGAAATAAAATAATTGTCTTAGTATGATAATTATATTATTAGACAGAATATAATTATCATACTAAGACAATGTCTTTTAAACAGTGCATCGCTAAAGTCAGCCAATCCAGCTTTGTTGTGGGTAGGTGGCAGTAGTACACACACAACAAAGTATAAAGCCAACCGCCCTTCGCCCTTCGGCACAACTCACCTGCAGTCATTTAGTGTAATAATTCGCTTTCCCCAAGGTTTAGCCTTATCATCCCCTGGTATCGATCATTCGTCCCCTAAAATATCTTGCCCACCCCTCCGAGGGCTTGTATTTCGCCACCGAAAACAAAGGTAAATGCGGTTTGCGTTATTTTAATGAAAAGGTGCAACCGAAGAGTAATGCAAGCTCCGCCGACATGTGCCTGACCCTTAGCCCTGAAACTAATGGCTTCTAGCCGTTTCACGTGCCATTAATTTGGTTATTGATTATTTCTACGTTTTATCAGAAATTATTAAATTGAATTAAATAAAACTTAAAAATTGTTGATCTTATCTTAAGATGGGTAATCTAAAACCCTTGGTACAGTGTTGTGCAAATTAAGGAATCCTGGGCAATTGTTATGGTAAAACCGTTTACTGTACAATTACCATAACGATAATTAATTAAAAAAATATGTCCCTTTTGGTTTCAATAACTGCTTTTACTCGTTTTTAAATGAATTTCACTAGTTTTTTTATAGTTTTCAGAGTCGCTCTTGAGGTGATTTCTCACAAAACGGCGCTCTACAAATTATTGAATTATTATTATTAGATATAATCATCTGTCATCTTTGTATTTGTAGTGCAGTTGATTTTGCAGTCTAGCTTTGCAAATGGCTCATACATTCTCAATATGGTTCAGATCGGGGAATTCCCGGGCCAATCTACAACAGTTATCTCCTTATCCTAGAAATATTTCAACATTTCCTTCAACTTGTGGCAGGGACCAGATTCCTGTTGAAGATTTGGTCCTCCTTAGGATTGGCACTTTTCAAGTTTTTGTATTTGAAAGAGATACTTTGAAATTACGAAATTTTAGCTTGTTACAGCAGTGTTATCGTTGTAAAGAAATTGCTGTAACCAATTTTCACTATAGTTGCGAATTGTTAATGGTTGGAGCAAGCGAATGATTATTTTGTACCTTCTATTTGCCAAATGAAGTTAGACAACAAGTCTCTCACGAATACCTACGGTAGACTTCTGGTAATAAGTCCTTTTAAAAACCTTGATATATATATTGATGGGAGATAGGATTCTTGAGAGAAAGAATGAAAGTCGATCGATAGAACAAGTTGCTGAAAGACAAATGTTGAACAGGAAGATGTATGGATACAAGGAGGAATGAAATACTTGGTGTCGGATCACGTTAAAAGTCAAAGAACACCTTCGCAACCTTCACTGGCTTAAGTGCCCTGAAAGAATCCAGTACAAACTGTGCTGGATGGTGTTTAAATCCATCAATGAAATGGCCCCACATTACATCTCTGAACTATGCGTCCCGGAAAACATTGGTCCAAGGCAGTCAACCCTTAGATCAGCAACATCATCAGCTCTAGGTAGACTGATAGAACCTAAACGAAAGCCAAATACTAAGTTTGGAGATCGTGCATTCGAAGTATCTGGGCCTGGAACAAACTCCCTCCGGAACTAAGGTGCATAACAAGCCCAACAGAATTTAGGTCAAAACTAAAAACCTACTTATTTAGGCTCTCATACCCTTAAATTTAATAAATCTATTTGTATTGTGTATTGCCTACAATTTATCTCAATCTATTTTCTTATTAGATTAACATCATTCGAAGCCTTCACAGCAATCCGTCGCTTAACGAGAGACTGAGACTTCATTTAAGAAAATAAATAAAATTCATGTACTACTCTGTACCGCCCATTAATTAATTTTGCTTTTCCCAAACACGTTTATTAAATAACATTAGTGTTAAAAATATACCAGGATCAAATAATTACTTTTCCAACAACATGTGTTCGCTATTATGTCCTCTGCGCGCAAACTGTATATAAATAAACATCTTTTAACTTTAATCTCAAGTGACCTACCAGGTAAGTATGGTCCTGTACATTTTCATTGAAAAAATATATATATAATAATAATCAATAAATTAAAAAAAAAAAAAAAAAAAAAAAAAAAAATACATGTACATTTACATTTTTGGGCAGCACCGCGCTGGTTGTTCAGATAGTTTTGTATCGCTGATCAAAGAACCGGTGGATTTGCATCCATTGTTTTAGCCATAGGTTTTTTATATTTTCTAGTGTGTAGTTAGAAGTAAGATTGTAGAAATTATTGAAATTTGTACAGCGCCCTTGAGGTGATTTTTCACAAAAACGGCGCTATACAAGTCATCCAATTATTATTATTATTATTATTAAAGTAAAATATGAGAAATCCCCCAGGAAAATTGCATGGCAATTGATTGCAGAGAGTTAGTATAAGGTTAAAAGGTTGTTTACTGCAAAAAACGAGTGCATTACTTTTCTAGGTTAAGCAGCATTTTGAAGTATCATGGTTTATATTGGTTAACTGATAAAAATGCTAAATCATTAGCATATTTTAATAAATAGTGGGAAAGATAATGAAGTGATGACAAATTTAATTGATGGCTGCCAAAATAAGATAACACGGGAAAAGCATTTAAATCAAGGGTGGCCAAACCGCGGCCCGCGGGCCGCATGCGGCCCGCTGGCTGTCTACTTGTGGCCCGCGGAGCATATGCAGAGATTTTTTTTCTTTTGGTGTACATAAAACCACCAAAAGAACATTCCAACGTGCGTGGTTCGTATCATATTTCATGTATGGAAGTATCTCAGTACATTAATTCAAACAAAATTCAAACATTGAAACAAAATCGAAGCCATATTCAGATGGTGAAATGGTTAAGGAATGTTTGGAAAGTGTTTTTGAAATTCTGTGCCCAGAAAAAAAAAACGGATTTCTTAAAAATAAGCCTGTCTCGTCAAACTATCACTAGGCGTGTCGACGACATTGGAAACCATATCGAAGATAATTTGAAAAATCGAGCATCCAAGTTCATAATTTATGCTCTAGCATTGGATGAAAGCACAGACCTGACAGATACCGCCCAAGTGGCGATTTTTATCAGGGGTGTTGATGTCCACCTTAAAAATAGAAGAATTAGCGGCACTGTATCCACTTAAGGACACTACTTGCTCACGAGATTTGTTTGGAGCAGTTATTTCGACATTGAATCGCTTTTCGTTACAACTCAACAACATATCGGGCTTAACAACAGATGGTGCTCCAGCAATGGTTGGGAAACACGAAGGTTTAGTAAAATTGATTGAAAATGAGGCCTGCAAAGTTGATAATATTTCGATGCTAATTTTTCATTGCATTATTCATCAGGAGAATTTATGTTCCAAGTCCCTTAAAATGGATCATGTCATATAGGTGGTCATCAAAACAGTTAACTTTATTAAGTCGAAGGGGTTGAATCACCGTCAGTTCCAAGAGTTTCTCAAATCTTTGGATTCACAGTATTATGACGTTACATTTTATGCAGAAGTAAGATGGCTGACCCGTGCCAAAATGTTGAAAAGAGTGTTTGATTTGAAGCACGAAATACAATCATTCTTTGCAAGCAAGTCAAAAAGTATCCCAGAATTTGAAGAACAAGGAGTGGGTTAGCGACTTTGCATTTCTGGTCGATATAGTTAGCCACTTAAATGTTGTTAAAGGACTCTACTAACGATGCTGCAAACAGCCCGTCATATCGGGCTGTTAGCAGCTGGCTATCGTCTCCGGTCTCTTTTTTCCTCGTGCGAACCCGTAAACATTTTGTTTCACGTTGCCTTCTGTCTCTTTTATTACACAACAAATTCAATATCACCATCTCATTTCACTGCGGCGCATCGGTTGGTACTAGAGGCAGGCGGTTTCTTCCAATTTGCAGTCAACGTGAAACAGAGTGTTACGGGTTCGCATGAGGAAAAAAGAGACAGGAGACAACCTCCATCCTTCGATTTTTAGCCAGCTGCTAACAGCCCGATATGTCGGGCTAATTATTATTTATTATTTATTAATTATTCGTTATCAACATCGATGCACTTAGTTCTGACAAACAATAATCAGACGTCTCACTAAAATTTATTATTTTCGTTTATTTTTTATTATTTTTTTTTGTATTGTAGAACTTTAAATTAATAAATATGTTTGATTTTTATTTTGGTAATATTCAACTCAGGTCCGGGCATACGTCATTTCTATGTCTACCTACGTAAAATTGTCGTGAAAACAGGTTTATGTGCCCAAGCGGTTAAAAAAACAATATATTTCTTGTTTTCTTTGAATAATAAAATAAATTTTGTTGTGCGGCCCGGTAGGAAATCTCATTTCTAAAATCTGGCCCGGCTGCTGAAAAGGTTGGCCACCCATATTTTAAATGGTCCATTTGTAAATCCATACGTCCCAGGTAGCCGCACTAAATCTTCCACACTCATTTTAATCTGCAAAAAAGACACCTAATTAATGTTCTGAGCCTAAAACACAAGGGTAGGTTTTAGGGGAACTAAAAAACGGACCTTTAAGAAGCAGGGGCGGGCTGTTTTTTGAAAATCAGTGTTTCTCTCCCACGGTATTGCTGCTTCCAAACAGATACATGTGGGAATTTAGTTCCAACACTGAAATCTTTTCGTATTCCGGTCTAGTTATTGCCAAGTCTCCTGCTGTCAACTTTTGCACCTGTTATGACAATTAGGGCAGGTAGATACCGCTATAATCCGCTGAGAGCTTCGTTGTAACTTTTCTTTCTGTTAAACTTGTCCGTTATGATGAGAAAGAGAGAGAGGTTACAACATAGCTATCAGCGATAAGCCCGTATTATAATTTTCTGCTCATTATTTACCGGTTCGCTGGGCCTATCTATTTTATCCCAGGGTATTTTAAAAATACTAGGTAGACGATTATTTGGATAAATTAGGCGATTTTTTAAAAAGAAGGGCAAATAATGTAGGTCTGCGCGGATGTTAATAATTTAATGCCATATTGCTGATATATTGGTGACTATGATATAAATCAAGGGCTTACACAACTTTCTTTTATAAACGACTTCCGCCTACCTTTGCCTTCGCCGTTCATAGCATTTGTGGAGAATAAATTGAATGAACGAATTGGAACTTAGATATTAACTCATGTTAATTATTATATTATGGCAGTTTGTAGTTTGCGTATCTACAAATATAACTGAAGAGATTAGCCGATAGAGGGGCATTGTAGGATCGTCTATGTGCTTGGAAGAAGGTCAAATTTACCTTACTTTGGGTGAAAAGGAAAATTTCCAGGTCAAACGTAACTACTTCAAACTAGCAACATTCATGAGTCATGAAAAATAAATTTAATAAAATGATAAAGAAAAGAAAATCTTGTTTTTATTTTTTTAGTAACAAAAAAGGTGTTTGGGATTGATTGCGAGTTTCAGTATTTTTCAGTGAAAATAGGGGAATATGAAAGTAATGTCATCATGAATCGTAGATAATACATCTACCGTAAGTTATGTAAGAAAGTAAACCACTGAAGTACCTAACGCGTTTAATTGTGATTTATTTATTACCTACTAACTATGTAGGTATGTTAAAAAAAAATATACTTATTTTTTTTAAAATTTTAAATTGATAAACTAATGTTTAAGACAAGAACTTTTTATGAATAGCACAAAGGGTAACAATTATTATAAGCAATAATTATTGAGCTGAAACACTCATCCATATTGAAAAACCTCCCGAGAAAAGATACATGCCGCCGACGGGACTCGAACGCGGCTCCCCTCTGATTGCCGTTCAGGAGCTCTATCCACTAAGCTTTTGGATAGAGCTCCTGACCGGCAATCAGATATCTTTTCGGGAGGTTTTATAAATATAAATGAGTGTTTCAGGATAATAATTATTGCTTATAATAAGATATACTTATCTACGTTATGTAGTATGTTCATCTCTACGTAGGTACCAAATTATATTAGTTTGGTTTATACTTTTATTCTATCATTGTCTATGCCTTACCTTAAAATATTCAAAAATATCTAAGATTTAGTTCGTGAGGCCTTTGTTGACGATTTCGAGACAAGTGCATTATAATACTTCGCGGGAGATTACTAACACTCACACAAAACACGCACACATTCTTAAAGTTACGCATTATGCGTAGATATACGAATGTGGACACACACACACACACGCACGTCCAAAAATACGGCAAGGCGAAAAAAAACAACAAAAAAAACACATCACATAAGACCCTTTTTTGTGCGCGATAAAAAGGTCGGTTACAAAAAATTCGGCTTGCATCGCGAGCTACCAAAAGTCGAAATAAAAAACTCCAGTCTGTGAAAGGGTTGGACTCGGTTCCCAGTTCCTACTTTGCAACCATTTATTTTATAGTTTTAGCGTGTTGTGTTGTGTTACGATCTTTTCCATCAACATGATTAGCAGTGACAATTTTTTTTTAAATGAAAGTCGTTAACTATGAAGGTAAACAGAGTGTTATTGCTTACAGACTTGCGAAGTAGTTAAGAAATTCAGTAAACATATATACTTTTTTTGTGAGTATCGCATAAGAGTCCAACTGCTCCTAACCGTCTGAAGTCAGTGAGAATATTATGGCAAACTCAATTAGGGTATGTTGAGAGACAAAAAAGGTAGTGATGAGGGGAAGGTGAAGGCTACGGGAAACACCCGGCTATTCAGAACTTGTTACCAAGCACGGCTAAAGTCATTTTAACTTTTTGCCACAATATGGCACTATTTCCAAAACCACGGATTTCTTTGCTGCCAAAATGTGGCAAATATTTTCTATATTCTTTAAAATGTTTAAAAGTTAACGATTTTATATATTTTTTTAATAAATCTTACGAATATGTGATAATAGACAAAAGATAGGTGAATTCATTGGTTATATAGAGCTATAATCAGTTTGTATGTCTCCATATTCAAATTCGGAGGTATGATTTTTTTAATGTGGGCGGAAAAAATCCTTTAGCAATCCGAGAAAAGAGTTTTAAATTGCTCCGTCGCTCCAGTGGTTAAGCAACGTTTGGATTCTGAATTATGGTCTTTCACAAGGGCGATACTGAAAGTATCCACCCCTCTGGAACGTTCCGCAAATATTCTATAATACGCAAGTATATTATTTTTAATGAATTTATTCTGAAACACAAATTAATCGAATTCAATTTACTTGTGTACGCCAGGATTCAAACCCGCGACCTCAGGATTCGTATCTAAGGATCGTAACCACTCAACTATTGGCGTTGTTTTTGAGAGAAATTACCTCCGATGGAATATAACTTGGAAAAAAGTCCTAAAGAAATTTTATTTGGCATCTATACAAATCTAAACGAACGTATAACAAAAGTTCTATTACCTATACCTTCTTAGGTACAATAAATATTTTATTATTTGTGAACCAAGACATCCTAACCTAAAATTTTTAAATAACAGCTAACGACTTATCTTACAGATATAAATAACGTAACTAATTGCAATTAATACAAACTCAACCCATCAATCAACAATGATTGTAGAACATTATGTACCTTTGCTGATTAATAAGTGCGATATTATATAAACGTGATATTATATAAACTCATACTACTCATATTAAATTTACATACATTATATACATGCTTACAACTTATTAGACCAATTAAAATTAGAAAGTTATTGTTGACCAGTCAAAAATCTAGCAAAATTTAGGACAATTAAATTACCAATATTGAAAACTGTGCACTCAAAAGACATAATATAAAATATGTTTATACACATTGCTAAGTATATATAATATATAATTATTAATTATATATAGTATATATAATATATATAATATATAATATATATAATTTATACTAATATATCTTTTATATTATTATATTACAGTCTACATAATATTATTGATGCAAATGCTTCGGTTATCCAAAATTATATTTGGAAGGCCTATATATCTTATTATTAGGCATGTACATTGAAATACCTTATAGATGCAATTCAAATAATCTAATATTATTATGTGATCTATCCTAATGTTTCCTTAAAACTATATAATATGTATTAACAAATATTTCCTGATGTATAATATTAAGAGTGATAAATTGTAGATCCTACAGACAAGCTGCCATAGCTGGACTACCCTTATTTTGTACAAATGTATTTTTGATAAATAAACAAATAAAAATAAAAAATAAAAATAAGGAAAGTATTTATCACACGATTACCGATATCACAATTTTGGCATGCACCATTTATGGAATCGGCAAATTATTAATTTAATATTATTTCTGTTCGTCCAGTCTATCGTGTTCGTAGCATCACGATATATTTGTATAGGTATGTGTGGCTTAAATACTAGGCTGATGTTATCTAATTTCAATAAAATTCACGTAAATATACAGCGGAGATCAAATTTAATTATGTTTATACTAAAGTACAAAAAAGTGTAATAAATCAAAATTGATCGTCTACACACGTGAAACCACCTGTTGGGGATAGGTTCAACCCTTTTCCATCGGGCTACACAACCAACTCCCAGACAAAAGGGATGGAGGAAAAAATGATCAAGCTTCGGACGTGGCGTATGGTCGACAAAATCTACATGAGAGGATTTTTTTGTCTCGCTATTCGTGATTAGGTTTACCTTATTCGTGATATATTTTAAGGTATTTTAATCGTATGGTGTGGTCCATGATGCGATCTTTCTATATTGTTTTAGAGCTTTCGTAAAAATACAATTCAAGATTAGATTTTATATACTTTTAGGACTAAGTTTGATAAAACTTGTTAAAGTAGATGATTTTTTTTATATGATTGCCACACAAGTAGCACTGCCTGGAGCTAGTGGGGCTAATAATTGAGGAATTATGGAAGAACGCAAGACCGATGTACCTAAGCGTAATTAAAGAGTTTTTTTTAAATTATTGTACGACAGATTAATCACACATTTACAGTATAAGATATCTTATTTTTAACATTTGGAAAGTTAGGTAAAGGTATAAAAAAGTTTTAAGGTTGATTAGAGTGATGTATTACACGGAGAAAATTTTTATTCTAAAATACGATAATTTTATTCGTAAAAACAGTTAAAAACGGGACTGAAGTTCTTACGAACAAATAACAGGGTTTCAATGTTTATTGGCGAGAAAATGTTAGAATAATTTGTTGGTTTACGTAATTTCGTAAGTATACCAACAAATTATTCTTACATTTTCCCTCCAATAAACATTGAAGCACTGTTAATTTGTTCGTAAGAACTTCAGTCCCATTTTTACGAATAAAATTATCGTATTTTAGAATAACATTTTTACCCGTGTAGAAATAATATTTCTAATGTTTTAGTAATTTCATTCATTAGCACTGTACCAAACATTCCTCTTGTTGTGTTATGATGTGCTTGAATAACTGCTGTTCTACCATGTGATTGAAAAAGTTGCGGTGACTACTTCGACTGAAATTTTCAGGCACGTGGATGATTCGATAATTTAAGAGGTGGATGAACAGAGAAAGGAGAGTTGGTCGATTTATGAAGGCTAGGTGAATGGTAAAATAAGTCGGAGATGCCTGAGAAAGACAGGACATGTTATTATACACATATGTATAAACTTATTTTTATTTATTATTAGTTGTAAAAACCTTTTGGCACAGATTCTGGGATTTTACTGCTCTATCGACATAGGCGTCGGGTGGGAATGCTGAATGCTGAAGGTGGTCCGAGGAACTAGCATCATTGATCCCCTCGGTACCGGTACATAGTCGGGAAACACGCCAAACGCGCGCTCAACATATGTACACGGTTGACATTTTTGTCACATGAGGACGGGTCATTTCTACGACTCATTCTTGCAGGAACGTTCTCTGTGTCTCTACAAGACCCATGTCCACTCCTTTCTCTCCCCAAAAAGACTTTCCACACAGCATCTTAGATGACATAGGCCCTGAGGGAAATTATTTTCCTCAGGGCCTCCTGTGTGGAGTTAATGTAAAATAAAAATTTAGCATTTTTTGTACCTGTCTTTGACAACGTGAATCAGAAAATGCCGCCCCCCGTTCAATCGGTCAACAGACTGCGCAACCCTTGCTGTTTTTATCGCATAAATATTCACCCGAGGCAATTTGCAGAAAACTTCACGACAGCCAAAGTGGCCCCTTCAAACTGTCAACCGATCCAACTGCCTACAAGTAATTCAGGTAATCAGGTAATACTGGTATTCTGAGAGAATATATCATCAAGGAAATAAATCGTATGTTAGAGTATGAAGGGTACTTAACTTTTCACTTGGCATGTGATTTTAAATGCACACAATACAATTTCTTGTCAGTGGGTTATTCGCAGATTGTTGGCTCAGTAGATCGTCATCTATTTTATGTGAATACAGCACAAGAGTAGCTGCCCTGAGCCAGTGGTATTACGGCATCCATACAATTTTATTTTTGGGAGTGAACAGGGAGTGGATTTGGGAAAGACGATGGAATAGAGAATAGAGGAAGGTTGGAAAGTTCCTATCAGGTTACTAAACAAAGTTAACGGCATACTAGCTACTGTAGCTATAGGAACATTTATATATTAGCTTTTTCGAAAGAAATTTACAGGACGTTCTTACCCGTCTAACAACATCACATGTCGCCAATATTGATAGGGGAGCGTAAAAAGAGGATCTATTCGCCTTCATCTCAATTCACAAACGAAAAAGGCAGAATTCGTTTCATAATGGATGCATTTCCTAATAATTACCTGTATCATTTCGTCTAACAAAATACTTTCTATAAATTTCCTGTAAAACTCTTAACTGCTTACATAAACAAAAACCTTTGTGAGACGCTTAATGTATGCAAACATTTTATATATGTACCAACGCCAACGTGACAGCTCTCGTTTTGTAAATAGATTTGTCTGGCAAAGGCATTAGTTAAAATGAATAGAAAAAAAACTGTCGTATTGAAACTGAATAGAAGGGTAAAAATTCATTGGTTAAAAAAACGATGCAACTTTATTTTCATCATTTTTATGCATAAGAGTTTTTTTTCTTTGAACTCTCAGAGGGGGGATTATTCAGATGCTGTAATTGACACGTCTTCTTTGTATTTATTTTGAAAACCAAATTCGTTTTCTAATGGTGTGTGAATAGATTGCTTCGCTTGTACAACTATTGTGGAGACACGCGCATTTTTTATAAGAATTTAATCCCATCTGTTGCATTTAAATAAAATTATCGATAATTCTTAAGTGTGCTAGGAAGGACAGAATCTTTTATTTATTTAGTTATTTTCCTTACGTGGTAGGTATTATTGTTTACGATTACATTTTTAACCTTACTGGGACAAGTACCTACTGGCAATTAACTCTGTTATCAGGGCTGTCAATTAGAGATTTAATATAAAATTTTGGATTAAAAATAATAATTTTGAATAAGATTATACATTTTTTGGCCAACACTCTTCGGTCTGATAGTTATTATAACTGAAGTAAGTACTTTGGATTCTATAGTAAAATTTGAATAAGAAGCCATTCAGAAGAATGATATCATGCCTAACAATGATTTTTGTGATTGAGGTATGATATTATAGCCTGCTTATAACTATATTCCATGCAGTTGAACACATCTACTACTTCTGAGTAAGCATTGCCAACTGCATGTAATCTAGGTATAAGCGAGTATCTAAATGACTCAGTCCAGATATTATTGTTGCATTTTGCATTTTAATTGTTTTTTTTTCACCAATTTCCATATTAAATGCTTTTCACAATGTATTTTGCACTTTTGCAACATTCTTAATTTTATCTCAACCCATTTTTTTTTCTTCATATTTACGTCTGTTAAGTTGCTCCGTGGTAGAAGCCTTGGCATAATAAATAATGATACCATAAAAAAAATGGGCCATATACACTCTAATATTAAATTTTAGATAGTAGTTTTTGTTTATTTAAGCTGGAATTAGTTCCGCGTAAAATTTGGCGGTTTTTGTCAAACTGTCTGTTTTTGTCTTTCTTCTGCTCTTAATAATCTTGGAATAGAACTTCACAAATAACAATCCAAACAACAACAACAAAAAATGGCGGTAAAGGGATCGTTTTATACCAAAGTTCTTGGTTTTATATAGGAAATTTTGAACTTTGATTGAAGGAAAATGGAATACTTACCATCTATCCAAACAAAATTAGTTGTTTCTTGAAGTAATTAAGTTGAAACGTAGTGTAATTGTCTCCGCTGACAAGGCAACTGAAAAAAACCAGTTTGCAACTAAACTCGCTATCCTGTGTATGTCAATGAGATGGCCCGCACACTACACAATTTCTCCAAAACCCGTTGTCATGGAAATGCAAGCAGTGACTCGCGACTCACCTTGCTAGTTGCCGTGGCTGGCCGTTGTCAATTGCCGGATGCCAGCCGATTGTTTTTCGTCTATGGTTAAACAAGCTGAGATAATAACAGAAATCGTAAAATTGTGTAGCGCTGTCATAGAAGTTTATTTGGAAACCATAGCAACTACCGAATTTTAGTTTGGTTTCAGTTGCCTCGTCAGCGGAGGCGCTAATTTTCAAAATCTATTAAAAGTGCGGCAGCTGTGGAATATTTACCAAAACCAATATATGCTAGAATAGAATGCTATGTTAGTTTATCCAGTTTTTTAACATTTTTTTAACTCTTTTATTGTTTGATCTGAGAAACCATTTTGCATTTTCAATTCATTTTGAAAACAGGTATTTTGAATTTGAAATGCTTTTCTAAAAACCATTTGCATTTTGCATTTTCAAATGGAAAAGTATTGACCCATTCCCATTTTGCATTTCAAATGGTTTTGGGTACCCATTTTGCACATCTGTGGCAGCTAAAAACACGAAAGCTGCTATAGATAAAACTGAAACAAAAAAATTGTGTTAGGGCCAGTTGTTCCTGAAAATTTCACGTATGAATTTCCTTCAAGTTGTCATTCACCGAAAAATTGGGTTGTTTCAACCTCTGTCAGAAGAAATTTCAACGAAAATTTCATGGAAATGTGATGTGAAATGGCGTTGATATGATCGGAGGCGCACGCGCAGACGCCAACATTGTGATTCGGCGGGGAACATACTGAGTGAAATTTTCAAATTTACTCAATGTTATTTTGGAGTTGAAACAACCAATTTCGTATTTTAAATGATAGAATAAGGACCAGTTGTTTCGGAAAATTTCACGTTTGAATTTCCCTCAAATCGACATTCACCGAAAAATTGGGTTGTTTCAACCTCCGTCAGAAGAAATTTCATCGAAAATTCCATAGGACCAGTTGTTTCGGAATTCCCTTCAAATAAGAATTTCCTTCAAATTTGAATTTCCTTCAAATCGTCATTCACCGAAAAATTGGGTTGTTTCAACTTACGTCAGCAGTGAAAATACTATAGAAATGTGATGTGAATGTGATCAGCCGAGTCCGGACCGTTAGCGAAATAATGGGAGGCGCATGCGCAGATGTCAAAATTGTGATTCGGCGGGGAACACTTGAATAAAATTTTCAAATTTATCGAACGTTATTTGTTGCTATTTACTGCTGACGGAAGTTGAAACAACCCAATTTTTCGATGAATGACGATTTGAAGGAAATTCAAATTTGAAGGGAATTCCGAAACAACTGGTCCTATGGAATTTTCGATGAAATTTCTTCTGACGGAGGTTGAAACAACCCAATTTTTCGGTGAATGTCGATTTGAGGGAAATTCAAACGTGAAATTTTGCGAAACAACTGGTCCTAAGTGATAACATGTCAAATTTGAAATGAAAATTAGAATTATTTCATTTTTTGAAACAACTGGTCCTTAAAGTAGTTCCGAATTTTTTCAGCATTATTATCATAAGGAAGCAAATCAGTATGTGCCTACCTACCTACAGTGTTGTATACATGTTATATATGTTATAAATAATGGACTTTCACTTGTATAAGACGTAGAAAGTCTCGAGGATTCCATAAGATTTCATAAGTATTACACGGAAAAGTCGGAGAGGTTCTTATTTTTCTTCGAATTGTGGGGGAGAACAAAGTGGGTAAAGGTCAAAATAGGTGAAGGTCAAAGTGACTGGAGGTCAAAGAGGATGGAGGTCAAAGCGGGTGGAGGTCAAAGTGGGTAGAGGTCGAAGTGGGTGGAGGTCCGAAAGATGAACGTGGAGGAAATTGAACTTGCTAGTCAAGATCTTCAATGGCATCTCAGTGGTGACAGCATTAAAGTTACAGGTAACACAGATACCGGTAGCTAAATATGGAACCTTCAAGAGTGACATCCATTTTTAAATAGATCTATGTACTATGTACGGGTATTTGAATTTAAATGTTATTTTCAGCTGAAACTCGGCAGATAGGCACGTTTTTTTGTGGTACCCACGCACACACGCGAACACATACGCATCTCTTTCTGAAATTAAATGACATTTTATTTATAACAAAATTACAGCTAATTAACCAAATAAAAGGCAAATTGGTAGAATCCAATAAGGATTTGGCTTATAGGGGTTAGCGTTGTTGACTCCAGTTATTCGGGAGGAAGATTAGATCTCAGTCAAATCATTTTTAAAAGACGTTTGAAAATAGATGTAGGCATCATAGTAAAAAAAAACTTTGTTTTTTCCGGTTCGTGTTTTTATCGCTTCTTTCTAACACGAGGAAACAACTAAAAAGAACCTATGAAGGTTGGAGCTTTAATTCCGCCCATAACTTTGGCATAATTTCCTGTTGATGCCTTATCCAAGCGATGGCTGTTCAGTATATATATGAAGAGGAGTGGACACGTAAACCGGTGGTAGAAGTGGTTTCACGGATTACTGAGAAATTATTTGAAGCTCTAACAACTCTCAAAATCCAGTTTTATTATTTTTATAGATATGTATGTATTTTTGTGTGAGTTGCGGAGTTTTGAAATATTAAACCTGTAATGATTATTAACATAGTTAAGCGTTTTTAACAAAAAGCTGTCCAGAGAAGCGAAGCTAGCAGTCCACAATGGAGGCTGGTACCTACCCTGATGTATGGCAGTGAAGCATGGAACTCTCAGAAAAGGGATGAAAGTAGACCAAATGCTGTAGAAATGAGATCCCTGAGGCGTATGTGTGGTAAAACTATGTGAGCGTAATAAATAAGATCAAGAAACGGACGGTTAGATAATTTGGGCATGTATAGCGAATGAATGAAGAAAGGTATGTAAAGATAATACATAACGCAAATATGAATGGTAGGAGGAAGACATGGCACGATCAAGTGAATCAAATACTTGAGTCGGGTCATGGTAAGAGTCAGAATAATAGAAGAGTATGTATGAGAGGATGTATGAATGTGATTGAGGCAAAGAATGTGTGCCAAGTCCGAGTTTGGCGGTTCGTCCTTTCAGCCTACCCCTGCGGGGAAACGGCTTGATAGTTACAATTTGCATTGAATTATTGAACCAGAAAGGGCGTGATGGCTAGTTAGTTAGATTTGTTTTGAAACTCGTTCGAGGCCAGGTAATATATATATAATAGGCCCGGCATAACTAGCAACTAGTAATATAATTTAACGTTGCTAAAATTATATTCTCGTAAAGTACAATTATTTTAACTGCGGTATCTGCTGGTATCTCTGTACTCATGCATAATATGGAGATATCGCGGATTGATTGTGGCGCCGCGGCAAATCAGTGCACGCACGCATTCCACATGCAGTTGACATAATGACCCCACCGCACTGCAATTCACTGCACTGCAACTAGCCTCTGTTCTGTAGACTGCAACTGCCCAGTGTAACTGCACAGTACTCGTGGCGGTCCTCATCATTTAGTCATGGCCGGTTCCGCGAAACGGAAATCGATGGTCGCAATTCGTGACTTCCTCGCAGATTGCATGCGGTTAAAATAGATTAGAAATATAAATTAACCAATGTTGTATGGGTTTTTCATAACTCATAGGTATAATATGTTTTGTGGTTGTACCTACGATTTCAGTGTCAATCATATTTTTTACTAATTAGATTTTCTTTATGCACAAATAGGAAGAAATAAAAGGTTATATTGTGAAAATTTTCTGAATTGCACAACGTTTCCGAATAACTAGTACCTATTTCTCTGTAGGTTTGTTGCTATCATTAAATTTGCATGCATGTAAAGATGCTTTGAATTGTAAAATCTAACCTTTTCGGATCAATTTTAATTTTAACTAGAGTATAAAACGTTAGAATTTCAAGGTCTTTTATATACCTATTTATTACATTTGATTTACTCGATTTATTAGAGATATTATTAAAAACGAGTCAAACAACTGAGTTAAGAAAAAAAATCAAGAAAGATATTTTTTTTAATATTCTGTTTCATGAACCTATGAGATTATTTTTTCTTTATGTCTTTTATGTATTATCATTTTAATTTTTTACTTTGTATTCTCAGTAGCTTTTTACTACCTACTATTTTATTTAGTAACTTTATTGCTTTCAGATCCTAGAACTCGACTGTGAATCTGACAAGTATGTGAATTACACTAGGGCCTTAATTCATTTAGTATTAAGTTCTACAGATATCGGCTTATAATTTGCAATTTGAGTTTCATAAAACGAGAAATCTTGCTAGTTGGATAGTCAAAGCTTTCTGATTATGTATATGTATTTTTGATCAATTAAATAAATAAAATAACATTAATATGAGATTTCTAAAATACTTTATTGGTGTTAATTAATTATTTTATGTTAATATTTAAGAACAATAATGGCAATTTTACAAAAACTTTTTTAAAATTTTTATATTTTCAAATGTATTATTTTCCCGCTACGCTGGCTGGGGTCGTAATGTAGCAAGTAATCTACGACTTCATTTTGGTATTGCTAGTTCACGGAATGATAAAATGGTTAGTTCCAAGCATTATATATATATTTTTTTAAATGAGGCAATACAATATTTTTTTATAAAAAACCAATTAAATTTACGTGATTTAATGCAGGTTATTTTCAGCAGTCGAGAGATCACTCATCATACTTTTTTTTTTAAAATTAACCCCCTTACTCATAATAGCGGTATCCGCCGAGTAATCATTGGTTTTGGAAAGTTGGCTTTAAACCTGGTTTAAAGCCGTTTAAACCATGCACACGCAGTGATAATAAGCCAAGTTTTTCACTGTTACGTCGTAATACGACGGGTATTAGTTTTATCACGATTATGAGTAAGAGGGCTAGTGTTTAACATAAGTTTTATATAAGTCTAAGTAAGAATTTCCCAGTAAAAAGCGGTTTCCACGAATGATTGGTAACAGTGGGCAGTCATTACTATTCAGTACATACTTTGGAAGCGTGAGCTGATTGCGCTGATAAACGTAATTCGTTTTAGCATTGTCCGGAAGGTCGATAAACACATTTATCATGAATTATCTGAGTCAGGATTTGTAAACAAGGAAATGGTATTCAGTTTTATATTAAATCTGATACAGTTACAAATAGTGACACAAAGGACGTATATAAGGGAGGGGGAGGTTTAGGGAGTTCAATCCCCCCCTTTCGGCCACAGTACCTATTTGTAGATTACATTTCTGAAAAATACGAAAATATTATTTGAATCATATCTTTTCATCAATGTGCTGTAAATAATAAGTTGTGGTAAGTACAGGTCCCATAAAACTTTCTAATAAATTTTCCAACCACTCACCCCCTCTCCATTGCCCTCTCCCCAGGATGGATCCCCACCCCCTATTGTGAATGCTATACCTAAGCCCTTGAATGGCAGTAGAAAGACAAGGAATGCGGCAAAGCTAAAAAGATAAGTCCTTGATTTTTGTTTTTTTATTTACTAGATTGTTAGTTTCCACGAAATGGCGAATCATTTAAATTTATTGAATTTAAGACTAATATTGTTTATACAAATAGAATGGCGTCATATGTGCCTCGCAATTTTTACCTTATATGGGTGTTCAAAATGTTCCCTAACTATTATGGACTTAGAGGCCTTGTGTTTTCTCGAATGATTAATTTCTTACCTAAAATTGCATGTATTTTTCGCAGCGTCATCAGCCCGAGCATCACCAGCGATAACCTACTAAGGTCGAGATATAAAACCTTGGGAAATATCTGAGAAAAATTATTGCAAAGTAACTGTTCAGATATCAATGTTTCTAAATGTCACACTAAAGCATTCACCAGAAATAAACATATTTAAAGTAAAAAATGTATTCATTCCACAACGAACTGTCATCTAACGGAATGTAAAGTTCTTAGGGTTTACCTTGATAAAATAGTCGATAAGAATAGCTTTTCCTCACCATAAAGAGACAAGGCTCTTGTGTTTGGTGAGGGAATTTTAGTTCAATTATATTTCAATTATACAATATCATGTGTGAAAGTAAATACATTAAACAATATGGTAAAAAACAAGGCATAATTAAGAAATTGCAAGATTTATCAATAAAGGATATGAAAGAAATAATAATAATAGTGAGATATAGACTCTTATAGTTGTTTTAGGTATTTTTTTTTTTTTTTTTTTTTTAGGTACAAACTAATATTTGTCAAGCAAATCGACTCAATCGTTTGTAGGTCATATAAAATACTCGGTTTTGTTCTAAGTACTACTAAAGTATTCATAAACCCGCGTGCAATCGTAATTAGTCAGAATTACACCGGAATATGCTTCGCCAATTTGGAACCCGCAGTATTACTTATTTTTATATATTTTTTTATATTTGTATATTTTTTATAATAAATATTTAATTTTTACATGTTATACATTGTTATAAAGGAAAATCCGAATAGCATTTCCTTGACATAAAGATACGAGGATTTTGTGTTTGTGAGTAATATGTGAAACTATACATAGATAGCATAGAACATATTCAAAACAAATTTATAAAATATTTCAACTTTAAATTCAACAATTAAGTGCTTCGAATGTACATTTTAACCATTGCAACAAAAAGAAGCAGTACCTCATTTAACATGTACCTATATTTTTGGTGACTAGATACATCTGAATAGCCTGATAATTACACACTTCATCTTCCTCATCTACGCCTCTTCCCCATCCGCACAGTTGGTACTCCTAAGGGGAAGATTAAGATCGGGGAATCCCAGGCTATTTGATCTGGTCACTAAATTCTCCCAAAGACATTTCAACCAATATTTCGATTCTGGGTGGTGGAGAAACCATCATGAACAACGATGAACACGACTCCTTTGATAACATTTTGACAATTTAACCGATATTTAAATATGCATTTATTATACGTAATGAATGACTGGTGAAAAATATGTATTTACTACCATGAACAAAATAATTGTTATTTTATGGGTATACAATTAAACAACGGTGGATACAATTAAATTGCAATACACCTTCGGAACGTATGTAGCAGTGTCAGTGCGATCACTACTACAAATGCAACTGACACGCGAAATCCATCGTGCAGTTCCGATGAAAAGCAAATAATAGCACATAAATACTTTGGCTGGGGTAGACCGCTGATTGCCATACATTTCCGCAAACACGCAACTCCACTTTTTAATTGTTTTTTATCAATTTTTGCAGAAAACTGTTTTTCACGAGTCCCTTACAATTTACCTGCAACTAATAGTTATATAGATGGTCGATGTTTCTATCCCGGCTACTAGGAATCGGTTCCTTTGCTCTTCTTGTCTTATTATTATCACGATAAATAAGACGGTATTTATTTTTATCTATTTATTTTAACATTTATAGGACGTTTATAGGGCGAGCATCCACTTTGTAGAATGATCTCCATTCAATCCTCGGTCCATTGAAAGATCTGTTGACCCTGACGAGAAGTCTGGCAGACCCTTTGGAGAGAGAGTTCTGCGATAGTCATCTGGGAAAAAAAAAGAAATTATAAATAAGTGTACATGAAAAAAAATCATTCAAATTATTACAATTACATCAAATTGTTACAATTAAGCCAATCGGTTTCAGTCCAATCTTGTAGGTTGCACTGAACTAAAATAACACGATGCTTTCCAATCAAAGAATTTCCAGTCAAATTTAACTTTTACATTATACAAATCCACAACTCATTTACGGTGGATTGCGTATTGTATACCTATAGAACACAACTACTTTGATGTAGGTACATAGGTAGATACTTATATTACAAATATAACATAGATTGTATGAAATTGTCATGTATCCAATAAGTGAGAAGATGTATTATGTAGTGAAACGTCGTGGTGTGCATATTTTCCAGTATATCCTGCTGTATACCTCTGACTAACACTACAAAACAATCATGACAGTTAAATATTATAATTTACCTATTCACCGTATTGCTATTATTTTTAACTGATAAAAAAATTATAATTTGACGAATAGGTATGAAAAATTCAATCAAATATCTATGAATTATTTCGCTCGCTACCAGGAGCACAGAAACCGGCGGAGTAACTAGTAGAAACCTCTTTGCAGTGTCTTATCTGTCCGCACTGCGCATGCGCGAATTTTCGCCAATGCGAGTTTTCGCGAGTCAATCGTCCCTCCCATTGGCCGGGCTGATCCCTCCTCTCAAATTATTCGCGACCCGTGATGGGTCCTCTTTGCCTCGCGTCTCCATGGCAAACATGGTAAACAGATTAAAATATCTCCTCTCCCTTCAATACCGAAGGGATAAGGGAAATAATTCAATATGCAAATCACTCTTGAAATAATCGTTTATACCAGGGGTATATAAAAATAAGAGGGACTTCGTCCATTTAAAGGGGATAAAGAGATTTTAATAGATTAAGAGGAGGGAAAGAGATGTATGTTGGAGGGGGAAAGAGTTGCAAGAACCTGTTTTGGTTTGGGGCGGAGGCTGGGTACAATGGGTGAATGTATTTCTGCGCGTTGGTAGGTAATTCGTATTTATGTACAGTGATCCAATATAATTTCTGCCGAGGAAGCAATTCGCGGACGGATTTATCCATACATGGTGTGTTGCGAATTGTTGATCTGGCCGGCTTGTCATGCTGGTTGGGAGGTACTGCTATTTTAAAGTAGTGGGATCGGTCTACGCCTATCTATAAATACTTAGTTATATTTTTACGATATGTACCTATAGAATTATAATATCATTTGCCTCTTTCATCTCAGCCTTTTCAGAGTTTAATGAAATACAGACAACGAAAGGTGTCCGGGGGTAAAGTGCATTAACTTCGGGAGGTGATGATTCTATATGATAATGGTACAAGTAAAATTAACCTGTTTTTTGAATTATGTAAATACGGATTTAATTTTTTTCTACAAATGATTGAACTTATATTTAAACAAAAGCAATATGCCCATTCTAATTGCTTTTAAATAAACAAGTAAACTCACGAACTGGCTCTGCATATGTTGGTTTTTTTTATAACAAGCATAGGCATATTGTTTATAATATTATATTTTTAAATTTAATTACATCTACATGTTCGTAATAAGCAATAACTTTGTGGCTCGCAATAAATAAAATAAAATATATAAATTTGTTTTAGACCACTTTAAATATTAATTACACTCTACCGGTTTCTGAAGAACCCTTCCTTCATCAGGAGAATATTAAAACTATCATATGATACAAAATATTGATAGAAATATACCAAACATTTAGGTACTGGAGTGGGAGGTCCAAGGGGGAGCAAAAACAGAGCGGTTTATTGGAAACATATCTAGAATGGGACTAAACGATAAATTAATTTGGTTATTCAATATATTAGCGTTATTATTTAGGATTTTTTAATTTCAAGTGCTTCCAAGTTATATAAAGAAGAAACTTTCTGCTACAACTTTCTGTCACACTTAAACATAACCACATTAATACCTCAGCACAGGTTCTCCTAGTGAGGTGTTCACGAAACATACAACATTATTCAACCACAGTTTCACCTTCTCAAACCTACCTTACACACAACCAAATAAAAAGTTCAAAAATCATATTATTATGTATAAATATTAATACTTATGTGAATACTGTAATATTATTTAGATATAAAAAAAATAATAAATATAAGCAACTCCTGAACGAAAAATGGTTGTTTTTAATACTCACTAAAATGCTAAAACATAATTAAAATTGTATGATTCTACTAAAATATAGCAGTTGCGAATTATGATTTTGATTTTAAAAAGTCAAAATTATCATAAATATACCTGATAAAAATTTTCCAAAAGTTTGAATAGTTCAGATGGAGTACCACACATCATGGTTTTGATATAAATAATATACCGTTGTTGATACAAAAATATTTTGTTCATACAAATAATTCAAAGTTTATATTTGAAAACGACAAAAGAAAAATTTGGTGGATAGATTAGATTCTACATCCCTCTTTCCTTTCCTAATGCGAACAGAACACAAATCATATAAAGGCAAATTCCTTTCCCATAATCCGCGGTTCTGTTCGCAAATGTACACGCTGCCTAATATGAGTTCACTTCGTCAATGTGCGTCAAGCATCCATGTTCTACATCCTATGCTACTTCGTTGTCCTTCATCCATTTCAGGTTCAGCTTCTCACAGCCTCCCAACTTTTTTCGGGATGGACATCTTCCCCTAAAATTGCAAAAGACTATTTTTAATAGTTGGTTAAGCTATAGATTATATTTATCTTTTTGGCCTTGGGCAGTTAGTTGTAGGCTGTCTTTCCAACAATTATTGGACCATTGCAGGTTCTTTCTTTTTAACACAGCCCTTTCGTATACATCCCAGAGTTATCTCGAACAACCATTAACCTGAGATGTACGTCTTCCAATTGCCAATATAATTCTGCTGTGGTGACCCTTTATCATATGTTATTATTCAAATTCGCTTATCGTCGAAAATGGGTCACATCCAAATTATCTTGTTATTGAATCACAAGTCTTTGGTATTGCGGAATACACATTATTATAACCTGTCAATAAATTCCTATATTTTTCCACGCAATATCATTGGATGTATTTGTGTTATTCAGTCAACCGTTACCTTGGCGAAGTACCTATAGGTAGGTTGTGTTTAGGTACTAACCAACCAAAGGTTTCTTAAATGTCAGTGTTTTGGTGAGCGCATGTGTTTATGTTTGCCTACGTTTCGGAGTGTCGGTGACAACAACACATGCGTTATCATCTTCATACAGCTATCAGTAGAAAGTCGGCTATATTATTCGGCAAAATGTGTCCGTGGCAAACATTTCGACACAGATAAAGCGAATCGCTGCTGTGCTTGTGTGTGCGTCAGGCGTCGTGTATGGACGGTGGCGTTTATCTTTCCAAGTAGGTTTGTATTCACGCAACTATTTTTATTTACAATGCGAACTGGAATCCAGAGTCGTCTGGTATTTCTGTGGTACACGGAGAAAAATGTCATTCTAAAATACGATCAGTTTATTCGTAAAAACGGTTAAAAACGGGACTGAAGTTCTTACGAACAAATTAACAGTGTTTCAATGTTTATTGGCGGGAAAATGTAAGAATAATTTGTTGGTATACGTATTTTAAGTAACATTTGCAATTTTTTTATAAGATTTATTTATTTATTTAAATACACGATTTATTGAAAGTAGATATAGTTTATTGTGATATTTCACCCTCCATGCTAGGGATGACCCTGTGTTATAGCGGGTGAATTTTACAGTTTGGGGATATACATTCATTAGTATTGGTTGATAATTTTCATTAATTAATACTGTGCACACAATTCTTCTACAATAAAAAAGTTATATGTAGTTAGATAGGATTACAAGAATAAGATTAAGAAGTTAAAGAATTATTGGAAAAGAGAAATTTAAGGAATTATTTGTATATAAATCACAGCAATCAAGGTAGAAAATAAAGATAAAGAATAAAGATAAATTATGTTTTGCCTGCTTTTAATACTGTGCATCCAATTCTTCTATAATAATAAAGTTATTATTGTTATGAATATTGTTTGTAAAGTCGGTTATTGTTAATTAAGTCGGTTCCTCTTTGCTGAGGATCACGACCCCATTCAATTTTCATCTAGAGAAGGATCTTCCTCGCGGTTCCGCGCTGCGTGAAGTGTCAAGGATAAAGACTTACCGGACAACCAGTGATACTCGGTCACTCCAGCGCATTGGCGACCTTCCTCTGTTTCTTCTGCCAAATACTTTGCCAGTGACTATGGGTTTCTCCAAACTGGAATCCTTAGCTTGGCGGGCAAAGTATCTTAAAATATGTTGTAGGTATATATGTACCTATTGTGGATGCATAGCTTTTCATCCAGAACGGACAAATTTGTGCGTCCGGCTACTATTGTACTAATTTTATCGTATCTTTCTCTAGAGATGTCTTCTTCACAAATTTTCGTAACTTACCAAACAGGGAAATTTTGGAGACTTCCTTTATCTTTTTTTTATTGGATATGAAACATTTCCTACTACAAACTACGAAGGACTTATACTTATATTGTCGATGTGAAGAAATGAAAGCGTTTTTGGTGACTGATAGAAAATCTATACCTAAATCATGGGAATATCTTTTTCTACTAGCTGAATAAACGCATATGAAAAAAGTATGTTTACGTTGTGTACAAAATATACCAACAACATTGTTATATAAATTATTGGCTAAAAATCAATAAATATAAAACTTGCAAAAATGTACCTAGTTTAGCCATGATCAGATTTGTATTATGCAGTATGTACCTACACGGAGAAAAATCGATTTTGACCCTCACGATAATTTATCAGGCCGTATTTATAAAACATTCGTTTAGAAATGTTTTATTTAGTTGCCCTGATAATACAACATGACGATACAACGAAAAAATACGTTGTACAAACAATGTATGTATACGTACAAAATTTGTTCTAATAATTAATAATAATAATAATTTATTCTTTCATTTTCCCGAAAATAAACATTGAAACCTGATAATTTGTTCGTAAGAAGTTCAGTCCCGTTTTAACCATTTTACGAATAAAATGATCGTATTTTAGAATAACATTTTTCTCCGTGTAAACCCTCATTTAATTTCCCTTTCCTCTTCCTCGCTTTCTTTGCCTACAAACAAAGCAATAAATTGTTTTGAGACATAAACGTATTAACGTTTGTTCTTACATGAGATTCATCCAAACCTTCCAATAAAAAAATATACCAAAAAACCTTTACGGCTTTTTATTACCGATATTGCAACGTGGCAACGAATTAACCTCAATCGCTAATTCTAATCACCTTCGTTTCGGTAAAAAAAAAGACGATAGCCTCGCCATTCCCTTTGTAATTAATTCGCCCTTAATTAGGCACTTGAGTGGAACCTCGAACCCAGTGCCCATTGCTTATGGCCACTATATCCTTGGCACAAACTAATACGCCAAATGACTTTACTCATCCGAATAGTTGGCAATACTGATTACGTGATTACGAATAGCAGTGGCGGCTCGTAACTCGAGTTTTTCACTTTCAAATTCTAATTTTTCTATAAAGATTATCTGATGCGGCGACACCAGAGTAGCTGAAACTTTCTTTACAAAACCTTTGAAGACAAATTTATTTAGTATCTCATTAAATAAAAATAGTACAACTTTAAAAAAATGGTCAACTAATATTTAGGGATCACTTATTGGGAGAAGTAAATTTTTTCATTAGAAACATATTGTTAGGTATTTTAAATGACATTCGCGGTGTAATAAACAAAAAGGTTGAGAAATAATGAGATATGCATTGTTCTTATGCGAGAAATATATAATATTGTATTCAAATCTCTTCAAAAAATAAAACACAAATAATTATTAGAGCATTGAAAAATATAATAATTTATTTCTTAATACTTAATAAATCTTATGCATTTACCTGTTGCTAATCAGATAAGTTACCAATTATTTTGTACCAAACATTGTAAAAATGGCGGTGATTGGTCAAAACATTTGTTTGTCGATTTAAACCGTGGCGCATGCGTAGTTTTGAAAGAAATTCGAAAAAACGTATTTTTTGAGATACGCGGTGTTAAAAGATTATAAAAAATAAATTCTCAACAAAAATTCTATAAAAAATCCTTAAATATCTAACTGCCCCCAATTGTCCGGAGCCAGTACGGGACGTGTTGGGAGACTTGTGAGGCTGAAGAGAGTGGGGAAGTGAAGGAGATGGGTTGAAAGAAGGTTGGGAACTACCTGATCATTTTTATTTTTAATGTATTTCATCTATAAATTATAATTATACCTAAATTATTTTTAAACATATGTATTGCGCCATATATATGTGTGAAGCGCCTGCGTTGAGATGGAAATTTACAGTTTTATTTAAGTATTTTTTTTTTAAATCCAGAGGCTCTAGCACACTCAATCGATAACGATCGATATGATAACTATCGGTAACTTCCCATCGTCCCCTAGCATGGCTACAGATCGCCAACAAATAAGTGACATTTCACAATGACTAAGTGTCCTTAACGTATTCGACATCAACTGTTGTTTATAATTTAGCGATGTGCAGTTGTCTTGGGGAACGATTAGAAGTTACCGATAGTTATCCTATCGATCGTTATCGATCGAGTGTGCTAGAGCCTTTGGTCATCATTTGAATTGTTGACAATATGTAATATCCCTTTCAACGCAAAATCACCATCCGCCACTGATTTCAAAAGCGATATTGCCACGTCAGGCCGTTCTAGAGTCGGCGAATCACGTGAAAGGGCCTTCTGCCCACGGAACCTTCGAGAATAGGTGGTCCGGTAGGTGAGCGACCTACCTACATATTATCGGAACCAGTTGATGTCGAAATCCGTGGAAAATTCACAATAAAAAAATTATGGCGGACAAATCGGCCGACTGGTAAAATTCGGTCATGAACGGCGCCCAACCTGCCTAGGGGCAATCGCTATTCCACTGAAGTCTCCTGAGATTAATAACATATTAATGATACATGTATTATAATAGAAGTAGGTACCTACCTAGTTACTGCAGCTTTATCAGATTGAATGCTTGGCCGGTGTACCAAAATAATGATTATGCGGAATGTAGGTGAGAGATAATAAGTACCTGTTGCGTTTCTTTGGTTAAAGTTTGAGCTCATTTTAGGGAAATCGTGTTATTGAACAGCAGACACGTAAAAGTGACAGAAAAAGTGCTTAGCAATTTGGGAAAATTAATGGCTCATGAATGTGTCGTCTTTAAAATTGTATTATGTTTCCTTAAACGTTATGTTTTATTTTACTTATACTTTTAAACCCTGTACTTACCTTTATATTCTGCTATTTCTCATTTTTGTTATTTATAATCATTGTTACTCCGTAGTGAAAGACAATTCTGTGGAATATTAACGCCAACGCTCTCAACAGTGCTTATTCTATAATTTTTCATGTTAATTTTCTGTAAATGTTCCAAAACAACAAATAAATAAATAAAATAAATGAAAATTACGAATAAAATATATATATTTATAATTTATGTACATAATACCTACTATATGAAATCAAGAACGGGATAATATAAGGGATGTACTTTACATGGATTCCTGCTTTTTTTATAATATATAATTTATATAATATTTTTTTTTAGCTTTTATTAAACTGTTTTAATTCCGCACAGCAGTTCCCGAGGAAAATAATTCCCTCACGATCTATGTCATCTTTGGGATTGCTGTATGGAGGGTTTTTTTGAGGAGAGGATGGAGTGAACATGGGTCTTGAAGATACCTATGTTGTAGGAGGAAGAAAACACAGAGGTCGGCAAATCTTTCCAAAGCTGAGCTCATGAACTCAAGAACAAGTCGTAGAAGCGGACCCATTACTGGTATATTTCTTGACGCCTGTGTTCTAAAGATTGCAATCCATAGATATTTTTTCATTATTTTACATGTAGTAATTGTGCATGTGCACTGATATTCGAAATATGTTATGGACCTCCTCAACTGTACACGTAAATATTTTACAATATACATATTATTTCGCTTACCTCCCATGGGTGTCATTGAAAAGGATTTTAAAAATATATTTCCTACGTTGAAAAGGGGTTTTGATAAGGGCGGCTGAGCAGACTAGCCTTGATACCCAGTATTATTATCAGGGAAAGCAGAACCTTATATTTTAGCTATGTAATTACGTTAATTAGTGAAATTAGGTACCTACATACACTAATGATCATTATAAAACTCAGACATTTGCGAGAAAGAAAATTTTGGTTTTAATTGAGGATAAACTGTTATGATTCTGAATGTATAAATAATTTTGGCCTATGAAGTTATACATAACACGCCGAAATAAATGACGGAATAAAGTAAATTTGCAGTGCGCTGCGTAGCGTTAGATTATGATCTCAGTAGGCGTGACCTCTATTCAGAATAGAAAGGTGGCTTGATATGGTTTTAGCTATTTTTATTCACCAAATATTTGCTCTGCTGCATATGGTACTTATAGATGCGTATACCTAGATTAACGGTTATTGCGGGACCATAGCAAAGATATCAAACAAAGATGAAAGGCTAGACAATTGTTTCGCGAATGTTATTATAAAGTTCTGCAAGTATTTTGGTTTTTATTTTTGTTACAGCTGTTTCGGCTTACAAGGCCAATTTCAAACTGTAAGCCGAAACAACTTGCAGAACTTAATAATAACATTAACAAACACAAAAATAAAAAAATAGCCAGAAACTTCATTAAATACCTCCCAATTTATCATTTGAAGTAAAAAGACCTGCCGAAAGAAATAAAAACTATGGCAGAAGTATACTCATTCGATGATGGGTATAAGAATAACCTAATAATAATTTGAAAATCTCCAACTACCACCACAGTAAACCGAAAATGTTGATTGTATCGTGATGGAGGACTTAACCAGCCGAGGAACTGAACTCAGATCGCCTGGTGGGACCCAGGCGCGATGCCAATCCGTCAATGACCTACATCGTCGCATGTTGTAAATTCCATGGACAGACAGACAGAATTCATCCTACTTCGGAAAATGGCGCTTGTGCAATGATGGGGGACTTAGCTAGCAGATAACTGAACCCACAACGTCTGGTGGGAACCCGATGCTTTTGTCCACTCAGCTACTAGCCGGTCATGAAAAGAATGTCATGAGACTGATGAATCGACAATTATTTCTGAATCTACCCGCTGTAAAAAGCACTAACTGCTATATTTTTGTCAAGAAAAGTATGACGTACTGAGTGTGCTGATGCAAGAAAAAATATTTGATGTTAATCACCCTCAGATAGGAGCATGACACGAAGAAGAATACATGAACAGAATAAGAATGGTGCATCAATCAAGCAATGCATCTTTCGTGATTCATCAGTAAACGTAACGGAGAAATAAGCACGCTTTGCTAGAATTTACAGCTCTCTATCTAACTATAAGATACTCTAACGTACCTGTCTGCATAATATTCGTGTTAAATTAAGAAATATCATACAGTTATAAGGTTTTAATATGGCTTTTTTGCTCATTTGAATTTCAAACACGTTTCAAAACCTGGCCAATCGCGTGGGTACATAGTGCAAACACGCACTTGGTGTGTGTGAACACCGAACAGCGAATCAAACGTGTGGAACAATCAAACCCGACAAAAAAAATGTATTCGAATATTTAACACAAATCACATTATGTTAATTTCTAGATATGTTTTTATGTCAAATTTGGCCACACTTTGCTAAGTAAAAAGGATTAAAAATGTTCTAGAAGAATAAAAAATGTCCCTAAATAAGTTGGATATTAGTGAAAAGCATCGACATATTATTATGAACTACCAAACAGCAATTCTTTTTCCGAAAATCACAAGATCAGATAAATAATATGTTTTTAACTATTTAACTTCTTCATTCTATTCTTCAATATATATATATATTTTTTATTCAGCCTTTCATGTCTTCTTTAATTTAGTTTTTTCTTACTTTCTTCCTTCATTTTCAATGTTGAAATGTAGCCTTTGCTTCTAGTCATCAGCAATTTATTTTTGTTAACATTGTTTATATAGAACTAGCTAAGGTTCCCAGGGTTGCCAGGGCTTTTTAGTAAGAGTTTTTGGAAATTAGATGTACACAGTAATTTTCCCCTTATTTTTACTGTCAAGTGTGCAAACTTTTATTAAGAAGTATCAATATTCTGTTTTAAGGAGTGGGAAAATGTTATGGAGTTTTTAGAAATCTCATGTGGTCAGTGATCTTCCTCTTGTTTTGAAGGTCAAGTAGGTGTGCTAAAATAGTTAAGTTAAATATTTATAAAAACTATTTATAAAAAAAGGAAAGCCACACCGACCGAGACACTCTTCCTTATATCGATAAATAATAGAAGATAGAAGATATAAGGTAGAAGATAGAAGATAGAATATAGAAAATAGAAGATAGAAGATAGAATATAGAATATAGAAGATAGAAGATAGAAGACAGAAGACAGAAGACGGAAGACGGAAGACAGAAGACAGAAGACAGAAGACAGAAGACAGAAGACAGAAGGTAGAAGATAGAAGATAGAAGATATAAGATAGAAGATAGAAGATAGAAGATAGAAGATAGAAGATAGAAGATAGAATATAGAAGATAGAAGATAGAAGATAGAAGATAGAAGATAGAAGATAGAAGATAGAATATAGAAGATAGAAGATAGAAGATAGAAGATAGAAGATAGAAGATAGAAGATAGAAGATAGAAGATAGAAGATAGAAGATAGAAGATAGAAGATAGAAGATAGAAGATAGAAGATAGAAGATAGAAGATAGAAGATAGAAGATAGAAGATAGAAGATAGAAGATAGAAGATAGAAGATAGAAGATAGAAGATAGAAGATTGAAGATAGAAGATAAAATAATTTTAGATTGGTTGGTACCTCTTAGGTTGTTCTTTGTTATTAGTCTGTATTTTATTTTGATACGCGGCCAAAATATGCCGTTGAATGTTGAACAATATACGGTATTGTTAGTGATATATGCCGATAATAAATTTGTATCTAAGTGCTCATGTTTCAATGTAAGATTGCCCTGTGTTCTGAGTAAAAATCCTCACTCGATACCAGACATATGTATGCGTAGAAGTGTAGAAGTGTGGAGAATGGAGCACACAGCCATCGCATATTTTGATAGCGAGCGCAAACAGTGTTTGGCTGTGTGTGGTAGGTAGGTCTAGGACTAGGTGTGTGTCGCAACTCGCAACTGACGGAGAAACATTGCGACGGAGTCAATGCCCGACGATTGCAACACCAACTAACTGCGCGCGAAACTCACAAAGTAGCGTTGAGACGCGGTGCCTTAGACGTTGGTTTAATCGCTTTGTGGAACTGTTTTGAACATAGTCAAATATTATTCACGTAAGAAGTACTTACCAAATAACGGCGTGGAAAGAAGAGAATCGTCCCAATGCTTTGATACACCGAAGACTGAAAAGATCAACCTTCAACCCAATTCAAAAATGAAAAGTTGCTCGAAACGGCTTTAGCCGCATTTGGTGACCATTTTGAATAGCCAGGTATTACACCCAGTTCCATCTTCTCTACCTCCATACCGTTCTTACAACCATCAGCCTCACAACAAACATCAATTGGGGATGAAATAGTCTCACTGGCTCCGATTAGAAGAGGAATCAATTGTGTTTCTTGTGTGGTGTTCATTGATAAAATAAAAAAGCCATTATGAGCAACGTATTTAGAAAGTACAAATATATGTGCAAAATTTTACATTGTTTTATGAAAATGCACATGTGAAGATACAAATGCCCGTACAAAAATTATTTGTTTAAATTTAAATTGAGTAATTTATTTGTTTATTATTAGTGGGCTTTTACATGAAAATTTTGTATGTATAATCAATAATAAGATATTAAGTAGAATGATGTGTAATGTATAAAAAACTAGATAGTAGGTATACCTATGCATACAATTATAAGTGTATATTATAGAAATACAACAAAAAAAAATGGATATAATTTACTCGTAAAGTTTAGATTCAGAGAAGATGTAATAAGAAAAGAGTAATGTCCATATTTGTAACATACGTACGATAGTATTTATAATAATAATAATTGGAGAATTTGTGGAGCGCCTTTTTTGTGAGAAATGACTTCAAGGGCGCTGTACAATTTATTATATAATTCTTAGGCTATATCTATGTTTATAATTTACAAATGTATACAGAAACATACTTTCCTGGCCAGTCACTTCCGATAAATACACTTTAATTAGAAAGTTTATGCTTGGAGAAGATATCAATTGGCACGCTGAGGGCATTATATTGAAAACACTGGACATTGCATGATTTTACATTTACTGCCCCTTATCACTCTGTTGGTATTCATTTATAAAAATATTAATATGCCAAAGGTGATTTAATATTTATTTTGAAAGACTTGAGAATTTTAGGATTCTTTAGGACTGGATAATTTTCATGAAGTGACCGTTATAAAAGCTTACAAATAAGAATTAGATCATATTTTTTCACAATCTCGCGAGCTGTGAAGGTGAAAGGTTTTTGACTTTATGGATAAGACAGTCTGAACAGATGAGTTTTAAGTTTAACATTGTCTAATACCAATGATGAGTTTTAAGTTTTGGCTTAACTAGATTAATGATAGTATTATTTATGGAGTTATATTAACTGTTTATCCCTTTTCATGTTCCGTGAAACGTTTTTACCATTTCACTCCATAGAAAATTCAATAACGCAAGCATCACCTTTAACTTTAACGTTAACGTTATTAATTACCTTTAACGTCTGCGACTACACTATTAGCTGCCTACGCAAGTAGGAGTAGGTATCCACGCAGTCACGTAGCCGCTCCCATTCATCGCGAAAAGCCGTCGTGAGAACGGAGCTCTGGGCCATTATCGAGGTTTGGCCGCCGCCACGTGCAATAAATATGCAACTCGGCCCGAATGTGGGTCAAGCCAAACTTTGCACGTGCGGCTGGGTGGCGGCGGGTGGAGAGTGGGGGGGGGGGGGCGCGCAACGGAGGCGCGCACCAAGTTGGCGCTAGCAGCGTATTCGAGAACTTCCACGTGGATCAGGGATGCCGATTTTGAGATATGATAAAATAATCGTATCAACAATTTTTGTGGATTTTGGCAATTAACACACTTACCGACATTAGACCGAGCTGAAACTCGACAGATAATTTCGTTGTTGATAACAATACATTCTATCATGCTGGCAACCACGCATACGCACGCATTTCTCTGAAATTGGATGAAATTATATTCAACCACATACAGCAGTTAATATACAAAATAAATCTCGATCTTAACCGTTTATCATATATTGGGATTTGTTAGGTGTTAGGCTACCAGTGTTCACTTATTTTAGCCAATTCCTGGAGAGGAAGGTTCAATCCCCGGTCAAAACATTTTTTTAAAGTTTTAAGACATTTTAAACGTTTACAGCAGATAAAAAAAAACTTTTTACAAAACGTTACAGTAAAAAAACTTTAGTTGTAACGAGTTGATTTTTTATGTAACGTCTGGCAACAGCACCTTTGTCTTTTGGCGTAAAGACCGGGGAATTTCATCATGATTCGGTTGGGTAGCGTTGTGAGGTGGTTTAAGGTAGGGGCTGTAGGAATGGATTGAAGAGACACAATGCCAACACAGAGTTGACCTATACACAAAGAAAACGGAGAAATGAACCTTTCTAATGATTCTAACATCAACTAAGAAAGGGAGTTCAAAGTATTTCACTTGCATATCTTTTTTATTACTTCTTACTGTAAATATTTCGTTTATTAAATTTTCTTATAAAAAGCAGTCGTTGACACTTAATAAAGTACCCTTGTATAACAAAACCATTTTTTAACATTATTCAAATTCTATTTTTTCCAACTGGACCGGTTTTGCACAGTCACATTCATCTTCAGCTGGTACATTTTTATGTTTGAATGTTTACATTATATTATTTTTCTGAAAAGTGTTTGGTGATTATTTGGAGACTATTGCCTGCATAACTAGGTTCTTACAACCTTCTTTTTCTACTCCCCCATATCCTAAAACATCATAACATGTTATTTTTCTTCTACCTCTAGTGGTTCAGTTCTTTAGTGGAACCATAGAACTCTCTTGGGCGCCATCACATAGGTAATGAAAAAATCTGAATACGTAATACAGATTTTTGTCAGCCCTGTCCATAAAAATGCGGCTGTACCAATTGTCCTTCGCACTTGTGTTTGTGGGTATCGCACGCGAATACCGCCGCGAGTTCTGTTTATGTGCGGTGGTGAGACGGGGTCAGAAGGGGGCCGGGGAGGGGGGGGGGAGTACCCAGTACCTACCAACTACCAGCAGACCTACCTACTGCCTACCGCGGAGGAGTAAGAGATCCGGGAGGGGGGCGTGACGTCACCGGACCTCTTATCGCGGATGTTGTTCGATGCGGCCAAAATAACATTATGACCGAGTATTCTGATACTACTGCTATGTTCTGCGCTCCTGGTACTCTGTGGCACTATGGCGAACAATAATGTATCTTCTCAATTTACAGTTTTATAAATAAATTATTATTATTAAGAGACTTTGAATCACACGCGTTTAGGTTTTTCATTGTCATTCTGTCCCGCTCAGAATAAGCTCACACACAATTGCGAATGCTAAACGTGCGAATGGGACAACTGCCGTAAACTCTCATATTTACCTACAGAAATCGCTCGGAAAAGGGTTTCGGGGGAAAACATTTTTCCACATCCAATCTTTTACGAAATGTAATTTAAAAACAAAAATATCTTTTCGAAAGAAGATTCTATGTCGGGATGTTTTTATAATTTTGTAATTCTTTATGAGAATTGAGTTAACAGCACTTTTTCCTCCGATAATATTTTTGGATAAATTATACATGTTTGACAATGAATGTTTACATCAATATGAAACGCATCGAAAATTTAAAAACACACCGACGTAGCTTTCACCTTCTATTCATTTCGTGCAATTTTCGATGTAGAAAAGTGTGTTTTACCCGGGCGTCCTTTTTGTATGGGCCGAAAAGCGAAGTCTATCATCTTAACATTTTTATTGAAAGTTTTGCTTGCCGAGAATGAAGATTTCCTGGTTAGACGCATAATTATTGTTTTTATTGCATGTCGTTAATTTATTTAAGCTTTTCCAATAACCAGGTAGACAAGTCTGAGATTTGATCCAAAAAAATCAAGATGTCTGAGAAAACTCATCGATGAATAAACAACACATGTTTGTAGATTTGGGAGGCGGGAATGGGTACCGTTACCCCAAGAACCTCTTTGGATAACAAACACCTCTGCCATAGGTCATCCCAAGTGGTTCGCTACGTTTGGTGACTTTGATATAGAACAGGGATGGCCAACAGGTCGACCGCGGTCTACCGGTCGACCGCGAAGCTGATTTAGGTAGCCCGCGAGAGTAAAATAAAGTGAATAGGAAAATATGACAAAATAACATTATTTTGAGATGTGTTCGCGCTCTGCGTGTATGTAAGGTATATCGCTGTCTCTTTTCTTTTCATTTTGCATTGTTTTCTCGTGGTTTTCTCAATAAAAATGAAGCTAACTAAAAAATTATAAAATCATGGAAGGAGAATGTATGCAAAATTCAAATCGAGATTTTAAAACTTTCGCTGGACAGTAAGAAAATTTGGACCTGGAGTTTGATAGAAGGTTTGCGGATTTTGCCGCTCTCGAAAAATTACTAAGTTTCATGGTATTCCCATTTAATGAAAATATTGATATTGACACCTTAACCGTTAAAATCGGTAACTTAACCGAAACTGAACTGTTGTGGTCGATGAATAAATAATTAAAATGAGAAGCGACATATTTTTGAAAGCTAGGGCATCTGGTAGTACAGATTTTTGGAAACTGATTTGCAAAGAAAAGTTTCCATGCCTAAGAAAGGTAACTTTATATTTTACATCGTTTTTCGGTTCTACCTATCTTTGGCGAATCAACATTTTCAACGATGAATGCAATAAAAACCAAACATCGTTCCCGCATAACAGATGCCCACTTAACTTCGTGTTTGCGATTCGCAGTTACTTCGTACACTCTCCAATATGATAAGCTTGTGAAGAAAATGCAGTGTCAAACATTCACCCTAAAACGTAAAGCTTAATGAAATTTTTTTATATATTACATTGCAATAATAAATTCTTACAAATTTATAAAAAAATAGTTTTATTTTGTCACTTTTAAACTCTACCTTGCAGTCGACCGCAAGAAATAATTTTTGACGCAAGTAGACCGAACAGGTCAAAAGTTTGGCCACCCCTGATATAGAAGCTTTGGTCTAAAAGTCTTGTACGACCTTGTTGTATTGTTGTTAGCAGTAATACTTAATATCTATATCTATAATTAATCCGTGAAAATAAAATATTCTTAGATCAATATATTTTTACACATCTAAGTAACTTAGATATATCTTCATCTTCATCGACCGGTCAGTGGCCGAGTAGGCATCGCGTTTGGGTCCCACCCAGGCGTCATGTGTTCAATTCCTTGGCTGACTAAGTCCTCCATCACGACACAAACAACATTTTCCACTTACTGTGGTGGAAGGAGGAGATTTTCAGTTATTTTCAGGTTATTCGTAATCTGTTTTTCTTTTGAAAATAATACAATGAAAATGTTGGTAGCTATGCATAAAAAGTCATAATTACTTTCTTTTTGTATCAGAAACATCAATTGGGAACACAAAATTTGTTTTACTGGTATTTCAGTGGAAGGTGCTACTAAAAACTTCGTGCCTAATTTGTCCCCTAAATCTTAAAGCACAAGTACCTACTCAGCCAAATTCGTGCCCAACATTTGTAAACCGTTGACATTGTTATTACAACTCATTAATGTGCTCAGCAGTTCAGCTGTGAAATGATTTGCTGGCTTTCGTGTTTCCTCCCTCCTGCTTGCAGATATTCCACATAAGTTTCTCAAATAACAGATATAACATATAGAAGAAGAAAAATTAAACTTTATTATGCCAGAGGTGATATTTCACAAAATGGCGCTGTATAAAAATTAGCCAAGTATTTATAAAATAGTAGATATTATATTTAACCGGCTTATCATAAAACCTTTTAACATTGCCCGTTAAAATACATATTTTCTCTAGGCGCCGATATCGGTCCGAATCTAAATTTACAAACAACAGGCCTTATCGGATCTCGCAGTTACTCGTACGCGCATGTAAGTTAAATTGAGTTGTAAACTGAGCCATAAAGAGTAAAATGCACGAAACAGGTTGGAAATAAAATAAAAACTCGATTTGGGCAAATAACATCAGGACACGCCCATGTGTATGTGCAACCTAAATAATTGAATACATGAAGTACTTTGTGGGTTCGTTGTGCGGTTTGTTGTTTGCACCGCGGATTGTGAACTTGTGAGGGATGCAGCCAAGCGATTAGATTCTATAATCGGTAACCAGTAAATCAGAGACAAATAAATGTATATTATATTCATCATTGAAAAGTTCATTTTGATATAAGATGCACGTGGATCAGTCACTAATAGACACTATTTAAACCGTTAAACTATCAACCAGTTTCGGTAGGATCCCCATTTTCGGACGAATTTAAACTTAGTCCCATCTTATACTGATCCGCAAGAATCCGATATTCGATGATTTAAGTAACTTGGCGACTTATGCCATACACAGACACACGTTGCCGACATTTTGTAAACTCGCAGGCGACGCCAGTCTCCCGCAACTAGACAAGCGAGGTCGTCGCCAATTGCGTCGCGTCTTGGAGACTTTAAACATGGCATCACTTGTATCAGACATTTTGTAATAAGTAATAGCAGATCAATGCAAGGATTTAAATAATGACAACAAAGAATGACAGGATATAAATGTGATAGCTAAGGTAACTGTTTAGTTGTGAGTGGGGTTATGAAAGCATTCTAGTTTTGACGTTAGGAGAATTCGACAGTGTTCATTTCGTGTTCGTGCACGAGTTGTGCGCAAGTTGTTTGGCAACGTGAGTACACAACATGAGTATAGCATAATATGTAATACATAATATGTCCTTAGAAATATGTATATCATAAAACACTTTGTAAATTGAAGATGCATCAGAATTGTTTGTATTAGGTATATTGTTGCATATTTTTTTTATTATGGTCCTATATTTAAATGTCGTTAATTTATTGGTCAATGACATAAACATATTATTCACTGTCATACATAAATGTATAGACTGTTTATAACGCAAATAAATAAAATAAAATAAAAATACTTGCATTTCAATATTCCAAATGAACACCGTTTCCTTCGTACACTTCCTTTTTTTTTCCTCCACTCAGGAGGCCCCGAGGAAAATTATTTCCCTCAGGGTCTATATCATCTTTCGTCATCTTTGAAGATGCTAGATGGAGGGTCTTTTTGATAGGAAGGAGGAAACACAGAGGCCGGCAAATCAATCCACAGCCGAGCTGTTTTTCTTCATTTGAAATACCGGTGGAACAAGGACAGCATTCCCAACCGACGCCTGTGCTCTAAAGATTGCAATCCGTTTGTTAAGACGGGAGAATCTATTACGACCGCCCGTTTCTGCACAAGGTGAGGGTGTTTTTCAGGTACTGTGGGGCTCCAGACAAGAGGTGGCTTCCAAATTCAACCGTGGAGCGTACTTGCGATTTTGTGACTTCTTCCCAGTTCTCTATCTAAGACTAAACGATTACTTGCTTATTGTACAAAATTTTCGCAGTAAATTTAACGTTAGAAAAAATACTTGAATGTTATAATAACTGTAATGTAATTTATTATATTTTATATCATTTTTCGAAAAAACTTCCTAATAAAATGGGTCCAAATATATTTTTTATGTCCAGGTGACTATCTGACTGTGTTTAGTTTATTGTTGACCAGATGTTGATCTGTTTTAGATGTTTTTAATACACTCTTAACTTTCCTGTTAAAACAAGTCGTCGTAGCTCTTTCATCGTTGATTTGTTTACATAACTGTACATAAGGCTCCAACGAGATTGATATCAAGAATTTACGACGACGTGATTAAGTTTAGTGTTATTTTCGGTCACATAATCATGTTCCAAAAACCCAGTAGATAAATAATACTAACACCATCTACTTATGTACTCTAGAACTTATATATTTATACGTTTTGCATAATACATGTAGGCATTAAAATAAAAAAATAAAAAAAAATTATTTAATTATGTTGTACACAATAAATTAATCCAATTTGTGATGTACACAAACGAGGGAAACATAAAAAAATTACAAAGTAATAACAAAGAATAAATACCAACCGTTCATTAACTGTGCACAACAATATGTGAAAATAAAACAATAACCGTCTTACTTATTATACTTAAGAGCTGGTTCAACGTTGGTATGGTAAAGTCGACCTTAAGCCTGGGTTAATTAAGCCTATATTAATCATCCATAAAGAAATAATTAAAGTTTTTCCCTGTTCCGACCTTACGCGCCGCGTTATTATTTACACCGCGGTTATAAGTAAGGAGGAATATAATATGTAAAACAACAACAAATTAAGAAGAGATACTAATGATCGGGTCAAGTCAAGTGAAACCAAGGCATTAAAAAAATTAGTAAAGTTCTGGGGGTTATCGCTAAATATTTTCGGAATCTTGACACTGTATCACTGTGTGTCACACTGTATCACTGTCACTCAGGCGTTCCGTGTTCGATTCCTCGGCTGGCTAAGTCCTCCATCACAACATAAGCAACATCTTCCGCTTAGTGTGGTGGTAGTAGGAGATTTTCAGATGTTGTTAAGTTATTCGTAACCCGGGAATGTTTGTCTTTCTTTAAAAAAAAATTGCACAAGAGGTTGGGACGAAGCTTAACGTGAAATTGATATTTTAAATTAAACTTTACTACAAATCGGTTTACATTATGAATACAAAAATTTTTTTTTTCAATAAATTGCAGCTTTTCTTCAATCACTCGTTTTGCTCTAGTATAGAAGTAAAATAAAATTGTTAATTAATTTATAAAACATATATAAGGATAAACTCCTAAAAAATGGGGTTTTTCATCAGAAATGTATTTACGCATATGAGAAACAACTTACAAAAAAAAGGAATGCTTTGGCTAAGACTATCTGTAACAGTTTTCTTTTATTAACTTTTTTTACTGATATAATTTAAGATTTTCACGGTCAAAAGCATTTTTGTTATTTAGTTTTGGGATGTTATGCCGTGTTACGCTACCTCCTTCTTCAGCCAACGTTTCGGACAACGTCACAGTGTCCATACACGGAGAAAAATGAACTGTTAAAAACGGGACTGAAGTTCCCACGAACAAACCAACAGTGATTCAATGTTTATTGGCGGTAAAATACGTACGAAATTACGTATACCAACAAATTATTCTTAATGTTCCCGCCAATAAACATTGAAACCCTGCTAATTTGTTCGCAAGAACTTCAGTCCCGTTTTTAACCGTTCTACGAATAAAATGATCGTATTTTCTATTAAAATGTTCGTTTTTTCTATCAAAATGTTCGTTTTTTTCAAATAACATTTTTCTCCGTGTATGTCCGTATCTTTTTCTGATTTTTCTGTTTCGGATTTTCGATTGACTTTCGTTAATAGTATCTTCATTAATTAAAATATTATAATTTGAGGTTTAACTTTTTAAGTTAATAAGTTAAAAATAAAAATAAAAATATAAACATCTTTTGGAAAAGAATATGAAAAGTTTCGGGGTTTTTTAGTAGACAGCGATCGATCTTGATTTTGAGTGTGGTCATGAGGGAAGATTCTATATGGCACTTAATACTGAAAAAAATAAATTATATCAATTTGCAATATTCTAAGCGTTTTATTATAGTCTGTAAGAACTCTGAACATATTTCAACTCGATATGATCGAGAGTCGAGAAACGCCTATGTTTAAGGTACTTAAAAATATAGTTTTTGTTTTTATATTACCCACACTCAGGCAGTGCCTTAGTGGGTTTACATATCTTGTTTATACTATTTGTTATTATAAATTATATGTATAAAGGAATGGAAATAAATAAAGTGATTTTTTTAAATATAAAAGTACATAAACTTTTGTCAATGTACAAAAATAATAAACGTATATAGTACATAAATAATAAATATCTAAAAGATTGCTGTCTATCCTAAGTTCCAAGTGGCCCTCGCTGCTTTTAGGTATTTAGCTCAATACTATTTACACACATATATATATATATAGTATATAGTATTCCTCCTACAACTTTCACGAAGTATTAGATTAGTGCGTGTAATATTTCGTTTTTAAAGCAAATATTTCTCATTTATCAGTTTCACAGTATTCAACATTCACTCATTATTATTTATCTCACTAATATGAATCATTATTTTTATCTTGATCTTCTTCCTTGTGGAACCAATTTCAGAAACTGTAGGTTGTATTGTTGAGTTACCAATTAATACATGTTTGTATTACTTATTTATGTATTTATTTTATGATTAATTAGATGAATAAAGGGGCGATTACAGACCCAAAGTTTGAAAACGTAAATTATTGTCAAATAGTAGATAATTTATTACTCTTGCATGCACAGTGAACCATCTGATTCCAAAACAAAAACTTTCTGTACATTGACTGCTTTGTTTATTATAATATTATCTATAAATTAAAATAATGTAGTATTATCGTTTACACCGTATTTTAGGTTGGTGAGTCGAAATTTCAGGGGGTGATCCATGAATATCTAAAAAGTATTATTATTAACGGTATCCGTGGTTGAATGGCTATGATTCTTGCCTATGCATCCTGAAGTCGGGTCAAATCTCGGCGTATGCAAGAAAACAGTATTTAATTATTTTAAGTATTTGATTTTTTTTTTGCCCTTAGGTATATGAATTGTACCTACGAGTTCTCTAAAGTCATCCAACTGTATTTAGCATTATATATATTCTTATCTATTATATTGTGTTTATGCTTTATTTATGTAATTTGTAATCTTTTTTATTTATGTTATTCAGTTGTTTTAAATGAAATTTGTAAAATATGTAAAATGTAATGATATGTAAAAGCCCAATAGGGCGTCAATAAATAAACGAATAAAATAAATAAAATTAATTTGTATTTTTCAATAATTTATTAATTTAAAAAAAAAATATTTGCTGCACGTTCCAGAGTGAAGTAAAAAAATAGTTTTCGTAATTTTGTTCATGTCCAGATGATGTATTTAAACGAAACCAAAAAATATGTATGAACCATAAGATTTTTTGTGTCATAAATTCATGTGAAGAAATAAAGAAATATTCCGTTAGTCTGAATGCGTTGTTATATAAAATATCACTTTCCTTTCTCTAACTTACATGACCAATCTTAAAGCTTATCAAGGTTTTGAACGGTTCTGCATGTAGTTAAGTATTTACACGTGAAAAATAGAATTTGATTAGATTGTGTTGAAAACTTGTCATGCTGCAATGATTTTTTTCTCCACTTCGTAAATTTGTTTTTGCGTGAACGTTAATCTGATTTATTAATATTATGTTGTGAAACTAGGTTCCGATTGTACATTTACGATACAAAGTTCAGAAGTGGTAAATGTGGAAAATGCTTTATAAAAATAATTGGTAAAGTACTAAAAATGTAACCAGTTACACGCATTTATGCACAGCTAAGATTGCATATTGTCAAGGTAAAATAACGATATTTGAATAATTCATTTGAGTTTGTTTTTATGAATAATCTGAAGGGCAATATTTAATGAACTGACTAATGGAAAATATATTTGTCTCAGACAAATCTCCTAAAAGATGTGTCCTTCATTTATGCACTCTCAACATAGCAAAGTATTTTCGATCTCGATTTACAGTTGATCAAGTCCTTTCAAAAGTACTATCCAAACCAACTAAATAAAATCTAATTTTTCTACAACCAAATACAAATTCATGATGAAAGGGAATGGGACCTTTTTGGCCCGGAGCTCTGTATGCCAGTATATCAAAAAGTCAAAAAAGTCAGTTGATCAAATAACTAGGTCAACGTTTTTTTGTTGTTGTTTATTTTTGGGGTGTTATACCGTGTTGCGCTGCCTTCTAATTTAGCCAACGTTTCGAACAATGTTACAGTGTCTATCATCAGGGTAGATGTGATCAACGTTTGTTCAACGGTAGGTTTATGTTCAATTTGCAACATCGTTTCTGACAGAGCTGTGAAGCTTTCAAATATACACTTAACTGTTAATTATAAATATATACATCGCTCATACCTAGATTACATGTAGTTGGTAGTTGGCAACACTTTATAAGAATAAGTAAATGTGTTTAACTACTTGGAATTTAGTTACAAGAAGGCCATTAATAACAAATCTCATAAATAAATATTAATGTTGGCTTTTGCTTTTCTTTTGGGTGGGTTATATTTTATAATATACATAATAAATTTTACTTTGAAATAATACTGTTTGAAAAAAGCCTGTATGCGCGTATAATATAAATAAATTTAAAAATAAATGAATTGATAAAAACAGTAAAAACATATTCTTCTTCTTCAATGATAAATTAATAAACATTAAATAAATAAATCAAAAAATGAATACATAAAAAAGATAAATAAATAAATGAATAATTAAATGAATAAATAAATGAATAATTAAATACATGTATAAATAATTGAAAAAAAATAATTTAAAAATGAATAAATAATAAAATGAATAAATAACTAAATGAATAAATTAATGAATAAATAAATGCATAAATAAATCAAAATACATGTTTTATTATCATGCTTTTTTGTTTCATGTGATAATGATAACCTCACTGGGATCTCCCGTGCTGAAGATTTCATGCACGTATTATATTGAAAATTAATTATTTGAATAACGTGAAGTTATTGTGAATATTTTAAGTGGTGTATTTTTTCCAAAATAATAATAAAATAATATAAATCACTGTCTACTAGAACACTTTAGAAAACTATTGACGACGTGAGTGATTTAGGCACATTTATTTTTCATATTCTAATTTCCTCAAAACATTGTAAAAACATTATTATTAAACATTATTATTCTAATTCTTCTGCAAAAAATTTTTACTGAATTACCAAGATTTTTTAAAAACGGATGCGAATATTTTAAGCGACGAGCAAACTTGTTTGCCTCGAATTTTCACGTAATTCAATTCTAAAATCATAATATTCGTACGGTTATACCAGGCGGACTTTGCCACATGTCGAAAGCACTGCTTTACTGCACCTGTGAAGAAATATGTTCGTTATCATGCAAATTAGCATCGCATTACTGAAACAGTGTCACACAGCGCACAAGGTTTCTAGCTTCTGGTTCTACATATACTTGTAGAGATGTCAGGTTTAGTCAGTTATCTGTAAAAGCATAATTAATGTATAACGCAGCGAGAGTTGGATGCAATAAAAGTTTAGCATTGAATGTGTTCGTGCATCAGTATACACTTCTACCGGCGAATAACAGCCCTTTGTCTTGTTTACGCCAACTTATTGTCCCCAGCCGAAGAGGGACAGAAGTGTATACGATGTTTGTAAAATAATTTTTTTATGAATCTATGATTTTTTTTACTTTTTTTTCATTATTTAAAGTTCGCTTTTATATTTTAAGATTTGTTTGTGAAATTTATTCTGTTACAATTTATTTTATTTTCATTGAATTTATTCATTGGACAATACATTCTAGAAACTAATATAGGATATAAACAGTTTTCTAGAGTTTCTCAGAATATGTGGGAAATTTTGGAAAACTTGATTCTATGATCACAAGCACAAAAAACAATATAGCTCATTCTGTATTTTTGTGTATTTTTCCTTTAAGGGGATACCCGGCGGTGATTTTTCCATACAAACGTATTCCCTATTTATCTCTCTGGATTTCCCTAGAGAAAATATTGTTTTTACATAAAATAGATATCAACTACTAGCGTGTTTTTTTGATAAGTTACTTTTTATAGAAGTTATGACTTCCAAAAATCAATAAAATTGACTGGTTTAAACGCCGTCAAAAGACGTTCAGTATACAACGTTCCTTTAAAAACAGCAAAACGTACAGACATAGTTTTTTCTTATGTAGTTGGTAAAAATTTTTTTAAAATCAGTCCACTTTTGGAGGAGAAAAGTGGGGAATACAAAACCTCGATTTTAGTTAGGTATTAGTAGCCCGAGGTGCATTATCCCTTTCGCTCAATATCCGGTGGAGTAAGAGCAACAGTGACAGCAACAATTTAGTAAAATCTATTTTTCAAATTTCTCCACCTCCGGGTTTCATCTTAAAGCGTTGATATTTAGTTGCTATGCGGACAGCACACTGTTGCATTGCAACCTTTCTTGTGATTCTACATAATAATATAAGTAAAAAAGAAAATTAACTTTTTTCGAAATTTCAACTTTTAGGGGTAGTTCTTAAAAGATTCTGTACATATACAAGATTCCCGTTTGTTTATTTCTGCGACACCTAACCGCTTGAAAACTTCGTGTCGAAATCGAGCACACGCACACGTGCTATTTTATTATTATGACTAATGAAAACGTTGATTCATCGATTATTTATCAATTTGGTAACGAGGCTGGAGGAACGATATAATATACCAGATAAAATATTCGATAATAGATATTTATAAAGAGATTAACCTAACCTTTCCGTTATCTCTAATCGTCTCAAGGAAAATCTAATTATAGAAAATGCAATCGATGAGTCAATTCTATATGTGTATATAGTCAGTACTGCCGCACAATGACTTATCTTTCTGGTATTTCAGGTGTATCAGAAATAAAGTTATGTTATGTAGTAAACTTTGATTATATAATTTATATAATCAAAGTTTACGATATTTATATAATCAAAGGTAGTAAATAAGAATGTGATTAGAAATGGAACAAAAAATAAATAACACTTTTCCCAACCAAAAATTTGAAAACACCAACCGTAAATACTTTTTTTTTTTTTTTTATGGAATAGGCAATTCACCATAAGAAGAGTGCTTTGTGGTAAATACTTTTGGAATCGTCCTAGTGAAAGACCACCATTCAGATTGAAACGGCATTAGCCGAATTGAATGACCAATCGGAAAAAAACAAGGTTCTTCACAACCTTCCCTTTTCCCATATTCTGTCCCTTTATACACCTTTCAACCTCACAATGAACCTACCCCAATTGGGATGCCATGTCTTCGGGCAGTTGGGGCTCTTACGCGGTGCCCACATAAAAAAGATATACTTTTTAGATACATTATTTTGTAATCATTTTGAATTCTAAGAAAAAGCTAATTAGCGAACTATTAATCATCATTCTTCAATTTACGCTAACAAACTCTAAAAAAGCGATTTTCTTGGAGCACGGAGAAAAATGTTATTCGAAAATACGATCATTTTATTCGTAAAACGGTTAAAAACGGGACTGAAGTTCTTACGAACAAATTAACAGGGTTTCAATGTTTATTGGCGGGAAAATGTAAGAATAAATAATAATTTTTATTAATTATTAGAACAAATTTCGTACGTATACCAACAAATTAATCTTACATTTTCCCGCCAAAAAACATTGAAACCCTCAGGCTAATAATTATTGCTTATAATATTTGTTATCCTTTGTGCTATGCATAAAAAATCTTGTCTTAAACATTAGTTTATCAATTAAAAAAAATAATAATAACCAATATTTGACAAGTTAAAGTATTTTCACCAAAAAATGTAGACATAATTTGTCTCGACGCCTCCTAGTGAGAGAGCACTTACATGCCTTTCTCATATAAAAATAAAGTTGGTCGTTTGCAGGTGGAAAAAATGTAATAAGCGGTAATTGTTGAATGAAACATTAGGTATATATTGAATCATTTGGCGGGTAGAAGGTAACCCGCCGTAGCTTAATGGTAGAGCTCCTGACCAGCAATCAGAGGGGTGCGGGTTCGAGTCCCATCGGCGACATGTATCTTTTCTCGGGAGATTTTTTCAATATGGATGAATGTGTGTTTCAGGCTAATAATTATTGCTTATAATATTTATTGAAACCCTGTTAATTTGTTCGTAAGAACTTCCGTTATACGTTTTACGAATAAAATGATCGTATTTTAGAATAACATTTTTCTCATTTATTTACATACAAATAAGAATCAATCTATTAGTTTTAATTCATCCCAAAGCTATCTAGAAAATACCATATATATAGTCCCTTAATTTTTTCTTGATGTTTGTTGTAAAGCTTTGTTGTATGAATGTATCAGGTATTTAGTAAATTTCTAAAATCAGAAAAATTTGCCGCACACCTGTGCAAAAATTCTTTCTTAATTTCCTGGATTGTTAAGCTTAGCCACTTATTCCTCGATTAATTTTTTTGATTAAAAATACCCCAGAAGTTTTTTTTTTAAAGTTAGGGGGTTATTTTTATCCTGATCACGCACAAATGCGTTCTTCACCCTCGAGCCTTTGGCTTGGGGTGCTTATCAGTGGTAGCTTGTTCACGCAATATTTCCAAAAACACTCCTACCCTTGAAATTAAGAAATACATATAGTTATTATTTTTTTGTGAAATATTCCTGTTGTTGCGTTAAAATCAACTGGTTTGGTGGTTTTTCAGGACACAAACACGAGGCAATTAAAAAACATAAAAAAAATAATAAAAATAATGATTGTATTCCACAGTAGGTTAGAGAGGAAGAAGCAAGATAAAGAGATGATAAAGATTCGTAAAGGAAGGGCGAAGGACAGAAAACAAAGGGTTTTTCGGAAATATATATTGCGTAATGTGTAATATGTGCTTTTTAATAAACGGACTGTAAGTTACGTGTAACCCCTCACTTTTTTTTTTACTTTACTCCAACCAGAAAGCCACGAGGAAATAATTTCCCTCGGGGTTTTGTCATCCTTGGGGAAGTTGGGGAAGGAAAAAGGTAAGAGAATGGGTAGGAAACTTTGGGTTAGTGAGTCCAGGAATGACGAATCTCAACATCTCTCTTGCCGCCAAGACCTATACAAACCTCACTCCATAAACCCGGGCACCCCTGATAAGTCACTAAACGTAGAGAACCTATTGGGGTAACCTACGACAGAGATTGTTTCATAGTGCTTTCACATAAACGAAGTATTGAATTCCGTAAGTCTAAACTTAAACTTTAGGGCGCACAGTTTACACCCGCGCTGTGCAAGCGGGTTTCCTACAGAGCATCGGACCATCCCCGAGATATTGGTAATCCAATAAATAGTTCAATTTTTTTTCATTAGCTCCACACAGGAGGACCTGAGGAAAATAATTTCCCTCAGGGCCGATGTCATCTTCGGGGATGCTGTGTGGGGGGTATTCTGCGAGGATGTTCTGGGAAGGAATAAGGTATGAGAGTTGGGTAGGAATTTGGGGTTCAGTGTGTCCAGATCATCCCGCAACCCCTGCTAAGTCCCCAAACGTAGCGAACCACTTGGGGTGACCTATGGCAGAGATGGTGGTTATCCAATAAATGGTTCCCGAAAATTAATGCTAAGTAGAAACGAAATACGAACATTGAAATTTGTTTTTCGAAAAATACGATTAATTCATTATTTCCATAATTTACAAGTTTTACTACCCTACTTCGCCCTTGAGACTTAGTCACTGCTTTCGTAATAGCTTATTACCTAATTTTTTTTTTACTTATCTTAGTATATTCCATTTTAATTAAAGCATATATTATCTCCCGATGGAAATTATGTATCGAGGTGTAAATAGTTAAGTGGAACTAGAAAATTCAAACAGAAGAAAATGTGCAAATTCTTGGCGCTTGAGCTACCCATTGGAGAGTTTTTAGGTTGACACACGAAAACCAGTTTCCTAAGCAGGGCAAACTGTAGCTTAGGTGATTTATCTAATAAAATAGTAATAAAATACTGATTAGAAACTATTCTATGACATAAAGCAAGTCGGTAGGTACCTACTAAAATTAGTCACGTAATCAGGCCGCCCACATAAGCCCTTCCAATTCTATACGAAACCTAATATTTAATGGCGTTGAATATTAATATTGCAACACCTGAGATAATGATAGGTAGGGGCTTATTGTTTTATTGTTCCCGCCTGACATTTGATCGATAATTTGTTTATTGAAATTGAATATAATGGTGAAAAATTGTGATGAAAGCGCATGTTATGTTGATATTGGGTAATACGTAATACGTTTTTTTTCCTTTCTCCATTTGAACGATACAAAGATAGCTAATATTGTGACTAAACTGGGGGATTGATTTTCACGACCTCCGTGATAGGACGGTAAAAGTGCATAGAAAATATTTTAAATAATGGTTGAATGAAGTTTTAACTTGGTTATAATTGATAAGCCATTATTGTCAAATAAATATAGATAAATATGTATATATTTAAAAGCTTTGTACATATTTCGGAGAAAACCTTTTCCTTGTCAGGACAAATAATAATATTATCAAACTACCAGCACATAGGTACCCGCATAAAATCACGAGATAGTTTAATTTTTGGACGCATCAATACCAATTTTGAAAATGACAAAATTATTGTAATTTTCTTTGAAACAGATCGGTAGGAACTTTATCGTTTGTCTGAATTCTTCGCACAATCTGTTTCAATTTTGAACATGACACTTAAATTCAAAGCAAATCCGATTTCATCGATTTGGAGTTACAATTTATCAGAGTGACAGAACCACAACCGAAATTTGTGTGTTGGAATAGCGCAGACCAGTGAAAAATCACAGGATATCCAATATAAATCATATTTTTGAAAACGACATTTAAAATCATTTTTTGTTCAAAAATATATATTATAAGTAGGTAGCTTATCCCCCACATTACCGTTTATCTGATATATTGACCAAATTAGTTCCTATTTCCAAAATTCAAATCAAATCGGAGTTTTTGAATTCATTGAACCAGAGTTAAAGAGACACAACAAAAATTAGTATTTTTATAATCGATAATTCAGAATAATATAAGATTTTTGCATCGTCTAAAGTCCACAGGGTCCGGAGGTAAATACCAGGGTATGTGATAGCATAGATTCCTGTATGAAGCAAATATTTCGTTGCATAGTGATAAGCTCTATAGATCTGGGTCCAGAGGTCCACTTTTAAAATACTGGCATCAACATAAAAAATATTATAATACCTAAGTATGCTTTCTTCCACATCCTGAAATAAATAAATTTAATAATTGCATAGGTATGCACTACCTACGAGCAGTGGCGGCTCGTGACTTTTGGTGAGCTAGAGTGCTAATATTAACAAAAATGGCATTATTGATGTCGTTGTAGCCGAAAAATATTTTTTGTTTTTTTTTCGAAAATTTATTTTTTATATGAAGATTTTCAGGAAATTTCAGTTTTGCCGTGCGCCGCACAGATTTCCTGAAAATCTTCATACAAAAAATAAATTTTCGAAAAAAAAATAAAAAATATTTTTCGGCTACAACGACATTAATAATGCCATTTTTGTTAATATTAGCACTCTAGCTCACCAAAAGTCACGAGCCGCCACTGCCTACGAGTAAGCCGTTTTCCAGATTGAAAAATACTTATAATGTCGATTTGGTGGAATAGACAAAAGTTGAAATAACGTCAGTTATATATATTAAGAGATTAGTAATTAATAACTAGACACGATCAAACTTTCCTTTTCCTCTTCTCCTCATGTCTACCTACGGTCTCGCTGAGTTGCGCTTCTTAGCATATCTCGCAGATCAATCGGAGATTAAAAATGGAAAATAAAATTCACTCATTTGTAAATCCTAGATGGCCTTTTGCCTAATTATTACATGCATATTTTCTGAGATCTAAAGTTATTTCATCATATTACGCCTCCAGAGATTATCGATCTAGCCACAAGGTAAAATTTGGCGTTATATATAGGTTATAAAAATATATTTAAATTTGAAAATTTCAATTCACGCAAGAAATTGTTATAAAAGTTTATTTTTTCTTCTAAAAAATCCTCAATAATCAACACATTTTATTAGTCATTTATAATACGGTAATCACAAAATCATTTTTTTACCGATTCTTGCAAATATCATTTACTATTCCGTATAATTTTTTTCTATTCGCTGCGAACGCATGCGGCTAACAGATTCGTTTTGCACACTTGCACGGTTAACCGCTGCGATAACGTTTATATATTTTTTATATTATTTTTACAACATCTTCTCGCATTCTAAACCTTACGGGTAAATTATATAATACGAAATTGTACCTTACATTAAGGATTTTTAATAGGTATCTACGTCTTTTTGTATGGGAAAAAAAATATGTAAATCTTTTTTAATCCTGCCATCATGTAGAATCACCAGCAGTGAATGCACTTTACCCCTATATAAAGATTTAAATTTGCACGAAATTTTATTATACACATAATAAAATTTTGTGCAATTTTGTGTTGTTTTCTTACAATTACTACAAATGCATTTATCTTATTAAACAATTACTGTAATCAATGTACACATTTTTTAATAAATAATTGATAAAAATATGAACAATTATTTCAGAACTGAAAATCCCATCGTCGCTGTTTTGAAACTAGGACTCGTTTGGGGACGGGTGAATTTTTTAGCACGGAAATTGAATGTGTGTTATTATAATACAAGTTTGTATTATTTTCTTATTTTTTACGGGGCGTTCACTGCACAAACCCTACAGAAATCCGACACTGGTTGGGATTCAAAATCACAAAAAAAATCCTGGAAATTATATTTTACTTATTTTACTTCTTATCTTTTTACTCTCTCTCTCTCTCTGGTTTCAATCCTGGGATTGGTTTGCAGCAATTTCCTCTATTCTTCTCTTCCATTCTTCCCTGTCTTGTGTGGCTCTTTTGAAGTCTGCATATGATGAGCAGCGCATGTCCACCAGCAGGTCCTCCAATTTATATATATTTATCTATTTACTGTGAATCATATAATTAACGTGCTTCAGAAAGTCAAAATATAATTATTTTATCCGCCAGATTCGCACAATGGAGTACCTATATACCAAAGCAGTACAAAATAATTAATAATGTAGTCCCTTTTATTAATTTAATAATATTATTTTGCCATGACCCGTCCTAAATTTCAGCGTGCTTGTGCAATCACCATTTTGTTTATCATTCTCTATGCGGCATCGGAAACTGGCACGCCGGCTCTGACAAGGCCCTTTATTAGCCAAAACTTGAATTGTGTCAAAGTCGTTTGCGAGTACTTTCAAAATAGTTAGTAGTTAGTTGGCCCAACTAGGTACCTAGTACCTACATATCGTGGTACGATTGCGGTACTATCATAGCATCAGAGGCCCTAGCACAGTCGATCGATAGGATAACTATCGGTAACTTCTCATCATTCCCTAGGACAACTGCACATCGCTAATGTACAAACAACAGTTGAGATCGAATATATTAAGGACACTTAGTCATTGTGAACTGTCGCTTATTCGTTGGCAATCTCAGCGCCGGTTCTACGAAATCTGGCGCCCTGTGCAGGAAGTACCGATGGCGCCCCCCCCAACAATTTTTTTAAAATTAGATAAAAAAAAATTATATACATATATAGATATACATATCTATAAAAAAAAATTATGCAATACGTTCAAAATAAATTAATATCCCGCCAACAAGAATCAAGAGTAACTTTTCCAAGTGACCAGGCAATATCTATGCCACTGGACAAAATAAGAACATCATAACAAAATATAATATAAAACAGGAGGCAGTTTAAGTTCAGAAATAATAATATTCCGATCAGTTTGTTTAATTGGATTCCTTTTTATCTTTAAATGCATGAATATAAATCGAATTATAACCTAAAATTCTTACCTTGACTTGACAGAGCTGTATGGTGCCAAATCGCGCGCGAAACGAACAACGAAGGCATAAATTGTAACGAAGGGTATCCTTCGCGAGCAGCGATCAATGAATCAATCACAATGTTTGTTGAATTTCGAACGATACAATGGTCGTAAGAGACAAGAAGGAAAAATAGGTCTTACGTTCGTATGAAATATATCGAATTTGGAAAAAAATTCCTTGACGTAAGTCAAATCCGTATTTCGTTAAATTTGAACCATCGATGCGCGCGCATTAGGTTCACGCATATGGAAAGTGAGTGTTGCTAGCGCATACGAATAATTCCGTATTACGAGTAATTTTTAAACGATTCGGGGAATATTTTAATTAAATTTTAAAACAATATTTATTTTATCACGGCGCCCCTTCGGAGTTGGCGCCAGGTTTTTTGCACGTTTTTGAACGTATGGCAGATCCGGCGCTGGGCAATCTTTAGTAATGCTAGGGAACGATGAGAAGTTACCGATAATTATCGATCGAGTGTGCTAGGGCCTCTGATGAGTAGTTAATTACTGGCGGCTGACGGTTCATCGTTTGCATGGTTCCAAGGGCTCAGGGCGTGCTACTGGCGAATGTGTGATGCATATTGTGTAATTTCTATCTCTTAGGAATTAGTACTTTAGGATTCATAATATGTCTTATATGTACTAGCTTATAAATGTGGAAATTCTAACTATGCAATTGTAAATGTTCTCCAAAATGCCCTGGAAAGAATCTCAGACTTTTTATATTCATCTGTTCTGTATGAAATTACTAATGCTATCCAAAAAGACCCTGGTAAAAAATTACATCTTGGCGATTCTTTCAAGGATAAAGAAACAATCCCGTCACTACGAACGCAATTACTAATGTTCACAAAAGTTGTCTTGGCAAAATCGCCATTCCATTGTAAAAATAGCGAATATTATGTACTAAATACACAATTTGGCTGTCCTGAAACGGGAATCCTTCCAAGTTGGACAGACAAAGGATCATTTTATATTGTATTGTTTGTAATATATAAATAAAAATAAATAAATAAATTTTGTCAAATTTTGAAGATTTTTTACTTGCTTGCAGTCGATTGGTCCAAAAAAAATTTTGCATACCAACTTATGTTGTCAGTGCTATCGCTAAGTAAAAACCACTATTTAAAATAGTCGTAGGAATGTTTTTTTTATATGAATACCTCACAAGAGTCCTAACTGCTCCCGTCTGGAGACAGTGACACTATAGCATATGGGGTATGTTGTGAGGCTGAAGGTAGTGGGGAGGGGAAGGAGATGGGGAAGAGGAAGGCGAGGAAGTACCTGGCTATTCAGATCAGGTCACCAAACACGGCTAAAGCCATTTCAAGCAACGTTTCGATTCTGAATGATGGTCTTACTATTTATTTAATTAATAATTATTTTTATTTAATTAATGTGAAATAAGACAAATTAATCAAATTTAATTTATTTGCGCGACCTTCGGATTGGGAGTCAAGAGACTTACCCCTCGACAACGCCGGTAAATCAAACAGAGTATCAACAACATTCGTCGCCGTTTGCAAACTGTCGTTGCTCGATGGCACTGACTTAATCACTTGATACTTCGAAATCCCACATACTTCTGAATATTCTCAATTAATTTCTTAAATATTTTTAATTTCTTAAATATTTTATTTGATGTGGATTTGTACTTACCTTTTTCTTAAATTCATTACTTTTCGGATTGCCTTTGCATTTCGGTTTTAGTTTAGTAGGTATCTATCTACCTATATAATTTTACCACACGTTCATGTACATAAATAAGTTTCAATTAGATTTAGTGTATTCGCTTTCGTGAAAGAAATTAGATTTTTTCTCGATTTTTTGTGCAAATGTATTAAATACCGACAAGCATAATATTTTAAACGAACTTTTTAATGAAAATTTTAGATTTGGAGATTATTCACACTTCTTCAGTTACAAAACAAAATATTTAAAAAAACCCTTCTGAAAAAAAATGTTATTTTATAATGAAAATTTGGCATGAGTTGTAACGTTTTACTAAACAAAAAATCGCCCCAACGATGAATATAGGTCATGTAGTTATCTATCAAATTTGTTTGCAGTACTGATTCTATTCGCCATTCGAACGAGTTTTGGCCGGTCAGGAGGTACCTAGCTATCCACTATCTAGTGTATCTAGCGGCAGGCACTATTAACTGGCCCGGCTAGGTAGGTACTAAGCACCTACTGCGCAATCATCGCGAACAGCGGCGTGAGCGTGCATGGCCCTTCGGAGGTCAGCCAGAGGGCCACCGTTATGCGCACCGAGGGTGACCATGATTCTAAAAATATATAATTCAATAATATTACAATAAATTTCGTACAATATAATAGTATAAAATACTGTGTAGGTGAAAGTAAGGCGAGTATGCATGTTTTTTTTTAGTTTTAATTTAAAATAAAAATTTTAAAGAGTTCTACGAATTAAACACAAAAACAATAAATAAGTATAGATGTTTCTTTAACTCAGCAGGCAGCTTATACACATACACGTCAGTATTTTCTACATTCAGAACTTCACGTTCTTAAAGATTCCTTATAAACAGCTGTAGTTACTTGAAAGTAGTTGTAAATCCATAAACATATTTCCATTGTAAATGTTTAGTGTTGAAATAACTTTAGGACATTAATCCATTTTACCCATGTTCCTTTCCAAATATTCCTTCCTTCTGATTCCCCTCCTTTCACATCAAGGCCCTTACCCAAGAAGCAAAAGAAGATGAATAAAAAAACTCTTGAAAAAAATAACATATTTGCACCTCGTTGTTTTGAATAAAAACATTCAATTGTTTGTTATATTTGAAAATTCTGTCGGGCTTGTACAAGAATTTCGCAAATCTCGCAAATTACAATCAGTAAAAATTTATCTTAGTAAACAATTTGATTATCATATTTTAACAATAATACACTTCACTCTAAGTGGTAATTTAATCGATTACTTAGTTATAAAAATAAGTATTAGTTCTGCATTAAAAGTTCAAAACCATTATACTAATAATATTCAATAGGCTCCTAACCGGTGAAAAATTTATGAAGCTTTAAAAAATATTTCCCTCGTAATCATGGTCTTTGGAAAACAGATATTGTCAATTTTCTTTCTTTTTTTCAATATATGTGTTGACTAATAATTATTAATAAATACTGTATCGGACAGCATATGGATGTACCGTCGCCCATTTCTACGATGAATCTTATTGATAAGATTTTTATGACTGTACACGTGTCATATTGCTTTTGCAAGGTTGAATTACTCTCACGACAAACCGTGGGAGCTTATCAGTTAAATTTGCGGACTATAATGCATGTATTGTTTAATCCATAACCCCATGCATTCCTTTCTGGATAAGAAATAACTAACCTATTAACACGTGTAGCAATGTATACTTTTTAGGCTAATAAAAAGAGATGTAACTGACTAAATCAGTTAGTTGTCCTGTGACATTCGTGAAGTCTGTGTTTCATTTTGTAAAGCCTTACCCAAGGTACCCTGAAGAGGAAGCCGGCATTTTTATAGTCAATGCTACTGGCGTGAGCGTCCAGTACATTTATGGTCCTTCGAGCCGGATGTATCCTCAGAAATTGAGAAACATGACACCGTCACTGCGCTCCTGGAAAGGTGATGAAGCACCTGCTTCCATGAGAGGATTAGTGCCGGCGCACGAAGACAGCAGCAACTCTAGTTGGCACTTACAATGTCAACAGGAAGAGATTCGGCCTTTACAAAGCCGAGAAAAAGAGTGTACACCGTCACTGCGCTCCTGGAAAGGCGACGAAGCACCTGCTTCCAGGAGAGGATTAGTGCCGGCACCCAAGGAAAGCGGAAACTCATGCTTTTCTTGGGAAACCGTAAGAGCATTGCGGGAAGAGAATTGGCGCTTACAACGTCAACTTGAAGAGGAACGGCGCCTGCAGCGCCTACTAGAAGAGGATACTGCACAGTGTTTGTATGCATATGTTGCAGCTTTCCAAGGTGGCAGGATGTCCGCCCTTACAATGTTGGCTGAGGAAAAACTGCAGACATCGTTCTCGCCTCAGCAGATAGTGCCAGAGGAATTCACGGCTGTGATGGAAGTTCCACAGTTACCGTCGACCTCTCGGCAGATGCTTCATAAAAATGAAGAAAATGAAAATGCACAAAGTGCAACTCGTGGGCGTGGCTGGAAGACCACCCTCACAATGTTGGCTGAGGATAAACTGCAGACTTCGTTCTCGCCTCAGCAGTTTACGCCAGATGGGTCTACGGCTGTGATGGATATTCCACAGTTACCGCCGACCTCTGGGCAGATGCTTCATAACAGTGAAGAAAATGGAAAAGCACAAAGTGCAACTTATTGGGGTGGCTGGAAGACCACCCTCACAACAGCGCCTGAGCATAAGTTGAAGACATCGTTCTCGCCTCAGGATTCGCCGGAGGAATCTACAGCTGTGATGCATAAGCCACAGTTGCCGTTAACTTTTGTGCGGCATGAAAATGAAGAATATTTTGAAAATACATTGTCGCTAAACAATGTAAGTGAAACGAAACGGCTCTCACTGGAAGGAGTCGACAACCAGTCGTCTGTTGCAGCGAACAGGAAAGAAATGTTTCTCCAGGAGGAAATGAAAACAGATGACCAGAAAAAGTTATTTCTGTCGGGGGAGAATCACCTGGAAAAACCATTCGCATATAATGTGATAAAACCGAAGTTTATTGGCGCGCAATATGGAAGAAGTGAATTCACCGTCGCTACTGCAGATACTGAGAGTATTATTTCCCACTACTTCGTCTCCAAAAATACAGCTGTAGTAAAAATGGCACGAGAGTGGAAATCATTTAAGAAAAAGGTTGCTGTTCTACAAGCAGCTAGCTTCATCCTCTGAGCTGAGTAATAAAAACGCACAAGGCGTAATAAGAATAAGGATTGAAATAATGATTGAAATAAGGAATAATAAATAATAAGATAACAGATAAAGTTTAGACAAACTTCAAACAAAGAGCCACACGAGAGGCAGCAATAAAAATAACTCTGGTTATGAACTTGAAACACTAATGAAAGATTTGTTGTTATAAGAAGTATTATAAACAAATACCTCACATGTACTTAACATGTGGAACACTTAAATGAAATGGGTTAGTGTGACAAGGCCACCCGTTGTAATAAGAGATTCATTCATTAATGCAATCTCCTAGAATATTTATGCCGGAATATTTATAACGATTTGTTGATGGCGTGAAAAAGAAACGGATTTAAATCGACATATTTATGACAACACAGCAGTACCCTTACAACGACAGAAACTTCAACAAATACCTACACACCGAGGATACCTGCTGTGAAAATTAGCGTGTTCAACCCCTAATGAAACCTTACTGTCCGAGGAAACTATTTGGTGAAAAATACTTTTACACGTAGGGGATGTATCGGACAGCATATGGATGTACCGTCGCCCATTTCTACGATGAATCTTATTGATAAGATTTTTATGACTGTACACGTGTCATATTGCTTTTGCAAGGTTGAATTACTCTCACGACAAACCGTGGGAGCTTATCAGTTAAATTTGCGGACTATAATGCATGTATTGTTTAATCCATAACCCCATGCATTCCTTTCTGGATAAGAAATAACTAACCTATTAACACGTGTAGCAATGTATACTTTTTAGGCTAATAAAAAGAGATGTAACTGACTAAATCAGTTAGTTGTCCTGTGACATTCGTGAAGTCTGTGTTTCATTTTGTAAAGCCTTACCCAAGGCACCCTGAAGAGGAAGCCGGCATTTTTATAGTCAATGCTACTGGCGTGAGCGTCCAGTACAAATACCTTTCGAATAAACATCGTTAGTAAAATATAAAAATCATCTGTAATTCAGAATTAGATCAGTCAATTTCTGACTGATTTAAATCTGTTAAACATTTGAACTAAATAATTACTCATTTCAAATAAAGAATTATTTATGATTTATCAGTTAAAATTTTAATAAAAAAAAAAATTCATGGAACTTGAATAATTTTAGACATTAGGCAGGAATACAATATCAAATCACGCATGCGCCCATTAACCGATAACCAAAAGTAGTTTGTTTAATAATTATTATTATTATTTAATAACTATTTAAAAAATACTTATTTATAAGCAAGTTCTACTAACGTCTAATTTTTTTTCGCGTAATAATAATCACACAAGAACTTGTTTATAAATAGAGGGTTTTTTTATTAAATAATGTTTACAACGGCTTTAAAAACATTTAATTAAAATGAAGTTATTCAAACTAATCTTTTTAACAATAAAGAAATCGAATGAAATTTACTGGAATGGAATAGATTCTCTTTTCCAAGGGTCAAAATTAAACTTGTGAAGCAAAAAAGTGATTTTCAGTATCTGAATCAATAGAAAGCTAAATTTCCACCAACGATATATGATTGTCAATATTATTGACTCAATGCCATAGAACGCGATTATTGAGGTGATTTACTCGTTAAAACGGCGCTCTGGAAATGATCTAATTATTATTATAAGGACTAAAAGTAACTAAAACTAAAAATAATTGTTGTATTTGGTTTTTTTGTCGTTAAAGAGGATATCTAGTGATCACTAGGCGTTAAATCTCTATCTGGTATATCCAATGATATGAATATCTAATTTGTACTCTTATTTCTCGAATCCTTTAACAATTCGACCCTATGGAATAATAACGTCCCATCTATTGCGCTAACGTCATGCGATAATGAACTCTAAAATAGCTTACCATAGATTCCATTATCGCACGACGTTACCGATAGCAGATGGAACCTTGTTATTCCGAGGGGTCGAATTGGAAAAATATGTACATTAGCTGACTGGAAGGATACACTTTTTTGAATTTATTTTTTGTAAATTGTAACATTATTTATTTATATTAATTTTCCTGATTTTTTTTTAAATTGAGTGGTCACACCATGAAAACATTATATACTAGAAAGGGACCAGCATATTTAAATGCAAAGTTCACAAAGGTCGGTTTGGCAAATAACTAATGAAGTTTTGAGTGCGGTTCGCAGTCTGTCCAACGTTTCAAGTTTCAAGGCTTTATTTAAATATTTGTAAAACCTTCCAACAAATTAATCTCAACACATTAGAGTTGTGTTTAGCCTAAAATTTTATTTACATTTTATTAACGCGTTTAATGTACAGTAAAAAATTTTGTTTAGAACCTTCGTAAAATTGTTGAGAAAATTTTTTTGTTTAAAGGTGCTTATACGAGTATACCGGGTCCGGAAACCCATAATACAAGCGGGAAATAAATGTGTCTACATCACATCGGGAACCAAACAAACTTTTTTTTTCTGACAATTTTGATTTTTAAATAAATGAAAACAAATCACTTCATATTATTGAGAAAAACATTGAGTAGTTATCGTTATTTTTAAACTGAGAAATAAAACATTAATATGATTCAACAAATCAAAAACACATTTTTTCCCATTATAGGCATCCAATGTATAACTTAGTTCCCAGTGAAATCAAAAATGTACTTAGATTTGTTATCAAGCATATTTTGTAGAACTCTATTTTAATTAATATTGTAAAAAAAAACACTATTTAAAAAAAGGATAATTTTAAACAAATTTTGCTGTGTAATTATTATTACACGTGACAGCTCTTTCACTTTCTGAAGGCATTATCAAACTGTGACAGTTAACACTTTAATAATATACAATTCCGTCTTTTTGATTTGTTCGATCTTTTTAATCTGACGTTTTCTTTCTGTTTTGTATTGTGTGTGTGGAATTTTTTGTTGTAATGTTGAAGTAAATTGTTAAAAACATCTATTTAAAAATTTTAACGTTATGAAAATTCTTTGTTTAACACTCATAATATGTAATTCTTTGAACATTTTCTGTTTTGTTTTAAATTAATTATACATATTTCAAAATTTACCTCATCGCTCTACTTTGAGTTTTTTAAACTAGATTACCCATATTACTAAGACAGAGAATACTAAAATGTCTAACTGCTATCTGTCGTACAATAATTTTTTTATATATTATTTAATATGTTTTTTTTTTTATCGTGATTTTTCCTAATTCTTCCAAGGAAAGACACCTTCTATGCCATTTTTGGCAATAAAGTTGGTATTTTCTTCAAGAGACGCCTTTAATTTTTTTTCCATGAGAAAAATAATTTCCCTCAAGGCCTATGTCATCTATGAAAATACTGTGTGGAGTTTACAATAAATAATTAAGATACTTCAGTGGAAACCTATTATTGGTTAAATGATTTACACATGTTTTATTATACTTTATAAAATTTTATAACGGTTTTCCAAATGAAATAAAATATCAAATCACGCCACTGGTCGAAGGTATATCCATCCATTCTCTTATCTATTTTCCAAGTTTTCACCATCCACTATTATCGTGCCTTCGGTTACCAATAACGTACTTTGTATATTTATTATAATTATTTTAGTTTAGGTTATTTAATATAAGCCGCACTTGAAGTGAACCTTCACAAAACTGCGCTATATACATTAGTTGTTATTATTATAAAGGTTTGCCTTTCTCTTACCTTGTGTAGGATTTTTTAGCAGTCATGTGCAAATGAATCGCCCACGTATCACATACCTTGGAATTTCCTAACCACGCCAGTAAAGGGAGAAGGGCCGTGGGCAGAAGTAGTCATATCTGTATACAGAATCTACAGGTATAGGTGATAATTTTTGCTACAAGTTATCGAAGGGCATTTGCATTTTTATTAAACATCAAATACGTTGTATTGGCGGCTAAAGTAAAAGTTGTAGGTGGAGTGGAACACCAGCTTGGCGATTGCAAATGTTTAGAGAGTTTTCAACATATCTTGGACATGAATATTCAGTATGCAGAATGAAAATTGCTGAATATGTATTCAGAGCCTTTAGCGTTCGTGAGAGTGACGTAATTTGTTTTTAAGAAAAAATGCAACATGCAAGCGGTTTACCTCAGCCTACGTACGATTCGTGGAAAATAGTGATCTGAAAGAAACTATGATCCATCTCGTCTGCCTTTGTAATACGCTCCTTATGCACGGAGAAAAATTTTATTTGAAAAACGATCATTTTAATAGTAAAAACGGTTAAAAACGGGACTGAAGTTCTTACGCACAAATTAACAGTGTTTCAATGTTTATTGGCGGGAAAATGTAATAAATAAATGTACGCAATTTCGTACGTATACCAACAAACTATTCTTACATTTTCCCGCCAATAAACATTGAAACACTGTTAATTTGTGCTTAAGAACTTCAGTCCCGTTTTTACTATTAAAATGATCGTTTTTTCGAAAAACATTTTTCTCCGTGCGCTGATGCTGAAATTACTATTCCGTCCTCCTGCAGGTTTAACATCAACGAAGCCTATTTGATAAACAATTATCTTCCTCCCCTGCTTCCCTTATTATTGCATTCATTTGCTAGTATATTCGAATCGAAACGTTGTTTGAAATGGCTTTGTGCGTGTTTATTGACTAGATTTGAAACTTGTACACCTTCTTCTTATCCAACTCTTTCCCCTCCCCACTTCTTTTAGCCTTACAGCATACTTCAAATGAAAATGCCATAATCTCCTGAATCCAGGAGTTTTGTGAGCAGTTGGAACTCGTATGCGGTGCTTGGAAAAAAACTTCCTCTACTACGCTTTAGTATTAAGTCTTGCTAATAATAATCTCTGAATTTTATTGTTCTTACGACTCTATGTCCGGGTGAAATCTTCCCCACACAAAAAACTAACCCTTCACACACTTTTCCACAAATGATCATCTAGACTCTAGACAATCAATGCTATGCAAATTTACTATTTAAGTATAATAAATACAGAACAATACAAGAAAAACACGCCAACCCACCAGAGACCAAATTAATAAATAATTCACCGACTCCAGATATTTTCCTATCTGAGGGTTCGGCTCGGTAGAACTCCTAACTGGACCGATAAATCCAACTGATCCCTCAACATAAATATTTTAAAAAATCTTTCGTAATTGTATTTAAAATAATAATTAAGTTTTTTTTAATTATCACAATAAGTAGTATTTACGACGATTCAAAAACTGCTTCCAATTCAGTAGAAAGTAGAATTTTAGAAAAATTATTATTTTTTTAAAAGAAACAAACACATTGTGACTTGATAAAATTATTAATATTTTATGCAGATTGGCAGACACTTTCATATTCAACACTGCTAAAGGATTACAACACAAAACAATAAAAATTGATAATTCTAAGCATTTATATTATGAGATCATCTTTTCACCACGTACCTTATCAGATTAGATCTTCAGGATATTGGGGGATGACCTTCCAAAGCCTTTATTTTGCAATAATATTATGCATATCCATTCACAAACATGCGTTCCGTAGGTTCTGTTAAGGTCGACATGTTCGGTCCTATACCTATATAATTTATTTTGCTTGCAATTATGTAAATGGCCACCCTAGTGACCTCGTCACACATTCGTGGAAACGTGAAACCTAGAATTGGTTGATCATTTTCATTTAAAATATATAATATAAATCAAATTAATCATTAATGCATTGAAGTGAATTAAAAACCTCTATATTTATATTTTTTTATATTGAACACCTCATAAGAGTACCAACTGCTCCCGTCTGGAGCCAGTGAGACTGGCATCCCCAATTGGGGTATGTTGTGAGGCTGAAGGTAAGCGGGGAAGGAAAGGAGATGGGGAAAAGGAAGGTGGGGAAGTACCTGGCTATTTAATTTTAGTCACTAAATACAGCTAAAGCCATTTCAAGCAACGTTTCAATTCTGAATGGTGGTCTTACACCAAGGCGATACTGAGAGTATCTTCCACTCTGGAAGTAAGTACTTCATAAGTTCCTACACACGCACCTAGTTGGTAGGTAGGTTTTTACACAAAATTATATAATGGTTTGTTTTGCATACCATTTTAATAAGCATTACAATTTACTTATTCTATTGCGTTTGGTTATGAAATATATTTTATGCTGGGATATCATCATTTTCTTCAATATATTATCTTATAAATACACTAATGCTTCAAAGCATATTTGTATGCCGTTTTGATTTTATTGCATTATTTTGTGTTGCATATCCGCAAAACTTATTTTCCATTTTTGTGGACGTAGAAAAATTTACGAATATGAAGTTTTAAAAAAATCGTTCGCGAGGGATAATAATAGTATCTTTTTTATTTTTTTAGTTGCCGAAATATATTTTTTTTTTTCATTAAATAAAAATCTATGTTTGATTATATAAGCGATATAGAATCCTATTTCGCTTATATAATCAAACATAGATTTTTATTTAGATAGTTTACTTTTTTTAAATAGTGTTTTTTTTTTACAATATTAATTAAAATAGAGTTCTACAAAATATGCTTGATAACAAATCTAAGTACATTTTTGATTTCACTGGGAACTAAGTTATACATTGGATGCCTATAATGGGAAAAAATGTGTTTTTGATTTGTTGAATCATATTAATGTTTTATTTCTCAGTTTAAAAATAACGATAACTACCCAATGTTTTTCTCAATCATACATAGTTAATCTTTGATAGCATAATAAAGCATCAAGAATGCAACCCACATTTATAAAATTGCATTATCATACGTTTCTTATTGGTTTTGCTTCAGTTATCTCTTCAGCTGTTCATAAAGTGATTACACATGTCGGGATGCATTACTGGAGTTATTTTTGTTGGTGCATTTCCTCTAGAAATTTCCGTCCCACGGTCCATGTCCAGAGGGAGACTGGTACTGACTCACCCTCCAGCGGAAATGGTGCAGTCCTCCCCATTCAAATAAATGGTATACCCCTTTCGTTAAGCAACGAAAACAAAAAGTATTTAATGCAGCCCTTTATTAAAATCACATGTGAAATTGAGACGAGGTAAAGAGATTTAATTAAGATTTTGTATTTAAATAATATAAGGTAAGCTGCGTATTGAGGTTAAAAGGATCAGGCAATGAAAGTATACTGAATGTTGTAGAAATGAGGTCTGTGGGGTGTGTGTGTGGTAAAACCATGTGTGATTGTAGAAATGTGGAGATTCGCAAAGAATGCGAGTTTTACGTAAGCGTAATGAGTAAGCTTAAGAAACGAACGCATAGATGGTTTGGGCATGAATAGAGCGAATTAATAAAGAAAATATGACGCGAATGTATGAATGATAGCAGAAGTATCAGACGCCAGAGAGAGGCTTGACACGGTCAAGTGAACCAAATACAGGAGATGTCTACCCTTGGGGAGTAACGGGGTATTTGTTATTTAGTTAGTTAGTCATCAGGAAATAAAATTATTCATCTGAATATAAATATAATTGGGCTGAAAAATAGATTATTTGGATGCTGGAAATTGATGCATTTTTAAAACTCACATGCGCGTCTTTTGATATATATCTTTTTATAGAAATATTGTGAAATATTTCCGATGAGCTGAAAAAACTAATTTATTGACGCGTAATACAATGAATAAATTCTTAAATTTTCTTTTTCTAATATTTAAAAAAAAATTAACCCATCAAGTAGTTTTTCTGGCAAGGACTGATTCATAAAATAGAGCTAACGATTTTTTTCGTCATACCAGATACAATTTGCGAAAACCAGATTTCATTAGTATAAGTATAGTCATTAGGATAGTCAAAAACAAAATAGTACAATTGTTAGCTATGATAATTATTTTTAATACAAAAATTCATTAAGCATTGAACATATAGAAATGAAATTATTTACCTACGTGTATTCTGACCAAATAGCTCTCCAGCACGAAACAAATCATCAGCCACCACCAGAGACAATATTGTTTGTAGGTACTTATTCTGCGAAATGATAATAGACAACGCTAGTACCTACCTACATCAAACCTAATAAATAATTCTTTAGTCCGTCATTACTGAAAATATGGCTGAATTATCGAACTGCTAGCAAAACGCAAAACTCAAAACTACCCTCGCATAGTATTCGTGGGACGAACAAGGACAGTTCAAATACTAAAATAGGTAATGATTGCAAATGAAATATCCACTGTGAGCCATGTTTATGCGACAAACGTTGCCCTAATGAATATTTGATACCGTTTATAACCAACGGACACGTGACATGACGAAAACGCTCAGAAAGCAAACGGAATAATTTTGTAAATGGATAATGAACATTCGCGAAGCTTATTATTTTACATTTAATATTTACCCCTCGACAGCTGTTGGCAAAACATGACAATGTTCTGAGAGAATTATGAGCGAATTAGTGATAGGATGTCTTCAGGAAGCGGTCAGGTTGACAGGCAATGAGTTCTTTCGTTTAATTAATTTTTAACACTGAGCACGGGAAAGAAAGAGTGAGGCGGAAAAACGAGTTTTATTTAACGGGCAGCTCTGCCAATTTCTACTGATTTCTGACACGTTTTCCTTAAACGTTTGAAGTTTTTAAGCTCTTAAAAAAATATATGTTATTCTTTAAGATAGTATCTATACATTCCCTACGCCGAAACGGTAATTATTTGAAATTCCCTCGATAGAAACAAATCGCAAAGTATGCTCCAAAAATTATTATTAACACGTTTGTTCCAGTTATTTTACAAGTTATATGTATGAAAAAATTCATAATGTTTCTTTAAATGCTACTTGACACATTTTTCAAACGAGTCGTCTTTTATTAAACATTTTCACAATTTTCGCATGAATTTTATGGTTTTTAATGTTAGCGCGCTCGCTCTCACGTTCGTATTGTCGTATCTCTCCATCTTCTTCTTTTTGAGCGGTGTAGCGCGCCCTTAAGTATGCAAAGTAGCCTCTACGGGTTTATGGTTATACACGATGATTTTTTCAACACCGATCCCCCTATGGAAACTATATAATATCATGATGCATATGAAAAATCTTTGTTTGTTATTTTCACATTCACGATATCATAAGGTTGCATTAGAGAAGAAATCGTCATAAAGCATCTGCCATTTGCCTTCGCCGTCATCAAAATCATTTAAAACACCCTACGGAAATATATAATAATATAAATATCGCATATGGAAAACATAGATGCGTTAAAGTTTAAAATATTGAATTTTATTTAGCAAGGGAAATGACATATTACGTCATAATTACTGAAGAGAAAACCCGACAGAAGTGCATTATGGGCGCGTACCCAAAGTATAGTTTGTCAATTAATAGTAGAAAATATTAAAAACAATTTTTTTTACCAACATTTTTTTTAGTTTTATTTGAGTAATAACAATTTAAACGCGCTTGGTTTCAATATTTTCAAACATGTTTACGTGTTTTAAGTATGATTTTATTTTGTTTATTTCGTTAGCTAAAATACTTTTTTTCGCAGATAGTTCAGAAAGTACCATGAAGCGAATTGTCAAGGAGAGAGAAATTATAGTAAATAGATAAATTCAAAACTCCAGGTGAAATAAGAAAGGGTCGCCCTCCGAAAGCTATAGATAGTTTTGACACCAGGGCTATTCGTCAGAAGGTAAATTTTTTTAGGAAGATGATCTAAAGCCCTGATCAACGCTGGGTACTTCAGCTAGTAAATAAATATGATCAATTTTTAAACTGATTTTTATTTTACTACGATATTGTGTTAACACAAAACTGCGATGGTTCATACCTTACCTTAATATATCTGTATGCAATTCTAATTTTGAAATCAGTGTGTATCTATATTACAATAAAAATATATTTTTCCCACTTTTGCTTTTTTTCACAAAATTGTAGGTTACACAGCTTTAAATTTCGACCCTTTGTTATATTTTTAGTATTGTCATTTGAACAACAGTGGCGCCCTCCTATGTTTTCTACTCTTTATTGACAGCCTGTAAGCGTATTATTCTTGTGAAATTGTTTAAAAAATTTCAAACATTAAAAATAGTTGAACACGTTGAATAGGAAATCAATTTGATTGGCCTGTCTGGGAGTAGAAACGACTTATGTCGATATTAGTTTTCTTTCTAATCGGTCTAGATCCCACATCTAGGATAGGTATTTTCCCTTCAGTGGCCTACCCTAATATAGTAAAACCAATTTATTACCTTTTCCAAATTGCATAAACTCGAAATTAATTTTTTCTACAGAAGTAGTAGATATTCCATCAAAATACTGTGATTCAAATACACGTAATTAACGATGTTCGTATGATTATTCGCTTGAAAAACAACGTTGAATTAATTAGTAGATTAAAAAACACGTATCGATAAATGCGTTTATTTCATAATCACAATATTCACAATAAAACTGCTCACGGCCAGTTTGGGACGAATATATTTTTTATGCAACAGCACATTAACTTTTAATAGTACAGGTGTCATCGGCAGATGTAAATATTCTACAGGATTTTATTTTTTTCCTTTTGTAATGCGCGGGTCTGGCTGTTTAGCGGACAGTTCGTGGGAGAATATGGAGGATATAAAAGGGTTTTTTAAGTTTTATTTGAAAGGGATGAACGCGCATGTTATTAATTAAAGACATTTTATCACATTCATGGAACTAGCATCTGCAGAAAATGCCGGACCCTAAAACCATTTTTGGAATATATTAATTGAGATACTTTTCAAAGAAACACATCTGCAAGTTTCGTGATAAGGAAATCATATTATCCTTTTATATTGTATACTTTAAAGTTTTCATTTTAATCTTGAAAGCTTTTACCAATTTCTTGTCGACATTTTAGTATTTTTCAGCCATTTTCTCTTTCTGGTAGAAAGCCTTCGAGACCTAATTAAACTAATCGTTAGCGTAGTTTTTGTGAAAAAACACCTCAAGGGCGCAGTACAAATAAATCTTACTAATATTATAAACGCGAAAGTTTGTATGGATGTATGTATGTTTGTTACTCTTTCACGCAAAAACCACTGAATGGACATTAATGAAACTTTACAATAATATAGCTCATACATCAGAATAACATATCGGGTATAATTTATACCCAAAGCTTGCTATTTTCCATGTTTTACAAATAATAATTATTGTTTTATAGAAAATGTCAAAATTTGAGAATGACATTTTGAAAAACAATTATTGTAAAACCAAAATTCTATATTAGAAAATATTTAAATTTGTGAATTTATTTGAAGTACTCACCCTAGAATCGAATCAAGAATTATAGATATTTAGAAAAAAGATGAGATCTACGAAAAGAAAATTGGCTAACCGAAGTACTAATCCTGCGCAGACGAAGTCGCGGGCGGAAGCTAGTATATAATAAAATTAATATAACTGGCTTACAACTCTATAGGTTACCCCAATAAATCGTCATGGAAATGATCATAATATCAAGGAAGGTAAACAAAGTTAGGAAATAACCTACTTTTATATAAATGCCAAGAGAACTGGCAATAAACCTTTACAATATGTGTCTACTTTTTATGATTTTTTATTTTATTTTGTTTTGTGTAAAGTGGTAAATACATTATAGGTACACGAAAAAAACTTCAGCTTTGTTTGCGTTCAGAATTTTAATATTTTTTATTGTTACATAATATGTTAGTTTGTAAAGTAAAAATCTAAAAGAGATTATACCTGCTGTCAAAAAGTGTAATTTAATTTGGGATACGTTAAAAAAACAGCGAAACCATTTGAAATTGAATGTCAAGTGAGAATATTTTGATGACATGAAATTATTTTGTCCAGACCTGAGGGGGTAAAAATTCTTATTCTTTATTATATCTAAGGTCTTCAGTCATGTCAAGTGAGCATGAATGTGGAGAAATGTGGATCTGCCAACACAGAGTTCACTTCTCTCTGCTTAATGATCTCTGCGGGGAAAGTACTTGTTGTACCATTTTGTATAATGCAGCTTCACAGTAAACAATGCAGGTAACTCCAATAATGGAGGACTGAACGCGGTTGGCAGTTGACAAAAAAAATGTCGATGTTATTATAGCAGTCTACAATGGAGTGCTGTGATATGCGGTTTGAGGCATGGAACTGCTAAAAGAAGGATGAAAGTAGACTGAATGCTGTAGAAAGATCCATTAGGTTCATGCATAGACATATTAATATTACTAGATGAGAACATAATATAAGAGAGGGGTAAAAACCAACTATAGCGGGTCGAAGAGGGGTGAGTTGACTGTGATGATATGTGATTTGTCATTAAATCAATCTGACAGTATATAGGCATCTCGCATTAACTATTTGTTCCACACATTAATGAAGTTACTAATAAGGCTATGAAATGTTTGGGATTTATTTTGAGAACAGTCAAAGATTTTACGTCACTTTATTCATTTAAAATACTCTTCACTGCCTTAGTTAGAAGTAATTTAGAATATAATTCCACTATTTGGTCCCCATACTATAAAGCACATCAAGTAAAAATTGAGAGAGTTCAACATAAATTTTTAAGATTCATTAATTTCAAACTCTCCATACCCATTGAACAAATCAATTATGATGTATTAATGAAACGACTTAATTTAACTGACTTATCTTGTAGAAGAACCAAGAGCGATATAGTACTTTTATTTAAATTAGTAAATGGCACAATTGACGCACCTGACTTAACTAAACTGATAACATTCAGAGTACCAAATCGTAACACGAGGCTTCCAGAGCTGTTCTTTGTTTATCCTTCGAAAACTCCCCAATCCAAAGACTACATAGGCTTGGAAATAAATTTAGTTCAGTTGATATTTTCGTTTATTCCTTATCAAAATTTATTTCTGAAATTTCAAAAATTCTGTTTCCCGTTTACTAAACAATGATGTAACATAATTCGTATATTATTGTTTATTTTTCTATTATTTTTGTATTATGATTGTTGTAAAAGCTCTAAGGGCGTGAATAAATAAATAAATTATAATATCACCATTTGTAGTGTCCGACCGAAACTACTTTTTACGACCGAAACCGAAACCGAATTTCGGCTTCGATCACAGTTTCGGCCGAAACCGAAACCGAAACCGAAACTTCCATATAAGGTCATGTAATCATGGGAAAAAAATAATCAATCTTAATCAGTCGCCCTTTATTTTTAAATCTTATATTAAATATTCAGTCTCGGATATTTGAACTAATAATAAACATAACATAAATTGTCTCTTCGTATTTCAAATAAATTATTTGTGCTTTTTGAAATAATGATTTGAAATAAATATACCTACTTATTCTAGTTACATTGATGTGAAATACATATAACTTCTTATTCTAGGTATATTTATTTCAAATGAACTCTTTCGTAAATAATATTAACATAAGAAATGGTAGGTCTGTTATTTCTTTTTAACGTTATTTACGAAAAACATAAAATAATAGGTACAAAACACAATAACTTTTTTTTACCTAATTTGTTTAGGTACACTAAACAAAAAAATACTTTATATCTTACAACGAACAAAATATTTTTTTGTAAACTTTGGTCATTTTTTAAGGCACTCTTTTTAATGAAATTCAATAAAATAAAAATAAAAATGACCTATCTACGGAGTTCAACAACTAAATATTTTTTTATGATAATAATACTTATAGCCCAATCATTTGGTAGTTTTACCTGGAAGGTTTTCCGGGAGTTTTTGAAAATCGGTAATTTTTTAGATTTCGATGTGCTCTTTTCGAATTTCAACTTTGCCACCTCTTATCTTTGCCGCTCGCGCCATATTGGAAAAAAGGCGCCTAATAGATTTTTTTTGACAATATCTCCTTTCCGACTCATTTTACGATAAAAATATAATATGTACGAAATTAAACTAGAGAACATTTCCTACAATTAACGTACAAACAATTTTTTTTGGTAAAATCAATAATTTTGTCGCACGAGCGCCGCAAACTATTATTCATCTACACCACCACGTTTTTTCGTATATTTCTCCAAAATATTTTACTATCCGGCCGGCAAAGAATGAGGTGGCAAATTTGAAATTCGAAAAGAGCCAAAAATTACCAATTTTCAAAACTCCCGGAAAACTTTCTGGTAACCTTTTTTTTCGAACCAAATAACTGGACTATTAATAATACAGCCGGCGTGGTCTAGAGGCAAGGCTCTAAACTTACAATCCGAAGGTCGGGGGTTCGTACCCGACGTGCGCAAATAAATTTCATTTGATTAATTTGTGTTGTTTCACAATTAATTGATTAAAAATAAAACCTAATATAAAAATGATATAGTATATTTGCGGCACGTTCCAGAGTGGAAGATACTCTCAGTATCGCCCTGGTGTAAGATCACCACTTAGAATTGAACTTAAACTAAAACAAACTGAGAAGAGCTCCTTAATTAATAAATAATTTTAATGAATTAATTATTAATTATTATCAGTATTCATAATTAAACAATCTAATATTAACTATTATTAACATTTTTGCCATAGAAATCTCTTTTCCGATTTGGATAAATTTGACCAGCAGCACTAAATAGTTGTTAACTGGAAACATTCGTCGGTGGAGCCGACAAGAATTTCACTGCAACCTTTGTCAAAGACAGAAATGGACTAGAATTCCAGTAAGAATAAATATCTGCGTTTCTTTGTAACCTTCCGGTGGAACCGCTCGAGCGGTGATCTTCTGCCTGGAACGTTTCGGTGACACCCAAACGGTCGCACTGGATATTTCCAAGGCTTTTGACCGGGTCTGGCACCGAGGACTTGTCAACAAACTGCCTTCTTACGGACTTCCCGCATCCTTGTGTACCTGGATTGCCGACTTTTTTAGGGAGAGGTCGATTCAGACGGTTGCTGATGGCTTCACCTCTTCCTCGCACTCGATAAATGCTGGCGTCCCACAGGGATCGGTTCTGTCTCCGACTTTGTTTTTGTTGCACATCAATTACCTTTTGACATGTGCACCAATTCATTGCTACGCGGATGACAGTACAGTCCATGATAGCTTTTTGTTTGACAAGCCCCCAAAGGGTGCACACATTCCAATGGCTCGGAGGGCTTTGAAGCAAAGAATGGACGGTTACCTCGAGAGTGTTTTCTCTTGGGGTAAGAATAATCTCGTCGAATTCAATGTTTCAAAGACCCAATCATGTCTGATTACGTCTAAAAGGGATCGAAATGACAATCTAGTCTCCTTCAACGGTAGCATTCTTCCAAACAGGTCCTCCATTGATATGCTCGGTGTAACTCTAAGTGACCAGCTCAGGTACGGGGGCTCCATCGAGGCCAGAGTTAAGTTGGCCTTTCAGAAACTGGGCGTACTGTACAGGGCCCGCAGATACTTCAATAGTACACAACTGCTAACCCTGTACAAATCGCAAGTGCGCCCCACGGTTGAATTTGGCAGTCATCTTTGGTCTGGAGCCCCGATGTACCTGAAAAACACCATCGACTCTGTGCAGAAACGGGCGGTCCGCTTGATAGATTCTCCCGTCTTAACAAACGGATTGCAATCTTTAGAGCACAGGCGTCGGGTGGGAATGCTATCCTTGTTCTACCGGTATTTCAATGGAAGATGCTCCGAGGAGCTAGCGTCATTGATCCCCTCGGCACCGGTGCATAATCGAGAAACATGCCAAACGCGCGCCAAATATATGTACACAGTTGACATTTGTCACATGAGAACGGAATGCTTCTATGACTCGTTCTTGTGTTCAACAGCTCGGCTGTGGAACGATTTGCCGGCCTCTCTATTTCCTCCTTCCTACAACATGGGTCTCTTCAAGACCCACGTTCACTCCTTCCTCTCCTCAAAAAGACCCTCCTCACAGCATCTTCAAAGATGACATAAGCTCTGAGGGAAATTATTTTCCTCAGAGCCTCCTGTGTGGAGTTAATGTAAAAAAAAAACCTTGGCTCTGTTAAGTAGGCTTGAATAATTTGCTTAACTTGTGATATTCGATTATCACAATTATCCACACAGAAGTTACTTCCATTAAACGTCATGGGCATAGCATAGCCCTTCTCCTTTTTCATTTTTTTTTAGATGAACAAGATAAGATAGCTGTGGGTCTCCAGAATTACAGCTTTTGCTCATTGTTTCACTAACGACGCCCGCGCACAATTATCAACTTCATCAGAATTCAAATATGTATTTTTTTTATCTGGGATCCAATAATGTTGAAATAATCATAGCAGGATGTTATTTGACTTATGCATATCAACAAGTCCTGACTGTCCTGACACGACTATGAGCGCCAACGCAGCAAAATGACACTTCGTCGCTCGCAGCTCAGTGCACCGAGCATATCCGATCGCAGCACGAAACCTCCCGAATTTAGTTTCGGTTTCGGTCGTAGTTTCGGCTGGATGGCAGCCGAAACCGAAACTAAACCGAAACCCATTTTTTTGCCGAAACTAAGCCGAAACCGAAACCGAAACCGAAAGTTCGGTCGGACACTACCATTTAGTTCTTAAAAGTAAAATCTGCTTTTGAATGAATAGACCTTTTTACATGGGAGCACGAATTGCTTGCATGTACCGATGATGAGCTCGACGCTAGTCCGCACAAGAATGATGACGTCACATTTTCTAGATTCATGCAAAACCATGCAAGTCAAGTAGCGAGTAACGCGCTACTTGACTCATCAAAAGGTGTTCGCACTGTTGTCAAGTAGAGTTCATTAGTAAGCGACGCGTGGCGACATAACGGGCTGCAACGCAATAAAGTAAATACGGTAATTAAGCTGATTGTAATGATTATTTTAGAACAAGTGGAAGAATAAATAAGTGATGTGAAAATAAATAAACTATGGCCACGAAAATATATTAATAGCCTCAAAACCAAAGAATTTTAGAGTAGAATTTTCGCAACAACGTGCGTCTGCGAATGAACTGCGCATCTCAGTACGCAGGGACGCGTGGAGAGGGGCTCTACTCGCCGAATAAAATAGAACCAAATGGATTCAATCCACTAAAGAACTGACTAGCCTACTCTACTAAAATTGTGGTGTTCGGACACGTTTAGTTACTAATATATTAGCTACTCGACTAAAATACTCTCCCAGTCAGAACAAGGCATTAGGGGACGTCTAGTAATACTCATATGGGTTCATGTTTGATAAAACCATGTGTGATCATGTGAGAAATGTGGAGATCCCCAAAGAATCTGCCGCTCAGATGGTTTTGGCGTGTAGAGCGATTGGACGAAGAAAAGTGTGCGGAAAATATATTACGCAAACGTTAATGGTTGAAGAAGTCGAGGATATATCCCGAACAATAGAATAGCATGAATAAAAATGAATGATGCAGACAAAATATTTTGGCGGTCTGTCTTCTCTTACCCCTGCGGAGAAACGGTGTGATGGATAGTGTCACAGTAAAAAAATATTGGTTAGAAAAATCCAAATTCGTGTCACTAATTCGTACCGTATTAAACCACCACGAAATGATCATGAAACTAAAATTTAGAGAAAAGGGTGTTGTAAAAACCATCTGAATTAACTAATTTACCTCATATTCTGTAGACCCATCACTTTCACCAGTCAAAGAAACGCAAGGCAGTAATTACAAATACATTAGTGGCCATCACGCAGTTTAATATTTATCCTATTTCTTCTATCCCTACGGCCGTTCTTGACCTAGAATGGTGATTGCTCCCACTTGTTTGAGCTGTCGTTCCACCTACAGGGGTAGGGGAGGAACAGGAGCGTCGCAGTCATATCGGCAATGTGCGCGGGCACTCGGGCGGCCGATCTTAGGGATGGCTTGCCGGCCATCGTCGATTGCATTATTTGAGTCTCAGCAATAATCTGAATGCATTGGATTACTTGAAAAACAAAGAAATAATAATTTAAATGTATCCGGAATGAAAGACGCTTGCACGTTATTTATGTTTGTAATGTTACGCCTTGCGCATTTATTACTGTATTTACGCGATGATAAGATGTGAGTATGTTTTTTACTTTTTTTATAATAATCGATTTCATTTTATAATCTAGGAAATGCGCAAGATATATGATTCTTATATCCATATTTAATAATATTTCACAGCGCATAATATTTTCTAATAACTAGGAATGATATTGCCTCTCACCGGTAGGTTTGCTGTAAAATGCCTTTTAGCAAATGGTATTCGGGAATAACTTACATCAATTTGACGGGATACCAATGTGGTTTAAAAAAGGTTTGTTAAAAGATGATTCAACCAAATTATAACGTGTAAATAATTTGTAAATAATAATAATTTAAAATATGTTGAAAACCCGTGGTTTATTGTTCTTCATAGGTACTTGTATTTATAAATAGCTTACTCTTTTAAATTCTATGTGGTTACTACAATACTTAAGATATAAATTTTTGGCATATGAACACTTCATCTAACTCTCATGCAATTTCCAACTTGTATTTTTCTCATTTATATTATTATTTTTTTTAACTATATAAATTCTGTCTCCATATTTCTAATTATTGTAATTCCTATGTTAAAGCCGGTAATCGGCGTCAATTAATAACAAATAAATAATTACATTTTTATTTCTTCAAACTTCGCAAAATCGCTTTGTGGCGTCATTTTGAATTAACAAATAACTTTGTTTAAACCATTATTATTTGTCATTACTACCCTGACGAAGAAACCATCGGTTTTGAAACATGTAGGTAATTGTGATTATATTAGTGGTTTAAACAAAGTTATTTGTTTTAATTTAATTACATTTTTGGTTCTCGCACGCAAGCTGTAGCACTTCTCATGGCGGCCCTGAGTAACCGAGTGCGGGAAGGGTTACCCGAGGTAAGGGCTGTTGTTTGGCACAGGTGCTTTGCTCCATCAACCCTTTACCCCGCTCAGCGCACACAATGTGAAACGCTTCCTGGCAGATACGCCTCGGACGGGTTTTTTCGTACATTTTTTGTCGGGCGGGGATGCGAGCGAACCCCTACAATGATAATTCATTTTTTTACCACGCGATTGGGTATCTTGGCGGGCCGGGTACATCGGAAGATATATGAGTATGGATTTTTTTATTACTTTTTCCTAATCTTAATTTTATAGGGAAGTTCACAACTTACCACTTTGAATAAAAAAAACTCTTACTCTTAGAAAAAGCAGATCATGCCTCATAAATCCGATTGCATTCACGTTCTAACAATACTACCGAGATTTGCCCGAAGATTCAACACATTTAAGAAGAAAAAATCATTTCTTCCATAATAGTGTTTTGGAAAAACTTACTTTTGAAAGTTGTATGGAAATTTCAAGATCAATAATAATGCCATCAGACTTTTAACATTACATTTAAAAAAAAAGGTATTTCATGAGCCTACACAGAGAAAAATGTTATTCTAAAATACGATAATTTTATTTGTTAAAACGGTTAAAAATGGGACTGAAGTTGTTACGAACAAATTAACAGAGTTTCAATATTTATTGGCGGGAACACGTAAGAATAATTTGTTGGTATACGTAATTTCGTGCGTATACCAACAAATTATTCTTACATTTTCAAAATGATCGTATTTTTTAATAACATTTTTCTCCGTGTATGGGATCTTATTCCACATTCAACCTATTCTCTTGATTTTTCTCAATCAAATTTTCACTCTATTCAATAATTTCCGCCGATTTTCATTAATAAATTCCCCACATTCCTCCTTACCATCTCCTCCCCATCCCCACTACCTTCAGTCTTATAATATACTCCATTTTTCTTAGTATCTCTGGCTCATGGCGGTTGAAGAGCAGTTGGGAATTTTCTGCAGTATCAAAAGTAAAGTGACGACCGTCTGTGGTAGAGTGGTAAGACACTTAACTCCCAATCGGAAGATCGCGGGTTCGAACCCGGCGTGCGCAAATAAATTTTATTTGGTTAATTTGTGTTATTTCACAATTAATTAATTCAAAAAATATATACTATATTTGCGGCACGTTCCAGAGTGAAAGATACTCTCAGTATCGCCCAGGTGTAAGACCACCATTCAGAATTAAAACCTTGCTTAATAATAGCTTTAGCCGTGTTTAGTGACTAGATCTGAATAGCCAGGTACTTCCCCACCTTCCTCTTCCCCATCTCCTTCCCTTCCCCATTTACCTTCAGCCTCACAACATACCCCAATTGGGGATGCCATAGTCTCACTGGCTCCAGACGGGATCAGTTGGGTCTCTTGTAAGGTATTCTCTATAAAAAAAAGTAAAATTAAAAAGACGTTAAAATTAATAAAAAATAAAAAAGACAATGGTTTTGTTAATCTGAACCTCTCTTTGATATCAAATGTCTGCTGCGATTTGGAAAGATGCATATTATCAGAGGGAAGGGATGGCATTAGCGGCGCGAGGGTGGCAGAGGGGTGGGGGCGGGGGCAACAGAAGGGTTGTGTGGGAACGTAGGGCACCTGCAACGCGAGGAGAATGCTTCAGTTTCCTATGCAGAGAATTCTTAATTTTTTTCAGTTTCAGTCACATAAAAATGACTAAATATAATTATTTTTCTAAAATAAAAAATAATATAAACCTTTCACCGTAGAATAAAGAAGAACACAATAAATGCCTTGTTGACATGTTTCGTGACCAATGGGGCTTAAATTTCTCAGATCTATGTTTTACCATGATTATGAAATTCATATGGGTCTACGATGTCAGGCGAGTGTTAAATGGAACATTTGTTTTCATTATTTTATTTTTTATTTTTTTTCGATTCAATGTTTCTTTTGATTTATTATTTAGATCCATTTTTATGTTATAGTTGTTTAATAATAATATGTAATAAATGTTTTATGAATATTATTTTTACATATTATATTTACCTTTCGTATCAGTGGGAGGGATGGATTTAAACGTCACTCCTGGACACACTGACCCCCAGATTCCTACCCATCCGTCATACGTTTTTCCTTCCCAGATCTTCCTCTCCTTCAATCCCTTAAAAATACCATTCGCACAGCAACCCCAAAGATTAAATTCATAAGAAACCAAATGTCATAAGAAACCAAATGCCAAAATATTTAAAGAATGAAATTGTTTTTAATAGAGATATACATAATTACGAAACCAAAAATATAAATATAATTACATTACCACATATGAAAAAATCAAAATCACAAAATTTCCTAATGTATAAAGGACTGAAGATGTTTGATGATGTGACTGAAAGTCTGAAGAATGAAGGAAGAATGAAATGTTAACCTTACTGTAAAAATATTCAAATTAATGAAATGAAATATTAGTTTATATTTTAAAGTAGAATAAACTAACTAAATAAATAATAATAAAAAAGATGACATAGGCTCTGAGAGAAATGTATTACATACACAAATATATATTTTACATGCCTCGTTACATTAATAGACAAGATACAAATTCGCATATCTTGTTACTAAACATTATTAGAATATATTTTATTCATTGGTGTATAAAAAATTATTCCAAAGGACGCAAACATTATCATTAGTCTGATAAAGTGTAATTATAAAAAAAGTAATAAAACCTCTTGTAAAATGTTTTTTAAATGTGTTTTTATTTATCTACGTAACGGAATTACCCAGCCTCCGCTAATATAACGTAGTCGTTATTCTTGTGAAGATTTATTGCACTTCATTTCACATTTCAAGTCTACTTCGAACCGGGGATCGGGAATGCTGAGATAGAATTCCAAAGCTTTTCAGTGACTCAGTGATATATTTATTACTAAAACAAAGTCTCTAATTAAGTGCGAAGAAAGTATTCATAATTTTCCTGTAATGAACAATATTACTTTTCAGGGCATGAGATTGTCATGATCGTCTGTCTGAAACCGAAGCCAATATCCTTAGAAATGAACTAGCGCATGCTGACCTATAAATACAGGATTTGTTAAGGACACATACGCTTGTTTTCACGATAATTTAACGTAGGAAAACATTGGAATGACGTATGTCCCGTACCTGAGTTATACTTTAAGTATTTTTATGTTTTATCATTAAAATATTTTCTTTTACATATAGTTAAACAAAACACTGTCAATTGAATAAATGCGCATTTTTATTAATCCTTAACACTATTTATCTCTAATAATAAACTACAACGCTAAATAGTAGAGGAACGAAAAGCTGTCTTTGCTGAACCCTAAGACCTACAAACATATAAAAGGTATCATGACATCGTTAAAAATCGATTGGGATGCATAACTGTACATTGTCAATGCAATTTCAAGTCAGGGTGATGACATTTAAATACACTTAGCTTGAAAGAAATGTCGTCCCAAGTTCCAACTGCACCGAGCCCCGCACAAAGGTGTCTCCGGTACTCGTGTTGATTCAACTCATCCGTTGCAAAAAAAGTGTGGATAAAAAGCGCGGTTGATTGTATGCATTTCCACTATAATCTAGGTCAGGTACGGGGGATGGAGGGTGCATCTGCACATGCGCCAATCAAGGAAGGAAAGGGTTAAGGGTTGCGTGGGAGAATTTTTACAACCCTTTTTATCGCAATTTTCCCCACAGACCCATTTCTGATAGACCCTTCGATAAAACAGAATTATTATGGCACATTGCGTGCGTTTTTTGCACCGTGAACCAAGTTGACGGTATCAAGGCCATTGTGTATTGTTCATCTCAGTGGAGTGTGACGTGGATTAAACCTGCCTTTGTCAGACAACCCTTTCTTTTGTAATCTGTTTTGATAACCTGCGTACTGTCTTTCAAGGTACAATAAGCGAATAAATGCATTAAGGCTTTCTTATAATGGCAAGGTGCTTTTCCCACCACAATTTGGATCTCACTAAATTGATTGCCTTTCCTAACTCGCATACGGGAGATGCGTAAACCTGGAAGGGTTGTTTTATCATATGAGAACCAGCAAACCTTTTATTTTAACTGTGCTAAGGGTATTTTTTATTATTTAATTCGTTTTTTTATCTTATCGCATGAAAACGCTTTTTGCTTTGCGTCAAAGAGCATTCGCTCGCTGTAATTTGTAATCGTCAAATTTGGGGTTTTTATATGATTTGGGTTCTTTGAGGTCCTGTCCGTGTAACAGGTAAGTAGTGGCCTGTACTGGGGAATAGGGAGTGGAGAAGGTAGTCATTATTCCTTTACTTCAATGTCATATGTTGATTAAGAAGAGGAAGCAGGATTGTTTGAATGCGGTTTTTATGCTTCCGGTTTTTTTCAATCCAAAGTGATTGTGAACAATGATGTATGCACTTCCATCCACATGCGTTAATATATTCCGGGGAGGATCGTTATTTTTTTGTTTTGATAGATGAGCGGACAAAGGTTATTTATATTTGATTGTGCTTTTATAAAATAAAAGAAAAGTTTTCAGGAACACCTTTTATTAAATATAAAACTCTTTGGACGATTAAACCCATACTGCTTTACCTATAAAAGACTAGTAGATAATTACTACCCGGTGTCGCCGATTTCTTGGAGAAAATTATTTTAAAAACAATATGGCGCATTGTCTATTTTTTTATGTGAATACCGTACAAGAGTCCCAAATGCTTCCAGCTAGGGAGACTCTGGCATCCCTAATTGGGGCATGATGTGAGGCTGAATGTGTTGGGGAAGGAAAGGAGATGGGAAGAGAAAAGCGGGGAAGTACCTGGCTATTATGATCACCAGATAGATATTAAATTATTTGAAATGTTTTAAGTGTCAAACGATATTATTCAATCAAATAAAGCTTACTTGCACACGCCGGGATTTGACATGCGTCTTTCGGATTACTAGTCGAGAGCAATACCCCTCGACCAGAGAAGCCGTCATAGATCAATGTAGTCAAATCTATATATATATATATATATATATATATACATAGTTAGTTGACCGAGAAAATTTACACAGTTAAATCTGTGCAATTGTGCATACACGTTTCTTGACGTTCACGGTATGCGAGGTTTTAAGTTTAGTTTGACACCTAGACAAGTTTTCGACTTTACACGGAGAAAAATGTTATTCTAAAATACGATCATTTTATTCGTAAAAACGGGACTGAAGTTCTTACAAACAAATTAACAGTGTTTCCTTGTTTATTGGCGAGAAAATGTAAAAATAATTTGTTGATATACGTACGAAATTAGGTATACCAACAAATTATTCTTGCATGTTCCCGCCAATAAACATTGAAACCCTGTTAATTTGTTCGTAAGAACTTCAATCCCGTTTTTAACCGTTTTTACGAATAAAATGATCGTATTTTAGAATGACATTTTTCTCCATGTATAGTTCAGATTAATGAAGTCTTCTATAAGTTAAGGATTTTATTTCACATCTGACCTCTTGTAAAAAAAAACAAATGCAAGAATGTATTCTTTTTTAGAATCCCTGAAAAAAGGTAATCACCACCTAACTCTTTCGGGAACAATTTCACTACCCCCATCCTCGTCCAAGGCATGGTACGGCGTCTTTGTAATTTCACGGACATCAAGGAGACCCAAATTTACAGCCCACATTTTATGTGTCACCAATAAAATATTTTGTTTGGTAAGAAATCTTTTTGTCACTCGGTCGTAAAAATTGGTCCTTTTCAAATTTAATAGCCCAAGAGAATGGTTATTATTAGACATTTATTGCTGAAAGATGAAAATAATCAGTGGTCTTAAATTCATACCTACAAATTACCTGAGTTTTATTTCGTTTTCTGCGATGAATATTGTTTTTTATTGTTTGTGACAGCCCATTATCTCAAGCATCCCTTTCTTATATGCCTGCTAATAAAATAATTCAGGTGGTTTATCAACCACAAGGGGTGATTATTTTGTAAACCATAAATACAAATAAAATCGAAACAATAACATAACTACTTTCTACCAAAATACAAATAAAATCATGAATAAACCAGAAATAAAATAAAATATCGCCTTTAATTTGCATAAAAGTGAAGAAGAACCAATAATTTTTCAATTCAAGAGTGTTTAAAATTTACATTGGTTTTTTTTTAGATTTGGGAGGCAGGACTGCCCCGGAAATCATTCATTTGATTACCAACACCTCTTCCATAGGTCACCACGAGTGGATTGCTACATTTGGTGTCAACTGTGATGCCCGGGTTTATCGAGAAAGAGGTTTGTCCAGGTCTTGAGGGCGGATGCGACTGCTCTCCAGCTGCATAGCAGGCCGAATCGGGAGAAGCCGGTAGAGGGATCTTTTGACTTGCATTGCATGCTTGGGTCGGATTCATCCGCCCGGCACTCTTGGACACATTGACCCCCAGATTCCTTTCCAACCCTCAAACCTTTTTTTTCCAGAACTTCCTCTTATTAATTTCCTTTAAAATACCCTCCACACAGCATCCCCAACAAAGACACACAACAAAAACAATAAAGAGTTAGTGAAAATAAAAATAAAATTGTCATTATCCAATAAAAACAAAAACAAAATAATTATAATATGCTACATGAGATTGAGAATCACAAAGGATCATCACATAGCCTCCTCACAGCATCTTCAAAGATGATATATTCCCCGAGGGAAATTGTTTTCCTCAAGGCCTCCTGTGTATAAAAAAACACTACAATAATTCAAAAGTTTGTGCTGGGTATTTGTTATTTTCTTTTGACTTAATTTACCTATCAATTAGGGTTAGAATAAATAGTTAAATAATTGAAGTTTTTTTAATTAATAGAATACGGATCACATAGTATTATATGTTTATTAATTCATTAGTGTCAATTGCGTCGACTTACTGCGATATTTTCAAACACATAGTAAAATCATAATTTGGAACCAACTTCAATTTCCTAATCGTGAATCTGTCACCAAAAAAATAATTGGTAATTAACGAGCTCAGCGCTAGGGGGCGTGTGAACCTAAACCGAAATATTCCACAGGGGCGAACCAAGATGTTCTTTTTGCTTTGGGAGCTAATAAATATTTTGGGGCCTGAAGATTTTGTATATTTGTGGTTTTTGTATAGGTACGTAGTTAGTTAATTTTAAATTTGTTAATATTTTCTTCAAATTTTATTTGCTAGGGTAAATGACTTTTGCCTCTGGGTTTGTTGTTCTGAAGGGGAGTCTTATTTCATTCCTTTTCCTCGTCTCATGTGCGTGTTTGTGCTGAAGGTTTTCATTTTTTCTTAGAAATTATATTGTATATGGCCATTCTGTTTTGGAGATAAAAAATAATGCATTTATTTATTTATTTGTTATATTAAAAATACATTTACATTTTATTGACATTTTGTCCAACTAGGTAGGTCTACCGTTCTACGACAATCAAATTTACAGGTATCGTACATATTAGGTAGGTAGGTAGGTACATGATGATTCATATAAGTATTAAACAATTTCCAATCAATTAAGTATCTAATATACAATCAAATCAATTTAGTATCTAATATACATGAAAAAGTGTGTTTGAAGTGCATATACATAAAACAGTAAAAGAAAAGAATTTTTTTTTTTAGTTACAAATGAAATATATAAGGCGCTCGTTATACATAATTTTCAGATAGCATTTTTAATAATGTTTCTGTCTCTGTTCTGCCTAAAAATTAGTATTATTTTGTTATTTTTTTGGATACCAAAAAACAGTATACAAGAAAAGTAGTAAAAAAAATAAAATAAAAAATTTTGGAACAAAAAAAATATATAAGGCGCTCGTAGTAGGTACATAATTATCAGATAGCATTTTTAATAATATTTCTGACTCTGTCCTGCCTAAAATTAGTAACCATTTTGTTAAGTGTTTAACCATTTGTTTAAATTAATGAGAAGATATTTAACTCCTCCAAAATTTCCTTGATTTTCGTATACATATGCATATATTTTTCTTCAGTATAATTATCACGGCTCTGGTGTGAAGTATTGTAATTTATATATAAATTAATCCTTAGTTGGCTAAGAATGATATACTGCTACAGTAATTAACGAGCTGTACAATCATTTCTTTGTATACATTTTTACCGGAGACTTTGTTTAGGAATCTTCTTGTTTTTTATGATGATACATAGTTAATAATTTGGGTTTCAATAAGTGATACTTAATTTTTATTAAGCTTGAAGGGAAATAAATATGATATTTGACCCAGTTCTTCATTTTCTTGAAAATTTATGGTAAAAAGTGTATATACACAAAAACAAAATAATTTTCAAATTTAAGTTTTAACTTCCAACGTTCAATTCGAATAACCGATTATCCACTGTAACTTGTAAAAGTAATACAACACTTCTTGTGTTATTTTTTTTAATAAACATCTTACTAATATTATAAACGCGAAAGATTTTATGGATGTATGTATGTTTATTACTCTTAAACTCGAAATTTAATGAATGGATTTTAATGAAACTTTACAAAAATATAGCTCATACATCAGAATAACATATAGGCTATAATTTATAAACTTAGCTATTTATTTTCAATATATTGAAAATAAAAACTATTGTTTAAAAGAAAACGTCAAAATTTGAGAATGACATTTTGCAAAACAATGATTGTTAAATCAAAATTCTATTCTGGAAAATATTTAAATTATTGAATTTATTTGAAGTACTCGCCTAATACTTTGAATCGAATCAAGAATTATACAAATTTTAAATAAATAGGTTAAGAATTTTGGTATAAACGTAGATGGGACCTAGGAAAAGAAAATAGATTACTCGAAGTACTAATCCTACGCAGACGAAGTCGCGGGCAGAAGCTTGTTATTTATATATTTATTCCTTATAAAATGTAGATTTTTTTTAAGCTTCCTCTTCTCGAAAGAAAATATCTCATAATTTAATTTTTTACTATATATTTAACCTTGTGATCTAATAACATAAAATCTTACAAAAATGTGAGTATACTTTTTACCAAAATATATCCATATTATTGAAGTCTTGTTCGCCCCTGCCTGTAGACAATCTGGGCTGTAGCCCAGATTGTAAATCCATCTCGTATGCTGCAGTCAAGTTTAACATATTGCACTGACTGATTTATTTCCCTCGCGGAATATTTTTTACCGTACTCAACCCTCGTGGTAACTCGACTACAGCTAGTACTGCCTTCACAATCGCGCATATCGCACTGCCAACTCCGGGGCATGACAGCTAGCAAACTATTCAAGCAAAAACTTCTGGTGAAATAACTACAGAAGAAGTGTTATTTGAATACAGAACCTTCTGAGAACATCAGTTATATTTGATACCACGAGAAACTCAATGATATGTAGGTACCAACCAAACACTAGAAAAGTGGAAGGCAGGAGAGGTGTCAACGGCCCTTCGCACAGTGCAGAATAAGGGTATTGGTTCCATGTTCCTTGGGGGTTCCATGTTCACCAGAGAAATTAGAGTGAGGGTCACGATCCTCAGAAATGAAGAAAGAAATACAAAATTTAACTTCTTCTGGTATCCGATAAAATATTTCTCAAGTTTTTGAAGATTTGATCCTGCGACTTTCGAATATATTGTCAAGAACCTTAACCATCGGTAGTTAAATAAAATATTGGTATTATTTCGTTTATGTCCCTTAACATTGTTATTACATTATATTCCATTACATTATACATCTAAATTAAAACTGTAATGGCACTCCTCTCATCTCAAACATAAGAATAGATTTCTCAACTGAGATAAGTAATATTGTTAAAAAAAACAAGTATATAGTTTGTAAACTATCTTGAACCATTGTATACTTGTAAAATTAATTATGAATAAATAAATGTGAAGATAACCAACGAAAGCTGCAGTAATCTTACTAATATTATAAATGCAAAAGTTTGTATGGATGTATGTATGTTTGTTACTCTTTCACGCAAAATTTACTGAATGGATTTGAATGAAACTTTACAATAATATACCTCATACATCAGAAGAACATATAGGCTATAATTTATAAAGCTAGCTATTTATTTTCAATATATTGAAAATAATAATGATTGTTTAATAGAAAATGTCAAAATATGAGAATGACATTTTGCAAAACAATGATTGTTAAATAAAAATTCTATTTTGGAAAATATTTAAATTAGTGAATTTATTTGAAGTACTCGCCTAATACTTTGAATCGAATCAAGAATTATAGATATTTTAAATAAATAGGTTAACCCGTTAAGTCGCGGGTAGAAGCTTGTTAATAATAAAAAAAAATTAGTTCCCCAGACACAGTTAAAAAATTAAGTTTATTTTTAGTGGAAGTATACAAATTATTCTGTCAAAATACAATCGTAAATTACTTTTGACAGTGGCCAAGGATTGAAAGGTCATCTTATGACCAAATAAAAATAGCGGAATACATTGTGCCCAAGACTTGTAACTCTACATTTTCACAATCCTGGTGCAAAACTCATATTTAAAAAATGAGCAAGCTAATGCAGGGGTGAAAGAAACATGGAATCAGATATGTGCGAACGTTTAACAGCAGTTCTCTTCTCTCCGCGTACTTTCTGCCGGGCTAAGTTCAAAGGTCTGCGGGTTGGTGGGTTTGTTAGTTAGTTTGTTATCATATCGTGTGACGGGTGACGTAGAAACGGGTAGCAGGGGAGGGGGCGGGTGATACTCCGAGGGTTGGCGACCTCTGTGGCGTGTGAAATGCAAACGGCAACTCTCGGTGACGAGTTCTTTAATTGCGGGGGCGATTGCATTTAGAACATTGGGGTGCATTATTTTTTTCTCAATTTTTTGAATACGTATGTACGAATATTATTACAAAATTCAAACTTTACTTCCCAGCTATGCTGAGTTTTGGATAGAATAAATAATACGGGGTCTTGTTCTCGGTTCGAGGCTCGATGGCTTATGGTGAAAATGACCTTTGTGAATTGTTATGGTTTTACTTGTAAACCTCCTGGCCAACTGCTTCATTCCTAGGAAATTCTTCTGGACTGAAGATGAAACCCTGCTTCTAACATGCCACTCCCCACAAAAGTTGTGGCGAACTCAGTGACAAACTTCAAACGTGATAACCTTGCTGTGGACCTAACCAACTGCAAGGATATTCTCTCTCTCGGAAGACAAAGATCTCATCAAACCACATCCGGTGCAATCATAACCGTTGCGTCTGTTTATATTATTAGGTGGAAGACCTAACTTACACCTCTCCTGCCGGTCTCTCTCGAAACGTCGAATAAACCTCTCGAACACCGCAGTTAGAGAGATGGGCTCATACGTCCATCACTCCTGGAAACATTGACCCCAAGACACCTAATCACCCCTTATACCCATTTACTTCCCAGAATTTCCTCTCCTTAATAATAATAATAATAATAATAATTGGATAATTTGGATAGCGCCGTTTTTGTGAGAAATCACCTCAAGGGCGCTGTACAATGTAAAATATAATTCTTAGGCTATATTTAAGTTTATTATTTACAATTGTATACAGAAACATACTTACCTGGTCGGTCACTTCCGATAAACACACTTTAATAAGAAAGTTTATGCTTGGAGAAGATACCAATTTGCACGCGGAGGACATTATATTGAAAACACTGGCTTTGCATGATTTTACATTTACTGACCCCATCACTTTTGGTATTCACTTATAAGAAGTATAATGCCAAAGGTGAGTTAATACTTACTTTGAAAGACTTGAGAATTTAATGATTCTTTACGACTGGAGAATTTTCATCAAGTGACCATTATAAAAGCTTACAAAAAATAATTAACTCATATTTTCACAATTAGTTATTTACAATGTCACGGGCTGTGAACGTGAAAGTGAGAAGGTTTTGACTTTATGGATAAGACAGTCCGAACAGATGAGTTTTATGTTTAGCTCTAAATTCCGCCGAGTCTGTAATCATTCTTAACTCATGTGGCAGCCTATTCCATGCTTTAGGTCCCGACACTCCGAAAGCGCGCTCACCGAACTCAATGTCTGGTGTGCGCTTTGGTTCCTTCAACCTTCCGATAGCTGATGATGCTGCTGACCTGAGGGTTGATTGTCGAGAATTGGAATTTTCAAGAATACACAGTTCCGATAAGTAAGCCGGAGCCATTGCGTTAAGCGACTTAAATATCAGAGCTTGACATCCAGCAGAGCTTGAACTGGATTCTTTCAGGACATTTGAGCCAGTGAAGATTTTTGAGATGTTCTGAAATATGGGAATATTTAGATACGCCGGTGATAAGTCTTGCCGCAGCGTTGAAAACGGATTGTAGTTTGTTTATTTGATATTTTGGGAGACTTGCATATATACCGTTGCAATAATCTAGACGTGAAACAACATACGAATTGACTAGTAATTTAGTCGCCTCTGTTGGCAGGTTTCTTCGCACTGCTTTAATTTGCCTCAATTGAAAGAACCCCGTGCTTACGGTTCTGTTCACTTGAGTTTTCAGGGAAAAATCAGCGTCGAGATTAACACCCAGTAGTTTTATACAAGTCTTTGGACTGATGTCACTTCCTGAAATGGTTATTGGGGAGTTATCAATGTTACGCTGACGTCTGCTGGTGGCGGTCCAGAGAAACTCAGTCGTTGAAGGATTCAGTTTCAATCTATTTGAGGTCATCCAGCGGGTGATTGCTTCTAGACACTCAGTTATACGAGTTTTAAGATTGTCTATTTCCTCTGGTAAGCAGTAAAAGTAGACTTGCTGGTCATCAGCGTAGCAGTGAGATAGAAGACCAAATGATTCGATTATTTTAGCGACATCATTTGTAAAGAGGATGAAGAGAAGTGGGCCCAGAACAGACCCTTGGGGTACTCCTGATGAAAGGTTTGCATATTTTGATTGTTTTTTCCCCACCTTAAAGGCTTGTACACGGTTGCCCAAGTAAGATGTCAGCCAGCTTTTAACGTCGCAGTTTAAACCAAAGGATTCTTCTAATCGTTTAATAAGAAGATCGTGGTCAATCGTGTCAAAAGCGGCACTCATGTCCAAGACTGAAAGGAGCGCCAGTTTACCCAACTCGATAGCAAGAGTTATATCCGACAAAACACGTAGTAATCCAGTTTCTGTTGAGTGAAACGTTCTATATGCCGATTGGTATTTAGTTAGCAATTCATTTGAATTTAAGTGACATATTATCTGTGCAGCAGTGATTCTTTCTAAGATTTTCGATATTAATGGCAGATTTGAAACTGGTCGGTAATTTGAGAGATCTTCAGCGTCCAATTGCGGTTTTTTTATTAATGGAGTTCAACAGCTGATTTAAGAGGTTTTGGAAAATCACCCATGCTAAGTGACTTATTGAAAAGATGAGCTAGAAAGGGAGATATTTCATTGCAGCACTTTTTTAGTAACCACGTTGGAATAGGGTCGAGTGAACACTGCTTGTTCGGTGAAGTAAGTATTAACTTCCTTACTTCTTCGGGGGATGTAGGTTTGAAGGCAGAAAAGTTTCCGCTACTGCATGTAGTGAAAGACGGTGGTGGGGCGGAGGCTGTTAGAGCACGTATTGATTCAATTTTATGAAGAAAAAAGTTGGAGAATATTTCCGGGGCTATGTCGGTTGTATATTGTGCACGGACATCGGCAACGACCGTCTTAATCGAGTTCCAAAGACTTCGTGGGTTTTGACGCTCTGAATCGATCCTACTTATCCAATATTTGGACCTTTTCGAATGAATTAATAACGTGTACTCTTTTTGAGCCCGTATCCAATCGTCACGTGATGTAACCCCCGAGTGTCTGTAGGACCTCCTTCCTTTCCATAAAAAGACATTACACACAGCATCCCCAAAGATGACATAGGCTCTGAGGGATTTTTTTCCCTCAGGGCTTCCTGTGTGGAGCTAATTCAAAGAATACATGCCTGAAGATAACATTAATTTATGGTGGAGAATTAAATAAAAAAAAATATTTCTTCATAAAAATGATCTTTTTACAGTTATGATCAAAATTCTATTCCCATTGTTACATACGCAATTTGTATCCTATCGCAAAGTGACAAAGTGATGCATTAGTTGTCTTTAGATACGCGATCCTTTTCAGAGGATTGTAGCGAACATAGTTCTCAGGTTACCAAAGAAAGATACGGTCACAGGTAGTTATCACGCGCGGATTCCTATAGATTTTTTGCGAGCGTCGATACGAGGATGAAATAACACAAAAAACATCCCAAAGCTCACAGTTATTCGGGTCGAGGATGGAATAATGTTTACATTGTGACAGGGTGAATTCTGAAATTTTGAAACTGTAAATTGCACAAAATCACCGCGGGCGGCTATAATAAAGGAAGGGTCGGACCTGGCGATCTTACTATCGGACCTAGAAGATTAGAAGAGATATTTTAGATTTTATACGTTCATAGTGAGCAAAAATTTTGCAGACCATAAAACTTCGTATAAATTTTTAATGACTCTAAAACTTATGAGGTGATTTCACGCAGAGAAAAATGTTATTTTAAAATACGACCATTTGATTCGTAAAAACGGTTAAAAACGGGACTAAAGTTCTTACGAACAAATTAACAGTGTTTCAATGTTTATTGGCAGGAAAATGTAAGAATAAACATTGAAACCCTGTTAATTTGTTCCTAAGAACTTCAGTCCCGTTTTCAACCGTTTTTACGAATAAAATGATCGTATTTTAGAATAACATTTTTCTCCGTGCAGAAAAGGCGCTCTATAAAAAACACACTGTACGTACCACCGTGAGATTAGTAAGAATTAAATTATTTGCAGGCTATAACTAGAAATATTAAAAAATAATTTTGTAAAAATTATAATATGCTACCGCACAATGGAAAATGGCATCTCCAATTATTGGGGTATGTTGTGAGGCTGAAGGCAGTGGGGAAGGGAAGCAGATGCAGATGTGTTAGTTTGGGAAGTACTTGGCTATTCAGATATACCAGGATAGTTTTGAGCATAGGTACCTATCACCCTGGAAAGTGCTACAAATAAATGTAAGTAGGTACTAATTTTTACTGATTAAATGTTAAATAACACATATTCCACATGTAATAAAATACAATTTATTTGGAATTAGAACCTCTAACCATTGGATTCGTAGTCAACCATGAAGGTCGGCATTTCCTCCAAGTAGTGATTACATGAATCGAAACATTCAGGAGCGGCTAAGTACATAAATATTTAAGGTAGTTATTATAAAATTACAGAATTTGAGTGTACACAAAAGTTCGGTTCTGTCCTCAAGCGAAACAACGGGGGTGTCTTGGATCAGCGTTAGTTGGAAGAATTTTGTGTAAAAAAATGCGGCCGTTTATTTTTCCGCTATCTCTGTTATTTTTTGCCACGGATAGTTTTTATTTCCCAGAAAATAACGTGATTTTGCAGAAACCTTGCAGATTCGTATACCTGGTCGTGTGTCCTGCGTGTGTGTACCCTTAATAAACCCCCGACGTAAAAAATAAATATCTAATAAAAAAATGCACCCGAGTAAAAAAGGTCAATTAAATCAGATGCGTATAAAATTTTCACCTTGATTTGGAGGTGTATTTTTTATATATATTTCCTTTTGCTGGTTTATTTAGGGGAAGATTCTGGTTGTACCTTTTATAAATTTATAAAGGACGAATAGCCCAGGGATTTGGATAACCTCGCAGTGAGCATAATCGCCTTTTGCACCTGATCTATAATTCTTTTCATGGCAAAAATAACACGTTCTTCGTATTGTTCGCTATTTTTATAGTTCTTCCGAAAGTCAAAATGTGAGAAAGAACGCTTATTGTATAAATATTACATTGCGTTTTAATTGATGCGAATGGTTGCAAATATATTCTACTCTGAAAAATTGCGATGAATGTTTCGTAATGTAAAGTGACAATATGCCAATCACTGTTTTGTCGAAATCAAAATTCTTCCATCTAGTATTCTACAATATTCTAGTATCCACTTGCTGAAAGCTGTTATTTAGTTATCTATTTTTATTTTTAACTTAATGGGTAAAACCTCAAATTATGATATTAATATAATATTATTGTAATCTAACTTATACCATTGATGTAGCTATACCAAATTACTGTAATATTGAAACATCTATTTCTGATGAAACAAGAAAATACACAGATTTAGAAAATGAGATTAAAAGAATTTGGCATTCTCAGACTATAAAAATATTACCATTTGTTATTTCGGCTACTGTCATTATACTTGGCTATCTCATTAAAATTTAAGATTATTAGATTTGTCAAAGAATTTATACATAAAAATGCAAAAATCAGTCATTTAAAATACATGTAGGATTACGAAAGATTTTTTAAATATTTATATTGAGGGATCAGTAGGATTTATCGGTCCAGTTAGGAGTTCTACCGAACCGAACCCTCTGATATCAAAATATCTGGAGTCGGTGAATTATTTTCCCATTTGGTCTCTGGTGGGTTGACGTGTTGTTCATGTATTGTTTTGTTTTTATTATATTTAAATAATACCATTGCATAGCATGGATTGACTAGATGATCATTTGGTGGAAAAGTGTGTGGAAAGGTTTAGTTTTTCCTGTTTTGCTAATATTGTCTTCATCTTTTATTTAATTACAACCGAGGAATACATAATACGTACCTACGAAGAGAATACCTACGAAGAGCCATATAATTGCAAACATAATACCTACGAAGAGCCATATAATTGCAAACATATATGTTTACTTTGAGCTTAACTATCGCAGACTAGTTGTTCTCCTGAAGGTAAATTCATCTTGTTTGACGTGAGTTTTTTTTTCGATTTCAGGTGCAACATGTCTTTGCAAAGAGGTACCTACCTACTTAATTGTGAAAAATTTCATAGCAAAATCAAGTCTGGTGTCAAATAACTAGAACCTACACAAACAAAAATGGGCTCTACACATAATAATTCTTTCCTGTTCTACTTGTAAACATATTCACATTAATCTGATTAACACTGAAAAAATTGTTTTTGCTCTAGCTTACGTCTATTAATTGAGTGAGTAGTTTGGTACCTACCTACAAATGAAGAAACATATAAAAAATAAATAAAATGGCAATCCAATGAATTACAAATTTCAAGATGGCAAGTGAAACAATGGCTCGTTGGGGCTATTTATTAAGAATTGTCCCCATTATATTGCGGACTATTATTTCTTTGGAATAGGCTGTGGCGACAGAGGGGGACCTAATTAAAAAAAGGGGGCCAAGATCAGGGTAGAATTCTTTGAAGAAGTCTATTAAAACCCTTATTTTTAATGCAAAGATGCCCTACTACATGTCAGATCGCTAAGGGCTGAAGAACAAATATATTGCGGACGTATCTTGACTAAGTATCAATACGACACATTTTCGATAAACCTATTCAGATTTTTTTATAAATACTTAGCAACGCAAGAAGTGAAGATGCGTGTATTGTTTTTTTATTCCAATGATAAAGCTAAATAACTTATTTAGGATTAGACGATTCTACAGTTTGTTGTGGGGTGCTATTAGTGCTATTGCGAAAAGTTTAGTATTTGACTTATTATCTATTTTTTTGCATCTTTACAGTTTATTCCAAAAGTCTGGGCCCTTTAATTATTTACAAATAACCGTATCGTTTATTTATTACTATATTAAATTCAAGTTTTTGTGAAATTTAACTACCCATAATACAATAAGCTTTACGAAGCGCCTGTGAACTTATAAAAAAATAATTTAATGAGAACTATCCTACTTCATTTGAATTAATTAGAAAAATAAATCATTTGATTGAATGTAAAGCTAGTATTTCAAAAAAATTTGGTTCGATTTTAGCAAAAGCGAATTCTTTTAATAATTAATCTTCAAAATATTTCCTGGAATGATTCCAAACAAGTGTCAAACATAATAATTTTTTAAAAAAAACAACAACAAAATGATTATTATATTTTTAATATGTTTTGGGAGGCCATGGTTCAAACCATTTTTTTCAATCAACAAATTACAGCCCTTATTATCAGCCCGAAGACTAGATTATTTTAGTGTCCATAAAGAATCTACTGACACGAGTTTAGTCAGCCCTACATTGCCAATGTGTCTAATGGTCTATACTCTATGGGTTGATTAGCTCACTTGTTTCATGCGGGTCGCTAATATGTCTGTCTGCTCAGGGCCCATAGACGAGACGAAGAAATATTATTGACTATTATTCTACTCACAAATTAGAACCTAGTTTGTTTTGGTATCGCAACGAAATATTCTTGGACAGGCGATATCACTTTTTAGAACACCTTTTTAAGTCCGCTTTAAGTCACTAAGTCTTTGATATAAGTCACTATTTTTTTTTATTACACACAGGAGGCCCTGAGGAAAATAATTTACCTCAGAGCCTAAGTAATCTGTGGAGTTGCTGAGTGAAGTGCCTTTTTGAGGAGAGGGAGAAGTAAACGTGAGTCTTGTAGAGGCACATATTTTGTGAGAAGCCGGCAAATGGTTCTGTGGAGATGAATTGTTGCATTTGAATCTTGTTATTCAAGATCATATGTAACAAATGTCAACCGTGTTCAAACGTCAGGTGCCTATCTGTTTATAGATTAGCATTGGTAGGCGCGAAATGCCGCTTGTGGTTGCTTCGTTCCTTTCGGTAATACCTACCTGTATATACGCTATGTTACATTGCCATCAAATGTCATCAATTTTGTGTTTTTTGACAGTTAAACTGATTCTGAGTCAATTTCAGCTTTTGAACAAAATGTGATTAGCAGAAGAGGACAACTACTAAGAATCGGCGTTTAACGGGGACCTTTCAAATGTCATAAAACAAATGTCACATTTGAATTTCTGTGAAACAACTGGCTCTAAGAGATAAGTTATAGATTAAATATATAATATAAATAATTATATCATTGTGGACTGGTATTTAGTTCAGATACTTAACTAAATATTTAACTAAGTAATTTTTAGTGTTCGAAATTAATATTATTACACGAGGTAAAAGAAGGCTTGCAGGAGTCACGTGCATTTCACGTGAGGCTGTCGAGCTCAGGAACGCACTTTTTTGTTTTGATTATGTTTTTTATGCTCGCGATAAGCGCGAAGGGTTAGACAGCTATTTCGGTTTTTCTCACGCCACGCACATGCGCACAGAGAGGGGAATCCAAAACGCATTCTCAATTATAGATATCCGCCTGTCGGGCGACTGGGACTGTTTACTGGCACTCCGTACAACCCGAGTCTTTCTTCTGAAAGCTCAAGCAAAAGCCGACAAGGATAAATAACGTAAGATATTTAAATTTATTATTTGATGCCTCCGGCTACAAAGTTAAGTATGTCGATCTGTTTTGTCAAAACGTCTTGATAAACCGAAAATTATTTTTATTTTTATGTGACACCTCACAGGAGCACTGGGTGGCTGCAATGTAAAGACAGGGGAACTATGTCGCCACTCCGTTGCAGCATTGTGAAGCGGCTTAAGGTAAGGTAGGAAAGGATATATTTTTGATGGTCTTGAAAATATGCAGGAGGAAAAACAGATGCCGGTAGTTCATTCCATACACTATTCGACTTACACAAAAACGAGTCAAAGAAACGACCAGGGAGTCAAGCACAGAGAAATCGATAACTTTACAATATCGGATCACTTTCGACGATTTTATATCGATATACCGAGCACGGTTTCACTGTTGACAGCCGAGCTTATATTGACAGGGAATAAATAAGAAATCTATATACGCTTCACATTCCTATACGTCATTCGCCAGTCGATTATGTAAAAAAAATAATAAATTGCCAACGTTGAATTGAAATAATAACCTAAATATTCATTGGCAGTCCGCATTCGCTTCTTGACTCTATACAGGGTGTTAAGCATCGTACTTGACTTCCTTTAAACAGTAATTCCTGACATTATTTTAAGTAAGAGTGGAAGATACTCTCAGTATCGCCCTGGTGTAAGACCACCATTCAGAATTGAAACGTTGCTTAATAATGGCTCTAGCCGTGTTTAGTGACTAGATCTGAATAGCCAGGTACTTTCCCACCTTCCTCTTCCCCATCTCCTTCCCTTCCCCACTTACCTTCAGCCTCACAACATACTCCAATTGGGGATGCCATAGTCTCACTTGCTCCAGAAGGGAGCAGTTGGGACTCTTGTGAGGTTTCTCTATACAAAAAAAAAAAGTAAAAAATGTAAATAAAACTTTTGTCTCCAGTGAAATTTTTTTTTTTCTACTAAAACATAAAAATCAGCAGGTATTGGGAAATTAGGGGCGGGGCGACCAGTGACGACACGTGGAAGAATTTTTTTTTTGATTTGATTTTGAAGAAACAGTTTTTGAAAAAAAAAAATCTCATCAAAAAAGTCACCGGAGACCAAAATTTCATTTACATTTTTTATTCCAAATAATGCCAGGAATCACTGGTTAAAGTAACTCAAGTACGATGCTTAACACCCTGTATAAGAGTTAATTAGTCAATTAGGTACTTACTTATCTCAACCATTTTCGTTTCTCGAAGATCGAACGGAAAAAATAGATTGCGTCCTAGATACATTGTTTAAATCTATGGATCGCGTATTCGACTTCTTTCAATTCTAAGGGCTTGGTTGGTTTAATACACTCATTTAATAAACCAGTAATTTTGCATAACGAATGTTATTATTATTAAAAAATATTTATATTATTATTAAAAAATATTATTAAAAAATATGTATATATTGACAGTTAAGCGAAACTTATCAGATAGGTACTATGGAGGCCGCGCTAAAAATGATCAATCTATCTGTTAACAATCGTCGTCCGTTCTAGGAATATTGATAACTGACCATAGATTACGTATTTGGTAAATACCTATCGTATTGATGTAGGGTTATCGACCTCCAGTTCTCATGAAGCCAACAACAACTGTGAACGAATCAATTATAAATCCTGTAAGTGATCTGCATTTTACAAAAAACCATTACCTTTCTCTATAATTTTGAATCGTGGCATTTAGGCACATAGGCATGTACCTAATATGAGAATAATGTTATTTGATACAATATCATTAGTTCCAAAGCGATTCTCAGTGACGTAACGACAAATTCCCAAGCCCGGGGGCAAGTTTGCACGTCTCATATTTACATAATCAACAAGAAAAAAGGTACAATACAACATAATAGATCTACAGACATATCACTAAGCACCTGGATAGGTACCTATAAATAGTGTTGGCCGTATAGAGAGTAAGCCTGTATTCGCCGTAAAAATCTAACTTACTTCGCCTGACTTGCTGTACGAAAGTTCTACATAGAGCTACTGAAAATCTAAGCACAACCACAAATTATTCGAAATCAATGCAATTATCAGCTTTTTTACGTTCATAAGGAAATTATTCATTCTTATTTTTAACTTAAAACTATTAATTATTATTCATTCTTATTTTTTAAATTATTCATTCTTACTTTTAACTTAAAACCACAAATTATAATGTTAATGGCAATCATACATAAAGATAGAAGCCAATAAAAATATGCGTTAAGAAAATGAAGATAATGTTGGTAGTTCTCAGTCGAAGTATGATTCAGTTAAATATGGCCGAATCTGATAGGGACATATTAGCTCAATCGGTAGAGCTGCGGCCCGGAAAGCCGAAGGTTCTGGGTTCGTGTCCCAGATGTAATCAGTATCTTTTTCTGGCTTTTCTGTTACACATTTTCGATTGAGTTTCGCTAATATTATCTTCATTAATTAGAAATTATTCTTCTCGTAACAACCAGCGCCACAGGTACGGGTTTTGAAGGTTATATATAAGGGAAAACTTCTTAATTGAAAATTGAATTTTTGGCAGAGTTCTATGCAAATAAGTACAATTTTTGGTAATTTTCAGTACGTTATAGCCTTGTAAAACCTTGTAATTTCATATTTTTAAATCTTTCGTTCAAGCACAGCTATACAAAAAAAAAATTAAATTGAAAAAAGTTTTTCAATTTCAGATGAAGCCATCACCGCAAGAACACTTTTTTAAGAGGTCTCTGGAAACCGGGTTCCACGAGCTGAATTTTTCAAATTTTTGGATATAATTTTACAAAATATAGTTTAAATGTTGAACTTTCGTATGCTTAAAATTTTAAATTATATAATTTATTTATTATATTTAAAAAAAGAGAGAAACTATGCTCTTTTTCTCGAAACCCATGTAATACCTTAAGCTTTTTTCGGCTAGTAAATCACAACATCGACAATGATTACACCCACTGAAGAAAACAAACAGTTTGCATGCAAGCATAAATTTTGCGTAGTATTCACGTAATGTCAATTTTTATTTCGAAATTCAATATTCCAGCGTGGGCCCTTTATGGCCTGAGCCCCGGGCAGGCGGTTACCCAAGCGGTTGCTACGCTACTCTAGCGGTTACCTTATAGTCGAACCTATACATTCAATTCTTCTGATAAGAAATCTATTCCCCTTTGCATACGATTTATTCGTATGTGTAGGTTGGTAAAAGTCATAATGTGAAGTCAAATTATTTATCAAACAGCCATGTTGACCACAAACTGGAAATAAGAACAAACCGCATACTTTCCATATAATGTGATTGATTACTTGATTTTTTTGTAACCGTTGGTGCAGGATGAACAAGGTTAAAAAGGTTTTACAGTCAGAAAACTTGCCATGTAGCCCGAAGCGATTTATTAAAAATGTTTTCGGTCAATAGCCAATAAATAAATTTGGTAACCTTTTACAATCATACACAGAATGGCTGTCATAACCATATTTAATAAAGTGGATTAGTTGTAATTTCAAAATTATTTACCTTTAGGTACTAGAAAAAAATATGTAAACTAATAAGAAATAGTGTCAATTATGAGAGATCATATAATTATTATAAAGTAGAGCGGGGTTAACAACAAATTTCCAAAGCCTACATATCGGCTAATCACACTTGCATATAAATTCACTTATTTATACACGAAATGCGAGTAATTGACTTTCCATTGCACTGTTTCTTAGCAAATTCTGTCATAGCACAACATTCCTTGCTTAATTCACAAATATACTTCTTCCCGTACGAGAAGATATATTATATGATTATATTATATTATATCTTAAATATTATCTTATATCTTCATGCGTATGCAGTCTTCTGTTTTTACGACTCTTTTGGCATAATTAAATACTTGCACGGAAAAAATGTTATTCGAACAAAACGATCATTTTAATAGTAAAAACGATTAAAAACGGGACTGAAGTTCTTACGAACAAATTAACAGGGTTTCGATGTTTATTTGCGGGAAAATGTAAGAATAATTTGTTGGTATACGTACGAAATTACGTATACCAACAAATATACGTAATTTCGTACACCAACAAATATACGTAATTTCGTACGTATACCAACAAATTATTCTTACATTTTCCCGCCAATAAACATTGAAACACTGTTAATTTGTTCGTAAGAACTTCAGTCCCGTTTTTAACAGTTTTTATTATTAAAATGATCGTTTTTTCGAATAAAAAATTTTTCCGTGTAGATACTAACAAATTATAAAATTACAAAGATTAAGAATTTGTTCGCCTAGTAGATTATTAATCAATTAGAAACCTATCAATTGTAATCCATCGTAGCTATAACCATGCTTCTGAATGTGGACATGTTGCATCTACTTATTACGTAGTATTTTTTGTAATTGAACGTTTCGGCACGGCGCACAGGTGACGCCCAAGCATATTACGGCTACGCCACTGATAAAATAGAATTTTACCTCTTTTCTCAATGTTCATTGCTCCCTTCTCACAAAAACTAATCTCACCCTGCAAGACACTAAGTACGCAAAAAATGCTCACCACAAATATATATGCATGTAAATTATTTTCATTACGCCGAGGGGAGGAAATCAATTCTAACCGGTTGTAAATCCTAGTGCTTCCGCTGTTAATGAATTTAACGTATCTCTTCACTTTCATCTAATCCTGGTACTCCTGACAGCATCTCTAACTAATGCAAATAGATGGCGCCAAATGTGGAAGTCGGTACCGGATAAATTAAAGCGTGACTTTTTATTATTTAATATTTACTTTTTACTAGGGGGTAACGGGTAACCAGTTCTTCTTCTGTAAACATTCGCGACAAAAGAATGTTCTTCATTAAAAGGGGTGCGAAAGAGTTATGAGGCATCAATGGAATTGTACACGCATGGGGTTGTTCGAACATGTGTTTTTTCACAATATTTATATTTTTAAGGTAAATAAAGCAATATGCTAGATGCTGATGTAAATACGATATGTGAACTTAGGTGAGTATGCATATTTTAATTAAATAAATACCTAGTTAAAATTCTCCGGTATTTTTTTTTCCTTCCAGACTCCAAAGTAGAAAAAAATTGCATTTTTGTTTAGTTTCACGTAAAGATTCGTTTCTCGTTTTCTTAATGTTTTCAGTATTTCAAGCCGATAAAAATAATATTTTCAGGAAATGGTAAAATAATAATCTTAAAAAAAATAAAAATAAGGATTTTAAAAATACACAGAACAGAAAATTTTTTTTTCCACGATGTTTTTCAAGATTACGAGAACAAAATGATCAGAATGTCAGAATTTCTAAAATAATTAACCAAAATCTAGTTCCTACCTAGGTAATAATTGCAATCATCTTTTAATAAATAAAGGGAAGAATCATTAATCCATGCAAAATCGTTATCTAACCGAATAAGACTAGACATTAATTGGTTATTTTGAATTATTACTTCAGATACCTATACAGGTTAACAACGATAAAATTATTAAAACATGTTCAAATTTAAAATTGCTCTTTGATATTAACGAACTTAAAAAAACAGATTTGGTACTCGGGAGACGAATTGTTTTGAGAATGGAGATTAATTGTTTTACCTATGTTACATATTACACTTACTTAGTTTGATTAAAAAATCATGGATTGGAGAAAGACAACCAAAACTCTATCTGAGTTTCATTCATGGGGGTCTGCATCTAGAAATTAACCACAATAAGTGCAGTGCTTAAACTTTAGTAGCAGAAATAATAGTTGTCTTGGAGAACCTGTAAGGGACTTACATAAATAGGCACAGGATCTAACCTACTTTATAACAAAATATAATGAGATGCAATTTCACCCTGAAATTCTTTTCTACTTCACTTAAATAACAGAATACAATCCTTATTTTCAGATAATCTGTGAGGGGATTATGTAAATAGCTAGATACCTATATGTCCTAACTAACTTAGGAAATAATAATACAGAAATATATGCAGTTTCATAATCTTCGTGTTCACTTAATAGCCTTGGTTAGGCGAAAATTGAAACCCTATTAGTGTAGATATCTGTTAAAGTTCCGGTTCTGAAAGACTGTAGCGGAAATGCATGTTACGGGTTTGGCTCACACGTCAAATAAATGGATCAACTCTAAGATTCAAAGGGGGTTTAACGGCGGTATCTTCTAATATAAGTAGCTAACAAAATAAAAAAGACTCCCTGTATAAAAATGCCAAATAAATTGTTACACTCCCGAAAGGATTGCAAGGGTTGATACGGGGAAAAAAAATCCCTCCAGCTTGCAGCAAAGTGGGCGAAAAAAATGCGGAAATATGGAATGTGTTACCCTTGCATTGGGCGTATTTTAAAATAAGACATTCTTACAAGGTAATTTACAAGAAAAAAAATATGTAGATTTATGCCTTAAACGTTTCTTGAAAAAGGGATAATAGTATGCTATTTTTGAATGTTTTAAGTTATGCAGATGATATTTCTGGGGGTAATTTATTCTTTTCGCCTTGGAGCAAGTTGGACTGTGATAATTTATTGGCGGCGGGCGTCGTGGTTTTGTTTCTCTTAACTTAAATTTCAAGTTGTAAATATGCTGAATTTTCAAAACATGAAATGCAAGCATTAGGTACCTTTCGGCTTGTAAATTCAACATTAATACCTAGAATTTTATAATTTTATTTTTTTAAATCCCTTTCCTTATATGTTTTTTTTTGGCTGAGATATCACCAAATTGATTATTATCAAAAATATCAAACACAAATATTTGCGATACGTACCACTGGGGTATCATTTTTGTAGAGTATGTATAGTAACTATACATTGGGGCCTATAATTTAGGTATGTCCCCAAATGATATAACTTTATTACTACACGGAGAAAAATGTTATTCTAAAATACGATAATTTTATTCGTAAAAACGATTAAAAACGGGACTGAAGTTCTTACGAACAAATTAACAGGGTTTCAATGTTTGTTGGCGGGAACATGTAAGAATAATTTGTTGGTATACGTAATTTCGTACGTATACCAAAAAATTATTCTTGGTATACGTAATTTCGTACGTATACCAACAAATTATTCTTACATTTTCCCGCCAATAAACATTGAAACACTGTTAACTTGTTTGTAAGAACTTCAGTGCCGTTTTTAACCGTTTTTACGAATAAAATGATCGTATTTTAGAATAACATTTTTCTCCGTGTTATGTCCAACTTTGCCAAGTTCCAACATTTTTTCTTATTGAACAATAATTGAAAATAGGAAAACAACAATAGGTGGGTTATTCTCTTATTTTTTGCACATTTAATAATCCTATATAAATTTCTTAACGCCGGAGATTATAACATTATAATAATACGAAGATCAGTTCCAGTTGAACAATTCGTTTTTATTGATCTGACAATTTCACCTGTATTCCCACATATGTCGGTGTACGTACGTAGCTAGGTAGGTACATAATTAACCACAACTTTAATAAAAAGGTATAATATCAATAAAAAGTCGCATCATACCTTATAAGGCAATCTCTCGCATCCTCCGTCCCTCCTTTTCCCTCCCAATTCCCTCCCCCCTCCACTCCCGTCTGCACCAATGGGAGGACCGATAATGGCAACTCTCCAACAGATAGCTACCTAGACACATTTGCGAATCGTACAAGAAACCAACTGGAAAAGGACAACGCATCCGCCGAACGGAAACCAGAGAGAGATAGATGATGAATATAAGCATTTATTATTCTCTTTATTCGCCAGTTTGCAAATTATCTGTTTGAATAAACTCTTTCTCTATGGCTAGGTAGGTACCTACCTACTTACTAGCGCGCATCTGGTTATATATTTTTGCGGCACAGAGCCATAGAGGAAGGTATTTATATAGTTCTACCGTCGTACTGTTGCCGTAAGTTTTCGTTAAGAAAAATTATGTGAGCTATTTCCGCGACTAACTTTTACGTTAGAATTAAGCGTATTTGCGTATTTACTAACTTTTACATTACAATAAGCGTATTTGTCACGACATGTAGTACTTTCACAAATGCAATCGGTTTTTTAGATCGATATTTTCAGCGATCATTTTTCATGGTTTATTATTCGAACGTGGGGTTTTTTAACACCTATCATGTGTTATTACAGGTGAAGGTTTTCTCTGCTACTCGCCTTTGCAATTAAACACTCTTTAAATATGTATATAGTCGTACTTTTTATTTTAATTCAATAACAATTTCCATTGACATGCTTTACAATTGCACGTTTTTTCTTATCAAAATCAAGTCTGTAGACTTCTTTTGTTTTGGAATTATTTGAATATTTGAATTGAATGATAAATATTGGAAGTACTTACTTACACTACTTACTACGAGCCATAGGTAGGTACTTTAAAAATATGATATAAAATAGTACCTACCTATGACGGGATTATGAATTTTCACCAGAACGTCATTCAGCGTAATAAGAAATTATTTCCCAAAACGAATTAAAAGTAATGGTATCATACTGGATGTTATTATTTTAAATAAGAATTTTTCTTTCAACAAACTGATAAAAAAATATTAGTCACGGTGAACTTGTTATCGACACTATCGGCTCCGATGGAGAAAAGTTCGTCGCGTTTCGAAACTTGGGCAAATATTGACACAGCCAGGGCACAGAGATAACAGTGGCGGGACAAACAGATAACATACGAATTGAAACAAATTTCATAACCCAACCTATCTACTATCGATACTCCGTAATATAACATGATGTCGGCAATATGGCAGCCTTCGCTGTTATTTTTATTGGAATTTTGATTTGCGGAACAAGATGGCGGTGACATGCCTTTTTTGTTGGCTTGTTATAGAAAAGTTTTTTCCTTCAATTATCAAAATTCAATAGCGTGTTCTTGCATTACCTATCTACCTCAACCTAAGAAAATATCAATCTCGGAACAAGATGGCGGTGACAAGCCATTTTAGTTGGCTTGTTATAGAAAAGTTTTTTCCTACGAATATCAAAATTCTATAGCATGTTCTTGCAACACATATCTATTTCGACCTAAGAAAATATGATTTGCGGAACAAGAAAAACATACCTTTTTTTTTACTTTTCTTACAATAATATTTTCCTAGATAATAAAAATTCTACAGCGTGTTTTGCAACACATATTTACGTCGACCTAAGAAAATATTTTGTAAGTAGGCAACATTTTTTATATAATAATTTTTTTTAAATTACACGTATCGGACCAGGTGCACGGAGAATATGTAAGAATAATTAGTTGGTATACATAATTTCGTACGTATTTTACTGCCAATAAACATTGAAACACTGTTAATTTGTTCGTAAGAAATTCAGTCCCGTTTTTAACCGTTTTTACTATTAAAATGATCGTTTTTTTCAAATAACATTTTTCTCCGTGTTAAAGACCATTATCCAGAATCGAAACGTTGATTGAAATAGATTTAGTCTTGTTGAATGACCAGATCTGAATAACAAGGTGCTATCCCACCCTCATTTAACCCATCTCCTTGCCCTCTCAGCTGCCTACAGCCTCACAACGTTGCCCAATTGGAGATGCCATTGTCTAACTGGCTCCAGACGGTTGGGAGCAGTTGGGACTCTTGTGCAGTACTCAAATAAAAATATACATAATGTTAATGATTTTACCCAATTATTAAAAACAAATGGGTGCCTATTGTAATTTTTTTTGTAAGATATTAATATTTTTTGATGAAAAATTAAGAGAGTCGTCATGACCATATTACAACTTTGGATAATAAAAATTTTCCTGTTGTTTTGCAACAACTGTAATTAATTATTGTTAAATACATATTATGTCCTTATTAAATAAAACATCCATTTCATATTTTTTTAAACATGTGTAATGTATTTTTTCGATTTATATGATTTATTTATTAACGTAAAACAAATAATATAGCGCCCTTGAGGTGATTTCTCACAAAAACGGCGCTCTACAAATTATCCAATTATTATTATTATTATTATACTAAATAAAACAAATTACTTTGTGCTACAAAAGATTGAACCAATAATATATTTTCACCTAAAATACAACTAAGGCGTAGAACTCTCGCCGCTAGACGGCGCTAGTGTAGAATGCTGCTAAAAGAATTATGGGAAATATCAGAAGTAGAAGGTATTATTAATATTATAGGGTATTAGCTGTTTTGAATCTTTGCGAATCTCCACATTTCTCAGACTATACTTTTTTCTTGAATAATACCAATTTTGTTATTTGTATTTTACTTCTTCGGGATGAATATTAATTTCTTTAATAATTATTATACATTTGTTATGTAGAAAGTAGAGGAGTTTGTATATTTATGTCTTTAAGACAAATTAAGTTTTAATTAAATGAAACAAATTACTTTTTTGTAAATTAGATACTATAATCAATGTTATAATATCTACATGTACAAAACTGATGGTTTCTTCGTCAGGATAATAATATGAATAAAAATATCAAAGGAAATAAACATATATAGACAAAAAGAACAATAGACAAAAATATTTATAATATTTAATTAATATTTTAATAACAATCATTTTTATATGATAATATTATCAAAATATTATTTTAATATGTAATATTTTTGGAATATTTATTGTATATTGTTATTTTTGTCTGTACGTGTTTGTTTTTATTCATGTTATTATCCTGATGAAGAAACCATCAGTTTTGAAACATGTAGATATTATAACATTGATTATAGTGGTTTACTCAAAAGTAATTTGTTTCATTTTAAATAAAATGATTCCACTAAGTGAGTTTGCAAAGATTGAAGACATAAGTTTTAATTGTTTCAATATATTACTTGTAAAATTAAGTCTTATTTTATAGATGTCCTAATTTTCTAATTATTGTAGACGTCTTCAATCTCTACCTATTTATTCTTAATTTAAGCCTGAAACTCTATTCGTGCCATGGTGGCCATGATACCAAAAGCAAACTTTTCTAAAAAACTTAAAATCGTTAAACCATTTATTAATTAATTGTTCGTATTCTAGATGCAAACAACGAGTAATTAAGTAAAAATTAATGTGTTAAGACTGTTTTTTCTCCTTTTTTTGTTGCTCGTAGGTACATGAATTGTACCTACGAGTTCTCTAAAGTTATGCATGTGGATTTAGCATTAGATATATTCTTATTTATTATATTGTGTTTATGCTTTATTTATATATTTTGTAATCTTTTTTATTTAGGTTATATTGTTGTTATAAAAGAAATTTGTATCCTATGTGTAAAAGCCCAATAGGGCGTCAATAAATAAATATAAATTATTCGTCCGCGAGTCTATGACCTGTTCATTATTCGTCCTGTTGCCATCGGCCATTGTAGATCTTGTGGCCCGCGCATTCTAAAATCGGCCCCAGAAAAGGGTTAATCTCCTGGAGTGTCGCGTTTTTTTCTGGGCGCGATGGCGTGCATATCGTGCGCGATAGTGTGCAAGTATAATGGTGCTCGTGGTATGTGTGCGCGCATTATAGTGCCCGCCTCACCAATACGAGCGCGTGTAGAATGCATTAAACACATTACTGGTCCAGGGCCCGGCTCAGGCAGAAATTCCAATAAGATAAAACAAATCACTTTGTATACACCACTTATAAATTTTATTTAATAAGTGGTATACCTATACAAAGTGATTTGTTTGATTTGAATCAAATGACTCCACAAAGTGAATTTGCGATTATTGTTTTAGAAAAAAGGCTCTGTGCTTTCTTTTTCTCTTTGACCTATATCATCTATGGGAAAGTTTGTGTGGGGGATATTTTAATGGAAAGGGTGGAGAGGAAGTTCTGGGAAAGAAAAGGGTGTTAGGGGTGGGTTGGAATCTGGGGCCAGAGTGTCCAAAAGTGACCAGAAAACACCGCAGATAAACACAGTTTTATTAGAATGTTTAAGTTTGGAGAAGATATGATTTTGGTAGGAGATGACACTATATTAAAAATCTGCACACTGCGTGATTTTATCCTCCCTTATTATTGTTATTGTATTTATCATGAGATTAGTGGTAAAAGTAGAGTAGATATAATTTAGGAATGGAGATTTTTTTATAAAAGATATTAAAAAGCTTAAAACTTCTACGTAAGTTTAAATACTACTTTTTGTCCGTGGTAACTACTATTCTTACCGCCGCGTTTATGCAGAGTGGATAGAATGCAGTACCTACACAGAGAAAAATCTTATTCTAAAATACCATCATTTTATTCGTAAAAACGGGACTGAAGATCTTACGAACAAATTAACAATGTTTCAATGTTTCTTGGCGGGAAAATGTAAAAATAATTTGTTGGTATACGTACGAAATTACGTATACCAACAAATTATGCTTACATGTTCCAGCCAATAAACACTGAAACCCTATTAATTTGTTCGTAAGAACTTTAGTCCCGTTTTTAACCGTTTTTACGAATAAAATGATCGTATTTTAGAATAAGATCTTTCTCCGTGTACCCTTCTGCCCTTGCCTAAAACTTCTGGCTAAGTTAACATTCACGTAGTAATCATAAGAGTCAATGGCTCCGGTTAAGATTTTTTTTTTTAATCCAATTTATTATATATATATATATATTTTTAGTCATATTTAATCGTTTTTTAGTTAGGAAGGTACATTAATAATCGTTATACGGAAGTAAGTGGTAGATATTTTTTGTAAAAATGTTAGCACGCAAACAAAATCATGGTCAAACGTCTAATTGGTTTATAAGCCTATTTTTATACATTTGTTGTTTACTGTCTCAAAGATCATTTTTCATTATATTATCAATAACACGCCGAAATTAATTAATATATGCTTGTCATTTCTCCAACTGCCAAATAATGACAACGTGTATTTTATATAAACCGGATCAGAGAATTATAATGTTAATTGCATATTACTTTAACTGTGTTTTATTTTTCTTGGTGAGAGAGAATTAAAAATTCATAAGATATTTAATAGTTATGTGGTAATTGTTTCCGAAAATATTATGAAATTAGAAGCAATTTCTCATTTTATTTTGGTATACCTACATAATCTTAATGCATATCTAAATCTCGCCCTGCGTTTAACCCTTTCAGACAACTGGCAGTGGTAGGACATAGTGATGCTTGATAACAATAATTGACAGAATTATTTGAATTTTTTTAAAAGTTATTTCTTCTTTCATTTGAAATAAAATTAGATCGCAGAGGGCGTGTTTCATGTAAAATGACAAATCACACACAAATATCACCGTCTGCAAAAAAAAATATATTAATTTAAATATATATATATTGACGGCTGCGCCAGAGAAAGGCTCTCAACTCCCATTCTGAAGGTCGCAGGTTCGAACCCGACTATTTTGTATTATTTCACAATTTATGACGTAAAAATAATATAAAGTATATTTGCGGCACGTTCCATAGTGGAAGATACTCTCAGTATCACCCTGGCGCGACACCACCATTCAGAATTGAAAAGTTGCTTGAAATGGTTTTAGCCATGTTTGGTGACTAGATCTGAATGGCCAAGTACTTCCCCACCTTCCTCTTCCCCATCTCCTTCCCCTCCCCATTACCTTCAGCCTCACAACATACCCCTGTTGGGGATGCCATAGTCTCACTGGCTCCAAACGGGAGCTCTTAAGACTCTAGTGCGGTATTCGTATAAAAAAAATATAAATGTATATATAACTAACTAACTAACCAACCATCACGCCGTTTCCCCGCAAGGGTAGGCAGAGAGGACGCACCGCCAAACATCTCGGTCTTGCCACACACTCTTTGCCTCATTCACATTCATACATCGTCTTATACATTCTCTTCTATTTTTCTGACTCTTGACATGGCCCGACTCAAGTATCTGATTCACTTGATCGTGCCTTGTCTTGCATCTCGTATTCTCTTTACGCTCCTTTCTTTGTTCATTCGCTCTACATGCCCAAACCATCTGAGGGTTCCTTTCTTAATTTTACTCATTACGCTTACATCAGCCTTGTATATATATATACACCTACCTTCAAATGTTACTTTAAATATAATCAAAGAGGGAAAAATCGGCCCAAAATGAACAGAAAAATTACCTAAATATAAAAATAGGCTACCGCCTAAGTAGCTAAAATTATAACAAAAAAACAACGTGTAAAGTCAGTTGAACCTGCAGCAATTGGAAAACGAAAACTGTTCATTTTTTTCGAACCAGATATGGAAGAAAAATATCTAATATTCATGATATTTAAATATATGTAGGTACGGCACGTAAGGGTTAAAGATAAAAGGTAACATTATTTCATCGCGTGGATCGTGTATCCGAATGCGAACGTTAAATCACACACACCCTCACACAACCAATTCACCAACACACGACCAAACCTGCAACAAGTCTCGCAAGCGGACTGCGCTGAAGAAAAATAAAGGAAGAAAAAGGAATAAAACAGGAAAAAAGGGAATAAAAAAAACAGCTCGCGGCCTGGACTGCGAGGCGGGATACAAACAGGTTCCTGTCGGTGAGAAGGGGCGGGGAAGGGGCAAAGAGGAGATGGGGAGAACGGGGAGGGATATTAGTTTACCACAAGGTCCACCAATATCCTGATGCATGGCAACCGCGAATATCTCTGCTTTGGATGAAACACGAAGAGATGGAGAAACTTTACTGAAAAACCAATAACGATGGAATAACGCACACGTTGTGTTAAGAGCGATTGAACAGCAGCTGAGAATAAAAGTTTAAAAATGCTTGCAACTGTACAGGGAGGTTCCAATGAGAAATATCGATTATTCCCCGTATCAAATTTTTAAATTTAAATATTTAATATCGATTTATTTCATTCAAACCTTGCTTTAATATATATATATATATTTTTTTTAAGTTTTTTTTTTTATAAATTACAAATACATTTTATACACTAATTAATTATATAATATATATGTTTGATGTACCCCCATAAAAAAGCAGGGCTTGTGTGTATGGGGGAGGGGGAGAGGGGTGTTATTATATAGTTTTTATTTGTTATGATTTAGTTCAGGTTTTGAGTGTGCTTTTTAAGGTGTATATATCTACATTCAAGTAAGCAATAAAAATGCTCAAAACGCACGATGCTAAATTATTAAATATTGTGTACTTCTTGTAAGTATTTTTTCATGATCAAAATTATTTTTGATTTTTCAATAATGTCTAAACAAAAAAAGTGTACGAAAAAAAATTTGAAATATTTTAGTTTGTAAGACCTTAAATAAATAGAAAAACTGAGGTATTTTCGACACAAAACACGTTCTCGGGTTTATTTTTTAATGATTTTAATATAACTAAAATTAAAATTATGAAAATTTTGTTTACTAGATTATGTATTGATTTATTTGAAATTTGTGTTGGTTAATAGAACCTATCGTTTGAAAATTGAACATATCTGCCAACGACCAACAGTAAAAATAAAGTTTTTTTTTCAAAATTTTAAAACTGCGTGTACCATGTAAAAATGTATGTAAAAATCTTTCAAAATCAATTTATGTTTTTTTGGAAAAAAGAGTCAATACGTCTAGAATTTGATTTAAAAAGGACTAATTTCAGATATTCTCTGGTACTATTCTCTCCCTCTTAAAGATATTCTTAGAGGTATTCTCTCCCTCTTAAATTCTTTACAAAGCACGTAATTATTTTTACTTAAAACCAGGCCATCGATATCGATATCGATAATATTGTTGATATTGTATGTACGCCCATGGGGCTTTTGTGTTATAAGAAATTGTGAGTATGTTGTGTTATTAAAATATGGAGTACCTAAAGTAAAAAGAAAGAGAATGAGAACAATACAACATTTGTTATTTAGTACCTACCGCACAAGAGTCCCAGCTGCTCCAAACCGTAAGACTATGGCATTCCCAATGGAATGTTATGAAGCTGATAGTAGTGAGGAGGGAAGATCAAGGTAGGGAAGGTACCAAATACGACAAAAACCATCTACACCTACATACAAAAAGTTTATTTTAACTGAAAATCATTTTAATAGTCATTTTAAAAATTTAGACACTCCGTGATTTTTGTTTTGATTTTTTTTCCTAAAAAAACTCCGGTAAGTTCTTAGGCGATCCGCTCACTAAAGAAACCGAAACCAAACTAAAACTTGCTGGTTGCTTTGGTTTCCAACCAAACTTCCTACTCAATTTTACGATTTCAATAATTAACTCCGCTTGTTTAACCATATACGAAGGACAATCAGCTGTCATCGTAGCAACTAGCAGTGCAAGTCGTGAGTCACTGCTTGCGTTACCATTGACAACGGGTTTTTGAGAAATTGTGTGGTGTGCGGGCCATCACATTGACATACGCAGGATAGCGAGTTTAGTTGCAAACTGGTTTTATTTCAGTTGCCTCGTCAGCGGAGCCACTTATCCAGATATACTTTATTCTGGTTGTATCCAATATTAGATAGTTTCGAGTGCAGCTGAGATCATATTATTAAAAATATGACTCAAACGACGTAACTTTATCCAAATGTGGCACGATCTGGGTCATCCAGTGCGTTATTTAAATGTTTCTCTGTAATCACTAATTACCAGCATTTCTATTGGAAGAGCATATATCACCCTGATGGGGTAATTAGTTTAACGGCGCGATGTCGCAATGCTGGATTAATGGACAATTTATTTAATGTCCCAAAACGGTATTCGATGTTCTAATGAAGAATTTTTAATGGAAAGCTTGCTAAGATACTTTCTTTTATTTACCGTAAATTTACGTTTAATCCTTAACGTACCAAGATCTCCACCTTGCATTTGCAAGTCTCAGAGTAGATTACTGCAAATATGAAAACATTGTATTATCAGTTAATAAAAAATGCTAATAATTTTATTCTTCAAATGTGGACTACATGAACATCTTAGATCATACGAAGTACCTCGTGATTACTTCAAGATTAATACAATTAAAACTAGGAGGCAATCGACTGATCTAATATGTTTACATAAAATTATTCACAACCATCTTGATACTACATTATGTCTTAGTAATATTGAAATAAATGTCCCCAATTCCCATTGTTTAAAACGCCATTATAGTTTTCACCCGAATACTTTTAAAAATAATATCGCCTACTTTAGCCCTCTTACCCAGATGCGTCCAAATTTCATGTATAATATCATAATTTTGTATTTTCAAAATCATAGGTTTTTTCTTCTTCTTTTTTTCATTCAAGTCTGCTAAACTACAAGTACTTTGTAGTTTGTCAGCAGGTACATGGAGACAACATTTAGTAATACCATAGGTGAATTAATATAATAGTACAAGTATAAAAATATAAATAGCAGTGTAGATTATTATTGTTATCTTCTTCTTCAATGTTAGTTTAATTAGCTGAAAAATATAATAAATCTCTATGCTGTCAAGGGAGGTGTTATAATTCTTATTGTTTTTCATCTTCAAAGGTCTGTTTGAACGCCCCTTTGAGTTAGAAAATAATTGGCTTTTACCTAAAATGTATGGACGTATCGATTCACAGTTCAAAAAAAAACTTAATGTCCACCCCCAAATTTAAAAACACTAGTTAGTGTTTTATGTTCTGTCAGGTGTAATTAATTATAGGAATAACATAGATTGAAACCTACTCTGTTAGCTAGCTTAGTTCGTAAATGAATGACGTGTGGAAGACATTAAATTCACAAAGGAAAAGAATTGGCCACCTAAACACTTGTTTCATGAAAGAGCGTGAAAGAAGTAGCGGGCAAATGATAGCCAATAACACCAGTCGCATGGACACAAAACTCGGTGGCTTTCTATTGGCAAAAGTTCGGTTTGCATGCGAGAATTCGTGAGCAAACACGAAACGAGAAATGGACAATTGTACCTAAATACCTACGACGTATTCGTTTTGTTCGTTTGTTAGCTTTTCTTCTTCGTGAAGGGTGATTATGGAAAGTTCCCTGAAAGCTAATTTCTTTCGTTCTTTTCAGAGGCTTAAGGTCACGTAAACATGAACAGTGACCAAATATTAATTATCCCAGCGAGTAGAGAAACCACGAATTGTTTGTGTGAATTTAAAAGGATAATCAATTTATGCTTGCCATGTTTTTTATCAGTAAAAAACAGACGGTTTACTTGGATCCCTTGACGAACCCTTGACGCATGGGCCCATCACAGTAACTCGGTTCCATTCATAAATATGGTTATCATTGGATATTTGGCGGTCTCCTGGTTCCATAATGTGTCTTTCCAAATGATCCTTGTTCCCATTAGGGTGAAACATTGGCATCATAAGTGATTTGGAGTTTCTTTATCCTCTTCACATTTCGTTTCAGTTTGGAAAGAATAATCAGCGATTTCTGTGTTTTTAAAAATAATTGTGCCTCAAACTTCAGTCTTTGTTCAAAGATTATAGATTTTTCTTGCACAATATGTATGAAAATTTGACCGTAAGTGTAGAAAAAACCTTCGTAATGCAGCGCTTTTATTATTGAAATCTACGTTTGATACGTTTTAAAGGTTTTCGTTTTATAAAATACCAAAGTTTTCTTGGTCGGTCACATTAAAGAAGAATTTTTGTACATGTTCCTTTTAAAATTTAATTTTAATTGTTACCTACTGCAGCTTGTTGGTTTATTAAAGTAGAAAATACATTAAATTTGTAATAATTTTCAGAGAGACGAAAGGTTTAAATTTGTGTAAATGTTTGATTCGACTAATCGAAGTGATGTTAGATGAGTGTTAAACTTCTAATTAAATGAAAGGTTTCCCTGTTTTTTAACCACTTTATTATAATTTATGCTTCATTTCAACCATAGTTTCGGTTATATTATACACCTTCTTCGGAACAGTAGGACTGTTATAAATATTAAGAAAGTTAGAATACAAAAGATAAAATAATAAAATAACAACATAACAACATAATAGTTGACACAATTCAGAAAAAGTAACTTTTCATAATACCAAACCACAAAGTGATAATTTCGTAAACTTCTTGCTTTTTTACACAAAGTATCTAAGGTACCAACTAACACGGGTTAATTAAAATGAAGTAGGAATACATAATGTTTTTAGGTATATTTTTTCTATTAAAAAGTAGAAAAGTTATAATAATTATCCCTTTTTATCTATGCAGTACATTTGGCAAAGTCAACAGAATACTAAGGTACTACTACTTCATCAAATATTCGCTTTACGGCAAAAAACCTAAATAAACAACCAGAAATATAAAATTACACGTCTATGCAGGTAAATAAACAAATAAAACGTAACTTTTCCAACGTGAAATGGGACCTTTGTTGAATCCCACAAAGACAAAAGGAATTAAATATAGATGCGAAGATAGAGCTCCATTGCAGAGAAAAGTATTTCAAGGAAAATATTTACCATTCAAATAATTTTGGTTTTACGCTGTTTAGTTCACGGTGACAGAGTCGTAGTGAATTGAAATATAATTCTCCTAGAAATTAAACTTTTAAGGCAAGCTTTCGATTAACGAAATGCCATATTATAAGAGCAAAAATTGGAATTTATAGCTTATATTTACTAACTGTAGTGTAATATGAGTAAATACCAACTCACTAACATTATAATTTATAATGTTTATGCTAGATTACAATTTCGCATCTCCGTCATTTGAAGAACGTCACCATTTTTCGTGATATAATGTTATAGCAACCATTTCGGTTAGATAGGCAGCGATGTTGGCATCGCTGTGTTGCTATTTATTGTCAAGCATCATTGTCCATTCTAGATATAACACTGCAAGATGGAAATAGTTGACTTAAAAATCTATGACCCGAAATTCTTTTTTTTTGGCAAAAGTTTCCGCTTTTTATTTTTGAAATATTACCTTGCTTCTTGCGAGGAATTGCTAATAGAGGTTGGGAATCTGAAGAGGCGTATACTCAATTGATGAAATTGTACAAATCATAAATCCTTTCTTCTTTAGAAAAATGTAGAAAAGACTTTCATCTAATTTGCATTTTCAAACTTATCGACAGTATTATTGACTCAACTTCTTGGTTACAACTCATCCAGTTCAACAAAATTCCTTCCCGCAGACTCCGAAGTATCTCAATCAAAACTCTACTAGCTAAATATATACCATTCTCCTTTGTCCCAGAATGTCGAGACTAGTCAAAGTATTACATTTCTTGGTGTAAGTCCAAGGGCCAGTTATTTTACAAAAATTCAAGTGAGATAGACACTAAACCACCATTCAGCGCCATTTTGTGTTTTTAAGGATTGAAAGGTTCTCTTAAAATGTTTCAGCTTTTGAACACATTGTGATCAGTAGAAGAGGACAACTATCATGTTTTTAAACTTGGCAGCTAATTACAGTTTGATAGAAAGCTGAATCGGTCTTTAAATGGGACATTGTCAAAAAAAGGAAATGGTGCTGAATGGGTGTCAATGTTACATTTGAATTTCTGCGAAACAACTAAGCTATGAGCTCACCCATCGCCAGTTTTTAGTGAGACACATGAATAGATCTTCTGCCCAATTAAAATTTAAAAAAAAACAACAACAAAAATAACAACAAATATTGTATTTTTTTGTAAATTAAATCGGCGCCTTTTGCAGTATTCATTTAGCATATTCATCCGTATCAACAAGAATAGTATCTACACATTTCCAGATACTGCAACAATGTCGGCTGTATACGAGTAACCAATCATTAATCATGGATGGATCATTTGGTAGAAGGAGTCGCCTTCGCGGACAAACTGCAAACTGCACGATATTGGGCCCCGCGACTCGAACCAACTGTAACCCAGTAAATAATAATTTACTGCACTATTCAAATGGCACAAACGGACAAACGCGATCAGCAGAATTCACATGGAATATTCAATTTGACGACTTGCGTTTGATGGGACAGTGGTCATTTAAAATATGCATCATCTGGATACTTTCAAGTCATTATGTCTTTTTGTACTTATGTACACATTGCATTATATATTTTTTATCGCATGATGGTTTTCGTAGTGATGTTTTCTTTAATGCTATTGTTTTTAACATTAAATAATGTTTATATTATAGTGGCTGCTTGTTTTTGATTTTTTTACCTCACGAAATTGGCTTTACGACAGCATAAAGAAATATTTATTCGTCAGAGAAGCGTTTGATATGATTTAAGATTTTTATGACTGATAAAATGAATGATGAATACTTTGAGCAAGTTGATGAGTTTGTGTATTTGGGAAGTATGTTTACGAGAGAAGGGAAGGCTGATAGGGATATTGAAAGAAGGGTAAATGCAAGTAACTCGATTAATGGTGGACTGAAGGCCGTTGGCGCCAACAAAAAGTTGTCCAAAGAAGCGAAGCTAGCAGTCCACAATGGAGTTCTGGTACCTACCCTGATGTATGGCAGTGAAGCATGGAACTGGTAGAGCAAGGATGAAGGTAGACTGAATGCCGTATAAATGAGATCCCTGAGGCGTATGTGTGGTAAAACCATGTATGATCATGAGTGCAATGAATGCAAGACCGATGTGAGCGTAATAAGTAAGATTAAGAAAGGGACGCTTAGATGGTATGGACATGTAGAGCGAATGAATGTGAATGAGGCGAGGAGTGTATGCCAAGACCAAGTTATTTGGCGGTCCGTCCTCTCTGCCTACCCCTGCGGGAAAACGGCGTGATGGTTAGTTAGTTAGTTAGTTGGAATCAGGTGTGAAGATTTCAATTAACAAGTTCCGGTGCACAGTGCACACACACTATTTCTACATTTATAAGGAACTGTACCGAATTCATCGAACTCAAGCAGACAGTGTCCATCAATATGCTGATTTATAGAACTTAAGATGATAGACTTCGCTTTTCAGCCCATACAAAAAGGATGCCCGGGAAAAAACACTTTTATACATCGAAAATTGCACAAAATGAATATATTTTTTTTATACTGCCTTCTAGAGGGTGAAAACTATGTCGGTATGTTTTCGAATTTTCGATGCGTTTCGTATTAACGTAAACATTCACTGTCAAACATGTACGATTTATCAAAAAATATTATTTAAGGAAGAAGTGCTGCTAACTCAACTCTCATAAAGAATTATAAAATTATAAAAAGCTACCGACGTAGCTTCTTCTTTCTAAAAAATATTTTTTTTTAAAATTTCAATTTCGTGAAAGTTTTGGTGTAGAAAAGTGTATTCTCCATAAACCCCTTTTCGAGCGATTTCTGTAGGTAAATTTGAGCGTTGTCTCATTCGCACATTTCGCATTTGCATGTATTGTAAGTGTGCGTGAGCTTATTGTGAGACAGACGCGGGTGTTCCGCGTGTGGTTCAAAGTCTAGCCTCTTAACGACCGGCGTCTGGATCACCTGGATGAAGGAATTTCCCAAGATCGCTCTCGAAGCGGTCAATTTCAACATAGGGCGATGGAGTTTGTACTAAATTCTATGACACGATATTGGAGTTCTACGGAGTCCACTGCTATGATTGCTATCAATCTTCCCCTAAATTATCACATATCAAATCATATTTCTAAATGAATGATAATTTTTATTTTATTTTAATTCAGTACATAAGACTGGCATGCTGCTGAAAAATTTACATACATATATTTAAATACATGGTAAAAATAATAAGTAAAATAGTAACAAAAATAATTAGCTAAATATCCAAAAGCAAATGAGAAACAAAATGATGTGTTCATTATTCGTACAGGTTCACAAACAATATATTAATGGCACTTTCGAATGGCATACCAGGATTAAATAATGACTTTTCCATGAACATGTGTTTGCTATTATGTCATCTGCGCGCAAACTGTATCTAAATAAACATCTTTTAACTTTAATCTCAAGTGACCTACCAGTCCTGTACATCTTCATATTAAAAAAATAAAATATTACATGTACATGTACATTTTTAGGCAGCATCGCGTTAATTGGTCAGATGCATTGTACAATTAATTTTGTATCGCTGATCGAAGAACCGGTGAATGCAATGTTTTAGAGATAGGTTTTTTATGTTTGTCTAGTGTAAGATTGTAGAAATTTTATGTTTGTCTAGAAGTAAGATTGTAGAAATGGATTGAAATTTGTACAGCGCCCTTGAGGTGATTTTTCACAAAAACGGCGCTGTACAAGTCATCCAGATATTATTATTATTATTCACTGATGGGACACTGATTTAGTAGGTACAATATTGCCCATCTTTAAAAAATGAAGAAACTTGAAAACAATGATTGTTATTTCAAATAGAAGAATAATCCATATTAATAAAGTGATACAACAATATCAACACTGTTATAAGGTGGCAGCAGCTAGGTCCAACTCTTTTTTTTCACCAAAATACTCTTCATAGAGGAACGAAAATCTAGACATTTCTTCGTTTCAGTGCAAAAGTTTTGAAGAGATTTTTTTAGTAAATTTCAGGTCCAAGATTTATGACCCAGCAACCCAACCGTGATATAAATGTCCTGTGATATTTGCTCCATGGACAGTTGATAAATCAACGATATTGCACGTAACTCCCCGATCCCCACTCCACACACCTGAACAAAGGTTATACTATCAACAATATCCTACAATCACCAATCAGGTTCCTGTCCCCTGTCAATAATCCCAAGAGCGGACGTGATGGGACCGTTTCATATATAATCAAATTAATCAAATACAAAATGCAGATATTATTTAATTTTTTCTGTATTAGGGTAAAATAAGCATATTTTTTATAATTATTACAGAAGTGCTAAAAGCGAATAAATATTATTGTTACCTACCTATGTTTCCTTAACTTTTAAAGACTTTTTTCTCCTTTCTGACATCGCTTTATATAAATAGGCTTTCTCTCATATGTATGGCTTATATTTTACAGATAATTACCGGTGCACACCTTTTGTGACAAAAAGTGTATGCAGAGTGGTAGAAAAAAAAGTTAACCGCTTGGACACCTAAGCTTGTTTTCACGATAATTTAACGTAGGTAGAAATAGGAATGACGTATGTCCCGTACCTGAGTTATGCGAGTTTAATATTATCTTTACAAATGTTTTGTTTTTCTGAATTTCTAAAATGTAATCGTAACTAACTAAAAAACATTCTAATTCATATATTATAATAGTTATCATGTGTAATAGTTATTATATATAATATTGTATATTTCTTTTTAAATATTTATATTGGGGGATCAGTAGGGTTTATCGGTCCAGTTATATATGACCGACTCGAGATATGAAAATATCTTACAATCAAACTGATTGATCAGTTTCGTAAGATTTGTAAAATAAAATATTATAAAATTAAAACTGAATAAACATATTAAAAAAAAATCTTATTTTCCCATTTGGTCTCTGGTGGGTTGACGTGTTGTTCTTGAATTGTTTTGTATTTATTATACTTAAATAGTACAATTGCATAGCATGGATTGACTAGATGATCATTTTTGGAAAAGTATGTGGAAGGGTTTAGTTTTTCCTGTGGGAAAGATTTTACCCGGACATAAAGTCGTAAGACAAATAAAAAAAATATATAGTAAATTAGTTACCCTTCCGCTAAATGAAAACTCAAATAAAAGGGGACAGCAACATAAATTTGGTGGTTTGTAACAAATAAATTCGCATAATAATTTAACATAATTATGGAAATCCAAATTTTGACAACTTTTTACAAGGTTGAAAAAAACTAGTAAAATTACGAAACGCCACTGTAAAGAATATTGAAGCAATCTCGATCCCCCATTCCCAATTTAACAGAAATGCGAAGTCCCGAGTTTTGGCGATAGATCCAGAAGCTACACGCTACGGACTACAGAGGTCCCGGCCGGAAAGTTAAAAAACCCATAGTGTGACCTCTGATCTCTGAAGTCGGACAATCCGGTCGAGTCGGTACCAAAACAGGATCCTGACCTCCTCATGAGAATGCTTTACGATGGTGAACTGCCTTCTGTGTGAACTGCGCTGGACATTATTCATTTTGCGAAAGGAATGAGTGACCATAACTAAAGATTTTATTATTATTGCCGCCATTTATTCTAGAATTGTGCTTTTTTGGAAGTCCGTTAAAATCTTGAAGCACCCTTGTATAAATAAAAAAAAAAACATGTCAAAGGTGAAAATACATTTGATGGAGATTTTGCTATTTTTTGTGAGCGATTGAATTGAAGTCGACACAAAATTATAGGAGTGCCTACCTACCTAACTAATTACTTTAACTTATCTAAAAAAAATTGGTTAAAATGTTGATTAAAGGTTGTTTAAAAGTTAAAGCCTTCTTTAGCGTTTAGTGTCCAGTGTGCAGGTTTATACATCTGCTTGATGATGGACCCTGTAACGACGTCTGAAACGAAAGCTAAAGAAAAAAGTAGCGCAACACGGCATAATAACCCACAAATAAATCACGATAATTTTTCTGGCCGTGAAAATCAAAAAAAAATTCTTCATTTTATTTACTATTTCTTCAAAATGTTAAGAGAAAATAATTTTGCGTTGCACATACTTTTTCAATGTCAGATAAAATGAGAGAAATCATAATGATGGGCAGAAAATCTGCTCGATAACTTCACAATTTGTTTTTCTAGCACCTTTATTTTCAACCACCATGAGCTCTGGAGCTTTAAAATATCCAGTGTTATAACAAAAAACCACACAATAAAGTTTGAGATATTTATGAACAATTCGATGAGAACAGATTTTTGACAACTAGATGACAACTAACATGATGATCTCGAAAGGGGAAAGAAATAAAAAATCTGTTGTAATTTTTTAACTGACGTTTCACTCACTAATATTTTGCAGTAGGTAATAAGCAATAATGAATAATCGTTAAATATCTCAAATCAACAATGCAGTATGATATGCATTTTTCTTTAAAGGGATTAGGCTAAATTTATGCGCGGACATTGCACGGCGATTTTTTTTTTGCCAAGTCCAAACAATCGCCCTTTGTGCGTTATTAATGCAAACAGATTAATTTTGCGGACCGCCCCATTGTGGGGAAACAAGGAACAAAAGCACCGTGTGTATTTCGATCATTAGAAAGGTAGAATAGATGGAAGGAGAACAGGTACAAGGACGAAGGTAAGGAAGGTAGAAATAAGGTAAGAACGATGGTGCATGTAGACGGATTGCAGAGATCAAAGTTCAGTCTAGTGTCCGGTGTCCAGCGGTGTCCGAAAGGAAAGGGTCTGATACTGGACGGTTGTGTATAGGAACTTGGACAATATGCAAATGGGGGTCACGCGGAATAATCGCAAAGAGCATGAGAGTATTTCGCGATGCAGTTTGAATGCAGTTCGCCGTTTACCCCTTTATGCGAGTATGTAATGAACAGGGGAGATGCAACGGCCGAGGGCAAATATTTATTTATCTAACATGTATTTTTTACGTTTTCTATTGAATACAATACATTTTGGTAATTTAAAAGTTATTCTGCTCAATAAAAATGTATTATTAGATATTTAAAAAAAAAATACTAAAATTGGTGCTGTTTAAAAATAGAAATGATTTGAAATTTTCATGGCCAATTCACATGCGCCGATGATGGACAAAGTTGGATAGAGAAAGAGGAAACGCAACACGGCATAATAACTCAAAAATTAATCACGATAATGTTTAACAAACAGTAATTTCTTTTGGGTGATTCCCATATTGGAATACCGAATTGTGATGATGAAGGAAATGTTTGACGGTATGTGAAAAGGAAGATGTAGATTATGTTATTCAGATCTACTCACTAAACTTAGCTTATACCATATCCAGCTACGTTTCTATTTTGATTAATGTTCTATCATTACTGAGAGTATCTTCCATTCTACGAATATATGTATCCAAAATAAATTGTTTATGAAAAACTTTAAAATGCACTTTAAACGCAATTATATACGCGCTGATGTCTAATCATCCCCCTTTTAATGCTATTTTTAGTAAAATATTGCAAAAACATATTATTTTGCAAATTATGTGAAAGGGGCTCGCATTTGACCCCCCCTGCCTAAAAATAGCCCAGCGCCCTTCCAAGTCAGGAGTTATTACACTGGGGACGAGACTTTCAAACAGCTGGCTGAAAATAATCTAGTATCGCCAAGGTGTAATAAATTATGATTAATTTACTCGGACATTGTGTTAAACGGTTATTTTGCGGGACAAGACATAAGCGGACTGGTTTGCAATTTTACATTGTTATAGAGAAATCCATAAATTCAGAATTTTGGTGTATTTTTCTTTAGACAGAAACCTGCTTGCCTAATTGATATTTTGGCAAGCATTTTATTCGATTTTCTCATAAATCATTTTATATAACTCTGGAAAAGGTTATACTAAAAAATTAAATTCGCAGTTAGATAATAAAGTGCGCAGATGAATAACTATTAAGTTTCTATTGTATTAATGAAATATTAAAAACAGTTTGTTTTTACCATGAAAATCTTTATTTAAAAAATCAACATATTTCGTGAACGATGTTCTCTTCATCAGGACAATAAATGTACTAAAAACTAAATTATCAAGTATAGAAAGACAGGCGTGGGTAGAAATGGAAGTAGTATGGAATTATTTCATTAATAAAATGGTGCCACAAAGTGAATTTGCAAAATTTGAAGAAGTTCTATTGTATTAGTTGGGTAAATAATTTAAATAATTTAGGATAGGTTCACTGTGTAGCAAGGATGGAATCGTCACATAATATATGTCACCAATTGACAAGTCCTCATCTTCTATCTCCTTTTCTATTATGTACAGACATATAATATAAAGAAATTTAGAAAGAGAGAGAGCCTATTCTTTGCATTTAAAATTTTTCCATAGATGAGTTAGCTAAAATGAGTTTAGCTAGCAAAAAATAAAAAAAAACAATAAATAAGAAATGGTCGCATATAATTTGAAATAATTCTATGAAACAGAAAACCGCCAAACAGTTCACACGGTCAAGGTTTGTTGTAAAATATTTTTTGGTGTAAAACAAAAAAAAGTAAAGTGACAATATAACCTTGATAATAAGTTTATCAAACTAAATATGTTTTTGTCTCATATAAATTGATAAAGCTTACAAGAAGAAAAAAAAACATCGTTAAACGATTTATAACTCAGGTACGGGACATACGTCATTCCTATGTCTACCTACGTTAAATTATCGTTAAAACAAGTTTATGTGTCCAAGCGGTTAAAAAACATTATCTATTTTGTTAAAAAAACTAAGTTATAATATATCATTGATGAAGAAGATAACACTAATAATCTAAATTAAAATATGTAAATGAACAAGACACAGAAAAATAAAAGATAGCGGTCGCAACTGGGACTCGAACTCAGAACCTCTCGTAGTACCTGGACGGGCGCTTTTACCAATTCAGCCTTTGCCGCCTATTATAAAATAGTCATATTTGTCAAACTCGTATGTATTTCAAATTTTAGAATTAACAATATTATCTTTGACTAATTTAAGTAATAATATAAATGAAAATGTCCTTTTGTAATTTTGTAAAATTGAAAAGAATTTTTCACCTGCTTTCAATAACGGTAAATCATTTTGTAATACTTTTTCGTTGTTTGTTTTTGGGGTGTTATGCCGTGTTGCGCTACCTCCTTTTTTAGAATATTATTTTAAATAATTTTTAATTTTTTTATATTATTATTTTAAATAATTTTAAAGCACTAATGTAATTTATTTGGACTTTTTATGTGAAGGGTTAAATAAATAAATAAATTATAAATATCATTGTCTAAAAAGACACAACATTTGCATAAACACTGCAAAAAATAACACAAGATAACCTTTGATACCGGGGAAACATAAATTTTCATGTTCGAAATATTCAGTGCAATACTCGCAATGATTATTTTAGCGTGTTAAGTGAATGTTTTTGAATTCACAGTTTATATTATTCATATTATGCATGTCTTAAAACGGCACGGTGAAATTGCAAAAGAGTAACCCCGTGGCGTGCACATCCGTGATTAATTTTCAGGCATCGTTTTGCCGTGAACTCCGATCCAGGAATCGTTTATTTCAGAATAATAATAGCATGTTTTACATTGTTTTTCTGTAGGCGCCTCATTGAAAGAAATTAAAATTGTAATTGAAGAAATGATTTCTTGAAATTCTCTCGCCCCGCACGATATTCAGCAAGTGCCACGTACTTGTGTTTGTCAAGTTATAATAGTAGTATAATTATATAGCAAGAAATTTGGTATAATGTGAATATCGCACTCATAAAGTTTTTGCTCAGCAAGCACATTCGATGCGCTGCAATAAAGCGGGAGCTCATATTTCGCATTAAACCATTTTTCGTGATGCACGTGTATATCGTATTCTGAAATTTTTAGTTAGATAGGTAACTATTAAACTGTAATACATTGGCTTTCGCCAAAAGTGTGCCCAACATTTGTACACAGTTGACTTTTCGACCATTTGGAATAACAAGGTCCCATCTGTTGCGGAAAGGTCACGCGGTTATAGTCTCTATGGTAAGCTAACTTAGAGTTCATTATCGCTTGACGTTAAAACAACAGATGGAACCTTGTTATTCCAAAGGTTCGATTTGTCGCATTAGAACGGGTCGTTTCTTCAACTCGTTTTTTAGTTCAATAGCTCAGCAACAGAACGATTCGCCGGTCTCTTTTATTTCCTCCCCTCTACAACACGGGTCTTTATAAGACCCAGGTTCACTCCTTCCTTTCCACTAAAAGACTTTAAATACAGCATTCCAAAATATGGCATAGACCCTGAAGGAAATTATTTTCCTCAGGCCCTCTTGTTTATTTTTATAAAAAAACGTATTTTTAGAACCTTTAGTTTAATAAAAGCATAAATAAGAAATATATATTTAGATACGTAACTACCGACATTTACGAAACTTAAACATTTAATCAAATATTTTTTCTTTGTAAACTTAGCTTATTAAATAATTTGTGAGAAAAAAATGTGTGTTCCGTTATCTCATATAATTATTTAACCCTTGAAAAACAACAAAAAATCTACGTGGTAAGAAATTATTACGGGGATTACACCTTGACGTGACTGCATCGGCTGTTATTAAAATGTGATCTGGGAAGGGTCTGAACCAGAAATGATCCGTCAAAACAACTTCTGTGAAGGGTTACTATTAAAAACAGAGGCGCTTGCATGATTGGCAGCTATATGGGAGGTAGAAAACAGATAATTACTTTTGAAAATAATCACCTGAATTTAAACAGATATGTAATTAGAAAAATTTTTTAACAGGTGAAGTTTTTGGCAGTTAGAAAAAAATGAGGCGAAGTTGTTGATACATACATACAAGTAGTGGTAGCTACAAGTGGAAAACTTGTAGGTAAACTTGTACAACAAATTTTTGATCTGAAAAAGGAAAATTTAAAAAATAATGACGTGCTCAGAAACGGTTCTCTATGTATTGTAGATTCACCAGTTTCCAATTTGTACTAATAGTGTTCGAACACCGTGTATAGTTTAAAAAATTCAACTGCCTATTAGTTTTTTTTATATTGTGTTTTATATGTAAAATTCAGGAGAAAAGAAGAGAGAGAGGTCAACCTGACTCTGGCTTAAATGGAGCAGCAATGCATCCATCTTGAACCGAAAAACTAATTACTGACGTATTAAATGCCTAATAGTCGTGTTAATACTGTTAATACAGATCTACTGTCATTTCTTTATCAAACCTTATTATATTATTTACATAAGTATTTCCCAGTTATGTCGCGACAGAGGAATTTCCGATAAGAGTTTTATGATGAAAAATGAGTTAAAAAAATCTAAACTTAAAAAATGTTTAAAGGTAGGTACTATTATAAACTCGATTTTCTTATAAAATCTTCTCCATACTTTCATAGTTACTTTGCATTCTCCATAATATATCAAACATATAAATTCATAATAATAAATGCAGTCAAATCACTTAGCTGTCCCTCAATACGGAATATCAGATGCACAATAGATGGGGTGACGCGCAGGTGAGATGACCTGGCCTAGGTAACACATATGTTTGTAATAGATACTACGTTATCTGTGCATCGATGTCAATTACATTGTTTGCTGCATGTCACGCTGGAACAAAGGCGGTGTTTTGTGATTTACGATGGGAGATATATTTAATATGTGTAATTACGTTAGGTGATATCTGAAACAAAGTGTAGATTGGAAGATGGGATAATTATATAATGTGTGTTTTTTTATACAATTTCAACACAATGCAGTATAGCTTTGTTATAATGCCAATCTGTCGACCAGATTTCGATAGTTCTCATGAGGACTGTAGTGATTTTATAACTAGACTCTAGCACATTCGATCGATAAGGATTGTATCGATAACTTTTGATAACTTCTCCTCGTTCCCTAGCATGACTGCAAATCGCCAACGAATAAGTGACAGTTCATAATTACTAAGTGTCCGTTATACATTCGACACCAACTGTTGTTTCTACGTTGGCGATCTACAGTTGTACTAGGGAACGATGAGAAGTTACCGAAAGTTATCTTATGAATCCTTACCGTAACAGAGAGTGGATACATAGATAAAATTATATTAGTCTCAACTATATTTTTAACTTAAAATAGGTAGAAATCTACAATACACATTTTATACAACAAACGTATAAAAACTACATTTGATTTCAATCACGACCGCTGGCGCTGGGTGGCGCCAGTCGAATAATAATTATTGTTATAAGTTATAACTTATAACTATTTGGCCCGTGTATGGGCAATTAGTTGCTGACTAACCAACCCGCCGCCCGTTTCCGCGCAGGAGTAAACTCGGAAACTTGCCTCATTCACATGCATACATCATCTCATTGTACACGGAGAAAAATGTTATTCTAAAATACGATCATTTTATTCCTAAAAACGGTTAAACGGGACTGAAGTTCTTACGAACAAATTAACAGTGTTTCAATGTTTATTGGCGGGAAAATGTAAGAATAATTTGTTGGTATACGTACGAAATTACGCATACCAACAAATTATTCTTACATGTTCCCCTCAATAAACATTGAAACCCTGTTAATTTATTCGTAATAACTTCAGTCCCGTTTTTACGAATAAAATGATCGTATTTTAGAATAACATTTTTCTCCGTGTACCCTTTTGTTATTCTGACTCTTGACCTGTCAACTCAACTATTTCGTTCGCTTGATCATGTCATGTCTTCCTCAGATATCTCCAACTTCTTATACCGTTCGCATTCGCGTCAGTATTCTCTTTACACTTCTTTCTTCGTTCGTTCTTTCTACATGCCAAAACCATCAGATCTAAGCGTCCCTTGCGACAGCGAACAGCGACATGTCATTGGTACCAATTATTGTATTAACTTCTATAACTTTGCAACCATTTTCTTCTATGTAATTATGTACTGTTTGTTTCTGCAAAAAAAATAATAAAAATAAACATAACATTACGCGTGGTTCGTTGATTTGATGAGTTTCAGTCTTTCCACGCAAAACCGCATAGACAGAGCTACGTACAAAAATAATCACATTGATGTTGATACGGAAATTTTCAGGCATCTCTTTTCTGTAAACATGTTTTTAGTATTTTCGTCATAGCCATTAATAATTTTTTGTTTATAGAGAAACCTCATAAGAGTCCCAACTGCTCCCTTCTGGAGCCAGTGAGACTATGGCATCCTCAATTGGAGTATGTTGTGAGGCTGAAGGTAAGTGAGGAAGGGAAGGAGATGGGGAAGAGGAAGGTGGGAAAGTACCTGGCTATTCAGATCTAGTCACAAAACACGGCTAAAGCCATTATTAAGCAACGTTTCAATTCTGAATGGTGGTCTTGCACCAGGGCGATACTGAGAGTATCTTCCACTCTGGAACGTGCCGCAAATATAACATGTATTATTTTTATTAATTAACTGTGAAATAACACAAATTAATCAAATAAAATTTATTTGCGCACGCCGGGTTCGAACCCGCGACCTTCCGAATGGGAGTCAAGTGTCTTACCACTCGACCACGGACGGTCGTCCGTAAATGTAAAGAATGTGTTAAATAATCTAGAGGATAATGTAAAAATACGAGACAGAATTTGATACGTTTACCTTATCATAAACTTAGAGAGGAGAAAAAATAAAAACTCTCTCTTTTACGTGGCCAATACCACAATAATATTTTCTTATACGTGGCCATTACCATCATAAGCCAATCATTGCTTCAAAGATAGCCAAAATGCTAAGACTGTTCTAATGACAGTACTGGACACTAGAATTAGTATTAAGAAGTATCAATTATAAATGACAAACCCACGTCATTCAATTACCGCGGCTCTCAGACGAGTTCTGCCATGTTGATGGAGCATTTGCCGCCAGCAGCCAACAGCCAGCATACACTTATAACTAGCCAATAGAAAACATAACTTCATAGGTAGGTACTTGCTTTGCTGTGTCTATAAGTAAGCACTTTACTGCGGAGAACTACGATTAAGGCACAAAAAAATTTAATCGTTTAATTAATTTTTTAATTAAGTAATTTTTTTTTTAAATCAATCTTTTTATAAGTCAACAAGTTTCTGATTGGCTCTGGTTGCAGAGGTAAGAGGTAGCTAACAAGGGAACAAATAAAAAATGCATCAATCTTATGTTTTTGTTTTTTTTTTAAGAAAGACAAACATTTCCGGGTTACGAATAACCCAACAACATTTTAAAATCTCCTACTACCACCACGCTAAGCGGAAGATGTTGCTTATGTGTATAAGTATTTACTTTTTCACATTCATATTTATACAGGCATGTACCGAGTGGAAGACTTACAGTATTGCCCTGATGACCGACAACAATTTAAGATCGAAACATTGCTTGAATTTGTCTATTATGTACATAAACTAATTAGGAGTATTTTCGTTGTTTGTTTTGGGGGTGTTATGCCGTGTTGCGCTACCCCCTTCTTTAGGATCATCGTCGGATCTGCCCTGATGATGGACGCTGCAACGCTGTCCGAAACGTCGGCTAAAGAAGGAGGTAGCGCAACGCAAACAACGAAAATGCTTTTGGCCGTGAAAATCTAAAAACGTATCTAATTAGGAGTATGTTCAGAATGGACAAACAAATGCTCTCATTGTTATTTTATTATTGCATATCTCCTTCCTCCCTTTATTCTCCATAATATCATTTTGCCTAACCAAATTACCTTATTGGGGGTGCCATAGTCACACTGGCTCCGTACAGTGGGAAATTCGTCTGATGTTGACACAAAATAATTGAAGCTTAGCAAGATGAAAGAATTGACATTTAAAGGTGACCTAACCTTACCCAATCAAAATTCTTGCCAAAGGCTCTCAATATATCTACACTCCACTCTTTTACTTTTGTTAATATTTACTTATTAGTGATTTTTGCTACGCCACGTTCATAATATTATATTGCGACATGACAAAACCGGGTTATTGGTTTTTTTGCGTTCGCGATAGCACGCTGGTATCGTGTTTACGCAGTATTTTGGCAAAAAACCGCACAATCTATTACTAAGGGCCAAGAGATAATAGAATATGATAATAACAATATTTTGCCTACTTTTTCTAGGATGTAGGTAATACCAGCAACAAATAATGGAAAACAACAACATGTTTGTGCAAATAGCTAAAACTCTCTGTTGGCCTTGAAATAACGGGAAATAACCAAATAGTTGTCTGGCATTTTATAATAATGTTAATGATTGATAGTGACAAAAAACTTCATAAAGATTCCCTGGGGCTGAACACCTTAATTATCATAGAAAAAAATAATCATGTTACAATTTTTCAAAAATAAAAATAATAGAGAATATTGAAGAACTTTATGGAAATCGACCAAACTATAATGTCACCAATGCAATTTATTCATAAATTCGTTGAATATTTATCTGTATCTTTTTTAAAAGAAAGAAAACATTCCCGGTTAAGAATAACCTAACAATATTTTTTAATCTCTTACTAACACCAAAGTAATCAGAAAATGGTGCTTGAATCATGATATGGTGGAGGACTTAGCACCCAAGGAATTGAACTCACTGGGTAGGAGCCAAACGCGATGCCAATTCAACCACTGACCGGTCTATTTATATAGCAATTTCATTGGCGATGTCTCTTATGAACCGATGAACCAATCAATGGTGATACAACAAATAAAGATAACAGTGATTATCACTACTGTATACTTACATGTTTTATTAAAATATGATAAAACATTCCATTCATATTTTAAATAATTTCCTTTCATCATAAGATTCATAAGGGAATCGCTGTTTTTATAATTCCCGCGGGAACGGCGCGGCGACGGTAACTGCTAGCAGCATCGCATTTATTTAATACGAATAAGGGAGGTGCAAAAAAGTAATCATTTGCTTGCCTCTCCCTCACTCGTACCAAAAAAATGAGATGGCGTGAGCCATTCCCGTCACCGTTCCATTTCCGTGGGAGTACTAAAAGCGTATAATACCCTTTTTTTTTACTATTTTTAGAACTGTCCTCTTATTTTTTCTACTGCGTATCTATCTGAGAAAGTTATAAGTTTTTGAGTGAGTTTTCTATGTATTTTATAAAAGGCATTTTTAAAATTACAAAGTAGCCAAAGAGAAGACATCTGCAAGGAAGTTTTTTTTAACAATTGTACTCTGAAGGTTTCTCTCTCCAGCCAGCTCTTGGGCTCAATGCCCGGTCCAAATGACAAATATTGGAGCTGATTATTTTTTACGACCATCCTAATCAGCCCGCTATCAGCTGCTCCAGTGTCAATATTGTCTTTGTCGTTAAACGCCAATCATTTTGGATTTTGGATATGTGGGACTTGACAAGGTTAATAATGCAATCAGAAGAGGAAAAAAAGGAGATAACCACCTTGTTAACTAGTTTTGGTAATGATTGATCGAAATCATACTGCATACAAAATATCAATACTTACCATGTTTCGTTTTTCTATTACTAAACGGTGTGTAATTTTGATCTCAAGAACTTATCCATGGAGATTGTGGACTGTGGACTCAACATGTGAAGGAGACCTCAAAAGACAATTATTAAACATTTTTTCTCTGTGATTTTATCGATATTTACGTGCCAGCAAAAAATATATATTTATCTTACTAATAAACATAATCCATTGTAAGTGTGTAAGTTATTAAACTCTCAGAGAATTTTTTTTTTTTTAAATATTAATGTTTTATAATCCTACAAAACTCACCCGCTGTGAGCTAGTAAAATTGTTACAAAAATCAACAATAAAGACACAACACCAAAAATTCAAAATAATATCACAGTAAAAAGAAAGGCAATGTGTTATTGTTCAATAACTTTTTATTCTTTGTCTCGATAGTATTGTGGCATCTCTATTAACTTAGTACATACACCTCATCAAAATAAAAACATAACTTCAAAGGATAATGTGTATTTTTTAACAACTTTTTACACTGTGCCCCGATAATGTTCCAAGAGAAGAGTGTGAAGAGCAAGTTTGGTAACTTCCTAGTTATGCCAGTGTAACAGATGCGATCTGCCGCTGATAGATTCACTGTAACCCCTTTTTTGTTACATAAGTTGTTCATGCGACAGAGAGAGAGAGAGCTTACAACGGAGATATCAGCGGTATGACTATAAAAGAGAAAATAATATTCCACCCACTTGAAAATACTAGAAATAATTCAAACATATTTTTATTGTGTAGAGTAGATAAATATGAAATTCCTGTAGTGTTTATAAAATTATTATTCTGTAAAATATGATTTTAGGTAATGGTAAGACAAGTAATTTGATTATTCGTAATTCAGAAAGAATGAAAGTATTAATATTGGGGTGAAATTAAATGGGACACAAAATGATCTGTATTTATAAATCTTGTTTTCTCAAACAGGGTTTTTAACGTCGTTTTTTTTTTCTTTTTTTGGCTTACAATTTAAAGAAATTTCATTTGTTAGTGTTATAAACTATAATTCTCTTGTTATTTGCTAACATATTGTACAGCATATTTGCTAGAGTATTTTAATTATTCTATTTTCATTCGCAAATATATTTACTAGATTTAGTAGATTACACCCAACCCCTGTTTTTATGTGAATATCGCACAATAGTCCCAACGGCTCCCGTCTGGAGCCAGTGAGATCCCCAATTGGAGTATAAGGTAGTGGGGAGGGGAAGGAGGTGGGGAGTAGGTTCAGGAATAATCTTTACTATTTAAACCATCTTCATTCTTTATTATTGTCACTGTATAGCTAAAGTCTTAGATGTAAGTTACCGCTATAAGTCTCATCAATTTGTTGCTAGCTAGTATAAGTCTTAGTGCTTTCGCTCAAGGTCAAATGAAAAAAAAACATTTTGCAACTCAACTCGTTATCATGTGTATTTCAATGTGATGATCCGCACACTACACAACTTCTCAAAAAACCATTGTCATCGGCAACGCAAACAGTCACTCGCAACTTGCCGTACTAGTTGCCGCGGCCGGCCGTTGCCATGGTTACGCCAGTTTTGTTGTCAGTTTTTGGTTTTTTTTTAGTCGCCTGCGCTTATATGACAGCTGAAGTGTTTTTCGTCTGTGAGAGAAGAAAGCTGAGATAATTACTTAAATCGTAAAATTGACTTGCGCCGTAAGAGAAGTTTGGCTGGCAACCATAGTAACTCGTAGTTTTAGTTTGATTTCAGTTTCACCATGAGCGAAGGGCTTTAGTTGTAAGTAATGAGTTATAAATCTTTGTTGTAAGTCTGAACGATATTAGTTTTAGTATTAAGTTATAGGTAAAATTAATTGTATTGTAAAGCGCCCCGAAAACGACGCTGTAGAAATAATTCAATCATTATTATTATTATGGAATATGCAAGTATTTTTTATTGAAATGATTGTCAACTATCTATAATGATAGTATGTTGCCAGCTCTATCTTATAAGAGCTGCATGTTATGTAATGCAGCGTATAAGCAGGAGAAGAAAACCAGAGTTGAACCATGAATTAGGAGAAAGGAATATATTTTTGCTTCTATATTGAATCTCCTGTTTGTAGGCAGCGTTAGAATGCATACATTTATCATAGAAGATTTTTTGGAAATTTCCATGCGCTTCTAGTTTCTTTCTGCGTGTAAAGAAGCACCTAAAGTCGAACCATTTGTAGAAAATGCGAATACACCTTAAAGGTTTTTATCCCCTTTGAAATCATTTCGAGGTGAGGAGAATTTGTAGAAAGGTTTGATGAATGAGTATAAGTTTATGACGTGTCGAGTCTTTCTTTTCTCTAGTCTAGAAAATGTACATGAAAATGACGCAATCAAAGAGCATTGCGTTTGATAAAATGACTACTGATGTCTTGACAAAATAGTTCACAACAAAAAACCGTTATAATAGTTGAACCACAAAATTCTCTTGTCATTAGATTTTGGATTGTTGGTTTTGGTAAAAAGAACCTTGCTGTTTTTTCTGGTTTTCACATTATTCTAAAAAAAAAATTCTTTCATTATTTAATTTCATTGGAAAAAAATATGATAATAAAAACCTGATAAATAAATATAAAGGAAAAAAGATGATTTATTTTCTGCCTTTTTACCTCTCCAGCAGGATTCTCTCGACCCTCTCGATTAGTGGGAGGGATGGATTCATACGTCCGTCACTCCTGGACACACTGACCCCCAGATTCCTACCCACCCCACCTACCTTTTTCCTTTCCAGATTCTTTTCTCTCCTTCCTTTTCTAAAAAAAAAATCCCTCCACACAGCATATCTAAAGATGACATAGGCCCTGAGGAAAATTATTTTCGTCAAGACCTCCTGAGTGGAGCTAATGTAAAAAAATAAAAAAGTACAATTAAAAACTGCAATCGAAAACTGGTACCTACCTGATACGTTTTTATTGTTTGTTTTTGGGGTGTTATGCCGTGTTGTGCTACCTCCTTCTTTAGCCGACGTTTCGGACAGCGTTGCAGTGTCCATCATCTGCCGGATCTGCCCTGATGATGGACACTGCAACGCTGTCCGAAACGTCGGCTAAAGAAGGAGGTAGCACAACACGGCATAACACCCCAAAAACAAACAACGAAAATGGTACCTACCTATCTGAGTTTTATAAAAATACATCTAAGAATAAATAACAGAATGAAGAATCATCGTAAGTCATTGCTGGTCCGTGTGTCATTTATAACTTACTACTCTTCTTGGAGACTTCTGAAAACTAAAGCGATATCGGGATTTTTATCGATAGTCAATTTAAACATCGTAGTTATTTTATGGCAACGTTTTCATCGAAGCTATTTTGTAAGTACCTGGGTACGTGAGTACTGAATACTGAGTGGTTAGTACACCGACCTATGCTACTGGAGTCGTGTTGAGCGCAGAGCAACGAACCTAAAACCCTTCCTCAAGCGGCGCGCTGTTCTGCAGCCAGGCGTCGCGTCGCGTCGTGGGAAGTCATTCACCATCCAACTAACACCATCTCTGGCCTCTACTGACTCCAGTGTCTATGTTTAACTAGTACTTGTAACAGCGGTAGGTACTATAGGTTGTACTAGTTACTAGTACTTACCTAACATTGAGGAAGTTCTCGCGACTGGTAACAGATGCCTGTTTGGGATTATCTGATTATATTGTTTCATAATTTATGTTGAATTTTTATGGTGTGAAGGTCATCTAGTCTCTAGTTCAGCGTGTACTATTGTTCCGGGTAAAAAGCATAGGTACAATGTTAAAAATAGAAGAAATTGATAGTTTATTTGGAGTTGTTTTTGTAAGAAGTTACCTTGATAATAAAATTTCACTGATTTGTATTGGGCCGATTTTGTGATCACCTGAAGGACACCGTACAAACTTATACAATAAAATTAATATGACTGGCCTACAACTAAGATTTAAAATAATAACTACTGACTTAGGTACATCCAAGACTTATAGCTACTGACTTACGGAGATGGTTCTTTAGAACAAATCAAAACTGCCATAGAAACTTAAAACCTGATAAATATAATTAACATAGAAAATTTCTAAAGTAAAAGGTGTTTCGTACACTGTTCTTACGTTTTTTTTAAAGGGCAATAAAAACTACGTGTTTTTATATGATTTTAACAATAATTATAATAATCCAAAAAATAATCATGACATTATTTTGACCGTGAAAATTTTAAATCATAAATATCCGAGTATTTATGCTGAGCAAAAAGATAAAGATTGATTTGGTATATAAGAATTAACCTATTTTGGAAAACCGTAAAAATAATAACCACATGCCAGTTTCGTGTTCGTGTAGTGGGTACCTACCCATCTTATACATTTATAATAAAATTATCAATGATGTGTAATAGAAGGTTAACTCTGAAGGTTAAGTCTAAAATAGTCGAAAACGGTGAGTCATTACTGTTGTCGATCGCATAACTCCTCACTTCATTCACAATAAACTTTTCTTCTGACATACTGACTCTTGATAAAAATCGACCACTCCCCCCATTCACTTACACTTCATATACTTTATGACACCCATTTATCCTTTCACCTGCTCTACTTGTTCCAGAAGAAAAAAGAAGGTACCTACCAATTGGATTAGTTAATTTAAAATTAATTTTGTTGTTTATTATGCTTTGCAGCTTTCTTGAAAGTGACAGATAAAATGCTGGAGAAATCCTATTGAATTGTTTTCCGTCAATGAACGAGGGTGTCTACATTGTGCACACATCTTTCGGGTCTTTCACCTCTAGACTGTAGCTCTGTGTCTGTTCGCTGCTTATTGTTTGTTTACCCGGAGCTAAATTAGTCCGGTGGTACCACGGGGCCACACAGAGCACTCAGCCGCATACGGAATACTCGCACAAAATTACAGGGCTGTAATTAGGCCCGGGCAGTTTAGGAAGCTGCCTATGGTGGCAAGTTTTTGGAGGCAGTACTTCGGAAAAGTTTTTAAGACTATATATATATATATATATATATATGTAATTTAGACATCGAAGAAATAGAAGATACTCCGTAAGACCAAAATTGTGAAAAATGAAACAAATCAAAATCGGAAATGAAACAGATATAAAATTTTTAAAGGGTAAACTAGACGCATATCGATATTTCAGTTGATTAGTCAGACATCTCCAAATACAAAATTTTGAGATAATGAGGAAAGCAATATTCGAATGCTCACCATAAATCAAATATTATTTACCTGTGCCTGTGTTTTATTTTTTTAAATTTTTTTTATAGAGAATACCTCACAAGAGTCCCAACTGCTCCCGTCTGGAGTCAGTGAGACTATGGCATCCCCAATTGGGGTATGTTGTGAGGATGAAGGTAAGTGGGGAAGGGAAGGAGATGGGAAAGAGGAAGGTGGCAAAGTATCTGGCTATTCAGATCTAGTCACTAAACATGGCTAAAGCCATTATTAAGCAACGTTTCAATCCTGAATAATGGTCTTACACCATGGCGATACGGAAAGTATCTTCCACTCTGGAACGTGCCGCAAATATAGTATATATATTATTTTTATTAATTAATTGTGAAATAACACAAATAAATCAAATAAAATTTATTTGCGCACGCCGGGTTCGAACCCGCGACCCTCCGATTGGGAGTCAAGAGTCTTACCATTTATATTTAAATTTTCAAAAAAATAAGACTGGGAATTATAACAGTCCGATACATTAGTATAACATTTAAAAATATCCTACTAGTGACCCAATAAACATTAATATTTTGATTATTTCAGTACAAGTGTTTCTGCATTATAATTGTTTTGGTGGTGTTTATGAGTAAACTGATGTATTGTATCAGAGAGAGGATACGCTTTTACATACAACTGCATATTTAACTCAAATTTTAAGTTTTCGGAGGTGTCTGACTCGACGAGTAATTGTTTTCCGCAATGTATAATGTAAAAGATTAACTTTTGACGGGAGAAAAGTGGCTTATGACGAAGTACTTCCTAAAATACCATATAATTCGAAAAAAATCACACATTCCTTGCGATAGTGATGGATGATTGTGTTGAAATTGCCACTAAACATCGGTCGCCTGGTTCAGTTCATTGAGAAAACATGGCAAAAGTGCATGATTTTATTATTTTACATCAAAACTTTACAAATAAAAAACTTAATTTTCCATATTACACAAAAATAACTTTTAAAGTATGGTTCGTAAATCGAAGATTTTGCTTTTAACATTTTTTTCTGGGCTAATTATGGGCCAATTAAAAACATTACGGGCCTTACTAATAAACACGTTTTAAATTTTGCACATCTGATAAACAACCATTAATGTATGGTAAATGGTTATTGTGTATATTATCAGTTTCGTGAAATTTAAAACACGCTTATTAGTAATAAGTAGTAGGCGGCTAGGCGGTGGCAAAATGAAGAAATCCAAGTTGAAAATTCGCAAAAACATCATTCGGAGATATTGAGGTTTGAAGTTTAGAATTGATTCGTTATTACAAAAACATATCATTTCTAAACTTCAAACTTCAATATCTCTGAATGATGTTTTTGCGGATTCGTGACTTGGAATTCTTCGTTTTGCCACCGCTTAGCCGCCTCCTAGTAATAAGGTATGTGTTCTACTATTTACAGCATTTAAAATATTAAAAAAAACGAGTTTGCAGTATTTTTAAATTAACCTACAACATTTTACAACACGCCCTAAAAACATTTTACGCATCTTTGGTTGGGTTAGGTTAGGTTAGGTTAGGTTGGGGGCTGCATCATTTAGTTGCCTGGTAGGCGGTTCACTTCCTAAATGCGGCCCTGTATGCATACATGTAATAGACATATGGATAGGTAACCGCACTAAAAAGAAACAGCCAAAGAGCGCATGTGCATGTAATCTGACGTTTACCAGCTAACCTTTTCTTTTGATGATTGCACCAAAGGGCGGCTTCTCTTCAAATCCTTCCTTCAGATTGTTGAAACTCATTACCAGGAACCTGTCTGAGGTTAGCTGAGATTACTCTTGAAAAAGTGCGTTCAGATAATATATAATATATTGTAAGATTGAGGTTATAAGAAAAGTTTTTATTTTTCATGTTTTTCAGTATTTAACATAAAACTAAAAAAAAAATATTTGCTTTTTTCTTTTGATTTTAGTTAGTATTTTCTTCCTTTTTCGAAAAACGCAGTCCCGCGAAAACCATAAAAAACCGGACGGAATTTTATAATGGTAGAAATTGTGAAGCAGTTGCGGTATTTGCGTGGTGCGTTTAGCAGGTTTCGCCTTAGGATAAATGCCTTTCAAAAACTAATATTATCAATTTTCAATATAATATAATCACAATTTTTTATTGAAAAATTAGAGAAACGATAAAAAAATTTACCTTTTGAATGAAAACCGTTAGTGAATATGGCTTTGTTTTAATTGAAAAAAGCGCAGATCCCTGAAAAATCATGAATCTGACTAAAGCAATAACAACAAAAAATCAATATTCACTTCAAATATACATATTAATTTGAAGGGTCTATTAATAATTTTCTGGTGTAAAAAAAAAAATAATGTAATACGAGTATGTAGGTACTGTATCGCTTGTCTGAATTCTAGACAGACGAGGTTCAACAATCACGATTTTAAACAGGCAGTGGTAGAACATATTTGATGCTTGATGACTAGAATATTTGAAAAAAATTAGGTTTTTTTTCAAGAGTTTAGAAGTTATTGCTGCTTTTACTTGATATAAGATTAGATATCAGAGAGCTGTCTCACATAACATGACAAATTTTAAACAGGCAGTGGTAGAACATATGTGTAGAGAAAATTTTAAACAGGTAGTGGTAGAACATGTTTGATGCTTGATGACTAGAATATATGAAAAAAAAAATTTTTTTTTTCAAGAGTTTAGAAGTTATTGCTGCTTTTACTTGATATAAGATTAGATATCAGAGAGCTGTTTCACATAACATGACACATTTTAAACAGGCAGTGGTAGAACATATGTGTAGAGAAAATTTTAAACAGGCAGTGGTAGAACATATTTGATGCTTGATGACTAGAATATTTGAAAAAAATTAGGAATTTTTTCAAGAGTTTAGAAGTTATTGCTGCTTTTACTTGATATTTATTTATTTATTTATTTATTTACACATATACGGCACAACATGTGCCATTAACATAATTGACATAACATATAAATAGTACAACAACATGAAGAATAACTAAAAGTATAAATGTAAGTTAAATATAAGGAAAAAAAAAAATGTTAAAAGTAAGTAGTAAGGTAATAAGTAGTAGGAAAAGGGTAAAATATAAATGTAAAGTGAAAAATATGGTACAAAGTATAAGTATAAAGTACAAGCTTTAAATTATTAAGCAAAGATAAAAAAGTTAAAAGTTAAAAGTGAGAATAAAATAATAATAATAAAAAAGTTAAATGTAGAAATATAAGATGTCTTTAAAAAGAACAAAGATTTAAATATAAAAAGTAAGAAGTCCTCCATTTAAATATAAAATATAAAATATAAAAAGTAAGGAGCAAAGAAAAATAAAAATAAAATATTTAATAGGTAGATATTATAGATTACAAATATTAACCGATATGATGAATTTTACAAGTACCTATGATTTCTAATGAATTAATGTTTTGCAAGTTCTGGTAAGCATATTATGTTTACATAATTATTATGTTTACATGGTACTAGAAGACAAATTTTGTTTAATGCATCTTTTGTATGAGGCCAGATTACCGGCGTGATCGATATTAGCATATTTATTGCCAAAAGTATGTAAGCGATTTATTGTTGCATTTTGTTCTGCGGTGGTCCCAGAGGTATTACAATGAAAAGGTGTTTGGAGTCGAGTAGGTCTAAAAGGTATGTGATAATTCACCAGTGAAACTAATTCAGGGGAGTCAAACCAGTTGTTATTTATTTTAAATAAAAAAATTAGATCATTAAGTATTCTTCTATCTTTTAACGATAAGAGTCGCATTTTTTGTAATAGAGAATCATAGTTTATGTCATCCGCGGGAATTCCTAATTTGAAATTAATTGATCTGAGAAATTTGTGTTGGATTCTTTCAATGGAATTTGCATGGCTTTTGTAGACAGGGTTCCATATGGGGGAATTATATTCCAAATGACTTCTAACTAAAGTTGTATATAGTATTTTAAATGTTTGGATATTTTTGAAATCTTTACATATTCTTATAATGAAGCCCAGCATTTTCATATAAGATTAGATATCAGAGAGCTGTTTCACATAACATGACAAATTTTAAACAGGCAGTGGTAGAACATATGTGTAGATAAATTTTTAAACAGGCAGTAGTAGAACATATTTGATGCTTGATGACTAAAATATTTGAAAAAAATTAGGAATTTTTTCAAGAGTTTAGAAGTTATTGCTACTTTTACTTGATATAAGATTAGATATCAGAGAGCTGTTTCACATAACATGACAAATTTTAAACAGGCAGTGGTAGAACATATGTGTAGATAAAATTTTAAACAGGCAGTGGTAGAACATATTTGATGCTTGATGACTAGAATATTTGAAAAAAATTTGGTTTTTTTTTTCAAGAGTTTAGAAGTTATTGCTGCTTTTACTTGATATATGATTAGATATGAGAGAGCCGTTTCACATAACATGACAAATCTTACTCTGTACAACAAAGAATGTATCATTTTATTCAATTTAAGAAAAGAAATCTTCAATTTGATTTTAAATTAATTTATTTACTATTATAAATTCACATGAAAATTGGGAGAAAAAGCTCGATCGATGGTCTTTCTAACTAGTGACTGAAAATCAATAAAAAAATAGCATGCAAAGTCAGTTACACCACCAATTGTAATACGAAAACTGTCAATTTTTATTCGATCTTGATAGGGAGGAAAAAATCTGAAATCTGTATCTTTTTAAATATCCACGGTATAAAGGGCTAACTTCAAAACAAAAAAGAGTTAATTGAAGCAGAGTTACAACCATAGACAAACATAAAACCAAAGTTGAAATGTTTGATAATTTGTTTTCACCTGTTTCGCACGAGATTTGAAATTAATAATATGAAGCCAGTTTCAACAGTTTACAACAGTTAGATAAATTAAAACAGTTCGATTAAAATAAATCTACGTGGCTCATGGAGGCAATAATATTTCTAAATTAAACCAGTTGCAAGAGTGAAAAGCATTGTTAATATGGTGACGTCAATGGTGACAAAGATCACATTTCGAGAGTTTTTCCTGATATAGTGTACAGATTTATGCCAAATATTGGGAAAATCATTACTTAATATAGTTTTACCACCCTCTTAATTGTGCTTCTGAATAAACGTTACATCAATCAAAACAATTGGTTCGTCGTCTTGACTTAACCATTTAAGTCGGAGAAACTTGTGGTTAGTTGCGAGAGTAGTTGAGAGAAAGAGAAGTTAGATGAGTGGGTTGGTGGGAGGAATGGGAATAGAGGGGAGGTCGGGAGAGAGGGAGGGACTAATCCGCCTACAGCACACCCAAAAAACAGGCATTCATAACAGGATATGGCGGCCGGAGTAGATTCACTCAACAGCCATTATTAGGCACCTACCCTGGCGAGATGCAACGAGATGATAGTTGAAATGCACGAAGGCAGGTAGGTACTTTAAAGGGTTCATGGAACCCATCATTATCTTCTAGCATCTTGGTACTTACTCACCTGTTTATATAAGGACTGTACAATCATCGTTGTTTGGCAATTACATTTAAATCAAAATATTGTATTCGATTTTTTTAAATGTATACTTATTACAATAGTGGAATTTTAGGTTAAATACAATTTTTTCCACGAACCTGAAATTAATTCGTTTTTGTAATATTTTATGATTTTTTTTAAATTATGAAAACCATAAGCTCATAGAGACTTTTGTATGTTTCAGAATATATACAGATAATATACTTTATAGATGAATATAAACATGATTGTTTTTCCGAAGGCGAAAATAAATACATCGCTGAAAATATTCTAAAATGTCTTACTTAATGTATATAAATAAATAGTAATAATATCTGGATAAGGGAAAAGTTATGAGCGTAGTATAAATATTTTTCCAAAGCTCTATCTTATACGAATAGGTAAAACCGACCATGGACAATCTATTATACCAACTAATATACACGATGTCCGGACACTTGTAGTACAAGCAGGAAACTGGTGAATCTGCATAACATAGAGTACTAAAAAAACTACTTTTCAATTAAATGAAAACAAATCAATTCGTATACACCAATTATATCATAACAATTATTTACAAGTTTCGAAACCAAAGGTTTCTTCTTCTTTTGTTATTTTCTCTGAAACCTCTGATTTCAAAACATGTAGATAATTGTGATTACATAAGTTGCATATACAAAGTGATTTTTTTTCATTTGATTAATTGATTGAAGAAGAATCTACTTCTTTTTGATCGGGACAATTATGATCACACAACTCAGGGGTTATAACAACAATTGGAGTTACATATTTTTACGCTTCGACGCATTTTAAAAGAGATTGAATTGACTGATATTAACAACCTAGCTAAAATCAGTAATTTCTTCATCATCATCGTCACATTTGGCTCTACAACCTTCTGTGGGTCTTGGCCTCCTCAAGAGTCTTCCTCCACTCATCTCGGTTTTGTACCAGCTCTCTCCAGTTTGTAAGATCCAAGGTAGATAGGTCTTTGAGGACGTGGTCGTTCCACCTTAGTTTTGGTCTTCCCCATTTCTTAGTCTTTGGTGCTTGGTGTTTCTGTCCACATGACCCTGCCACCGAAGTCTTCCCAATTTGACCTAAAATATTCCATCTTCGGACTTGATTTACTACGAAAGCTCAAATAAAAAAAAAATTATAACACAAAATCGACTCCAAATGTGACGTGGATTCTGCAGTTTCACGCTTGCATTACGAGTTTCCTGACACCGTGTATAAGTAAAGTAATGATTGTGCGTACGTGCAACTTGTACTGTGCACGGTGAATGCATTTCATCCTTCATCTGTCTCCTCCTGTTTAGATTTAAATTGGGAGAGCAGAGACGAGATGCAGTTTGTTGTATGCAGTTCTACACAAACATCCTCCGATTTGTTTAGAAAACTATAGAGGCCAATGACCTCTGGTGCAGTTTCTGAAATCTCTACGAACTTTTGATTAAAATTTGTACAAACACTATTTTATGAGTGATAAACTTTTGTTGTATTTTCTTATACGAATACCGCACAAGTTCCGTCTGGAGCCAGTGAGACTATGGCATCCTCAATTGGGGTATGTTGTGAGACTGAAGGTAGTTGGGAGAAGAAGGAGATGGGGAAGATGAAGGTAGGGAAATACCTGGCTATTCAGATCTGGTCACCAAACAAGTCACCAGACAAAGTCATTTCAAGCAACTTTTCAATTCTAAATGGTAATCTTACACCAGGGCAATACTGAGAGTATATTCCACTCTGGAACGTGCCGCAATTACACTATATATTATGTTTAATTCATTTATTGTGAAATCACACAAGTTCATTCGACTACCATAATACGGGCATGTATCGTGTGGTAGTCAAAAAGCATTATGAATAAAGGAAATAAAAAAAATAATAAAAATCAAATTTATTAGCGCACGCCGAGTTTGAACTCGCGACCTTCGAATCGGGAGTCGAGAGCCTTACCCCTTGACCCCGCCGGCCGTGTGTAAAGTGAGTAGCTAATCTGCAACTGATTTCCCTTCACTGAATAAATATTTGGGAAAAAATTGTATTGTCACGTATGATTAAAACCGTTTTATTTAATATTTGCTTTCATAAGAATCGTAAAACTTATATCTACAGACTATCGTGTTCATCACATGTTTTCAAACGATGGGCATGTCGAATATGTGTGGAAGCCAGTCATAATAATAATATGGACTTACTTACATTTCTTTTACGCTTCCAATAATAATACATTGTTGTATTTCACATTATAATCTAGCATGCTTCTTTTATTGACTTAATAGTATATCTATGGCTACTTAGATATTTTGTTTAGTCATTGTTTAATTCAAATAATGTTTTATTGAGTCTTCCCAGACATTGCGTGGTTGTAAAATCAACAATACAATCGGCCAATAAATAAACAACCAACAGAAGAAAAATTACCGAAATAAATTACTGAAGACGGTGGAAAACCAAGTCAGAAGCGACTTTATTAATTTCCTTGCTGAATTTTTCATGCTCTCTCTCTTAATTACTATATTTCCTTAAAAATATCATCCAAACAGCACCTAATATGACATAAAGATGGATCATGTGCTTATAAATATTTAATATTCTATATCGATGGCTTATCGCCAATATATTGTATCTCCATTGTTATTGTGTTGAGAATAGCTGAGTAAAATTTTTAATTTTTCTAAAAAAATTTACGCGTTGAAATATAATGTATATTTTTGAAGTGCTGGGAATGCCTTATTTTCATACAAATAGATTTGAAATTTTCTTAATTGAGTCTAGCTCTTTCATATTCACCACAAACTGAAGATACAATGTAATGGCTGTCAGTCATTAATATGAGGAAATGTATATGTATATCATAATAACAATAAAAAATCAAACGTTTTCCGTCAACCTTTTAAATCCAAGACCCAGACCTTTTTCCAAGGAATGATAAGTCGAGGCTAAAGTTTAATGAAGATATCGCATCATGGCATTCAATAGTGTGCAACATTAAACCACTGAGAGCTTCTTATCAGCCTCTCTTTCAACTATAAGCATAGCTTACGCGATAGAGGGAGAGGCATCAGCGGAGCTTTTAGCGGTATGCTCTACAACGAGGCGTTGCAGCTCGATTGTGGTTGATTGACTGATAGTAATAATACTAATAATAAGCGTCGGCTCTCACATTGATAAATTGAATTATACGAATTCGGTGAGCTTGCTATGAGGACGAGGGGCAGATAAGGACGGAAGCGGCTAGTGCGATAACCCGAATATACGCAGGCCGCAATGGCGGCCGCGACTGCACCGGCCTGCTGGGAAAGGATGCCACAATTAGAAACTTATTGCACCCACTGCTGTTACGGAAATTCAAAGTCAAATGTTGAATATCAAAGTTCCTATGTAAGACACCAAGATAACTCAGAGAGCAGAGCTACATAGTTTGGCAGTATTTTAAGTAGGTTCCTACCTACACACCCTTGATATTCGTACTTAGAACAGGTTGGTTGAATCGCTTTATCTTCGACTAAATTTAAAAAAACGTTCCAGAGCTGGACGTAGGAACCACATTTTTTTCTATGTAGGTTATAATATGAGTAAGTAGGTACTTCTTATTATTACCCTTTATTTCAATTCTTGGTTCGGTAGTTGCCCAGTTGATCCTGAGAAGCTTAAATGTGGGTTAAAGGTTTAGATAAAAAAATAACCGATGTTCACTAACTAATTATTTATTTAATCATAGGTTAGGTACGGTAATTCGAAAATGGCGCAAAACTAAGAAAGAGCATTAATAAAAAAGTTGCGAAAAGTATTATTTTACATTCATGCATTAAATAATTAGGTCGGTACTCTTAGAATAATTAATGTTTAGTCACTGCAAAACCAAGATGGCAACCCTCGGCGCCTCACGAGGGAGAGGAGAGAAGTCTCCTCCTTACTTCTCCCTCCCGCCCACGCCTCCATTCTCCATTCCTCTCGAAGTTTCTAGAAACGTTGTTCCACGAATGCATTCGGGGGGAGGTACCTACCTAGCGCTTTCCTCCCATCGTCACCACTACACCCACCGCCCGAGAATTTGGGATTGGCCGGGAATGGAATGGAGAATAATTCTCCTAAATCTAGCTAGGTTATTCGGGGGTTATTCACACCGGCGCGGCGCGGCCAAGACTTTTGGTTATTTTGCCTTTTTATTCCCGCCGAGCGAATGCAACCATTCAAGATGGCCGACAGCGATTCCCGATAAAGGCGGGAGACTTGACTGCGTTTGGCGACGTTACATGAATTATTAATTGATAATTCCATGTTGTTTCCAGCGCGCATTTTACATTAATGTGAAGGTTTTGAAATTATTTTTCTGTCTGGCAAATTGTGTCCTTAATTATTAAGGTACCCAAAACTATAATATTATTAACCGGCTTAAACAATTTCTATGATTTTATTGTTAATTATATTTGCCTCACTGTATGTTCAAAATTTTCAAAAAAGACTTTCACACCGATTTATAATTTCTTATTATTTATATTCTCATTCCAGGCATAATTACTAAGATATTGTGTGGACATACGTAATAGGTAGCACGGATGTTACGAATATTCGCATCCGCATCCGGATCACGGATGTTACGAATATCCGCATATAGTTAGGGTTGTTTTGGTAATTACATCAATTACTGTCTGTATCTGTATATCTCCAAATAATAAAATTAAAATAAATTAAAAAAAAAAAAACAAATAAACTCAAACGTCTCCCGTTTATTTTTGTTAACTAATGTATAAGTTATAAGTTCAACAGGTTTTTGTTATGTTTTGTTGATTATTATATGATTTAACTACAGATTTTAGAGGAACATATTGGTTCTTATTTATCTCTCTGATTCTTGTGAATTCTAGCTATTGAAGTAAAAAGTGGCAGAAGTGTGACAATAAAAATTGAGTCGTCATTGAGAATAAAAGTGTTGTTTAATGTAATAATTTAAATGGCTGAATATCAGGAAAATTTAACAAATTCGCCTATAAATAGACAAAACAATAAACAACCTAATCATAGTAATCATCTTCCTTGGCCTAAAAAATTTAAGTTTTTGTTTAAAGAAGTTTTACTTCGCGCGTTAAGGTTAGGACGCACTCAATTTTTTTTTTATATATTTAACTGCGTGATAACAAAAATAGTAGGTATCTACATATTAAAAGAAAAAAAAAAGTAAATTCAATAATTTATTTACAAACTGTTGTTTTAAAATATTAAGTGTCTTTTTTTGTATTTTAGGTACTTCACAACTGATGCATAGACCGATGATTAATAACATAATAACTAACAATAAAAATATAAACTATAAATGTAAGTCAGTAAGTAAGTAGTTATAAGTTTCAGTCGTAAGTCACTACCTAAAAATCTTAGATGTAAGTCACCTGTTTTAATTATGAATCTTATTTTATTTGTAAAGCTCCCTGAAGGTGATTTTTCACGAAAACGGCGCTATATAAATTAGCCAAATATTGTGATTATTGTTATTAACTGGTTCACGGAAACTGGTGCGAAACGACAAAATGTTAGCACTATATGTAAAATATTTTTATTTTTATTTTTAACTTTTTAACTTAAAGAGTTAAACTATAATATTTTTAATTAATGAAGATAATATTAGCGAAAGTCAATCGAAAATCCGAAACAGAAAAATCAGAAAAAGATACGGATATGTACGCGGATGTATCCGTATCTTTTTCTGATTTTTCTGTTTCGGATTTTCGATTGACTTTCGCTAATATTATCTTCATTAATTAAAAAAACTATATGTAAATAAAACCGATGAAATTTTAGGTAAATGAGGTATAAACTACGATCTACAACCTACAACACAGCTACGCCCCTCAAATACTTTTAAATATAAATAGAAGGAGTATTTTGTTTATAGGTAATGAAAAATATAACGGCATTCTAAAAACTTCCTACGAGATAAAAATATGTTTTCTCCAACATATCTGCGGGCCCACGGGGCATAGGGCCAAAAACGCTAAATAATCTAAGGTTATCTAACTTTTTTCTGTGATAACCTTGCAAAGTGCAGTCAAAACAACAAAAATGTCATCATGTTTGACAAAATATAACACATACAAATAGATACACCACGTTAGCCAATAATAATATACTTACATGAAAGAAAATTTTAAGTGGATTGTAAATAAAGAAATTTTAACTTCTCATTTCTAAATAAACTGTAAAAAGTCTTCGACTAATGTTTTTTTCGTATTATTGGCAGCTACCTTTTTTCATTGGAAACAAGTATTCAAAGAATGTATTTGTTACCTACATAGTGTCTCGGATAAATGTATCCGATTTTATTTTTATGGAAGACCTATTGACGTTTTATAAAAGTCTAAATGAATATTCAAATGTTTATAAAAAAACTCTCTTTTTAACTTTTGAAGGTTATTCCCATCAATGTTATACATCATTGAAGAAGAAGATAACAATAACAATCTATTTTTTTAAATATGAAATGCACAAGACACAGAAATGTAATAAAAAATAATAGTAGCAACTGGGATTTTTTTGGTTTTTTTTGTTATCTGGGTTCGAGTTTCAGTTCCCAGTAAAAACAAATGGTATATATAAGAATACAAAGAAGGAGAGAGAAATGGAGAAGAAAAATTGAGAGAGAAACACATAAGGTAGTATCTGAAAATGTTGAAATTTGAATATTTACAGATATAACCCATATGAAATTCTGAAGATGTTCCAATAAATAAATGTCACCTGTGTTTAAAACTCAAATACTTTTACTAATAAATAATAAGTAATATTTATTTCAGCATTCAAGAGATGGTATTTAAAAACCTCTTTTGTGGTGGTTTAACATCAGGAGACCGATGGGTAAGTGAAGTGACGAGGAATATAAAACATCCAAAACTACCTCAATGCAAGTCACTAACATCGACTCTAGCAACTATGTTGAATTGTTGAATGTTGAGCGAGGTAAGGTAAAACGTCGAGTATTTCGACATCGACAATCGTTCTTAGTTCATTGATTCCTAGAGAGAGTACTTCACAAATCCATTCACAACAGACGTTCAGAATTCACCTACGTGGGCACTAAAATCCGTCTGGATTCGACAAGTACAACAACCGAAGTCGTGTTGGGAAATTGATGGGATAAGTTACACGGAGTCAAGGCAAAGAGTAGGCAATAAATTATTGGATTCTTGGATTAAATAGTCAACACTTGATTTGTTGACAGACTGTTTATTGCCGCCAGACGAATTCTTGACACGATACAAGATACAACACAAGAGCATCGTGATATTCGTAAACAGTTGTTTTTTCACATCGTAGCTAATTCCAGCTATGAACCAGATTTTTAAACCTTTTGAAAAGGAATGCATCAAACGATATTAAAGTATCATTAAACATACGAATTTCGTTTATTTATGCATGGGTAATGCAAAAAAAAACTTGTCTAATGCGTAACATTTTTCAAGTTCAATGAACTTTTACTTTTCATATTTGAAAATAAAATAATATTATTTGTTTTGTTCAAATGTTTGACAGATGAATTAATAGATTGAAGGTACGTCACTTAGACCACGTGTATTGTTTCACTGAACTAGATCCAGTGGAGGACTTTAGGAGCAACTTTATTTGAACACACATATTTTTTTCAAAACCAGGCCGTAAAAAGAGTGCCCTGTGTTCACACATATTCTTCAAATGGCTTTCCTTTTTATAAGCGGTGCAAAATTTTTGGTTCGATTAGTTTAAGTATAAATTAGATGTATTGTATTTTTATAATGTCATTTGATAGATGTCTTAATTTTGAAAATATACACACATCAAATAAAATAAAATAAAGTAAAGTTCTTCTTTTAAATGATCCTGAGGCAAATATTGTTTTTATATACAGGATATCAGGGGGTAAAGTGCATTAACTTCCTAAGGTGATTCTACATGACAGTGTAAGTAAAAGAGATAAATAACGTTTTTGAAATTCCAACTTTTAGAGGTACTTTTATGGTAAAAAGATATAATTAGGACGTGCGACGTGGATATTTTCCGCTGTTACGATAAAACCAACGTCGCCACAACGCGCCCGCCTGACTCACAGCAAATTTATCGTGTAAGTTTGTACCTTGATTTTTAATAGGTACGTCTTTTTGTATGGGAAAAAAAAGTTGGAATTTCGAAAAAAGTTGTTAATTTTTTTTTCACTCCTCCCATCATGTATCTTTATATGAGAATACATGGCGAATACCCGCGATTTATGCACCACATGGATTTGCTGTCTAAAACATTAAACATCTCTAGCATTACGAAAGTCTCCAATCTAGAAGGAACGGGACCCTTTCAGTAACGGCTTTTAAATTATTTTTTTTTTTTATTTTAATTTTCATTTTATTTTATTTGGAAAACCAACAGTTATAACATTTTATAATGTATAATAAAATATGGGTAAATCATTTAACCAATAATAGGTTTCCACTGAAGTATCTTAATTTTTTAGTGTAAACAAAGAAAAATAGTTACATTAGCCTATGGGGATGGGATGGTGGAAGGGTAGGGAAAGGGATGGATCTATTCTGTATAATTAGTAGGGTGTACGTAAGTTATGTAAGTAGTTATAATAAAGTATCGAGAGATTGCCTGTGTGACTTTAAGGAGTGTGGTGCAGAGTTAATAATGTCAAATTGTGTATAGTATGTATTGAAAGTGAGTGATGCACGATAAATGAAGGAGTTTTGCTTAGAATTGGTTGTGCATCGAGGGAGGCTAAACATTTATAAACTCTTTCATTGACAGCCCGCAAACCTCTTGCAATGCTACAAATTATTCGTACCGAACAACTACCGCCAGGGTCGCCATCACGACTTGCTCTGCATTTCACATGGCAGAACGGACGTTCTGGCCCAGCATAGGGTATGGTGCTGATAAATGATATCTCCGAATGAAGGTTTCAAGAATAATTTTAAACAAGAACTGTAAAATATATATTATTGTAAAATTTTCATTTATTTATGTTAAGTTATGTATATGTCATGTATATTGTAATAGGATTTGTCAATCTGTTATACACATAAAAAAAAATTATAATAAATAAAAATGTACAATCACCACCTGAAGTTAATGCACTTTACCCCCGGACACCCTGTAGAGTTATTTACTTTAAGTCTGCGCTAGAGATTAATAAATGTTGCTCTGAGGCCCTAGCACACTCGCTCCATAACGATTGATAGGATAACTATCGGTAACTTCTTATCGTTCCCTTGACTACAAATCGCCAACGAATAAGTGACAGTTCACGATGACTAAGTGTCCTTAACATATTCAACATAAACTGTTGTTTGTACGTTAGCGATGTGCAGTTGTCCTAGGGAACGATGAGAAGTTACCGATAGTTATCCTATCGATCGTTATCAATCGAGTGTGCTAGGGCCTCAGGTGTGCTAGCACGGTCGCTCGATATGAAGTTACCGACCGATTGTCGGTAACTTCTCATCGTTCCCTAGGACAACTGCAGATCTCAAACGTACAAACGACAGTTGATATCGAATATACCTATTAAGGACACTTAGTCATTGTGAACTGTCACCTATTCGTTTGCGATCTGCAGTTGTCGTAGGGAACGATGAGAAGTTACCGATAGTTATCCTACCGATCGTTATAGAGCAAGCGTTCTAGGGCCTCTGGAATGGACAAAGGTCGCTGACGAGGACCACGACAGATCCCTAACCTGAATAGGATAAGGGGAAGAGGATATGGGAAGATATTTATTTAGATACATAATTTATGAAACTACGCAATATCATTGTTAGCACTGATGATGCGTTTAGTTAATCTGGTCTCCTGATATTGTTGACAATTAATAATAGCGATAGGCGCGAATACGAGTAGTTGACCGCAGACAAAGTAAAAATATAGATCTACTAATTGCCCAAATAAACTTGGCCTTTGGATATCCAAAGTACTTCGTGCGCACTATTTAACATTAGATCCAAAAATATCTGCCGAAGAACTAGATTTGTCTACGTCACGTAAGTCACAACTATCAAACATAGGTAGCTAAAGTCATTTTCCTTTCGTGGACCTTCACCAGAATTTTTTCTATCGATAATTCCACTCCGTACTGAGGCCCTAGAACGCTTGCTCTATATCGATCGGTAGTATAACTATCGGTAACTTCTCATCGTTCCCTAGGACAACTGCACATCGCTAACGTACAAACAACAGTTTATGTCGAATATGTTAAGGACACTTAGTTATTGTGAACTGTCACTTATTCGTTGGCGATCTGTAGTCATGCTAGGGAACGATGAGAAGTTACCGATAGTTATCCTATCGATCGATATAGAGCAAGCGTGCTAGGGCCTCTGATGTGAAATGTAAATTATTTATTATTATTAAATAAAACATAGAACGATGTTGCACTCCCATAAGTTATCAAAACTCATTAAGGGATCGCCAATTGGTACTTTTGAAAATTTAAATACTATCCAATTTTTATTTTATTTTTTTCTTCATAGTGAATACATCGCAAGAGTTTCAACTGCTCCCGTCTGGAGCCAGTGAGACTATGGCATCCCCAATGGGGTATGTAGTGAAGCTGAAGGTAAGTGGGGAAGGAAAGGAGGTAGGGAAAAGGAAGTTAGAGAAGTACCTGGCTATTCAGATCTAAGCACGAAACACGGCTTAAGCCATTTCAAGTAAAGTTTCAATTCTGAATGGTGGTCTTACCCCAGGGTGATACTGAGAGTATCTTCCACTCTGGAACGTGCCGCAAATATAGCATATATTATTTTTAATTAATTAATTGTGAAATAACACAAATTAATCAAATAAAATTTATTTGCGCACGCCGGTTTCGAACCCGCGACCTTCGGAATATTATGCTTCGTAAACTATTGGTCTCCCGAATAAAATAAAATAAAAATAATATCTTCGGCGGTTGGAAGCATTTTTTTAAATATTTTGTTTTAGCAGGATGTGCCAAGGGTCTGAAGTGATTGTTATTCTTGTGGGCATTCGATTCGTTATCAAATCCCCCTGTCTGGCCGTGATACTGTTTGTTTAGTATTGCTATGCGAGTCGCGGGCGCGGATACTCTATTACAGGGACTATACAGGGACTAGGGACTAGGGACTATAGGCCGCTATCATAGACTATGGCTGGGCTAGGCTGCTATGGGTCAGGGGTTTGCGGGGCGGGGCGATGACTGCATCGGGTTTTGGGTAAGGAAGGTCCGCGGTTCTGGGTTGAGGACCCCGCGCCGCACCCACGCCCGCCCCCCGCTGCAGCGAGCGATGGTGCATGGCCGCGACTCCAAGGTTGAAGAACAGGGCTGGACCGAATGCATTAGTGCATGTGCATACATTTTAAAATATACTTTTGGCATTTCTGCGCATAAGCCAATTGAATGACAATTACAACAACTCTTCATTCTATGCGTGCACGGAGAAAAAATTTATTCGAAAAAACGATCATTTTAATAGTAAAAACGGTTAAAAACGGGACATAAGTTTTTAGGAACAAATTAACTAAATTTCAATGTGTATGGTATACGTAATTTCGTACTATACCAACAATTTATTCTTACATTTTCCCGCCAATAAACATTGAAACCCTGTTAATTTATTCGTAAGAACTTCAGTCCCGTTTTTAACCGTTTTTACTATTAAAATTATCGTTTTTTCGAATAACATTTTTCTCCGTGTGAGACGCATTCAGTCTCGTTTTAGTAGCATCGTCCAGACAAGACATAACGCTTGTCACGTGATCCTTTTTTTTTTTTTTTACAGAATACCTGACAAGAGTCTTAACTGCTCCCGTCTGGAGCCAGTGAGACTATGGCATCCCTAATTGGGGTATGTTGTGAGGCTGAAGGTGTAAGTGGGGAAGGGAAGGAGATGGGGAATAGGAAGGTGGGGAAGTACCTGGCTATTCAGATCTAGTCACTAAACACGGCTAAAGCCATTATTAAGCAACGTTTCAATTCTGAATGGTAGTCTTACACCAGGGCGATACTGAGAGTATCTTCCACTCTGTTGCCACATGTGGTAGCGACGTGTGATATATATAATATATATATATTATTGTTTTTATTTATTTTTTTAAAAGAACAAAAAAATTATCGGTCACGAAAATGACATTGACAATTTGAACACTAAATATGCTAAGGAATAGCCGTTTAAAATCTTTCTAAAATACAATCTTTCGGGTAGGTACGTGTTGATACACCCTATACTCAGTGTACTGTATAGACAACTTCATCGATGACGCGCTAGAAATGAAAGCATATTTCTTGTCGCCGAAGTTTTTGTTTCCCAAATTTTTAACAAATGAGGTTATCTTTGGTCATCATCCCCAATCCTCTCCTGCCGATGACTTTGAAATGTCCGGGCCGCTAGGGCAACGACCTGCCCAATCTCCGCTGCATTAGCATAGCAATGGCGGACACAGCGCTCCCGAGCCCGCGCAGTACCCGCACAGTGCACGCACACCGGCACGATGCACGCGGGGAATAGCGCACACTTGCACAGGGAGCCAGCTCCACACAGACACGCCGCACGCACGACTCGGGAAATAACAAACACACCGACACGGGGAGTGGACCCTATACAAGCACGCTGCACGCAAGACCCCATGAGCGGACGATGCATACTATCACGGGGAGTGAGCTCCACACAGACGTACAGTTGTAGGTGTACAGTCGGCACATAGGGAATGGAGCGTGTCTAGTTGCAATCCTGGGATACGAACCGAGACTCTCCCGCAATGAATGCAGTTGTGTGCGTGGTTAGTATTGCATTTCCAGCGTCTGTCAAATATTAAAATAGTTTCGAGTATGCAAATTATTGAATAGTCCAAACAAAATATTTTTCTCGTTGCATTATTTCAAATCTTGGGTTGTCCTATTTGAGCGTGGGATATAATTTAGAATTTCGGTTATGGGTCTGTCAGTGGGTAATTGTAAAACTGGTTCAATGAATGATTTGTTTTGAATTTAAGTATCATTTTAAAAATCGGAACTGATTGTGTCATAGATAAAGTATCTATCAATAGTATAATATTTTAACAGGAAATTATTTTAATTGTCATTTTCAAAATTGAAACTGACGTGTCAAGAATTGAGACAGGCGACAAAATAACAGATTTTTAAAAAAAAAAATTTATGGAGAATATCTCACGAGAGTTCCAACTGCTCCCGTCTGGAGCCAGTGAGACTATGGCATCCTCAATTGGGGTATGTTGTGAAGCTGAAGGTAAGTTGGGAAGGGAAGGGGATGGGGAAGAGGAAGGTGGGGAAACACCTGGCTATTCAGATGTAGTCACTAAACACGGCTAAAACAAGAAGCAAAGTTTCAATTATGAATGGTGGTCTTACACCAGGGCGATACTGAGAGTATCTTCCACTCTGGAACGTTCCGCAAATATAGTATTTATTATTTTTATTAATTAATTGTGAAATAACACAAATTAATCAAACAAAATTTGTTTGCGCACGCCGGGTTCGAACCCGCGACCTTCCGATTGGGAGTCAAGAGTCTTACCACTCGACCACGGACGGTCGTCAAATCATTTGTATCTACATATCAACAGTGATGGGGGCTGTAAATGTAAAATCATGCAATGTCCAGTGTTTTCAATATAATGTCCTCCGCGTACAAATTGGTATCTTCTCCAAGCATAAACTTTTTAAATAAAGTGTGTTTAATGTGCGTCGGAAGTGACCGGCCAGTCTCGACAGAATAGTAAGTATGTTTCTGTATAAATTTGTAAATAATAAACTTAGATAGAGCTTTAAAAATCATAATAAATTGTACAGCGCCCTTGAGGTGATTTCTCACAAAATCTTCGCTCTACAAGTTATACAATTATTTTACTAAACACGAGTCTTAAAGATCTCATTACAGAGCAAATAAAAACTTTAATATGACACTTTTTCCCCTATGTAGGTACTAAAACCCTCTAATCTCCTTTATTTGATTAAATTAACTAACTAACTATCACGCCTATTCCCCGCAGGGAGAGGCAGAGAGGACCGCCAAATAGCTCAGTCTTCGCACACACCCCCTGCCTCATTCACGTCCATATATCGTCTCATACATACTCTTCTAATATTCTTGACATTTAAGTAATTTTGCAAGTATTTGATATTTCAGAAAAACCAAGCCAAAAAAAAACATTTGAGTGTTTTCATCACTTAAGAACTGATAGATAACCTTTGGAGAACCACTGACCAGTGCATACAAATATAATTCCGCCTACACGCATATTTAACTCACACCAGGCCATGCGCACAGTACCTGCGCACTGCAGCGCACACTAGAGAAACGCATCAACTTTTTTACGGCTTTTTTGGCGTTCCCAGTTTTCGTGAATACGGCTGTACAGTCAACCGAAGGGCTGAAAAAAGGATTAAAAAACATTTAAAAAAATTTAATGCCACAATATACTATACGTAACTAGTATGTTGATTTAGAAATATGCACATAAGAGTATGTATTATGTAATACATGGTTCGTACGCGCCATATTGTGACAATGTACATTGTTCATACGCTGACAAAGTTTTTTGGTAAAGGGAGAAAAACTGGTTATAATATTCAAATGCAAATTGTCTAATAACCTACGTTACGTGAGTACACACTTATTTAAATTTTTAAACATTCATTTCCTGAAATATTTCACAGCTGGAGATCTAATTTTGTTCGAAGGTGATTCTTAGGGCCCTAGGGTAGGTCAAGATTTATTTTTTTCAAAAGATAAAATTCAAAATATTATTGGTTACCTACATCCATTATTTTTTAACGTATAATAAAAAAGGTATCTAAAAAAAGCCTATGAAAGCAATAAAATTGATATATTATTATTTTTGAAATACCTTAATAAGTAAAAACACAATTTTTTATATTTAATCATCTAAGACAATTTTAATGAATCTAAAGCTAAGGTCCTGGGTTCAATTCCTAGATGCGACCGAATATTTTTCTCATTTTTCTGTTTGAGAGTCGCTAATATTGTCATAAAATACTTAAAATTTGTAATAATTTTTCACTTTACAATGAACGTTTTTAAGCATAGATATTATTTCGTCATAAAAACTAATTAAAGATTACAGCGTGTTCTGACTCTTGACATGGCAAAAACTCGGGTATCTGATTCACTTGATCGTGCCATGTCTTCCTCGGGCGTCCCTCACTTCTTATACCATTCACATTTGCGTCATATATTATCCTTGCGCTTCTTTATTCGTTTATTTGCTCTACATGCTCAAATCTAAAAAATATAATACCTACTTGAGCAATCATATTTTGTTCACGTGGTGTTAGGCATGTTTTGTCTTTCTAATGCTGTTATCAGACTTGTTCTATTCTCTAAGGATCTATAGACAATTTATATAACAACAGTTGAAGTCTATTCAATGTTGGGCTTCTATTCTATAGAAAAGCATATTCTCACTGATCTATTTCATAGATTATATGAAATAAATCACAGAGATCAGGCGTTATTCCGACTTCAGGCTTGGGCTTCATCTAGGGTGGGGGGTAGGTAATGATGCATTTTTTAAAAGCTATCATGTGGTCATAACCAAAATTTGTTTATTAAATACATATTATGGAAAAGTTGTAATAAAATATGGATAATTTCTTTAAAATCTTAAAAGTGGATGCAAAACTAGCCAAATTAATTCCACTATTAATTCGGTTTTTGGTCGATTATTTTTTTTATATTTACTTTGTCGTTTACTATCATCTAATTACCTATACGAGTAAAAGCTTATATCCGTTTTAATTTATTCCTAACGCCAACTAACCTGTGAAATATCATCGAAAATTTAAAATAGGTTTGTTATTGTAAAATGTATTACTGGTAGAAGTGTGATTTGATAATTTATTTATTACTACAAAGGTTTCAATTTTGAGAATGTCACACTGGACAAATCACATTTAAGTGTTAAACTAGTGTGATAAGTAGATCACGGAATATCAAAATAATTGTATTGATAATTTATAGCATGTTAGTTTAAAAAGCGATGACACTTAAAAAATCTGATATGAAAATGACACATTAAAACATATCCGAGTTCGTTGAACCAATGTTACACAGACAGACTCACAACCGAAATTGGTATTTATGATAATAATATTGTTTTCTCCTTTCTTTTCCCTCCCACCTATCTTTTTCGTTAATGTCGCTATAGAGTTGCGTGCGGGCGGTTTTCTAGCAGGATTCGGTATGCGGGGGTTGCAGCGGCGGAGGGGGTGGGGATGAAGACTGCGGGAAGAGGGGGGGAGATGAAAAAATACCACTGTGCGTTTCTTTGGTTTCGTCTTATCACCTCCCCCGCCTTCCCTCCCCCTGCCACCTCCACCAACCGCCCTTTCTCGCGAGCAGGATTGGATTATTTCATTTTTGATCAAGCCTTTTAAAATTACAATTTGTTTAGTATTTTAGCGGCAAGTTACGTGGACAAAGTTCGTGGAAACATGGCGACCGGTCTGTGTGCTGTGCGACCACGTTCCGGCTCATTTCTCTTTATCGGTTTGTTGATGATATTATTAATGGAAAATAATGGAATTTGTTAGTATTTCTGAGAGTTCGAGCCATCAGGTATTAATGATCCAATCACATTTTGTGGAAGGCAATAATACCCGGTGATATTTTTTATTGCAATTGAATTTGCTGTAGATAAAAATACTTCACGAAATACGAAAGGAAATACGATTTTTGCTAGATAATTTATTTTTGCTTTTCATATAAGATTTGTACATTGCGGGAAAAAACATAACTAATTTTGGGAAATCTTTTTATTTTTTACTAGGTAAGTGGATACATACCTACTGTACCTACTATAGAATAAAACGAAGAACACTTACCTTTTTAATACCAAATTTTTTTTTTTTTAAGTTTTAACTAATAGTATCTACATATTCTACATACAACTTATTATAGCGCATGGTGGTGAAATTGTACAAAAAAATCCGCTTTCATTTTTTCGATTCTTCACATGACCTGCCTCAAGTGTATCATTAACTTCACCAAGTGTTTTTTTAAGACAACCACGACTCCAAGATCTATTATATTTAAATATCTTCGGTCATGATTAGGTAATACCCATTAATTACAAAAGACAAATTTTATGCAGTGCAGGTGTATTGACTCTAACTAGAATCTTAAACGTCTCCAAACACCGATACAATATCCGACGAATGCTGAACGAAATATCCCACAGAACTTATTGAAAAAAATATGTCTAGCAAGGTTGAATAACCGCTAGCTGAAACGTTGAATTGTTCCCAAAAGTCTATGCAGTCCTAACTAAAATCCAAAGCAGCAAAGGGAAAAGCACAAAAAAATTTCGATTAAAGTTTGACTCAATTTTGTTTCTTTGTCAATGGTTTGTATTTTTTTGCTCAGGACGCATAATTTATTTGTACGTAGAATTGTTTAATACAATGCGCCCGCGTAAGAAACATTGTCAAGGCCAGGGATGCATAATATAAAAACAAAATGGCCTGGAATTCTTCTTCGGGTTTGTAAGTCGTAAACCAATAAAGAGTTGCAAAAGTTACGCAACCCAAAAGTTATTAAATATTATTAGGTTCTTTCAAAAATGCCGACAAAACAACATTACGAATCTCAACCCTTTTGGAGTAAGGAAATATCGCATCGAGGATTGCTGTTTAGTGCAATAAATTTTAAGTGCAGCGGATGCATCGTAAACCTTTGTGCAAATAACGCCGCTAGGAAAAAGGAATATTCGTCATTATGCAATTCTGATGAGAAATATTATTACTGCAAAGGGATTTTATTAAATATTTCTCAAATTATGCGGCTTTTCAGTTTCTGTGGGGTCTTGTTGGTTGTAAGAAAAAAAAAATCTTTCATGAAAGATAGACTTTTTAAAGCCCTGACACAATTGACTCAATTTGAGGGTGGGATATTGCATATTTATTATATTATGCATTTTACGATAATACGTAGGTACCTTCATACTACATATTAATAATCATTTAGAATTCGTCGTAGGTAAGTTCACTTACACACAATTCGACAAAATTATTTTCTATTTATCAACAAAAACGCATTTCTCTAATCTTCTGCTGTTGGTGTTCAGTTGATGTTTAGGTAGGTGTTCGATTACCAAAATGACCTATGCTATTTAACTGCATCGTTTTAATTACGTACCAATCTACAAGTGAATGGACGGGACTCGACGGGAATGAGTAATGACTTAATTACTAACATTACAGAAAAGCAATTTCTGCAATGAGACGATGATGTATGTATGTGAATGGAGCAAATCCTTTCATCATCTTTGCCTACTTCCGCGGGGAAATGGCTTGAAGGTTAGTACGTCAGTTGGTTTTGTAAGGTTGCATTTCAATTGACTTAACTTTAAACTACGAATATAATTTCTCTCACTGAAGAAATCTGAAGATTGGTATACAAACGTGTAATGCCTTTTATCGAGTATTACAATAATTATTTGTTCTGTAGGGAAGCTGTTAACTTCTGGTGTGCTAGCACGGTCGCTCGATATGAAGTTACCGACCGATTGTCGGTAACTTCTCATCGTTCCCTAGGACAACTGCAGATCTCAAACGTACAAACGACAGTTGATATCGAATATATTAAGGACAATTAGTCATTGTGAACTGTCACCTATTCATTTACGATCTGCAGTTGTCGTAGGGAACGATGAGAAGTTACCGATAGTTATCCTATCGATCGTTATAGAGCAAGCGTGCTAGGGCCTAGGGGCTAGCTTTACACTTGTAAGTTTTTCGTTAGTAAGCGACTTCTTGTCAATGGGCGCATATGCTTACTTACAAAAAAACTTACAAGTGTAAAGCTAGCCAAAGCCGATCTCGATGCTATGTAGGGCACAAAAATAATATTGATTGACTTTTCAGAAAGTTATTATACGCCTTAAGACTTGCCGTAATTAAAAAAATGTCTTCGCAATTATTTAGTTACTATAATGTGGGGCGACTTTTACATTTGGGGTCGATATTGATCTCCACGGATACCGCCACCACTCAGAAATTACTCAATTTTTGAATGGTGAAGCTACTTTTTATTTTCGTTTTTTCAAGTAGAGAAAATTGTAAACGTATTTATAAATTCCACAACGATTAAAATAATTTCGTGAAGTATATCAGTGTCTATCGATATAAACCTATTTTATTCTATTTGAACTCTCGTTTTATTCAACCCTTTGAGATTGGCCCATCATTTGGATTTTTGAATGAGTATACTATTAAAAAAAAATTTATTAAAATTATGCTGTCACAGCTTGTTTTACATCACCGAAAATAAATGTGACCATAAACATAATAGTCTTATAGATAATACCTATCATAATTTAACCTGCATTTAAAACCATCTATATATTTTATTTGTATTATATATTAATGTTTAATATTTTTATTTTTTATTTCTATCTAGAAAATATATTTTTTATTTATTTTTCAGAACACTGTTATTTATATATTTGTTTTTAGTTTTATTTTCTGCTTTCTTCTTTATTACCTAGTTTTTATTATCTTTTTCTATAAAATAATATTTTTTAGTTCTTATATATGTAGTATGTATGACTACCACAACCGTAAAAATTGTAACATTTTAAAAATTATTAAATAAAAAATTGTAATAAGCTTTTAAAAAATGGTATATAAAAGTCACCCTACACCGAACTGTGATTTTGATCAACATGTTTATAATATTTTTGACTCCCAAAATATACTCCCCATATGTATTGCATATGTATAAATATTTTCCGTCAAAGTTTAAAATTGATCACAGTACATGCACAATAAATTCACTTATTAATCTCTGAATTACGAGTAGTTTCCTAAAAGTTTTCCATCATTATAAAGAAGCTAGATGCTTGTAAACCAAACTATTTCGTCTATTTGCCATTCTAACAAAGTCAAAGTTTCGTAAAAGTATTTTCGTTAAATTCGTTTCGTTTCGTAACAGTAGTTTCGTTAAATTTCAATGGTTTGGTAAAGTTTTTTCGTTATCGGCTTTTCCTTTCAAGTCATCGTACATCATTGCAACAATATGCAATTCTTTTAGCCAAAACGTCGAATCATAAACCGGGGGACACGACAAGTGCATTATTTCAGGAAAGGCTTAAATTTTGGCATCGTAAAACGAAAGGGTCGCTTTATGGGGGTGCTAATATCCGACATTCATCTGCCTTCAGGGACAAAGGTAATAAAACGAATCGTGGCTTATTATGGCGAGTCCCAAAGAGTTAAAATTTCTTGGAAATAACCACAGTTTTGAACGCAAAATGCAATTTGGTGCAATGTGTTGAGGGTAGCCATTAATGTGCGAAAAGGTACCTCAACCCCATCGGTTTCCTTGAAATAATTACACATCTGAACATTGTTGGTTTAGCGTTACCGCATTATCTAAGGAAGTTCTATATTTCAACCATTTTTGTATTATTCACAATAACCAAACCAGTGTCCCACTGAAATATTGAATTGTTATATTTTTCTTCTCGGAATCTGGACTACAGAAATGCTATTTAGTTATTTAGGTTAGGTTAGGTTGCGGTTTCTTCGTTCCTTTATTATGAATTAGTTACTTTATCATAAGCACGAAAAATGTGGATAAATGAATTAGCTATTTTATGTTAAGCACGAAAAAGTAAATTATATCTATAATAATATATACTCTTTTAAAGTTGACGTGAGATTTTTGTTGACCCCCCACCCCCACCCCCCCCCAGTATAATGAGATTTTATTGCCCCCCCCCCCCCCCCCCCCCCCCCCCCCCTATATGGCCCCTTAGATAAAACCGACATGTTTCGTAAGCCACCTCATCAGGGTTAACTAAAAGCATAAAGAAGTTGAGCGAAAGTCGGTTTATCTAAAGTTGTAGTTACTATTATTTTAAATAACATAATAAATTAAATTATTGAAGAAGGCCATATTGATAAATTTAAAGGAAACATATAAGAACTAATATATCTATAATAAGAACAAGAATCGCAACCGGGAATCGAATATATTGTCACAGGATATATTGTCGTACCGGGACACAACGCTTTAACCAAATTGGCATTTTGGAACTATTCATTTTAGTTTTTTTTGTCGATTTCATATTTCAAATTCTAAATTAAAAATAATATCCTGAACTAAGTTACACATAAGTTAATTAATTACACCTTATTTAGTTATATAAAATTGGCGATAGAGAAATTATCTGATTTTTTATTTTTGTCACCAGATTTTATGTCCGGGTTAAATCTTCCCCACGGGAAAAACTAAACCCTACCGCAAACTTTTCCACTAATTATTATCTAGTAAATCCACGCTATGCAAGTGTATTATATAAGTATAATTAATACAAAACAATACACAACAACATGTTAACCTACCAGACTATTAAATGGGAAAATAATTCACTGACTCCAGATGTTTTCATATCAGAGGGATCGGCTCGGAAGAACTCCTAACTGGACCAATAAATCCTACTGATCCCTCAATATTAATATTTAAAAAAAGCTTTCGTAATCCTACGTGTATTTAAAATGACTGATTTTTGCATTTTTATATAAAAAATCTTTGACAAATCTAATAAGCCTAAATTTTTAATGAGAGGGCTAGGTATAATGCCAGTAGCCGAAATAACAAATGGTAATATTTTTAAATCTGTAATGCTCATTAGTAGTGATTATTCTTCTTCTTCGTATGGCGAAGGATAAATGGTGGAGGTCAAAGTGGGATTTTAAGGTTACTTAGCCAGTCGTTCGACGGCATCAAAATCCAACAAAACTTCTCTCTCGATCCAAAAGATATTATTATGATAGCTTGTTAGTTCACAGTTATGAGTAATAATTTCAAAAAATAATTCATTATAACTTTTGCCTGATGGTATAAATTTAATTGTAATAAATAAAAACTTAGTATCTGGCGCGAAGTAAACAAATTATTCTTCAAATTTTCTTATCTAATGCTGACAGCCTTGAAATAATGTTGTTTAGCCATTAATGGAGCTGTGAAAAACACTAGAAAACTGGCTACAGTTATTAATTTATTCGTGTTAACAAAGTCGTTCTGAGATCGTAAAAAGTTGTATACCTTACCTGCTCAATGTATAATTATTTGAGTGTAAAAAGGATACAGAAAACACTCACTAACCTAGGACAAGGTTTCAATAATAAATTTGCTAATTTATTACAAACTAATTTGCATATTCTTACTTATATTACAAAATCTTACAGCATGAATATTAATTTTATTATTCGCATAATTTTATATGGATAGAATTTATGTTATAATATTTCGATTTATTTTTAGCAGAGGTACCAGAATTATATTGGATAAGCTAATAACGAGTTTATGACAGTTCATCTCCTACAATTGGCCCCCGTAATGCTAAAATACAATATGCACTATATATATGCAGTCGATTTAGGGAAAATGCGGTATATCTACTTACACTAATTTAGTGTTCCTTAAGAGGTGGGCAGAGAGGATGAACCGCCGAATAACAAAAGTATAAAAGTCTATGAGGATAAAACTACTTATTTACATAGTAACTATATAATACCAGTGTATAAGAATAAAAAATCGACACAGTAAATAAATTCATTTGGTATCCATTTAAAATAATTATTAAAAGTATTTTTAAGGCGTTTTAATTTTAAAATTGGTGTAAAATCTGATAGCATTAATACGCTAGTCTAATAGTATCAATACGCTAGCGTCTGTACGGTTGAAATTTAATAACCCGACTTCTAGTACATCTCTGACGCCGTGCCTTATGCCCAAACCATCTAAGCGTCCCTTTCTAATCTTACTCTCATTTAAGCCTTTTTTACACGGTTATACAAAGCTTTACCACACATTCGCCTAAGGAATCTTATTTATACATTTTTAACACGATTTTAAAAATAATTAAAATAATAAATACGCGGTGTTAATTTTAAACTGTGTGTATCAAAAACCTACTTGGTGTTCATATTATTATAAATTTCTAAAGTTTCTAATTTAAAATATTACCTAAAAAAAATCGACGAAGATTGTTTCAATCGAACAATCTATTCTTCTGGGACATATTAATTGACAAGTACAGAGTAACGAATCCCAGTCATTAATCAAAGATTTAATAGATATTTTACCGTTCCACAGTCACTTGGGAGAAGTGTGATGCATCACGGATATCGATGGACGGTTTCTACATTAGGTCGTTCATTATGTTTCAAGTGAGATAACGTGTACGAGTATGTAGCAAGTAACCAGTGGTGTCGTGGTGTCGTTCAGCCGGATCGTTCCGGTTGGCGCGAACCGACAACTAAATAGAAACAAAAAGACACATCTATGAATAGGTTATTTTCACATTTTTTCTATTATTTTCGAAATCGAAAAAAAAAAGAAAAAAATTGATTGTAGTTGTAACAATACCATTGATAAATAATAAAATTTTCTTTTCCTTATATCTGAACTTTTCACAGCCTCTAAATGTGTAAATAAATATATCCTCTATTATGGAAATTCTATTTTTGCGATTTATAGCTCAGATCAACGATTCAATCTCACCATTCGGAAAACGCAATGCATGAATTTGGTAGTGAAGGGTCGTTAACCGATTTATAATAATAATACTAATGATGACTTGTATAGCGCCGTTTTTGTGAAAAATCACCTCAAGGGCGCTGTACAAATTTCAATACATTTCTACAGTAATAGTTTGAAGTAGTTATTTACCAGCTTTGTACAATAAATTTTTCAGAAAAAAATATCGTGGCGTTAACTTGCCAACAATGGAATTATTTAGGAGAATAGATATTCTAATGAGGCAGAGAAATTGTTTGGGGTACCTATCTAAAAAAATAGGTTTAAAGCTTTGAGTTACTTGTACCTACCGGCAAACCGGTTATCAGATATAGGAATAACATCACTGCAAGATGCAACTATGCCACGTGGTGTGGCCCAATTAAAATGATCGCCCGAGTCTCTTGGTGACAGTTACAGGAATGCACGATGCACGTCTCACGATGGGCTTTGTTACGTGCTTGGTCCATTATCTTAACGAGATGAACGGCGAATCAATTTCTAAGTGTTATTTAAATACATGTTCGTAATGCTTATTAACTTTGTGGCTCGCCATAATGTACAATAAAAATATATAAATTTGTTTTAGACCACTTTAAATTTTAATTAAACTCTACCGGTTTCGGAAGAACTTTATTTAAATACTTTAATGGTTTATAATTTTAAAAGGAGACATTGTTATGTAAACGTTAGTTTCTTTGGCAGACAACAACAATTATGATGTGCATGTGTAAATGAGGATATTTGCTTTCAGGGGGTTTCTCGCCATCCTCCCAATAGCTTATTTACACGAATCTACAAAAAAAAATACTCGCAGTGGTTAGAAAACTCGGCCAACTTATCCAATATATAGCCACTATTCATAGGTTACCGAATTATAAACTCCAACTTAATAAGTAAAATAAAGAGTAAAAAGTAAATCGAAAATATTAAATATAATCGTAAATTTAACATTATTATAAAATTATGGTCAATACTATAATCAGGTGTTGGAAGTGGTCGGAAAAATAAAATGGAGATATTGAAGTGAGTTTTGGATTTCTATAATTAACAACCACAAAGTTTTAGTAGAATGTGAAAGTATATATTATATTATGTATAATATTTTTTTTTTATCTCGGCAGAAAACTGTTAGCGGATGATCCGTACATAAAAAGTAGGATGGTTTTTTTTCAACATAATAATTTTTATTAGATCGATTACGAAGCCATATTTGTACTTTTATTTGTACGCCATTTTTGAAAAATGGCGCTATAAAAATTATCCAATTATTATGTTATTCCTGAATCTATTTTTTCCATTACATCCATTTTATTAAAAAAAATTGCCTGCAGTAAACAATTAGCGATATTTTTCGTTTTTATTATTTAGCACCATAAATATAAAGTTTTATTCTGCAATATGATATTGTGTTATTTTAAATCTGATTGATAGAAGAACATGTCCGAAGCTCCTAAATATTTTGTATAACCTTTTAATAAATATTTCTTTATGCATGTTAATAATATATTGGAGGCACTAAAGTGAACCAGCTCCATCAATGTTGATTTTGAGATGATGAGACCTAAATATTTTTCTTTTCATATAATAAGCACGATAACATAATATTCCCAAGAATAAGGAGCAAATAGATAAGCTAATATGGTGAAAATCTTTGTCACTAAATAGTTTTATAGGTTGGAAAGTAAATTTCGTCAATAATAATTTATTAAATCACATTTAGGTGTTGAACCACCTTTAACTTGAATAACCTTAAAGCACCGTTTAGAATTGCACCTCCCACAACTTACATGTTACTGTTAGAGTTGTTACCATTATGTTGTATGACAATTAGATAATACGTTGATATTTCGTTATTATCCTGCCCTGAAGAAGACACTTCGAAGTTGCATTTAATAATAAATTGTACAGCTTACTAAATTAAAAGACTGACAGTAAGTGCCCGCTAAAAACACAAATCCCTCAAAAAATTCATGAACTTAAGTAACACCGAAATACAAAAAGTTCAGAGTGACCTACTGCAATCATTTTATAATATTCATCTACAAAATTTGGGTCGTACGATGCTTACACGTAATTGTGGTGATTATCGTCATATATGTACTAGATTCACATAATCAATATGCGATGCCGTACTCATCAAATTGCTCGATGAATGGTGGACATTTTCGTTGTATACCTCGAAATGACACAAATCGTGTGCTTTTTCAGCGTTTTTTGTACGGCGGTAAGAGTGTCCACACAGTCCGGCCGCGGGTTTATTGATCGAAGTTTCGGGGGTAGCTTGAACTTCGTGGGGGAGGTATCTACGAATTTACGTACGTAGGCGAGTATCGCAGGTAAAGTAAAAACTAACCGTGAGTAACAGCCCGTATTGGGTGTCTAATAGCCGGAGGGATGCGAAATGGTGTGTGAAATTTGAGAAGGACGAATCCTGAAAACAGTTAAAACATGAAAAGGAAGCCTTCAGGTGGCGAGGGAGGCAGATATAATACAATGGGGATAAGAATGGTGCATGGAGTACGTTTTAAGTTTTTGCTTTGGTGTGCACCTACCCGCTGAAAACGTATATTTCACAATTTAAAATTGATGATTTCTTCCTATATAGGTATGTATACACGTTGTGTTGTTTAAAAGAAGAAGAAGAAAATAGTACATGTTTATACAGACATACGGTTAAAAAGACGCCGATTAGATAATAAAGAAATAAAATAATATAAAGGTAAATTCATGACAGTACTATTAGCAATGCATAAAGAATACCAAGTTTTTCATTAGGTTTTCGTTTACAATTTCTCATCTTCCATTACATTTTATACACAAGGGTTTTAATAAAATCCTAGATCTACTGATGAGAGACCATAATTCAATCACAAACACAATTGTATAAAAACTTGTTTATAATGGATTTAGTTATTCTTAGTTACCAGAACTGAATCGCTACGTACTACTTCCCAAACGTCCTTGTTAGTCCTTTTTTTATGTGGATACAGCACCAACCCTTCTGAAGCCAGTGAGACTACGTCATCCCTAATTGATGTATGTTGTGAGGCAGAAAGCACTGTGGAGAGGAAGGAGAAGGAAAGAGGGAGATGGGAAAGTATTGATATATAAATGCTATTCAGATCAGATCACCAAACACGGCGAAAGCCATTTCAAGCAACATATCGATCGGTGGTCTTTCACAGCGCAATGCTGATATATCTTCAACTCTTGAGCGTGCCACCAATATTCTGTAAATCATTATTAACGAATTAATTTTGTGCATCACAAAAAATATATTTTAAATTTACTTGTGCAATCCGGCATTTGAATCCACAACTATCGGATTCGTAGCTTTCCCTACTTCGTGTATACGTAGCTTCTCCCAACTCCAATCGCTTCCCAATTTGCTCAAAAAATTGCTATGATTTCACCGGCTTTGGGGAGTTGGATCTAAAACATATTAATTATTTTTAATTGATAAACTAATGTTTAACGCAAGATTTAATGCATAGTACAAAGAATAACAATTATTATAAGCAATCAGCCTGAAACACTCATCCACATTGAAACAATCTTCCGAGAAAAGATACATAGAGGTAACCCGCCGTAGCTCAGTGGATTAAGAGCACCTGACCGGCATCAGAAGGGCGCGGGTTCGAGTCCCGTCGGCGGCATGCATCTTTTCTCCGAAGATTGTTTCAAAGTGGATGAGTGTTTCAGGCTGATAATTATTGCTTATAATAATTGTAAAACATGTTAGTTTAGTTAGAGACAAACAGAGGATCTTTCACCGTAGGTAATTTTTTATTATTTTAATGAAGTTTTCCAAAATGTCAGTGTTTGTCAGCAATTAAACACTAGTTAAAACTAGAAGTACAATTTGTAAATATGCCTCGATAATCAACCCTGCCAGGGGCCAGGGGTTGTGGGCCGTGGGGCCGTGGGCCGCCGGGCGGGCCGGTAACTTGTTGGGGGAGTCCCGTTGCCAAATGGCGTGCATTATTTACGCGTCCCCCAGCACAAATTATACACCAACCGAATATTCGTGTCGCGCGCTGAAATGTTACATGGGAAACAGAATTAAAAGTTACTCCACTTTACGAAAAAAAAAATTATATTCAAAACTTGTACAATTGTGTCTGAGATTCAGACAGTTCTTAAATTGTCAATTCTTAACGTTATCGATTAATATTATTTAGTATTTATACATCGCTATATAAGCCATTTTATTTTTATTTACGTATAAATAATAATTTTACTTCATTCGTCTGTTAAAAACTTACCTACATATTTACATTTATTTTTCATATTACTTTTTTCTCATTTTAAGTACATCATTTTTACGTCTTTCTTTAAACATGCTTCAATTGGATCATTTTTTTTTTCTGAAAACTATACATTTGAATGATTTTAGGTATACAGTAAATATTTTTTTGATTTTTGATATGTTCGTTCTTTTTAGTCTAATATTTCATTTCTGTCTGTGGAAGTCTTTATTATAATATAGTTTGTCTAGAAAGTGGTAAATTGTTAAAAAAATTTACATACAAATTTATAAAGTGAAAATTCTATGTTCAACTCGCATATCTAACTCCTTAAACATTTTTTTAAATTTCTATGCATTACATTTAAAATTTGTCTCATTGCTATATACTGGATTTTTGGGGTTTTTTAAGTTACCTACATACTGATATGGACAATACTAGATCAATGATCCATTTTTGGTTCAAAATTTTTTTATATATAAAATTGGTAAACTTAATTTGCATCGAAATACTTCCTGATTCTACCAAAGAAAGACACCCTTTTAACCATTTTTTGCAATAAATACGACATTTACTTCCGGAGATATCTCTAGAATTATTAGAGTAAGTACTTCTTTTTAATCTTTCCGAATTATTAGTACGATGACCTGATATTAATCTAATCCTTGATTAACTTTAAAAGCATTATTGCGAAAATAACGTCAATGGAGCTTTCCAAAGCTATATAGATAACTAAAAAATCTTTCCCTTGTCTTTCTACTTCAATTTAAGGGGGCTTTATGAATAACTAAAAAATTCTATTTATATATGTTGTGGACAGCGAAATCGCTCAAAATCATTAAATAAGCTACCAATAATTAAAGTTATTTTTAATTGATAAACTAATGTTTAAGACAAGATTTTTATGCATAGCACAAAGGGTAACAATTATTATAAGCAATAATTATCAGCCTGAAACACTCATCCATATTGAAACAATCTTCCGAGAAAAGATGCATGCTGCCGCAAGAATAAAGTTGGTTGTTTACAGGTGAAAAAATGTAATAAGCGGAGTTGTTGAATGAAACACTAGTATATATTGAATCATTTAGCGGTTAAGATGTAACCCGCCGTAGCTCAGTGGATTAAGAGCATCTGACCGGACATCAGAAGGGCGCGGGTTCGAGTCCCGTCGGCGGCATGTATATTTTCTCGGAAGATGGTTTAAATGTGGTAGAGTGTTTCAGGCCTGTAATTAATGCTTATAATAATTGTTAAAAATTAAAGTATTTAAAAGTCACAAATAGTAAAAATGTATATTTTTCAGGGCATGTATGTACTGTATCTACGTTAAACCTACCGGCCCGAGGTAGGGTGAGGGTAATACACTCCTCCCCACCCCCACCTCTCTCGACCCCTTAAAGTGCGTTATAGAAACGGCTAGAATAATATTATTTAAATTACTCTCGATTTTGAACTATCTCTTTAACCGTTTTACATTTCTTAATGATGAACTGCTGCTCAACGATGAATGAACCGGACGAAGATGGGCGATGCCTGGTTAAAATCGTAGGTACAAAAACAGTAACTAACATCTGAGTTACTGAAAAGAGCAAAAGGAAAGCAATATATGGGGGACCCCAGTGATATGTACGTGATTTTTACCTTCATATATGTATGGTTAAAGTAGTATTAGTATCTAATGCATAGCATGGTAAGATAAAAATGTCATATATTTTGTGTGTTATCTCTTGATATCTACAAAGATATTAGTTTTTTATACAGATACATGAAATTACTTTTATTGAGCTTGCAGTTTACTTCCCCTGTCTGCTTGCACACTACAATTGCACAAATTTGAGTGCATTAAGCGACACAAATTTATTTATTAATGTTTTATGGCAAAAGTCGCAAAACAACATTGGTTTAAAGAGAATAAATTTATCGTATAATGAAGAAAATTGTTAAATTGGACCAATCAAGTTGTCAAAAATGACACATATCACATTTATTATGTAGTTCGAGTCAGTCACCCCAAATTTCACAATATTTTCAAAGACGTATCAATTCTTAATAATGGAACACAGAATGTCCTTTGATATTGCGGTTTAAAAGAAAATTTTATGTATTTTTAAAATATATTGTTGTTTACTATGTAAAATAAAATCATTTTAGATATATTTTGGATTAAAAACAACGAGAATTCAATATAATATCAGCAAAGTGAGAATTAACAAAGATGATATGAAAATATAAAAACTGCATTAAGATATTTTGTTGAAATGAATATTTATCTCTTATGTAATGCAAAAAAAAATTAAGCACCACGATACCTATCAAATTTTAAATATTATGATTTTAATAAATGGGAGAACTTGGCTGAAATTTAAAACATGTGAGTATTTTTTACATTTATTAAAATATGTTTAACCATCTTTTGGAAAACTCGGAATTGAAAAAAAACGTGTCTAATGGAAAGTAGAGCACATTTTTCAAACAGGCATGCCTGTGAATCTAAAATTCATACGAGTTTGCCAGGACAGTTGCTCACACACCCGCCTCCCTCCCACCCCATCATCCCACCCCACGACAAACAAGGTCCAGTTAAATTATTCAAACACCTACGTTACCTTTTACGTCATTGGCATATACAGATACACAGATAGGTATTTACCCACCACTCTATGTAAAAATACACGTATTTCCCATGTAAGCCAAAGCCAGAATTGACAAGTTTGTATATAGGAAGGTACTTCGGCTCCAAAATGCGTGTTTGTTTTCTAATAGTTCTACTGGCCATAGTGGCAAATATTTTGGTAGGATATCGATCTAGGGTTATTGTCTCTGTAATGATAAAATATTACAACACTATTAGTGAACGGAATTGCCTTACAGTAAAAACATATTTACATTGCAAAGCATTGATAAAGAACCGCTGCTTCTTATATTTTTCTAAATAACTAAACGTATCGTAAAAAACTGAGACATTTATAAATTTTCTACTAAATGACCATTTTTATAAAAACGTTTGTGAATGAAAATTTTATGTCAAACCTATTTTGTGTGATCAAAGTCACCCTACGGTGTGAGGAAACTTTTATATTCCATGATTTTACGATGATACCTTGATTCCAAATACTTTTGTGAAAAATGCGTGTTTTATGTGCAAGTACATAATTATAATATATCATATCTGTGGAATTATAAAATGTACTCACATTATTTTTCTCTGTCACTGAAAATATTTATAAAACCGACAATGTCTTTGTACATCACTCATAATTTGACACATAACTAATTAATTTGACACTTATTATCGAAGCGTTATTGCGCCCACACGTTGCGAGTATTTTTTGAGTGGTAGCGAGATTTTTTTCAGATATCTGCGATGATCAAAATCGTCTTCCGTTTCAAAATTCGCCCCTTATTACGGCAATGTAAGTTAGTAATCCGAGGAAACAAATTACACGCGGAGAAAAATGTTAATCTAAAATACCATCATTTTATTCGTAAAAGCGGTTAAAAACGGGACTGAAGTTCTTACCAACAAATTAACAGTGTTTCAATGGTTATTGGCGGGAAATGATAATTTGTTGGTATACGTACGAAATTACGCATACCAACAAATTATTCTTACATGTTCCCGCCAATAAACATTGAAACCGTGATAATTTGTTCGTAAGAACTTCAGTCCCGTTTTTAACCGTTTTTACGAATAAAATGATCGTACTTTAGAATAACATTTTTCTCCGTGGCAGAGTTTAAAATAAAATGCAGAGATTGGTTACGTAGGTAACTACTACTTATTAAAAAAGCATATGAAATACTGTAAACCATGGAAACACCACATCATTTCTACGAAAATAGACAAAAGGACTATACGAATTAAATTCTTACGAATGTAGGATATGTGAGAAGTACCTTTCATCAAAATAGATGGCTTAATATTACTTAATACGCAGTTCCTCCTTGAAACGTTAAATAAACTTTCATATGGAGGAAGGTAGAAGGCACTGAGGTAGGTATTAAAGTAGAACGAAGGCAGTTGTTTATGCACCCCCCTCCCCCTCAGCCTACACTCGGGGCATTTCACAAAGCCGCTGTCCAAATTACGCCCTTACCAAAATGGACACGCATCTGGATTCGTGGAGGCCTAATGAAAAATTCAGGTTTCCTCGCCATCGCCGAATTGTAGCGGATCGATACCTAGCTGATGGGTTTGGACTATATTACCTGCTGGACAGTATGTCAGGACAATTAATAATTGCCATTGTGCGTTCTTCTAATTGAATACTTATGAAGGTTGTTTTTATTGATACAAAGAAAACGAAGAACATTTTGAGCCCAGGGTTAATTCAAATTAACACGAGTGATTTTTTCCGGTAACCATAAAGGGTTTAAAAAATGATATTTCTGTTTTCTAATAATTGGTAATCACCCCTTTTGACGTCTATTTTTTCTGCTTGGTAGCACATCTTATTCTCGTAACATATCATACGGCAAATATGATGACTGATGACAGATCCCGTTTTAGCGGTCTTGCTTGGTCTGGGTTCCATTATATATTATATACAGGGTGTTAATGTACGTACTTGAGTTACTTTAACCAGTAATTCCTGACATTATTTGAAGTAAAAAATGTTAATGAAATTTTTGTCTCCGGTGAAATTTTTGATGTTTTTTTTTTTTTTTCTACAAAAACATAAATAATAGTAGGTTTTGGGTAGTTGGGGGCGGGGTAAGTGGTGGGGCGGTAACTCGGCTGAGTGACTAATAATGTCATGTGAAAGAATTTTTTTTTTGTTTGATTTTGAAGAAAAAATATTTTGAAAAAAAAAAAATTTCATAAAAAAAGTCACCGGAGACCAAAATTTCATTTACATTTTTTACTCCAAATAATGTCAGGAATCACTGGTTAAAGTAACTCAAGTACGTACCTTAACACCCTGTATAGTATGTCTTTATGATAGATTGAAAATTATTTTTTTATATTTATTTTTATTTGCAGCAGAATTCCAATTGCTCTCAAACATCAGAAGCCTGTGAAACCATGGCTCCTTCAATGTGAGGTTGAAGTTAATGTGGAAGGAGATGGGGAGGAGGAAGGTGGTGAAGCATTTACCTATTCAGATTTGACAAATGGTAGAATGAAACATTTTTTTTATGAATTTAAAATAAAAATTTTAAAAAGATTTAAAAATCTGATCGGAAAAAAAAATCGCTGAAGGTTTTTAAATAATTAGGTTAGGTTTTGTGATTGTGGTTATGTAAACAATAATAAGGGGCTGGAAAGGGTGTGAAATCGTTGAAATAATGTTTCTTTGCTAAGAAATATTGTTCGGTTTGAGGGAAGAGAAAGAAGAGAAGTGTGGGCAGTGCCTGACAAATACATATAGTAACAAAATATAGCTAAAACCATACCAGTTTGATTTTGAATGGTGGTCTACACGTGGTGCAAATAATACATACCAAAATGTTATTTTTTTATTAATTTCTTAAACTAAATAGATTTTTACTTGCCTACTCCGAGATTTGAACCCTCGATAACGAAGGTCGTCAAGAACTAATCTAATTTTGTGCGTATTTTTAAAATGTTCGTCTAAAAATATAATTCCAGCTTTGATTTACAGAATTGTCGCATTTGTTTTGGAACAGAATTGAAAGATAAGATACACATTTTTGAATACAAGTTTTTAAGTATTTGATACAGATACACATAACGAAAATAATTTCACACTTGAGTTTTTTATACTAATAAAAGTATAAACATTGCTTAATATTTATTTCTTAGAAACTGAGAATCTAATTGATGTTGGTACACGTTCAATCATTTATCAGGTCAATCAGTAATACAAAGAAAATAAGTCTAATCAGCTTGTAAAAGATTTTGGCTCAGATACGTCTTTCCACATAAAATAAATAAGAGAAGAGATATGTGCAGCGAACTACACGGACATTTAAAGTTAATATATCAATCCTGTAAAATAAGTCCATTGAAGAGAACATGGAAAAATTGTAACTCTATTAATTGACAGATAAAAAAAAGTCAATACATAAAACAAAAGTAGATAGGAGGTAACTACATTTTTTAAAAATTTTAAACTTTTCAACCTAATAAAAATAATGAAACCGTGTTTTTTTGCCGTAAAGAGCCGTAAAAATTACACAAAAATACTTGAAATTATATATAAAATATTTTCCTCGGAATCACACTGTCTTCCGAAAACAAATATTGCCATGTTTTATTTTTTATTATATACTTATATATTTTCTTTGATAAATTGAAGAGATGTCAAAAATTTACCTTTCTAATGAACATCTTCACTAACTTAAAACATCATTTGTCAAAAAATTTAAACAAAAGAAATACACATTTCAAATATGCAAATAGTTATAAATAAAATAATTTTCAAAATGTGGGATTTTTTGCATATTTTATCGCTAGTCTAAATTCACACAATGTGGTATTTTCACAAACTGGGGATTCTATTGAAAATGTATGGAATATTTAAAGATCATTTTTCTGACTTTAATCATCCTACTAAAAATGTTCGTTTTTTATGTTTTCATTAGAATTTAAAAAAAAATTTAAACGTCAAAAACCGACAAAACGGCCTGTGGTTGGCCCAACAAACAACAATGAACATACTGTCAGAAATTTTTCAAAGCCGGCCAACGCTTATGACGTCACACGATAAAAATATCGTTTTGGCGGTATTACAAAAATGGGAAACTTAGACTCGCTGAAAAAAATTTATTCGTCAACATAAAAATAAAATAAAGATGCCTTAATAATCTTAATTTTTTGCTTAATTTCTTTAAGCAATAAATAAACGTTAGGGAAATACCCTATCATCAGTTCCAATTTTTAAAATTGCGAAGAAAATTTCAGTTCATTACGCAGGAATATTACACCGAATATTATCCCCCTTACTTATAATTGTGGTATCCGCCGACTCATCTTTGGTTTTGTAACGTTGGCCTTAAACCTGGTGTAAAACCGTTTTAACCATACACACGCAGTGATAATAAGTCAAGTTTATCACTGTTACGACGTAATACGACGCGTATTAGTAAAGTTATACTACGATTATGAGTATGGGGACTTATGTTTAATTAATTATATTGGGTATAAGAAAATATATATTTGAGGATCACAATGCGTCTGAAAGTCTGAAGGATGTGGCCCTGTTTTCGGTAAATTCCTGTTTCAAACGTTTATCTAACGTAAAATTGCATACTTTATTTGTGTTTAAAATTTAGTTGCAATAAAAATGTAACATTTTCCTCATATTCAAGGCCTCTAGAACAAGCATTATGGAAAAGGTTTTACCGATGTGCTTGTGGTAGGTAAATTGCCAACGTACAAAAAACAGCTCACGACGACTAAATTAAGCAGATTTAGTCAACTAGAACTATTGTAACTGAACCTTTATCGAAGTGTTTGTGCTAGGGGCGCAGGTCGTAGAAACAATAAATCCTTTATTATCAACAACCGAGACATTACTCCGAGCAGTTCCACTTTTTTTAACTATGATAAAAATGACATCCTGTTTACTCACAGATACTTAGATTAGATACAAATATCTCCCAGCGTTATCAATCAATGAAGAAGCATTCACTCAGCCTTGCGTAACAATATTTTTCTCAGAATTTATAAATAACCGACAAATGAATCACAAAAATAATATGTTATTTTCCGCATCGAAAGATTCAAGTTCAACATATTTATCATCTCGTCTCTCTCCTTATCACATTGAATATGATAAGCGGAATGAGATGAACGTATATTTATCGTGTTGGGTATGAACAGAAACAGTTTTTCGCGTACCACGAATTTCGCGCGGCAAAATACTCATAAATAAATTATGATAAAAAAGCCCGTCCGCTGCGTAAAAAAACAGAATGCTTTCGTAGAAGTGTGCGTTCAGGCAAAAGTGTATATGTAGGTATTTGCTATCCGTTATCTATTTTGCACCTGTATAGGTGTGTTTCGTGTTTTATTATTTGATATAATATTACTCCTCGTATCTAATGCGCTCCGGGTAGCAGAATATGTTTATAATAAAGCCTTTTTAGTTTTACTGGGTTAAGGTAAGGTTAAGCTCACTAACTAAAGTTTCAGTTGTTCTTTCGGACTTTATTGCGTTTTGTTCTTTTAAAGCTGTCTCACATTTGATCATAAAACGTAGACAATTTTATAGAAGTGTTTAAATACAGGAAATTATTTATTTACCGCCTGTTTTTAAAGTTTTGTTATGACATGCAGGTAAGTAGGTAGGTACTGAAAAAGGATACATTAAAGATCACGAAATATAACCAACCAAACTTTCCTACTGTTAGGTACATTGGCAGCTCTTCAATAGATTCGTTTTAACAACTGAATGTGACAAATAAGACGAATCAGAAGCCTTCACAGACATTATCACATCTTGTTGATGTAAACATATTCATTGCTAATATTCAATTAGGTAATAAAAAAATTTAATTCACACTCACAACAAGTGCTTATGTAATTCATGAGGTTTTCCGTCGTAAAAAAACGTGCCCGATAAAACTTAATTTGTTGACGCCAATTTTTTCAACGTAATGGTCTTCGCCAAGCAAAGACTTCACTGCAGGACATCTCGTTTCACGAGGCTGAGATACGAATAAGTAAAAAGATACAAAAAAATAAGAATTTATTTTGAGGTTAGGTTTTTGTCTGTGGATTTTTTTGCAATGTGCCTTTATGTAACCAGCAAATGATTAAGGAAAACAGTGACGTCCATTGGTTATTCGCGAAGTTACGGTAGGTAAGTATTTGCTGTGGTCCAATCACAGGGCCCGTCTCTATGGTGAGGTAGGTACTGAATTACTACGGTAGTGTAGTACTCACTCACGCGAGGCGGCCAAGGTCGCCGATATTGGCGGGAAAACATTCCTCCGTTTGGCGCGCAATAATTCAACTCTCTGGGAATGGCGCGTCACGCGAGTGCTCGGAAGCGAATTATCTTATATCCGGATTTCAACGCTTTATTAACTAAAAAGCTTTAACGGGTATCTATTGACTGCTTCTGAAGACAATTATTTATATAACTTTAACTACTACCAATCTTATGTCTGTGATACTGCCGACATGGGTCGAACCACGGTGCATTTCTTGACAATATCAAGGAGGATACTGTGTTTTTACTTATGTTGGCAGAATATCACTTAAACCAAAACGTGTGAACACCTCAGCAGAGGTCCTCCCAGCGAGGTTTTCACAAAATGCTAATAATACTGACCTTTTTCCGTCCTTTTACTGAATATGAACTTTTTTGTACTACAATGTAAACCGTTTTATTCAAAAGAAGCAAACACATTGTGACTTGACATTTTAAATAAATGAAAAGAAAATACTTTGTGACTTAAAACAAAGTATTTTCTTTTCATTTATTTACAATGTAAACCATTGTAATTATTTGTTAAATGCATGTACAAGTACAGAAATAAATTATATAAAAATAAAAATAAATTACTAACACAAATAATGTCGATTGCTTTAGGAACTAGAGCAGTCTAATCTAACATATTCTGAAATATTGTAATAGATACCTATGAATATCGTATGTAAGTGTTCATAAAATTGTCAGGTTGCTGATTCTCAACGCATGGGAAAGGCCATTTTCTTAAAGATAACAGTCATTGGTCAATTACAGCAAATTGTAAGTAATTAGTAATATCGGTTCATTACACCCACCAGAATCACAAACAATTAAATATCCATTAGGGTTCGTGGCGTATTTATTAGCGAAAAGACATTATGAAAGAAGATATACCTAATAACATAGGTTATCATTTTTCAAAGTCGAAAAATCATAATTTTGATAAGGAATAATTCATACCCGTAATGACAAGAGAATAGGACAAGATTATTACAAATGTACTCCTGAGTGATATGACCTTTGAATCAGCAGATTTTTCGATCTCTATGAAAATTTCTGGTTCTCGATTGAATGAGTAGCATGATAATCACGTAAAATACAGTAATTTAACCAATACATTGCGAAATCGATAAAAAATCAAAAAAAAATATAGTTTACATGTAATATACAGGTAGATAATATATAAGAGCGAAACAAAATGTCAAAAAAGGTTGCATGTAGGTAATTAGGTACATATAATTAAAACTTGGATAGTTCGGTTATATTGAAAATATACACATTTCCTGTGAGCCAGTTAATCAACATATTAATTCTTCCCGGGGTATCAGCATCCTTAAGTTCGGGTAGTTGTACATCTGGGAAGAAATGTAGCCTGTGCTGGCTGCCTCGCGTGAAATTATCAGGGACACATAGGTATACTAGTCGATACGTTTTAAAAGTACAAAAGACTGCTTTCTGTGCAATTATTTCCTGATGAAAAAATCAGCATCCTGATGAAATTAAAATCCAAAAAAGTATTATTTTTTATTTACAATAAGATACAGAATCATCCAATTTTTGTTTACATTATTATAACATGATTTTTTTAACATTCTTCCTAATAATTTTTTTTTCAAAGAAACGTATCGGCGCAATCACCAAAATTCTTAAGAGGCTAGACTTTGAACCACACGCGGAACACCCGCGTCTGTCATTCTGTCCCGCTCACAATAATCTCACGCACACTTACAATACATGCGAATGCGAAATGTGCGAATGAGACAACGCTCAAATTTACCTACAGAAATCTCTCGAAAAGGGGTTTATGGAGAATACACTTTTCTACACCGAAACTTTCACGAAATTGAAATTTTAAATAATATATATTTTTTAGAAAGAAGAAGCTACGTCGGTAGCTTTTTATAATTTTATATTTTTTTATGAGAGTTGAGTTAGCAGCACTTTTTCCTTAAATATAATTTTTTGATAAATCGTACATGTTTGACCGTGAATGTTTACGTTAATACGAAACGCATCGAAAATTCGAAAACATACCGACATAGTTTTCACCCTTTAGAAGGCAGTATAAAAAAAAATATTCATTTTAGTTTCAGTTGCAAGTTTTACAATCAAAGTGTATTATTATTATTATCACTGTATTTCTCTCTCTCTGGTTTCAATCCTGGGATTGGTTTGCAGCAATTTCCTTTATTTTTCTCTTCCATTCTTCCTGTCTTGTGCGGCTCATTGTATTTAAATATATATTATGCAGGGTTCTATGGCGACTTAACAAAGTTGCATTTCAAGACCTCTTTGAAAATCTTTAAAGGTGTTTTTTTTTTAAATAGTCCATAAACTAATCTAACATAACCTATTACACCAAGTTTTTTTTTTTTCATTACTTTTAACGATTTTTTAAAGTAGTGATTAAATTTCAAAATGCAGAGTTGTTAGATGACCATTTATGTTCGTTATGTGGAAAATATGCACTTAGGCCATAGTGCTTTCAATTTAAGTTTATTTTGCATTTGAATCATCTTGCAGCGCTCCAGATTATTTCGCCAAACTATAAAAAAAATTGAAATTTGTGTTGTATAATACAATATGTCGTTTGAAAATTTACCAAATTTGCCAACGACCAACGGTATAACCTTAGTATATTAAAAATTAACTTAGTTTTTCAAAATTTAAAACGTGCGTTTACCAGATAAAATAACAATCTTTCAAAATCAATTTATGTCTTTTTGTAAAAAGGAGTCAATACGTCTAGAATTTGATTTAAAAATGACTAATTTCCCGTATTCTCTGGTAATAACCTCCTGATTTTAGTGGTCTCCTTATATTCAAACGTGTCCCCTTCAAAATTATTTTCCTGTAAATAGCTACGCAATTTCAACTAAATGACTAACTAATGAACACATAGGTACCAGCATTAAAGATAGATTGCGGTTCGCTTATCAAACTAATTAAATAGTGTTTGACCCACAATTATTAGGACAACATTTGCATTAGTCGCTAATTTGTCAACAAACCCAGGGCTATTGGTCACTGATAATTATTTATTAATATTCAAACTACCGGCCATTGACACGTATTGCGAAATATTTTCAACAATTGCATAATTTTATCTTGAAACAAGTAAGTAAATATTTGGAAGTTTTATTGAATGTACAATGTGCAATATTGATAGGAAGAATTTGAAACAATCATATTTCTTGAGAATTCTATTGCTCTGATACGAATTGGCGAAAAAACTATTTGCTCGCGATAAGACTGATAATCTAAATTATTGGCGGAATACCGCATTTCATTGTTAAATATCTACGACTTATTCGGATTTTGTGTTTTCAAATATCGTAGAACGCAAAAAAAACTGTACGATTGTCAGGAAAAATTTTGATGAAATCTCACCCCTATGAACCCGGGCACCCCTGCTAAGTCACCAAACTAGCGAACCACTTGAGGTGGTCAATGTGGAGGGGTTGGTTATCCATTTATGTATGGGTCCCGGGGCGGCGGTACCCATACCCGCCTCCCAAAATGAAAACTTACAGGGATACTCGAATGCAACGAAAATTTAACATATCAAACTATAATACAAGACAGTTATTGTATGCAGATTTAGAAGTGAAATTTTATTAAATTTATTTTGAATATAAACAAAATTGATTTAAGATTTTGTGTAATTGGTAGATACCTATTAGGAATGTCTGTTTTTATTTCAATTTTTACTTAGGCTCTGAAAAATTAAGAGGGCATCGGGCTTAAATATGTATTATATTTAAATGTAATTAATAATTTAATAAGAAAACTGGTGAACAATTAATGAAATTTAATAGAATGACATAAAATAATGAAAGACGTGCAATTAGTGTGACCGCACATAGTGAATCACGGGGTCCAACTTTTATTAACATTCTTTATCAGCTACTAAATAGTGTCGCCAAAATGATTCGCATAGTTTTAATACGAACTGAAGCATGACTCTTTGGTGAATAATTTTTTGCCAACTATGATGAAAGTTCTCAGAAATTTGGTGACTTGATTCAGACCAAATAAAGTAATACAGTTTAGTACTTAAAACAGTCAGATTGAGGCCCACTCATGATTTGGTTCTTTTTTTCCTATAATCTTACATATATAGGTAAAATATTATGTACATTCATATTCATAATAATGGATTTACATAAACATGTGTTGGCGAAGGGAATGGCGAAGGGATAAGAGACTCGTAGGATTCGTAGCCAAGTCAACCTGCTCCAATCCTCTTCCACGCACCTTATCCACTACTTTTTTTTAGAGAAAGAATGTTCTGGTACACGGAGAAAAAATTTATTCTAAAATACGATCATTTTATTCGTAAAAACGGTTAAAAACGGGACTGAAGTTCTTACGAACAAATTAACAGGGTTTCAATGTTTATTGGCGGGAACATGTATGAATAATTTGTTGGTATACGGAATTTCGTACGTATGCCAACAAATTATTCTTACATTTTCCCGCCAATAAACATTGAAATACTCTTAATTTGTTCCTAAGTACTTCAGTCCCGTTTTTAACCGTGTTTACGAATAAAATGATCGTATTTTAGAATAACGTTTTTCTCCGTGTAAGAAAAAATGTGTGAGGGATGGGTTGGAATCAGTTCAGTGTGTTCATGGGTGATGGACGTATGAAACAAAGCGATGGGTCGAGAGGGTCCGACTGGAGGTCAAAAGGTCTCCCTCAACCAGTATATGCCCATCCGGCCCGCCTCGCAGTAGGTAGAAACACTTGATCCCATGAACCCGGACACCTCTGTTAAGTCACCAAACGTGACGGGTGACCTATGACAGTGGTGTTGGTTATCCAATAAATGGTTCCCGAGGTAATGGCAGACCTATGGCACACATACCCACCTCCCACATCCAAAAAAAAATAAGTAAGTGTGATCAAGACAAAATTTTGTTTCTCAATGACGCTTCGCAAGGACATCAATATCAGAAGTGTAGGAATACACACCTATATCTACCGATCCACACAATCGTAAGTTACTCTGTCTTGTTCGGATCAATCCTGTTTGTGCGACCTTATGACTGCTAATTTTAATGAAATGTATTTTTTTCTATTACCAACATACTTTGAGTACCACTGATGGCATCAATTTGATGTTATTATCTAAGTAAGTCATTATCTAATAGAATATTATTAGAGTTATTATCAAATCATCAAAAATGTGAACGGCCTAGACGGTATATGTGTCAATAGTATTTTTAGACTGTCCTTGCAAAGTATTTTTTAAAAAACAAGTTGACTAATCTGTAGACAAGTGATAAAATAAACAACAAACTACGAAAACATCAACATTAATGAGTCGGTCTTTCTTATCTGGCAACACTATAATATTATATCTTCGTTTACTGGTAGATATCTACCAAGTCTGGTTGGTAATTCTGTTAATTAATGGGCATATAACATTTATGCCTAGTTTAGTAAACTACCTATAAATTCCATTATGTCTACCGTATATACAGGTGTAACAGGACGTACCCGAGGGATTTTAACCAGCGATTTCTGATCGAGTAAAAAATCTGTGTATCATATAAAACGCATTATAGTCCTACCAAGATAGAATATTTCGAATGAAAAATATAGTATTATATAGATAAAAAAATATATATATTTGCATCCAGTCTAACAGGCCATTAACCTGGATCGGTAATAGCCGGTTCCCACGGGGCGACTTTTGTCGGTCAACTCGACAGTTGAAAGCTAATCGACACGTGTGAACACTTTGTCAACAAAGTTATCAACTTTTTTTGTTGCTAGCGAAAGTTGATAGCCCGTCTACTTTTGTCGTTCAAGTATGACTATCGCCATTTTGGTTTTACTAATCGTTCGAGTTTTACATCGAATCGTCGCGTCTGAACACATGTTTCAAGTCGCTTATCATTTTTAGTTACTCGCGGGAAAAAGTAAACGTCAGGCGTTTCATTTATTCGGTAATATTTCCTACCGTCATGGAATCCGTTTCAACCAAAAAATATCTGAAATGGTCGGACGATTTAATGTTCAGATTTATGGATCTGTACCAAAGCCATCCCTGTCTTTCGGGTCAAAAACAAGAAGTATACAAAAATAGAATATTATTTTTTAAATGTAAATAATATTATTTTGAAAAAAAATGTGTTGGATGCGCCTAATTCACTCCTTCTCATGATCCATTTTCTCATCCAAGTACGACGTTTTTTATATTTTTTCATAATCTCCAGCTCCTCTCACAGAACATCAGAAATTAGAAAGACGCACGCACCAACAATTTCAGTTGACGCCATTTTGAATCTCAAAATCGGTTCAACTTAAATTGAAACGTGGGAACAAAATGTTGCTCAACTTTTTTCGTAAAATAAAAGTTGGTCAACAAAAATCGAAACGTCTGAACGCCCCATAAGCGACTAATCTTAATATGTACTTTAGGTTACTTTAGAATGAATTATCTCAACACGATTACATTTTGGTAGTAACCAGTACCTACCCAGTGACTGACTTCATACTCCTATGCAACGGTACATTGCAATGCTCAGAACCTGACCCGCATGTCCATGGGTGTAGTGTGTGGTGGATTCGGTTAGCTCAATGCACTGAGAATAATGCAAGGCAGTGGTGCATTCATAAGCAGTGGGATGGTACTGGAGATATTTCTCATCGACAATGCGCCACAGGGTTACTGCAAAACCCTAAATTTATAAATTTGAAAATATTTGCATTTTTCCTACTGCACTGATATCTACAATATAATTATGAACGTAGCTCATAGAGGATTTAGTCGGCGATGCCTTGGTTAAAACACGAGCAGTTGAACCACTCTGCTACAAACCGGTTTCGGCTACAGACAGATTTGGTTAACCGTAAATTGCAAAGATGAATTCGTATTATCGTATTAGTTTATTCCGTGTATACCGATAGTATCTTAGAAAACAAGTATTTTTCTTATAATGTTGAAAATAAAAAAAGAAAGTATCATTATTATACAACCTGTAAACTACAACACTAACGACGGGTTACTTCACAAAAATTTAAACAATTCATCAACTTACAGGGTTAAAATTCAAGTTCTGTGAAATTTCTATTCAAGTTCAGTTATTATTTCATCATTAGCTGGTTACATAACAGTACTTGGATAGTAAGAGAACTTTAATAGAACTTTCACAGAACTTGAATATAAACTATGAAATGTGATGAATTGTTTAAATTCTTTGAAATAACGTAAAATAAAATAGGTAATCTATTTATATATTATGGCTACAAGCAAGTATTATAAATAAATATGAAGGTAAAAGAAAATAGTTAACCGTAAGTAAATATCATGACGTTAGTATATTTCAATCAGTATTTTAAACCTATGCCTTAATTATGTTATGAATTATGAAGGACGCTAAACACACGTCATGCTTCTAAACCCGTAGGTGTTTGGAAAACAAGTTTATTTATAGATTGTGAAGATACGCGCCTACATAGTAAATAGTCTAAACACAGTCTGTATTGATTTAAAAATAGATATCGATTTATGTAATATTATGTCCCTAAAGTTGTTGGTCCAGTTGTTTCGGAAAATTTCACGTATGAATTTCCTTCAAATCGTCATTCACCGAAATATTGAGTTGTTTCTACCTCCGTCAGAAGAAATTTCAACGAAAATTTGAAGGAAATGTGATGTGAAAATTAATCAGCTGAGTTCGACCGGTTAGTGTTGATGTGATGGGAGGCGCATGCGCAGACGTCTAAATTGTGATTCGGCGGGGAACACTGAGTGAAATTTTCAAATTCAAACAAACCAATTCGTATTTGAAATGATGGAAGACGTGATGACATATCAAATTTGAAATGAAAAATATAATTTTTTTCATTTTTTGAAACAACTGGTCTGTTTAGACTTACCGAATTTAATACTTGAAAGCACTATGAAACAATACATAACCTAATATTTACCTTTTCAACGGCAATTTAGAAGGTCGCCCTGGGAACAATTAATTGGAAAACCAACTATTCTGCCGTAGGTCACTTTTGGTGATTTAACAGCGATACTCGGTTTCATGGGGTGAGGTTTATCTAGGTCTTGATAGCGGATGTTTCTGCACACTTACTGTTTGGGCCGGATCGGGAGTGACTGGTTTAGGGAGATCTTTTGACATCTCCAGCAGGACGTTCTTGACACATCGCCTCGCACCGCAATGAGAGGGATGGATTCATGCTTCCGTCACTCCTTGATACAATGACCCTTAAATACCTACCCACCCTTATATCTGCTATCTTCCCAGAACATCGTATTTTTGTCACTCCACACACCATCCTCGAAGATGGCTTAGGAAATTATGTTCATCAGGGCCTCCTATGTAGAGCTAACGTACAAACATATAAACTTGTTTGCATATACGGTGACCGGATAACCCAGAATGAATTCAACTCAACACCTCCTTTAAAAAGTCACTAAAAGAAATAATATATTAAAAAAAATTGGTTAAATAGGTTACGTTAGGTTAGAGTTTGAGATATTTAAAAAAAGATTCATTGCTTTTAATTTTTTTTTTTTTTTTTACATTAGGTCCACACAGGAGGCCCTGAGGAAAATAATTTCCCTCAGGGCCTATGTCATCTTTAGGGATGCTGTGTGGAGGGTATTTTTAAGGAAAGGAAGGAGTGGAAGTTCTGGGAAGGAAAAGGGTATGAGGGTTCGGTAGGAATCTGGGGTTCAGTGTGTCTAGATCCGTCTCCCGCCAAGACCTAGATAAACCTTACCCCCATGAACCCGGGCACCCCTGCTAAGTCACCAAACGTAGCGAACCACTTGGGGTGACCTATGGCAGAGTTGTTGGTTATCCAATAAATGGTTCCCGGGGCAGCGGTACCCATTCCCGCCTCCCAAATTAATGCCTTTTCAAAGAGTTTTTGACTTGATTCTGAGTTATCACGGAATCTGCATATATATACGTGTAAAGTTAACAAGTTTCATGTTAATAATTAATAATCAAAAACAGGTCATCATGAGAAAAAGCTCAAGATTTTTTTTATTTTTCGATGAATTATGTCATATGAGTTAATACATTTAATCAATTCCTTCAATCCTTCACATGTAGAGTGGTAGACACTTTCAGTATCGCCCTGGTGAAAGACCACCATTCAAAAACTCAAGTGCAACGTTTTCATTTTGCGTTGCTTAAAATGGCATTAGCCGTGAATAATAGCTAGATCTGAACAGCTAGGTATTCCCAAAACTTTCTCTTCTACTATCTCCTTCCTATCTTTACTTAACTAACTAATTTACCTTTTAAGAGCGATTGACCAGCGGCTGAGAATAAACTTTAAAAATGCTTGCAACTGGACAGAGAGGTTCCAATGATTATTCCCCGTATCAAATTTTTTAAATTAAAAATTGAATATCGATTTATTTCATTCAAAACTTGCTTTAATATGTACCTACATTCAAGTAAGCAATAAAAATGCTCAAAACGCAAGATGATGAAATATTAAATATATTCTTTTAAGTATTTTTTGATCATAAGTATTTATGATTTTTCAATAATGTCTAAACAAAATAAGTGTATAAAAAAAATTTAAAATATTTTCGTTTAAAATTAATAAAAAAACTGATGTATTTTTGTCACAAACACGTTCTTGGATAAATTTTTTAATGAGTATAATTTATTTCAAATTCTGAAAACTGTGTTGACTAGATTATGTATTGATTTATTTTGTTGTATGATTATATGATTTTAAATTTGTGTTGTTTAATAGAATCTATTGTTTAAAAATTGAACAAATCTGCCAACAACTAACGGTATAACCTTAGTATCTTAAAAATACACTTAGTTTTTCAAAATTTTAAAACTGTGTGTACCAGACAAAATAACAATCTTTCAAAATCAATTTATGTTTTTTTATAAAAAAGATTAAAAATGGACTAATTTCCGGTATTCTCTGTAATACCCTCTTAACTAACTTTTTTGGAGATAGGTATATCGCAATGATAGAAATATTAATAATTAATAGTGAACACCGTGTGGCAGAGGGTGTTCCTCCCAGTCAAGTGTTTGAAGCCAAATGGTTAATGTATGATATCCATGTTCAATGCAGCTCGCACTTGTGGCTCGCCCTGCCATACAAACCTACCATCAACTCTTAACAAGAGACTCTAAACCTAGGCATTACATACTGCAAGTACTGGTTTAATACACCGCCTGTATTCACTAACTTTGAGCCGAGGAAAATATTATGTGATGTATGGCTACATTTTGTTGGGCATGCCTGGTTATAGTAGGAGTCATATAGTTAGTTCTCAGCGTCATAAAATAAGGGCGAGAAACGCTTAGTTTTAAACCTGAATCTGACATTTCTAGAAAAGTCGACGAAGAAATCTTATCAATTAGATATTATTCTTTTAATAATAATAATAATAATTGGACAACTTGTAGAGCGTCGTTTTTGTGAGAAATCACCTCAGGGGCGCTTTAAAATTTGTAATGAATTCTTAGGCTCTATCTAATTTTATTATTTACAAATAGATACAGAAAACAGGCAAGTCATTTCCGATGAACACACTTTGATTAGAAAGTTTATGCTTGGAGGTGATACGACTTTGCACGCGGAGGACACTACATTTAAAACACTGGACATTGCATGATTTTTCATTTGCTTCCCCTACCACTGTTCATATTACATTGATAAGAAGATTATTGCCAAAAATAGAGTTAATATTCACTTTGAAAAACTGGAGAATTTAGGACTTTTTAGGACTGGAGAATTTATACGAAATTACATTTACTAAACTAACCAATACGAATTTGCTTACATTTTTATACAATTAGTTATTTACAATGTAGCGGGTTGTGAGGGTGAAGGTAAAGGTTTTTTTTCGGTTCGAGTCCCAGATGTATTCGTATATTTTTCTGATTTTTCTGTTTCGGATTTTCGATTGACTTTCGCTAATATTATCTTCATTAATTAAAATGTTATAATTTGAGGTTCAACTCATTAAGTTAAAAAGTTAAAAATAAAAATAAAAATGTTTTTTTTTCGCTTTATGGATACGACTGTCTGAAAAGGTGAGTTTTAAGTTTGGCTCTAAATTCCGTATGTGTATTTTTCTTCTGATTGTTGTGCCTTTCAGTAAGTTTTTCAAAACGTTTCTTAAAAAAACTTTAGCTGTATTTTGTGACAAAATCCAAAAAGAGATATTCATCATTTTCCTGCACTCCTTTGGAATATTTACTCCAGGAAGTTAGAACAGTTGTGTTGTATTAATGTACAAATCAAAAGCATAATAATATAAATAATAATAAATCTCGTATTTCGTATGAATAAGGGTGTGAAAGAGGAAATAAAATGTACGATTAATAAATTCACTGCTGCCTTGTTTCTTGGGATGCAGTTTAGTATACAATATGCACCAACTTGACAGCCTGGCTCTGAGGTCATTGCTTCGGAATATTCGGCATTCTGTGAACAATTTGTTGAATCTATTACCCAGGCCCGCGCCTAGGCCGTAGTTGGAAAACATAATGTAAATGTTCATTACAGGGCGTGAAGTGTAAAGAAAGCAAAATAGTTCATCGTTTTTTTGCAAACCCAAATTGTGATGAAATTTCATCCAGTAAGGGTATAATAACCTACTTTTGTGCACAGCGATATCCCCGAGCGATCTTCATCGGTTCTCAAGAAATCGAAGCTTCCTGAAGTATAGACAGTTCATGTTTTTCCTTCGCGATTTTTCATGTTTTATCTAACTTTAAAAGAGTTTTGTTAAAAATGTTACAATTGATACGAACAAAACCCAATTGATTCTGTACTGTACCTGGATTATTCCCATTTTTAGTCCTTGCAATTTATGTTTTTTAATGAAGCATTTGTCCGTACCACCGAAAAGTAATCTTATTGTTTAAATGTCAACATAAACATGATTCTTACAAAATGTGTTTTTACACTCTAGTTATTTGTGATTGAGTACCGTTACTACCAACGTTAACATGCAAATTTAATACTGCAAATTTTCGAAAAATGATTTTGAGCAAACACTGTGTTGGTAAATACAAGTTCATTCGCAAAAGTTACCCATATTATTTATATAATCTAAAGATACCAGTAAAGGTCAACTTTTGTTTTCTAAAGTCATTATAAAGCCATTATTATCATCTATGAATTAAGATTTTCACGGCCAAAAGTATTATCGTGATTAATTTTTAGGTTATTATGCTATTTTCGGCTAACTCCTTATGTAGACGACGTTTCGGAAAGCAGTACTTTGTCCATCCTCAGGGCAGATGTGTAATCTGTCTGAAAAGTATACCAAACAAGGAGGTAACACAACAAGACAAAATAACACAAAAATAAATCGCAATATTGTCAGGTGTATAAATCTGTAACCTGAAAACTTGAAAATTTATTAAATAATAAAAAAATGTAAAAAGAATTTTGCAGCAAAAAATTGCAGGTCGATCACACCGCCCCTTTCTTTTCCCGCCCGTGTGCGGTGCATGCTTTGTGCTTTCCATAGCTGCGGGCCTGCCCTTACCATTTCAAATTTCAAGTGGATAGATTCCATTTCCCTTTGCCCATGGCAGTCGAGGCACGGAAGTACATTACGCACTATGTGCATGCATTACAAATGGTTTTTCTATTGACGTCTTTGATCTACGTCAATTTTTAAGGTTTGACGTTGAGGAAGGCAGTCTGTTGTCTGTTTGGATTTGGCCTCCGACAACAATGTTTCAGTTGATTTTAATCGTGCCTTCCTGCGTTAGGAACGTACCAACTAATAGCCATAAATTGTAGGTATTTATGTCTACTTGTGAGTCATTTTTTGCCTCTTGCTGTTTATCTTATAATTACATAATATCTTGTATTGGGTGATGGCCGTTACTTGAAAATACAGAATTTTTGCCTTGTGCAATAAAATACTGTGTCACCACTGATGGCGATTTAGTTTAGACAGAAGGAAATGAGGGATGAACAGGTGTAGTGGTAAAGGAAGGTGAGAATTTAACCGGGTATTCTGATAATTATCGCTTTGGTGTAAGACCATCATTCAGAAATGAAACGTAAATAAAAACAAGGTTAAAATAGCTTTAACCTTGTTTGGGGGGCAGATCTGAATAGCCGGGTACTTTCTTATCTCACTCTTACCCATCTCCTAACCGTCCCCACTACCTTGAGTCTCACAAAATACCGGAATTGGGAATACCATAGTCTACCAGGTTACAAATGGTTGGGACTCTTCTGAGGTAGGTATTCACAAAAAAAAAAAAATATATATATATTTTTTTTTTGTTACTAAACACAGGTGATTTATTTGAAATTACATTTCGAATCTTATTGGTAGTCTCTAAACATTTTATAGTCTAACTAACTAATTAATCATGACACCGTTTCCCCGCATGGGTAGGCAGAGAGGACGGAGCGCCAAACAACTCGCCCTTGGCAGAACGTTTACTTTCATACATCGTAATACACATAGTACCTGCTCTTATTTTCTACTTCTTATCTCTACTCTTGTACAAAACTCAAAGTTATAGCAAATAAATTAACGCCATGTACGCTTTGAAATTTGTTCTCCACACTCAACTATATAGGTCAAAGACACTATATTCAGCATGTAACGTCAATTTCCTCGTAATTATCTTATAAATAATATTGATTTAATTTATTTTTTTTAATATATTTTCATATCTTCATTGAGATTTTTTTTAATGTCGGACCACTTCAAGAAAACCCATTCGCCGCAAAAACTAGGGACCGGTGCACTCACTCCAGAGTGTAAATATTTTGGGATATTATTCGTCGTCCCGTCTGGCCCCGCCGGATTGTAGCATCACATCGTTATTTCGGTTCCAACAGCCGAGAGGGGTCGACGATCTTTACCTTACCCCACCCCCTCACCCTCCTCCACTCCCAACCCCACCCAATTACTCCCAACTCCTAGACCACCCGCTCGTCCTCGTCCTCAGAAAGATAACTAAATCACACCAAAAACCTAGCAGATACCCTAAATCCATGACCATGCTATTATAAAAATGTTCGGGCACTAGACAAAGTGATTTTGTAGTTGAACCCTAACTTGAGAGCAAATCGTAAAACTGCATGTATATCACAAGTCGACAGGATTTTTTTTCTTGTAGGTTAAATAGAGGCACCACGTCAGCAAGGGATGTTAAATCTATGTACGTCAATGTAAAGTAAGAGGAAAAAATTTGACATTTTGTTAAAAATTCATTACGACAAAAAAAAAATTGTAGTCTATCCAAAAAGTATTTTTGAGTAACTTTTTATTCATTATTATCTGAAGAGTGAAACTTTGAAAACAAAGAAAGGATATATTATATAGAATCAAAATATAGATTTTAAACATATTCAGCCAAAAGTAAAAAGGATAAAGTCATTACTATCTAGCTTTATTACAGTGTTATACAAAAGATAAGCTTTTTTAATGGAGGACCATGATTTTATGTGTTATTTCCCTAAGACAGTGAAATAAAGTTTTCAGTCTCCATCCGAAAGGAGCATTGAACCGCAATTCCAATGAATGTTGCCTTTTTTGCTCCTAGCTTGGAATTTTGTTTACAAGGATAAGTTTAAACAATGCGGAAACGCGTAGCTTCGTTAATTCCTAGATTTTTGCAATGAAATTGCCACATCTAAATATTAACGGAGCAAGAAATCTAATGCGAAAAATTTTCAAGATAATATTTAATCTACGCAGTTTAAACTAGATATGTTTTTCGTAGCTCTTTATGAAACCCAACTTACGATAATAATATTCTATTAGATATTATTATATCAATATTTTTGCATGAGTTTTTTGAAAAAATGTTTGCTGGAAGGTATTGTGCAAATAGTGGAAAGCAGCAATGTGGTTCTATTGTTAATGCTATACACTACACATGAGTCATTTCAGGAAATAGACAAAAAAATTACATTATCGAAGAAGAAGATAACACTAATAATCTAAATGAAAATATGAAAATGATCAAGACACAGAAAAATACAAGATAACGGTCTCCTCTACCAATTCGGCTATTGCCACCAATTATTTAAACGTCCCGATAAGACGAGAGGTTCTGTGTTCGAGTCCCAGTTGCTTCTTCTTCAAAATTTATAAAAAGAGAGTTGTTCTTATAAAAAAATATATACATATGTTTTACAATTACGCTATTAGAATGGAGAAGGGCTGTTATCATGCCGCTATACAAAGGTAAAGGGTCACGTATGGAATGTGGGAACCATAGGGCTATTAGCCTGCTGAGTTCAGTAGGCAAGCTATATGGTAGAATTAAAATTGAAACGGTAAAAATTAAAACAAATGATAAAAAATGGGATGTGCAAGGTTTTTTATGAGGGGAAGAGTGCATGGACCACATCTTCTCATTGCGAATGCTCAGTGAGAAGTTTCTGTCAAAAACCCGAAACTCTTCTGTACCTTTGTAGATCTACAAAAAGCATACAAACTAGTCGATGGAAGGTGTTGTCCAAGTATGGAGTGAATACAAATCTTATACACGCAATTAGGTCTCTATATGAGGGAAGTGTTGCATGTGTGAGGGTGAACGGTGGTTTTACGGGGTGGTTTGATATCACAAAAGTTGACAAGGCTGCGTAATGTCACCGTGGTTATTCAATCTATACATGGATAATTGTATGCAAAAATTGAAAGAAGTACGGTTAGGCGCGAAATTGAGTAATCTGAAAGTAGGTTGCATGTTGTATATGATGATGCGGTGCTGATTTCTAACAGTATGGAAGATCTACAGTTGCTCGTGTCAACGAAGTATGTATGAAGAATGAGTCAATGATGAATGTAAGTAGGTCTAAAGTTATGGTGTTTGAAAGAGAGAGTACGAAAACAGTGATCAATATAGTTGTGAACTCATCCGTTGTAAATGCATCCGTTAATGGAGGACTGATTGCCGTTGGCGCCAACAAAAAGCTGTCCAAAGAAGCGAAGCTAGCAGTCCACAATGGAGTGCTTGTACCTACCCTGATGTATGGCAGTTAGGCATGGAACTGGCAGAGGAAGGATGAAAGTGGACTGAATGCTGTTGAAATGAGATCTCTGAGGCGTATGTGTGGTAAAACCACGTATGATCGTGTGAGAAATGTGGAGATCCGAAAAGATTGCAAGGCTGATGCGTAATGAGTAAAATTAAGAAAGGGACCCTCAGATAGTTTGGGCATGTAGAGCAAATAAACGTAGAAAGGAGCGTAAGGAGAATATATTATGATGCAAGTGTGAATGGTTTAAGAAGTAGGGGACGTTCGAGGAAGACATGGCACGATCAAGTGAATCAGATACTTGAGTCGGGCCATGTCAAGAGTCAGAAAAATAGAAGAGTGTGTATGAGACGATGTATGAATAGGAATGAGGCAAAGAGTGTGTGCCAAGACCGAGTTGTTTGTGGTCCGTCCTCTCTGCCTACCATTGAATTATTGTACCAGCAAGTTTGCCGTCTCAAAGGCAATGTTGTTTTATAATTAGTACCTACAATATATTTAATGAGGTCAGTTAAAACTGATACTAAATGAAAAAAAATGACTGAATTCCATAAAACCTGAAAAAAGTTAGCAGGAAATGACGACTGTCAAAGAAATAGTTTTTCTCCATCGAAATGGCAATTAAAATGTTTACCATCGTGGCGTGTAGTTATAAAAGCTAAACAACTGTGAAATAAAATATTAAAAGATAATGTTAAATAACCCACAATTGAATTTATCAGCAATATATCAGAATAATATTAAAATCCTATATAGGAAAAACTTTTTTAACAACCACCTTTTACTTATATCTAAAAATGAACGAAAAGATGCATGAATTTCGGGTTTAATTTAATCGGGTTTAATTTCTGACTTATCCCTTTGTTTTTGCAGTATTTTAAAATTTAATTACTTCATGATTTTATATAATTGAGCTAGAACTCCTACACCAAACCCAAGGGCTTTGACTCTTTATGATGAGAAAGTACTACTTTTATGTTCCTTTATAAAACTGTATAACCTGTAAAAATTGTATATTCATTGTAAAAAACATACACATATAATAAAAATAATGATAATTTTTTTTGTTAATTTGGCCAATTAACAAAAAAATTGTTCGGAATGTGGATTTTTTGGTGAGGTCGGTTCTTGACTTGGGGACCGGACAACTCAACAATGTGCAACTTCATTTTCCTTTGGAAAGTCGTTAAAAGTGTTGAAAAAACTGGGTTATATAGGTTATGAGATATTAAAAAAAATCGTCACTTTAATTGACTTTTCGAAAACCTTACCCTTGTATATTAATGTTTTTATTGGTCATAGAGCAATCCATGTAACTGTTGACCATCCGTGTGATGGCTGATAAAACGCAAAGATGGCCTGTCATAACTACAACCGCCATTCAGTAGTGTCAGTGTCAGTATCGCCTGGGCTGGGTTCGCAATGGACAACAGGCAGAGGGACACATCGGGTACTAGGCTGGGTGTGGCGAAAGCTAACCAAGTGGAGATCCTCCGCCGCCAGTCCCTTATAAAAGTCACAAAATTGTTACACTTCCTATTGCCACGCTAAACGATAAATTATATGGGAACCCTATTTGCAACGGGCATTGAATTGAAGTTTAAGTAGGTAGCTTTATTATGTCGCATATAACATAGTAACATCTAAAAATAATTATGTTGACACGTTAAAAGGTAGATACATATAGGGTCGATGAATGTACGCTACGCTACGCCCAACCACACATTTTCTGTGAAAAATATGCTTCTGATTGTGATTCTGAGCATCTTTTTCCGTAGAAAATGTATGGTTGCTAAGTAGTCCAGAAATTGTTAGGCGTAGCGTAGCCTATGTACGTCGACCCAGTATGTACTTACCTTTAAAGTTAGCCGAAACAATTCTATCAAAATATATACATATTTTAAATTCATTTACATTTTAGCAGCATACTCTTTATACAAATAAAAACCACAAATGAATTTTGGCCGCCACATTTTGGCACATATGGCTGTAGAATTTAAGCGTTCACACATGTTGTTTACAAACAGTAAAAAACAACGCGCGGATTTTTTTTCTAGTTAGGTACCCGCACCATACATTCATGTCAGTATTGCCAACGCGAAAGTCACTCCCCCTTGCATAGATGCGGCCAAATATAGAATGGGAACTATTAAGGCCTAGAATGGTACCTAAATTAGGTACCCACTATAAACGAAGCATTGCTCTCCCACGCCAATTAAAATCAAAGACAACAAAAAGAGGCGACGTTTTTTTTTACTCTCCCAATTGTGATTTGTGTCACGAATGCAAGCGTGATGTTCAGTTAATAAAATTATTGACATCTGCAATTTCGTTCAAGATTTTAAAGACGCTTGATAAACTAAATGCATATTTTTTTTATATTTTCACCTACGGGAATTAAGTTACTTCCTAATTGTTTATATTGCAACACGTGGCTAGGGAAATGAAAATTTCGTATTATTTTTCGGCATAATTGGCGTTATTGTATGCTAAATTCGCGCTATGTTTTGGTGAAATTCGAGTTATTTCGCAACAAAAGTTGGCGGAACGTTTTTTTTTTTCAAAATCGAAAAATGAATAACAATCAATTTTATGGCTATTTAAGCTTGTACATTCATGGCGGGTTATAAAAAAATCGCCTGAAAATTACGAAAATTCGAGAGAATTTGACCAAAAATTGCAAATTGTACTTGATTTTCGTGAAAATGGCAAAAATTTATCGCTAAAGAAATGACGAATTTCGCGAACAAATTCGGGTAACGGCAAAAACTTGAATTTTATTTGTGTTTTTTTTATGTGAATACCTCACAACAGTTCCCGTCTGGAGCCAGTGAGACTACGGCATCCCCAATTCGGGCTGAAGTTACGTGGGGAGGAAAAGAAGATGGTAAGATAAGACTAAAGAGGGAAAATACCTGGCTATTGAGGAAGTTTAGGATGTACCTGACTCGTTTAAATCTCAATTATCATAGCTTAGCCATTTCATGATCGTTCGAAAAAAATCGTTCCGAATGGTGGTCTCTCACAAAATGAGAGTAGATATATTTTACTTCTGAATCATTGGTGATTGAATTACTACGGTAAAGGTAATATGGAATAGCAAAATATACAGACGTATACTATATTAGATTTCAAATCAATAAATTAAATTAAAAAAACTGCATCTATTGGTGATGGCATGTCCTGGCAAAAAAACTCTCACAGTTCAACGGCTGGCATGTTCTTGGTTACCTACTATGAGCGTAATACAAAAGCTATCTAAAGGAGCATATTGGATTTCTGACATAACTCTTCATAACCGTTGTTTTATTCCCGACAGATAAGCATTCTATGAAAACCCTCACGTGAAGGGCAAAAAATGAAATTGCATCCAATGTGCCAAGTTATCGCTCCAAGACGGACAAAGCAGGATTTATTGAATGGTGTCAGATAGGCACAAAGGGACGTCAGTTTATTTTCGTTTAGTGCACAATATTGCAGTGGCGAGAATAAACCCTTTTTCCTTTAAATTAAAGTGATATTCTGAGAAAAAAATTCTCTTTCGAAATTTCTACTAGAATTAAGTTATATTTTGCGTAAAAAATTGTTTCCGATTCCTTTGAGAATTTGCAAGAGTACCTACCTAGTTAACATTTTTTTTTTTGAGAAAAATAAAAGTTTCACGAGCTGTCATTCCAAAAAATGCTAGTTATTTTTTTTTATTAGTTCCACACAGGAGGCACTGAGGAAAATTATTTCCCTAAGGGGCCTCTGGCATCTTTGGGGAAACAGTGTGAAGGATATTTTATAGGAAAGGAAGGAGAGGAAGTTCTGCGAAGGAAAATGTATGACGGGTGAGTGGGAATTTAAGGTTCAGTGTGTCCTGGTCGTCCCCCACGAAGACATAGACAAACCTCACCCCCATGAACCCGGGAATCCCTTCTAATTCACCAAACGTAGCGAACCACTTGGGGTGACCTAAGGCAGAGCTTTTGTTCATCTATTAATAACTGACCGCCTGCACAAAAAATAATGTAAAGAATAATATCAAAGGACACATATCAGCACTTTTCAACAATTTTAGCAAATTTGTTGAGGTTGTATGCACCGAAATAGAAAATGATGTCTATTTCAATGTTAAGTCGTTCCTAAATACGAAATACTTTAGTTTACTAAAAGCAAGAGTCAGAAGCTTGACACACTTAACTTTGCAATCAGTGACTAATCTAGATTTTGTAGAGACGAAAACATATAATTTTCTTTAATCTTTTGTTTACCTGATCCTGTGGTTGAAGAGTAAATTGTCTAACTTTACAGGTAAATCATTTTAAAGATGACAAGTTTAAATGTTTATCAAAAGTTTTTTTTAAGTTTTCAAACTTGTTTGAAACACACGCCCGCAGTCCCTTCTTACCCCACAAATGCCCAAAGAAACTTGGTGCATAGCTGCATTTAAATTCAGACTCGCGATTCAATTCAACAATGTTCCTTTAATGTTGTTTTGTCCCATTCTTCAGCTTTGTAACAATAACAAAATTATAATTAAAATGAACTTATTTTTTTACCCATCCAGTGCATCTAACTGAGAATTATTTGACTATTCCCTAGGGCATGGTTAGGTTATGTTATTGTTATTACACTTATTACTTTCCCGTGATTTTTCACAAAAAATAAATAACAATATAAAACGACAAAACAAATGCTATCTTAAGCTAGGTTTTTTATAGTTAGTATCTTCTTTAAATATGTATCTAATAATCATGATAGTTATATAATTTATGGAGCGTAACTACTTGCAAATAATTTATTTTAATTTGTTTTAATATGTAATATTCCACGAGTCGTCTTATTCTGCAAAACATTCTATGTCCGGTGGACGATTTCTTCACAGATCATTGCCTTCCTTAAGGGTAGACGCGGGTGTGAAGCGGAGGAGGGAAGGGGCAACCCTTGCCCAGTTGAAGGCTTTCTCCTCAATCCTACCCTTTTACAGCGGGATCAGCCGTTTTTCGGTTTCACGCCCCATTATGGGATTGTCATAATATCCAATATTGGCCATGTGAATTGATGCGAATATTGTTTGGTATTACATTCAAGGTAGCGACATACTCGCAGCTCACATCAAAAAGTTATTTATAACACAATAGCGCTCGCCATACAATCCCATGAGACCCGCCAGACGTAAAAAGATGATGCGCTGTGATCGCGGTTTGAATCTTCGCTAATCGGAATTATTTTTCGTATTCGCTACAGTGGCGGTATCAGAAAAGTTATGCGACCCCCTCTCTACGGTAAACAGGAGAGGGGGTCATTTTTAATACACGGAGCATGCACGGAGCTGTCAAGTTAACATATCCAGTACAAAGAAATGATATTCTCTCGACCGCTTCCGATTTCAACTGACCCCTTCTCCTGCCGTAGGAAGGAATATTTTATAACGTAGTGTGTCGGTAGAAAAGATACTTATAACGCAGTATCTTTTTGATGTGAACTTCGCGTTTGTCGCCCGCTTCATGGCGAAGGGATGAACACAGAACACATGGTGTGCATTAATGTCAGTTAGGGGTTTGTTTGTTGACTTTTCAATGGGACTCGCTTGCAATTTGTGCTACTGACGAGGGTGTTTAGGGTTGTTTTATGTTTTATTACTTCGGTCTTTTCGTTTATCTCTTATTTCTCAATTTTCTTAATCTATTTTTTTATGGTCAAATCCATTCGGAAACTGATTAGCAACTAGTCATTAAAACCTTTTGTTTACCTACTTTATTTTACTACCATATTTTTCTTTATGTATGCTGAAAATTCTTGTTTATTTATGGTATTTTTTTGCTACATAACTAAACAATTAAATTAAGTTAACTGACCTTCTAGCTTGATAACCCGGGGTTTCCGCTGAGATTTGGACTTAAATATTTTTTTTTTCCAAGTAAATCGATTTTAACCTAAGAATTTAAACATTGTACAAATAAAAATAGAGTAGGATAAATAAAATCATTTAAATAAGTCATATAAATGTAGCATAACCACAGTTTGATAATGGCTTTGAAAGTGGAAACAGTAATGAAAACCAAAAATCTTTCAGGACATCATTAAATTTGATTAACTTCAAATTAAAAAATAAATATATAACGAACAAGCAATTATTTAATTTTTTGAGTAAATTGATATTTTAGAGTGGACAAAATGTAGTGATCTGAAAACAACCTCGTTTAGATCTAGAAATAAAATACGTTAACATATGATACAACAGAGAGTTTTTGTTGTCTCTTACAATTCAATTTCTCCATAATAGTTGAGATTTGCAACCATAAATCTTCTTCCTAGGGTTATTCCGTCATTATATAACGTTAAAAAGGGTTAAATGATTAATTTATAAAATATATATATGTTCAGTTATTGCACAGGTATCTACTATTTTATCCACAATATAGTTTTTTAATTCATTTGACAATATGTACATAAGTCATTCCAACTGTCAATTTACATCGACAGAATAAAAAAAGCCTATGATTATATGTCAATTTATGCGTAGCAAATGTACCGGCTAATATCAATCAATAAATACACGAATAGAGCACACGCATACACGAGAAGTACGTCGATGTACACTCTAAAAAGCTCGCCCTAATAGCAAATGTCCCTTAATTATGTATTCTGTTGGATTCGTCCACTTTCCCGCTCCTGGGAAAATTGCCAAAACGCCATTAGACATTAGAGCGCTTTTCTTTTGATAAATTGATGCCCGATACGCGGCCGTAATTATCGACGAGTTCGATTCAGGTGATGGGAAATATGTTTTGTACATACTCAACTACACGCTGAACAAATTGCAGAAGAACTTTTATTAATATTTAACTTATTTAAAATATATATATATATATATATATATATATATATATTTAATTCTAAACATAAAATCCTCGTAAATTCTTCAACATTCGAGCATCCTTCATCATGAGTAGCAGCTCTTTTCTCTATTAATAGGATATGTAACATTCGACTATCCTTTATCCTTAGTAGCTCTATGCTCTTTCAATAACAAATGACAAAATTTGAGCATCTTTAACATGAGTAGCTCTACCCTCTTTTAGTTGGGAATGACAACATTCGAGCATCCAATGGGAAAGACAACAATTTCAGGATTCCATTATCTTATAAAAAATAAATAAAAATTATAAACTTGACAGTCATAATATTCGTAGCTATTAAACGAGGAAAGAAAAAAGTGCAGTTTATTTACAGATATAAAAAACTATAAAATAAGGAATGCATTATGTAATGACTGGGTACATATCTTCGGATTAAATATAATATATCCGTGGGAGTAGATTTAAAACCACGCGGGGCATGTAACCTGATACCATAGATACATGCAACTCCCACAAGCAAATGCATTCGAATCCTAAATCCTTTTACATCAACTTTTTATACAAATTATTTTTAGGTATTTCAACGAAAAGCTCTCAATTGTTTGGTCAGTCGGTGGCTCCCAGTGGTGTCGCTGAAAATGTCCTGCGCCCTACAAAAAGCACACGCACTTTGTAGTGAAATCGCCCACTGCGTATCGACCTGCGATGGACAGCGATAAGCCACCCTCCTACCCCCTTCCCCTTCTGCCATCTACCAATTCCACCTGCCTCCCACATCACCCCACCATCTGTACCCCCCTACTACCCACCCCACCCACTACACTCCTCACAAGTATAAAGGACTACGAGGAACTGAAAACTGCGCAATATTACAATCATCACAATGTATTACATATTTTAGGTGGAAGTCAATTTTCGTGTCAATAGAATATCCTCCCCTCTGAAAAACTATGTATTACTATTTTCTTATTTTTTCAATAATTCTGTTAAAAATAAAATGTTAATGCTCTTCCCATGGTCAGTACAATCCGTACGGACAATATTTTACCCTATGATTGTGGCTGATGGAAGCCACCGCAGATAATTTGAAATATTTGGTATACATTGAAATATTATCGTAATCAACTGATGTACTTGTCCAACTGTAGAATTTGAATTTCGAATAACTGTAGCCTTATATATTTTTATAATTGTATTTTAAGTTTGTGTAATATTTGGTATTCAATTGAAATGTTATTGTTATCAACTGATGTACTGCCCAACTGTAGAATTTGTATTTCGAATAACTGTAGCCTTATATTATATTTTTATAATCGTATTTTAAGTTTGTGTAATATTTGGTATTCATTGAAATGTTATTGTTATCAACTGATGTACTGTCTAACTGTAGAATTTGTATTTCGAATAACTGTAGCCTTATATTATATTTTTATAATCGTATTTTAAGTTTGTGTAATATTTGGTATTCATTGAAATGTTATTGTTATCAACTGATGTACTGTCTAACTGTAGAATTTGTATTTCGAATAACTGTAGCCTTATATATTTTTATAATTTTATTTTAAGTTTCATTCATATATTTAACTTCCATATATATAAAAATGATTCCCGATTTCCCTTGGTCACGCCACAACCTCAGAACGACTTTACCTATTTCATTAGTCTGTTTTTCTAAGTTTTATAATACTTTGTAGAAGGTTCTTACGGAAAGACAAATTAAGAATTCGCCCGGAAATTCGGAAAATTTCAGAAAACTTAATGACTATTTTAACTTCGTATATACGTTTGACAGTTAGCGCGTTTGATATATTTAAAGATATTTCCTATAGTATTCATCCGATTGCGATAAAAAATTGGTGAGTTGTTGTGGACATGCCAGTGAAGGTTTCTATATAGCAATATTTCTATATTGGTGGGTTCTGGAGTTATGAAATTTGCAAAAAAAATTGCAATAGGGCACACGCGAGTTGTTTAAAAAATGAATGTATTTTATGGAGTTTAGCGGCAGGGAAAAGAGGCGGGAGGGGGGGGGGTATTTGGGAGGGGTGGAACGAAATGAAGGAGGCCTTATCCTTAGGAAGGAGGACGAGGGAGGGAGAAGGTGGATAAGGTGGAAGGGGAATTCGTGAAGTGGGACAGCGGGAGAGGGAAAAGGGAATGCGGGGAAGGTAAAAAGGGAATGCGGGAGGGGAAGAGGGTGAGCGTGGGGAAGAGGTGGCGGAAGGGTTATTGGGACGAATGGGAAAGGACACGCAGGGAGAAACAATTTCTTTATTTAAGTGGCATTTCAACGTACGCTGGGTATCAGATAGTATATTATATAAAAAAAATTATAATTAAAGCTCTCACCTTGCTGGCTTATGTTTTACTTCTTTATAAAATTTTGTGATTAAATAAATAAATTAATGCATGTTTTTATTACTGCAAATACGTCCTTAGGTTTCGGGTACTTGTGTTCCGTCGCATCCAGCCGATTCTTAAGAGAAGCGCGACGCGTTTGTCCTCCACAATACACAGAACGAAAGGCATTTTCAGACCATTTCTGGTTGATTGATCAAATTTCTAGCATTAGTGAAATAATAAATTTTTAGCTATATTCATTATCAAATCAACAAAACACAATTACAAATAAGAAATGTCAAATTCGAAGACAGAAAATAAATAGTAGGTAGATACTTATAAAATAAGATTTTAAAATCTTTCAAATTAAGACCTATTGTATGTACGTAATTCATAATTTTGAAAAATAATTGTCCTTCTAGGAGTATCGTATTGAAAACCCTTCATTAAATTCAAATATTTTTTTATATCGTTGTTTCCATTTTTTTTTTGTATTTTAAATCATGTTTTCGATTATAGAATTTGTAGAAATTATGTTTTAGATAGTAAATCTAGATAAGCTTTAGATGTAGCGTGAGATATCACTAATTCGATAGTTTTTCCATTATATTATTATTGGTCGTATGGCACAGCAAAATTTGTCAGCATTAAAATCAATCCCTCTGGAAAATTGATTCATTTTTTAAAAATATTTATTTTAGATATTGGTACTGATTTTCTAATGTATTGGGAACTAATTTTTTATTGGCTTTTCAAGGATTTTACATGGTAATATATAGATATACCTATCAATAGTGTTATGCAACTTTTCTTTTAAACAAAATATATAAACTGTTTCAGTAAAAATCTTTATTATTCATTTTGTGTTCACTTGAAGATGTCAACTGAATCGCCATAACTATTTACCTCCATTAGTTTTCTGAGCAATGAAGAAAACATTTAATATCATCCAAAGATAATCAATTGTATGTACCTACCTAAGGTAAAGTGTTTTTTTTTAGGTACCTACGCAAAATAACGTTTAAACGCAGTCTGATACTTTGAATATTCCAGAAGTAGAGTTTCCATTCCGTTAAATAATTTTATGGTTGGAATCTAAAACGCATCCGTATCTCGAAATAATCACGCGCAAGTTCTTATTACCATTACTAAAATAAGCTGGCGGGTAAGAGATAAATTGTAAAAAATGTGACACGTAGGTAAACATATTCAAGCTCGCCGGCTTTCTCCGGCACCGATCCGGGGTGGAGGCACTGGAATATGGCAGACTGGTTGGCCTTGGCCTGGGAACCTCACCCCACCCCAACCACCCCACCCTCAACACAGCCTCCCACCTCCCACACAACCCACTGGACCAGTCAAGCCTCTAACCGCAACCTAGAAGATTCTAATACCCACCTGTGACAAGAAATTCAGGTAATTTGAAAGCCCGGGTTAGAAGATATCCACCAATTTCCCCAGACAGTCCACAAGAGAGCTTTATTTTGTAGAGTGCCCAGATACTGATTGTAGAAGGGTTTCAAATACAACCTGAAAGTTAGGCCACGGATTAAACTTTACAGGTTAATTTAATGACCGGAATAGAAAATGGAAAAGAATGTTCAGATCACTGATATGGGATGAACACCCCTTTTTACAGACACTTCCAAACCTATTTAAACATTGTACAAGTGAAAACGTAAGCTTAGAAAGGCTAGAGACGTTGAACTATTTAATGAGCTGGTAGTAGAAAGATACATTGTAATATTGAAAAGATTTCAAAGGGTGGAAAGTTCTTGAAAGAAGCTTTTTAACTTGTGTCTCGTTAGTAGTAGATGTGCTGTAGAATTTTATTTATCCTTCTCGAACATTCTGGCGACAAATTAACGTAGGTACGTTGTAATATTATGTTTGCCGTGATCTCATATTCAAATTCAGCCGTGGGGAGGCCGAGAATTGAGGTCAGATGCAGTCGCAGCCTCTCAGTGCATGTGCATTGGAAATATGTGCAGCAGGAAATAGTACCGTTGGAATCTTTGTTACTACGGTTATTACACACATAAATTTGGTACTAATGCTTTTGTCCGTGGTCAAAATAAATGCGCTAGGCTTTGAAAATAACGAAGGAGATTATGTGCGCTTGAATATTTTTGTTGCTAGGTAGATAATTGTGATTAGGTATGTTTCGGAACATCTGGATTCTATGCGAGATATTAAAGATTATGTACGCTTGGATAACACGATATAAGAGTTGTAGTAGAAAATTAAAACTAAGTTTTAACGGAATTTCGGGATTAAAATAACTTTCACAGCTTTTCTGCGTGGAGTTCCAGGTCAAATTTATTATGGTGATCTCGAGATATCTTTCATATAAAGGAGTTTTGAAGCTGTGAATTACCTATTCATTCATTTAAAAAAATATATATATATATATATATATATATATTTATTCACAATTAAACCCGCTAAACTACTTATGTAGTTTGTCAGCGGGGACATAGAGACAACATTTTATACAATTATAATATGATACAATTTAAATGGTATATGATGATACATAAGGCGTGAAAGATGGATCGGCCATATAATACGACAAGAAGGCCTCTTGCATGCCATAATGGAGGGTATGACCGAGGGGACCAACTCTAGGGGACGCCCACGCCGAGAGTATGCTGGTGGACATGCGCTGCTCATCATACGCAGACTTCAAAAGAGCCGCACAAGACAGGGAAGAATGGAAGAGAAAAATAGAGGAAATTGCTGCAAACCAATCCCAGGATTGAAACCAGAGAGAGAGAGAGAGATGATATGTAAATACATAAGTTGGTTAAATTACAGAAAAGTTTACTTACATAAATAGCAGCATAAGCCTTATACATATAAAAAGCAAGTAAAAATAAATGTATGAACAAATTAGTATAATCATTAATTATATCAATAGTTTCATAGATAAAGGTAGGTATTTCAGGTATTACAAAATAATTATTTTTCCATTTCCTAAGAATGTGAATTCCATTTTGGAATACAGGGACTTCAGTGGGGCATCAGTATAAATCATTATTATCCAATAGCCATAACATGTAGATATGAAACTTGATCTGGGGTGCGAGCATGGTCCATCGATATAACCCTATATCTATACTACATTGACAAAATCCGTCATCTTTGGTCACTTATCAATATGTGCTAGCACAGTCACCTATTGATAAGACATAATCCAACCGACGATTGACAAAAGCTCGCCAAATCGTATGCGATCTTGGCTGTGACCCTAGCACGGTCCATCGATAAAACCCAAGTATAGATATGAAATTCATTAAATTCGTTGTCTATGGTCAGTTAGCAATAATTGCGAGCACAGTGAAAAGATTATTCCGTTAGTCGGTAGATAAAGGTCACTGATTTTAGCGCGGCTTCCGTAGTGTCAGATAAGATATCAATATGCAGTTTTATTTAAATAATGTCGTTCGTTATGCAAGTTAACTGACTTATTAATCAATGGAGGTTAACCTAAAAACCTCCTAGTATTTAAAGAAATCGTATATGCGACCCATAAACTTACATGCATTCATTTAAGACGAGATCAATTTATTCATTTTAGCTTCGAGATACGAACTTTGATAAAATATGTCTTTGGATCGTATCAACTATTTAACTCCCGGAGATCGCAAAAAGAAAATGCGAAGCGCCGATGTATATTAAAGTTAGTATTTCAATTTGAAATTGTCAATTTATTAGTATTTTTTAATTTTTAAATATCTCATTTGAAATTTAGTAACGTAAATCCATCAAAAAGGTGCCAGTGTTGCCATCTTATACCGACTTAGTATTTTTTTCCTTCCGATATCGGTTTCTTTAGCAACGGTGAAAGCGTGCTAGGACATTCGATATAAACTGTCGGAACGGTATAATACAACGGAAGATGTAAATCACGGGTGTAAATGTTCGAAGGATGATATTTCAAAGTTCTAACTGTATATGGGGCTAAATATTACTTCGTAAAAATATAATGAACTATTTATTAGCGAGATCACCCAAAAAAGTTGATTATTTATATTGTTAACATTACTCAAAGCAGCATCCAAAAAAGGAGTGCATTTTTCTTCGCCCATTTTGTTTCAAAATCCCGCGCTTTGTCGAGTCTGTAGAAATGACGCGTTGGCTCATTGTAAGTGGAGTGGTTCTAAAAGTTTATTTTAATGTTTTTGAAATGTGGATTTGTGTTTTTATACCTGAATTGAAAGTTTGCTCTTCTATTTTTACATTTAGTTTTGTATGCATGTGTCAGATCCTGCTACTCAAATTGCTGGAGAAAAATTAAATGAAATTCGAGTTCTTATCAATTACAATGGATACATTTTTAAGGACTCAGTGGTGCCGTATGAAAATCTATGCTTGACGAGAGCATTATAGAGTTCAAAGGATGTCTTAAGTTTAAGGAGTATATTCCATCCAAACGCCAACGATTTTGAATAAAAATATTTGTTTTGTGCAACGTGCAGACGGTTATATTTTAGATGTAATTATTTATTGTGGTGAAGTGATGGATGTTACTGACGAACAATGTCTTGGGGCTTCCGGAGCTGTTGTCACCACTATATTAAAAGACTAGGTAGGTAAAGGCCACAAATTGTATGTAGATAATTGGTACACTAATAAAATATCATTTAAATTTCTGCATGACTACCAAACCTACGTATGTGGAACAGTTCGAAAAAACCGTAAAAACATATCAAAATTCAATAAATCGAAGAAGGGGTAAATTGCCTCACATTATTCTGGTTCACTGATAGTATTAAAATGGCACGACAAAGGATAAATGCGTATTTTAACAACGCTTCACGATGATACAGTTTCTCCAACAGGGAAAATAAATTTTAGAAGAGGAGAAATAATTTCAAATCCAAATTGTATCGAAGATTATAACAAAAATATGGGCTTAAGAGATAAATCGGATATAACTAGTGTAAATGCCCTACGAAAATCAATTAAGTGGTACAAAAAAGTTTTCTTTCATCCTACATTTTAATATTTACCGAATTCATACATAATGCCCAAAACCGTTAGTTCAAAAGATATTAGTTTTCCTGATTATCAATTAAGTATATGTTATAAGACAATTATTAGAAAAATATCATATTTCGTCGCACCCTGAAGTTGGTCCACGTGCGTCACAAGATGTTCCATTACGGTTATCTGCCAAAATGCTGGCTAAACATATGCCGTGACCTATACCCGCAACGGATAAAAAACAAAAAGCTGTAATGTTTGCTCAAACAAAAAACAAGAAAAATGATAAAATATATTTGTGGTGAATATAACCTGCCGTTACGTATTTGTCCATCTCAACGAAATTCCATGAGAAAAAAGAATAATAATTTCAAATCTTTTGTAAATAAAAAAAAAACTCCAATAAATGTGAAAACAGTTGGAGAATCGTTCGTTGCCTATTGCCCGTTCGTGCTAGCCGATTGTCCGAAATGTAATAATAATGTTGTTTATTATGCTCACTTCAAATATTCTGTGTTTGTTATGTACCTAAATCGATCTTTAAAATATATCAAAACGGAAATTTGATGATTTTCATTTTGTTGTTAATGTATACTAACCGCTAAGGTTTGAATAAAATAATTTGACATTTGACACAATATGTTTGACGTTTTATGTACATAGACAACATAGAAAATCTTTCCAGTGTTGCTAGCGTGTTTTACCAAACCTTTATCTACCCAATGTCAGTCGGTATAATATTATCGGTAGTTGCCTATGTCTATTCGATATTGTAAAGTTATCGATTTCATTGTGCTAGCACTCCTGGGGTGCTAGCATAGTCCATCGATAAGGATCGGTAGGATAATTGTCGGTAACTTCTCATCGTTCCCTAGAACAACTGCAGATCGCAAACGAATAGGTGACAGTTCACAATGACTAAGTGTCCCTAATATATTCGATATCAACTGTTGTTTGTACGTTAGCGATCTGCAGTTGTCCTATGGAACGATGAGAAGTTACTGACAATTATCCTACCGATCCTTATCGATGGACTATGCTAGCACCCCTGAAATAAACTTGCATTGTGCGACGATAAAAGTTTACTCGGAGACTATCCATGTTCGCTTTCTGTTGTTCTTTTTTCACCGTGGTTCCAACCTTACAGCCGACAACCAAAGTGCTGTTTATAGTTATGCGTTTTTGCTTTGTTTACATTTTCTGTCTTTAGACATTCCTGTCGTGACTTTGACATTAGCTTTTCGGTCTTTCCGGAGATTTCTCAACTCAACAAGTAACTATACAATAAGATGCTTCTGATTTAATCTATATTGCTTTCGTGGGGGAACACGCTTCTACTCCACAATTTGGGAAGCGTATATGGGTACCGCCACCCTGCTGTAGGTAACCCCAAGTGGAAAGCTACATTAGCAGGAGTACCCGGGTTCAGTGGGTGCTGTTTGTACAGGTCTTGTCGCGGATGCGTCTGCTCACCTAATGTGTGGCTAGCCGGATTGGAAGAGACTGCCATTTTCCTTCCCCGATCCTGCTCTTCTTCCTTTCTTTCAAAATACCCTCTAAACAGAGAGAGTTTTTCTTTATCAGAGCAACCCGTGTGGATCTAATGTAAAGAAAAATACAGCTTCCATTGAATTTAAATAACCTAGCTGGGTGCCCATCTAAATCCTAACCTAACAATATCTACCGACCGGAATGCAAAGCACTTTACTACGTCTACACCATCTGTGGAGGTTATTTATGCACACTGTAATACTCGTGATTTCTTGGCTAATATAAAAAAAAACTAAAAAATTGTACCGTAATTAAAAATACCCCTAAACAGCATCTCTAAAGATGGCGTTGGTCCTGAGAGAATTTTTCTTCATCAGAAAAATACAGCTTCCATCGAATTTTAATAACCTAGCTAAGTGCCCATCCTAAATCCTAATCTAACAATATCTACCCATCGGAATGCAAAGCACCACGTCTTACACCTTCTGTGAAGGTCATTTATGCACACTGTAATACTCGTGATTTCTTGGCTATTGTTAAAAAAAATTATCTGTACATTATCGTTTTGGACTGTATTAATTACCTTATTTGAATTAGGACGTTTCTTATTTCATACCTTCTAATTCTTGTCCTTTGTGCGTTCTTGTTTAAGTGACTTACTTACCTCAATTAAACAACCAGCATTTAGTCATAGTCATGCAAATCTTAAGTCATACAAGTTAGGGGAAGTTTTCACCCCTCTTCAGGCTACGTGTAATAGAGTAAGAACCACCCCGCGCGTGAGAAGGGCGGATCATAGTCACAGCCTCCCCGTGGGCCCGCTGTCCCCGGCAATTACACTATAATATTATTCATCGAGATAAATGTCAACTATCGTTGCTCTATTCAACGGGCAAGCTATGCAAATCTAATGGTAGCCTATTTAGAACTGTCGGTTTATGAGACGGATTTGTTGTTTTTTTTGTTGTTATATGCATACCACACAAGAGCCCCGATGCTTCCGTCTGGAGCCAGTGAGACTATAGCATTTCCAATTGGTGTATGTTGTGAGGCTGAAGATAGTGGGGAGGGGAAGGAGATGGGGAGAGAGGAAGGTAAAGAAGTACCTGGCTATTCAGATCTGGTCACCAAAAACGCCTACAGCCATTTCAAGCAACGTTTAAATTCTGAATGGTGGTCTTACACCAGGGCGATACCGACAGTATCTTCCACTGTGTAACGTGTCGCAAATATACTATATATTATTTTTAATAAATTATATCGTAATAATGTAATTTTAAATGATGGCCTAGAACACACTTGAAGGGTGAAAGCCAGAAATAATTGGAAAAAAAATGTTGTAAGGTTTATTTGATTCAAAGAACACAGATTTTAAGACTTTTAATGCTTTCGTATTTGGGTAAAGGGACTTTAGGTTTCTATGGTAGTATTTTTTTTTTTTTAATATAATTTAGTAACTATTATGTTATTTAAGTTTATTATTTAGGTTTATATTTTTTTGTACTTAAAAGCAAAGTAATTTCTTGATAACAATAAATAATTTACTTATGTACCTTATTAACAGTATGGTGGCCCTCCTCCTCAATTCAAACTAGAACCATGTTTTCTCTATTAAGTTGGCCAGTTTGTTTACTTTTTGTAAATAGTTTTAGAACTTTCTTTATTTTTTAATCTGTTAACTGTATGTATCCATATAAAATTATAATAAACGAGCATGTTGCTCTCATGAAGGTGACACACGATGTATAAATATATATTTTTTAAACTTTGTATTTGAAATCTGCCATATGATCAGCTTTAGATTAATAAAAACATGGTTTTAAAAATAATATTGATACGTAGTTACACATTTTCTCGCAAACTGAAAAAATCTATATCACTAGCTGAAAAAATCCAGTCACAATATAAAAAGTATTCATAATATTAAGGAATATGCATAAGAACGACTTATTTCTAAAAAAGGGTAACATTTTTGTTTGTTTGTTAGGGAAATAAGCCTTTATATATATATATCATTGAAGAAGAAGATAACGATAATAATCTAAATTAAAATATGAAAATGAACACGACACAGAAAAATGATGGTCGCAACAATATTTTATACAAAAAAATTTACATGTTACATTTTGGCATGAACCAGCTAAGTCATACATTTTACATAATAAAGCAATTTAACAAAATAATAAAATAAAAGTATACTAATAGATAGATAAAGTAGAATTTAACCATATTATAATAATGATAACAAAATGATCAAAGATAAACAAAATAATAAAGAAAATAATCTGATGATGGACACTGTAATGTTGTCCGAAACGTCGGCTAAAGAAGGAGTTATCGTAACACGGCATAATATCCCAAAAATAAACAACAAAAAAGAGAAAATAACATATCTAAAAATCTTATACACAGCATGTACTTCTGTAAGTAATAGCGTAATATGGTCATAGTTTATGGAAGTCAGAATATAGCGTCGTAAGTACCTACAGATGTCGCTGAATTTTAGTTTATAGGCTACAAAATTTTGTACCTTTCTACAAGATGTTGAAATCCATAATATGATCCTTACTACGTTATTTATAGAACAGCTAATACTAACATTAAATATGTTATCTACCGTTTTGTTCCGTCATGTAGGTTATTTAGTAAACAGCTTATAATCTAAAAATCGGTGCAAACAAATTTGAAAGACAAGAAATTCTGTAATATTTTAAAAAGTAAAAGGCTTTCCACCCCCTAATAATTGCACGCTCCACAGGAAACCAGTGGCTTTTGTTATTAATCAACACTTCAAAAGAACCCCTCCTGACTACCCCTGGTCCCGGGATGCTGCGAGGGTCGCCGCACCGGAACTATTTTGCATTCAAACAAGTTATTGTTTATTGCTCTCGACAAATTGCTATTCAAATACTGTCGAGTGACTTGTGGCTTTCGAATGCAAATTCAATTGTAAGTGAACTAGGGGTATCATGGTTTTAAACAGAGTTAAACTACCCTTATATGAGAGAGAGATATTTGCATTCATAATAAGATTGTTTATAATTTTTAAAAGTTATTTAAATATATTGAAAATAGAAAAAAAAACTAACAGTATAGAAGATCTGCAGTCTCTCGTGTCTAGGATGAACGAAATATGTATGAAGAATGAATTAATGATGAATGTAAGTAAGTCTAAAGTCATGGTGTTTGAAAGAGAGAGTCCGAAAACGGTGTGCAATATAGTTGTGAATGATGAATACTTGGAGCAGGTGGATGAGTTTGTATATTTGGGAAGTATGTTTACGAGAGATGGGAAGGCTGATAGGGATATTGAAAGAAGGGTGAATGCAGGTATCTCCATTAATGGAGGATTGAACGCCGTTGGAGCCGACAAAAAGTTGTCCACAGGAGCGAAGCTAGCAGTCCACAATGGGGTACTGGTACCTACCCTGATGTATGGCAGTGAAGCGTGGAAATGGCAGAGAAAGGATGAAAATAGACTGAATGCTGTAGAAATGAGATCCCTGAGGCATATGTGTGGTAAAACCATGTATGATCGTGTGAGAAATATGGAGATCCGAAAAGAATGCAAGGCTGATGTGAGCGTAATAAGTAAGATTAAGAAAGGGACGCTTAGATGGTTAGGGCATGTTGAGCGAATGAATGAAGAAAGGAGTGTAAAGAGAATTTATGACGTGAATGTGAACGATAGAAGAAGCCGAGGGCGCCCAAGGAAGACGTGGCACGATCAAGTAAATCAGATACTTGAGTCGGGCCATGTCAAGAGTCAGAATAATAGAAGAGTATGTATGAGAAGATGTATGAATGTGAATGAGGCAAGGAGTGTGTGCCAAGACCGAGTTGTTTGGCGGTCCGTCCTCTCTGCCTACCCCTGCGGGGAAACGGCGTGATGGTTAGTTAGTTAGTTTATAAAATATTCATAACTCGTTTCAAGAAAAGAGATGATTTGTACCGAAACTAGTGTGGGTCTAGATAAAGACTATATTAATTAATGCATAATTAATTATGTTACAATTAGGAGTTTTTAATGAGATCCGTTGTGACTTTGAAAATATAAAATTTAAGAATATGTATGTTTAATATTAAATGGGTAATAACACCACAAAGAAACTTATATGCCCGAATCTCAATTGCGCAAAGCCAGTGGGTCCATTGCATTCCATTTCCTATTTGGGGTATTGTGAGTCTAAAGTGAGTTGGAAGGGGTTGGTGATGAGGAAGAGATGATTGGAAAGTATCTGGCCATTCAGTTATGGTCACCAAAATCGGATAACATATTGAATCTGAATGGTTGTCTTTCACCAGAGCGGCTGAGAAATCAAATCAAATACAACTGGAAATATGTTTACTACGCTTTTAGTAATCGAAAAATATAGGAAAGCAGTACATATTACTTGTCGAAGCACAAAAATATAGGGAAGCAGTACATATTACTTGTCGAAGCACAAAAATATAGGGAAGCAGTACATATTACTTGTCGAAGCACAAAAAGTCTTTCAGTACTTGCAGCAATGCTGTTTACTCCGAAATTTACTGCATTTAGTTGTGATATTTACTCCTATGAATACTTACAGCCATTGATTATTTTTTTGGAAGATTTTTTTAAATTTTTCTTTATTTATATTTACATTGTTATTGTTAGTTACATGTTTTGAGGATTTTGCGACCAACGTGCTAGGCACATGCCCGTGGTGTGGTGGTCGATACATCGAAAATCATTCATTCCATAACGGTATATACATAATATATAATATCAATATAGGTATGTTTTATGTAAGAATACGATTAGAAGGCATTGATATATCGAGTTAGAATAGTTATATAAAGGCAGCAAATAAAAAACACATTGTAGGAAACGATCCATCAAACCTCATAGTCAAATGCATAGACCACAATCACAATACGGAAGTCACTATTTTATCTAATGTTTGCATTAGATAAATTTTAAAAAATTCCCATCAAGACAAAAAATATTTTATCAATTTTAATTGATATTAATAGAACATAGAGCACCAATCTATTTATAAAAGTGGAGCCGGGCGAATAATTCGCGACTGTTTCATTTAATACCAGCATTATCAAATGATCAAGCGACAATAGAGTGAAACACGATAGCTTTTTAGCCATCACAGTGACATGTCATAAAACATCGTCTGGGGCTCGCGTGCCACTTTAATCAGCTACAATTCTATGGCACCCCTGCACCCTCAACCCCCGTGGTACCCCTGCACGGGGCATGGGGGCTATCTCAACCTAGGATGGAAGAACCACAGAAGATCTGTTGTACTCTAGGATTAAAATTCTATAAGTTACTAATAATGTTAAAACATCGTATTTCAAAGCTAGCCTAGAGTAGGTTAGGTCTATACTTAGTTATTTTTTGCATTAAGGGGATTTTATCTTATATTAATTTTTATTTCCTTTTTTTTATCGACATTTGTACACAGTGAAGTTGAAATTTGTCAAATAAGTATGGGTCGTTCTTGTGTTCAACGTCTATGCTGTGCAATAATTTGCCAGCCTCTGTGTGTCCTCCTTCCTATACCACAGGCCTCCTCAAGATCCAGGTTCACTCCTTCCTTTCCTCAAAAAGATCCTATGTGGAATTATAAAATATAAAAAAAGATGATCCTAAGCTTACAACCTGAATCATTTACACAGCCGTGTAACTAATTTATTTTAAAATGATGAAAATAAATCACTTTGTATACACCACTATTTAATCCAAATAATCGACATGTTTCGAAACACGATTAAATAGTGGTGTATAAAAAGTAATTTATTTTCATTAAATCCAAATGACGCCATAAAGTGATTTTGCGTTTATTCATAAAAAAATTATATTTATTAAGATTATACCCATATCTTAGTTAAGTTTTTTTTTTTTATATATTTGCAATCCTTGTAAAACGATTGTAAGGCAAGGCGAACAAAAATGGCACTGTAAAAGGCACCATACAAATTTTTCTACGATTATGGGAATAGATATCTACTAGTTTTTTTTCTTGTTTATTCCAGATCTCGGGGAGGGTGGTGCAATCCCACAAGCTCCATATTATACATAGAACAGCTTTAAAAGCTCCAGAATGCATTAAAAAGGGAGTACGGTTTTTTTTACTGGCATTCTCCTCTGTTTTATAATCCGAAATTTTAACTAGAAGTGCTACATCAAATTAATGATACTTACTTCCCATATCCTCCTAGGAGAAGATCACAGACTCCATCCCCCATCATATTTGCACCCCCATCCCCATGATTCCATGACCAGGAGGGGGAAGGCTTAAACATCGACCTCATTGCAATAATTATGCCTTTATGGAGCGTTTTATTAAATAATTTATGTAGGTACGCGAAGTAACAATTGGCCCCGGTTTGCGGAAGGCATTTATTCGAGGTTTGTTTACCCACAATAATAGACAAGATCGGATAAGGGATAACTTGGTGCAACCAGCCCCTTGCGTCCCTCAGTGCATTATGCAGAGGGGATTGTTTTATGCAGGTGATAATTTAACTTGCGATATTAACGATATTGTGAGAAGATAATAATACATAAGTAAGATTAATGATTTGAATGATTTGAGTAGGTACCTAATATTCAATTTTATGATGAATTTGATATGATAATGCATTTTTTAAATATGATTATTTTTCTTCTTGAAGTACGTAAGTTTTAGAACAAGGAATTTATGCTCTTTTAGATATTACAATTTTCAGTTCAATTTTGCAAATTATTTTTTAAACATTTAATTTTTTTTTATTCATAAATTGTTAGTTACATGTTTTGAGAATTTTTAAGCCTATAGATTTTGCTTGGAGGTTTTACCACCGAATATTTTTGGCAATTTGTAAGTACATGATTTTTATAGTTTTAATGGTTTTATGGATTTTTCTTCTATTCTAAGTACCATTTTCATGTGAAAATATGTCTCAACTATCCGAAGCAAGTGGGACTAGGGCATCCCCAAAGGAGATGTTTTGTGAGGCTGAAGGGAGTGGGGAGGGGAAAGAGATGGGGAAAAAGAAGGTTGGAAATTACCTGGCTATTCAGTTCTCGTCACTAAACACGGCTTTCAAGCAACGTTTTATTTCTGATGGGTGCACGGAGAAAAATGTTATTCTAAAATACGATCATTTTATTCGTAAAAACGGTTAAAAACGGGACTGAAGTTCTTACGAACAAATTAACAAATTTAAAATGGTTTCAATGTTTATTGACGAGAACATGTCAGAATAATTTGTTGGTATATGTTATTTCGTACGTATACCAACAAATTATTCTTACATTTTCCCGCCAATAAACATTGAAACACTGTTAATTTGTTCGTAAGAACTTCATTCCCGTTTTTAACCGTTTTTACGAATAAAATGACCGTATTTTAGAATAACATTTTTCTCCGTGTGGTTTTTCACCAAGGCAATACTGAGACTATCTAACCACCTGTTTTTTTATGTGAATACCGCAAAAGAGTCCCAACTGCCCTCGTCTGGAGCCAGTGAGACAATGACAACCCCAGTTGGCAAATGTTGTGAGGCTGAAGGTAAAGGGTAAGCAAATGGGGTAGGGAGGAGAAGGTGATGGGGAAAAGAGGAAGGTGGGGAAGCACCTGGCTATTCAGATCTGGTCACCAAACACGGGAGAGTATATCCAACTATGGAACCTGCCGCAAATTTACTATTTATTATTTTTTATGAATTATTTGCGAAAAACACAAATTAATCAAAATAAATTGAACCTTTGACCTTTAACCTTTGGATTACTAGCCGAGAGCCTTACCCCTTAACCAGTCCTTACCATTTTGATAAAACTACAATAAACTACAATATCGTTTTTTTATTTATTGTTTGAAACATCTACAGAGTGTTAACAATTATTACATTAATATTATTGCGTTGGAATGTGCACACATATTAATACTACAATTAAAATATATTTATTATTATTGATATTCCGCTTGAAACAATGACAAGACACTAAAATTAAAGACAAGCGAAAGACAGCAGGTTGTGGGTAATTTTCTCGAATCATTAAAAGTGCAATCATTCCCTTATTGCAATGATTAGCCCCAAATTCATCACAGGGTAATTCAAATGCTAATTCAAACTGTGCGCAGGAAGGAAACACGGGGCAAGTAGTTACAAACTAAATAGGGAGACTTGAAGGTTTTCACTAGCTCCTTTCAACAGGGGACAACTAAATAAAGGTAGAACGAGATACCGATAATAAAAACTTAATGGTGTATAAATTCGCCCCATCTTATTTCCGAATTCTATGCGCGTTTTTTATGAACCTGCCGATTTTTTCACTGTAAGTGTGCAATTAAATAGGTTAACTTTTTTTATGTTCTCCGATGAGTCCAGTGTTTGATTTGGTTAGCAAAAAATGGCAAAATTTAAACAACGATTATAAAACACCTTTGATCTAAAAAATATTTGAAAACATATCAATTTTGTATAAACAAAGAACAGGTGATTGGGAATTACATCATTTTAAAATCTCCTTTCACACGATTAACACCGTTGTAATATGTTTAGCGGGCTTGACATTCAGTTTAAAGTTTGTCTGCATTCAAAAATCTAGAGGTTTTTGCAAATATATTTCATATTAATTTTGAACCCAAAAGAAAGTACTCGTAAGTACCTACCTACTGTTTCATAAAAAGCACTGGAGGGATAATGATTTAATAGAAGTGTGTTGTGGGCGTGTCTGCGTGCCCAAAGTAAGGTAAATTTACTATGAAGTACTTACGTTAAAATTCAAAAACATTATGAAATGTACAAATTCTTTTCTGAACAGAAAATCAAGTTAGCCTGTTTGCCGACAACGATTTCTTTCTAATCGGTATGTAAGACGTAGATACCTATATATCAAAGTCCTAGGACTTTTCTGTAGGTCCTTTTGTCAAAAGAGATGCCTAGCTGGATTATAATATAAATCGCCTACATAGTTTATCAAATGAATATACAAATAATATCGACATTTTTAATATAACAAATTCAGTGTTTAAAACGGTTCCATGTCTATTCAGACAAGATATTTCCTCACATGATAATTCATCACATCATAACTCACATTAACCTTCCCTTCCATTCCTCCCCCCCCCCCCCCCTCCCCTAACTTAACTCAACCTAAGGTTAAAAACCCCAATTATCAGTTTTCGACGCTTCGAGACATGATGAATTATCATGTGAGGAATTAACATCCGATGAGAAGTTTGTACTCATATTCATTCACTTAAAAGTTTTCACTGAGTAGACCGGTCATCGTTTAAAACATACCTCGGACCTGGACAAACCTCACCCCCCTTAACCCGGGTACCCTGCTAAGTCACAAACATAGCGAACCATTTGGGGTCACTTATGACAGGGGAGTTGGTTTTTCAATAAACGGTTCCCGGTATGGCGGTACCCGTACCCGCCACCCAAATTAAAAAATAGTAATAAATAAATTTAAAAAATAAATCATATTATTTGTAGCACAATTTTTCAGGTATTTCAGGTAAATGGGTGTTTTCAGGTAGTTAGTAGGTTGGTAGATTTATTTATTATTTCTTTACAATTAAAATACATTGTTTATCGGAGTAGATATTGTTTATATATCCTGAAAATTCGAAGGATTTTAAAAACTTTGTTTCACAACATCATAAATAAATAATGTTAAATTAATCACCTGCATAAATCACTAGTTCTGGATCAAAATCCTTTTGCTAAAATCTCAACCTATAAAAAGTAGGTACCTAACTAAATATGTTATTTAACGTTATGTTATTTCGATTTTCGATCATTATTATGAATTCGCTGTCCCGCATAGATTTATTACCCTTAAATAGAACTGAACAATTAGGTGCCTACGCAGATCAGAAAAGTGACAATGAGTAGGTACTGTAGACACTCACTCGAATATCGAATGCCGATCGATTCCCGGATCATATCGGTTGATTTGCAAACGGCCTACAAACACAATGGATCTTAAAAAGCTATCGATGAATGGCATATCATAGGGGTAATTTATTTTTTGTCACAGCAAGCGGTCTGGATTGTCTGGGATCTATAAAAAAATAACCAACCACTTGAGTAGGTACTTACCTAATTTTTGCATCTTTTATACATTTGAAATCAATAAGAACAAACAAATGCGTTTTATGTGTAGATTTTAGATTTCTTTTGACGTCTCTTCATCTTCAAGGGCACTCAATGGGCACTCGTTTATGTTAGTTTTGGCAAATCAGTTTTGTTTATTTTGGATACATGAAAATAAACACCTACAATTCATTCATTATTAGAAAATCGCGATCTAAGGTAAGGGAATATCTTTATTTTACAGCTAGAGGCTAAAAAGATTTTTTTTTTTTAATTGACGTCAGTTTAGGATAGGTTATGAATTTATTGATAAAATTGGTAAATGTGTAGTATTTCGCTTACTTTTGTATGGATTTGATATTAGCGATATTTGGTTTCAATCTAAATACTTAGTTAACCCAAACTAAGAACCTAATAACCTATTTTGTGCACGTAAATAGCTGTTTCGGTAATTATTGGATATAGATGGAAACGGTTAATACACACTTAAAAAAAAAACTCTTTTGGTTCACCCTAATTACATTAAAAGACAACTATTTTCATTGGGGGCAGTGGAAAATAATTCATTTTCAATTTCGATTACGTAAAATTAAAATTAGCTTCGTCTTGTGAAATTTTGTATATATTTTTTATCACTGTCACTTTGGTATGTTGGTATTCCTGATACATTTTTATATATAACGAGCGGCTAGAAGATTTTGAAGATATCACGAAATCTGGGCGTATTAGGTAAACACTAATTTAGGTACCGGAGTTTTGGAAATAAAATAACGTAATTAATTTTTTTAAATAATACCTACATTCCCTTTTGCATCACAAACTATGTTACACAAACCTAGCATAGCCGCTAAATTACTTGAAAACTGGGATGATTTTCTTGCCTTGACGTGAGCAGGCGCTATAAAGGGGGAACTTTCTTTTGTATCACAAACCATGTTACACAAACCTAGCGTAGCCGCCAAACTACTAGCCGAAAACTGGGATTTTTTTCTTACCTTGACACGAGCAGGCGCTATAACATCACAAAAATAGTCTTAAAAAAAATTTAAGGTAAAAAAAAAATTCAAGCTAATAAAATGTAATCACAATGCACGCAATGCATGCGTATTAGGTAAATACTAATTAAGAGGAATTTTATTTTTTTAACAAAAAAAAAATTCTACCTGCTCGTTGTTTTTCGTATAGTATCAAGAATACCAACAAAACAAAATGACATTTGACAAAAAAAATTGAAAATGTCGGTCACTTTTCCCAGAACGAAAGCTAATTTTAATTTTACGTAATTGAAATTTAAAATGAAATATTTTCCACTGCCCCCAATGCAAATGGTTCTCTTTTAATGTAATTAAGGTAAATCAAAAGATTTTTTCAAAAAAAGTGCGTATTAACCGTTTCCATCTATATCCAATAATTACCGCTGTTTCTTGTAGTAATTGTTGAAATGAAGTGTAAAAGGCCGCTTCATTTGGCCAAACATGACGTCGAACACTTGCATGGAGTGAAAAAAACTTATACAAAATGCATATTTTTCGTCTAAAATGCATATTTTTTCGTCTTCCCGACATAAATACTCACCGTTCATAATAATTAAGCTATCTAACTGTTTGAATAAAAATTCTTCCGTGTAAACCAGTAGGCGGAGTACTTCACTATTTAAAAACAGTTTTATAGGTCAATGGTGTATTCAACTGATTTTCAGTTCGAAACTTCTCTATAGAAATACATTAGGAAGTCACTGGCTGGCGTTGTCAGGGCGATGCATAGTTTTTAGAAATCAGTTTTTTAATTTTCCTTTTATTTTGAACGTCAAGTGTGCAAAATTTATTCAAAAATTACTCCTCTCCCTGGGCTCCCCGTACTTGCAAATATAACTCCGCCAAACATCAGGCGAGAGATGCAACACTGAGGGAACACAAGAAGGCGCTGCAAAAAAGCTCAATTCCTCTGCACGATGATGTCGTCTCTCACCCGGTATGCCGCTTGAATTTCCAAAAACCCTTCTGGACGGAAGGAGAAAGACTCCTCCGATCACCTCTCACCCCAGAAGATAGGTGGAAATTTGAGTGGCAATCGGCCAACCTGGAATATGCCCATCTCGTACATGACCCCACTGAGAGACAGCCTGGGTTCTCATTGCCTTGCAAACTCTGGTCCGCCATCAATAGGATAAGGTGCTCCCATCGCCGTTGTGCCCATATGATGCACAAATGGGGGCTTAAAGAGTCAGCGATGTGCGAATGCGGTGCGGTGCAGACCACCGAACATGCGGTCAACGAATGCCCGCTCCATTCATTCCCTGGCAGGATTGATGAGGTCCACAGGGCGACGCCTGACGCCCTAGACTGGCTCACAGATCTAGATACCCCCCTCTGAACTCCCACCATACGAAGAAGAAGAAGAAATGGGAAATATGGGTGGAAAATATGGGAGGGGGGAGATTTTCCGAAATCCTATGTAGAGAGTGACATTCCTCTTGCTGTGAATGTCAATAATGAAAAATATTGTCAATCTCGGAATAAAACTGTAGATATTGCATACAAATCAAATCCACGCCTCCGTCACAGGTACCAACTTATATATATATATATATGTTATTAAGAGGGTATTACCAGAGAATATTGGAAATGAGTCCTTTTTAAATCAAATTCGAGACGTATTGACTCTTTTTTACAAAAAAACATACATTGATTTTGAAAGATTGTTATTTTATCTGGTACACGCAGTTTTAAAATTTTCAAAAACTAAGTTTATTTTTAATTTACTAAGGTTATATATACCATTGGTCGTTGGCAGATTTGTACAATTTTCAAACGATAGATTCTATTAAACAACACAAATTTCAAATCATATAAACATACAACAAAATAAATCAATACATAATCTAGTAAACACAGTTTTCAGAAATTTATATTTAATGAGAACGTGTTTTGTTACAAAAGTACCTCGGTTTTTCTATTTATTTAAGGTCTTATAAACTAAAATATTTAAAAAAAAATTTACACACTAATTTTGTTTAGACATTATTAAAAAATCATAAATACTTACGATCAAAAAATACTTACAAGAAGAACACGATATTTAATAATTTCAGTTTTGAGCATTTTTATAGCTTATTTGAATATAGGTTAGCAAGTTTTGAATAAAATAAATCGATATTAAATTTTTTATTTAAAAAATTTAATATCGATTTATCGGGGAATAATCGATATTTCTCTTCGGAATCTCCCTGTAAATCTCCCTGAAAGTATTTTAAAACTTTTATTCTCAGCCGCTGGTCAATCGCTCTTATGTTCATTTTAAAGTTTTTTGTAAAAGCTGTTTTTATCTCTTCATTATGCATTAAATCATGGTTAATATACAGTATTGAAAAAGCCCATCACGGTGTTTAAAATTAATGAAAAAATAAAAATAAATAAAATGTATTAAATAAATAAATAATTATATATTTTTCTCCATTTATTTCAAAATATTGTGTGATGAGGGCTCTTGGGTAAAGCTTACAATAAATTAATCAAATTTGTGTTTTCCTGAAAAATTTGGCGTGCACGAAAAACAAATAAAATTCAGTAAAAACAATGAATGCCATAAAAAAACAGTCACCAAAAGCCCTCCTAAATAGGCACATGTGAAATGGTACGGTACCGCTTTATCTATCCGTTTGCTAATGACTTTGTTTTTGTATTTTTGCGGTTAGACCAAACTTCAGAGTAAAATTCTGCTCGTATCTCGTATCAACCAAAATAAGATATGTGGTTTTAGTAACGATGAATTCATACTCCGAATAACCAACACAATGACCATGCATTCTGCCTGGAAAGGGATTACAGAAAATAGTTTGTTTTTTGTTGTTGCAAAAAATTATGAAAGGGTTGTGCAAATTTTGCGTGATAATCCGCCGGGTATATAGGCAAAATTACTAACACTGCTGAAATTATGTGAAAAATTATGATGCAATTTTATTTTTAAATGTTCGTATTTTTGTGCAGCCGTTCTTTGCAAAATAATCGAAAGGGCTTAGATATTCTAAAATATTTGAATATATGTACAATAATTACCTACAGCCTAATGAAACAAATAACTTAGGAGAAGTTAATATATATACTTTCAAAATTAATTAATAAGTTCTGCAAAGATTCTATTCAAGTTCAATTATTACGTCATCATTAGCCAGTTATTATAACTGAAATAATATTAGAACTTGAAAATTAACATCTTAATTTGATGAATTGTTCTAATTTTGTCTTTAAAACATTTTTTGATTTTATTTGATTTTGTTTATTTATTTATTTGATACCTTCTGGGGCGGTAACCGATTATCGCCAATAGTGAGAAATCAACACACTTTTTAAAAGCGATATAAAGTCATAAAAATTGATGAAACCAAAAACCTAGTTTAAATAGTTTACGTTACGTTAGGTTTATATGATAGTTTTTTCATCCATTTAATGACTTTTATATATAACTTTTCAGAAGGGTGTTTTTGTGACTGGATACTCATTTTGACACTGAAGATATCATAACAATAGAATTGTGTCGGTGTTAGTGTTGTTAATTAAACTTATTTCTGGTGAAAAAGATCAAACATTTTTATACCGAAGTTGAACAAATAATCAATTTGTTTGACTTCTCTGAGGTATAGAAGAGTTAGAGGTTTATGTAGACTGGCGTCATCAGTTTTAGCGGTTACTATTTTAGTTGAACCATTTTTAAACTTTACCACTCCAGTTTACAATCTTCCGACTGCATGCGAGCTAGATTCCTAGTGAAGTTATTCTGGGATGCCGGTGGTAATTTTGGCACCCTCGCGCTTTTTTTTGGTTATGTGCAGGAATGTTCGCCGCTTCTCTATGGAACTTTATCGTAACTTGGGCATTGACCTTCCTAGGGCGTTGTCACTAGACAACAGGCCCATAGGCTCTAACGTCAACATCTCAAGTGCTAACAAACAACTTCTAGAATGGAGTGCGTAGGGATGGCGGGCCGATACCCGCAAGAATTCTAGTTGAAATAATGACATCCTGTTAGATTTTTCATCCAATCAGAATTGTGTTAAAAGACAATTTGGGTAGGTACTTATCTACCTGCCCTTTAGAAATACGTTAAAAATGATTTTAATGCTGAAAATAATGCTCTTTCGCAACAGAAGACTATTTTTAACAATTTTTATTTGCAAAACAGCGTAATTATTACAATCATAATAGCTGTTTGGTTTACAATATATATGTAGTCCTACAAAGCTGTCACATGACAGCTATCTGCAGGACATGTGATTAGATGTGTGTTATGGGCGTGTCCGTGTGACCGATATAAACTCACATTTTACATATGTACTTCTACTGAAATTAATTAAAAAATTATAAGATTTGATTTGGGATTTATAAAAAAAAATGGCTTTAAAAAAATTATTATCGTAGTCAATTTTTGGGTTATTGTACCACGTTGACGCTGTAACTCTGCTGTCCGAAACCAAAAGGAGGGAGCGCAACACGGCATATACATTTCGAAATTATTTCTTAACTAGATATATACAATTATTTAATTGGCCCGTCTGGTGCCTAGGAATCGAAAGGTGTTATGTAAATTTGCGACATCGGCTTTTCTTTGAAATAGATATATCTAGATTACATCCACCTCCAGAGATCATTTAGCTCCAATCTTTTTGCAGAGAACTTTGAAAAGTTTCTAATATTTTTTGGCTATTTAAAATATTGGAACGTTTTATTTTTAAATGTATGTTTTTGGCCATGCTGCAAAGTGATAACACTGTCTGGGAGTGGTTGCACACTGTGCATATAGCCGGCGGTCACAGTTGATCCCGTGAGCGAGGAGATGGAGCCAAGAGGCCGACGAATTAACGAATTTATAGGAATGTCCTATCATAATTCGGCGCGCGATGGCGGCCGCGCGATAGCGAACGAGCGAGACCGAACGAGGGAACACCAACACACGAACAGCGCGCTACGAACGATACGTTGTGCCGTCTGCGCGCCGCTCACACGCACACGCGTACGCGGCTTGCAATTCGTCGATAGAAGAGGGAGATAATTCCACGGGATTGCATTTTGTTGCGCGTAAAAAACATTTTTATGCGCGCGGGGGGAAGCGGCCGGCGAGGCAGCACTGCCGTGCACGCCGCAGTCAGCGAGTGACGGCCCAACACGAAGGTCGTGTTTGTGATTGATATAATATTATAGTGTGCCCGGTGTGTTTTCCGATCGCGGTGCAACTAAGTTTTTCGGCAGTTTGTTCCCCGAATTGGCGACGCCATGGTGTGACACGGACTGACCGTTTCTTTGGATTGTGAACAAATTTGTGACTAATCGGTGAGTTTTCATTCGGAAACATTAATTTCCTCAACATTTTTCCCTTTTTAGTCATTTTCGTTATTATTTTTAATACCTATTATATCATTATTGCAATTAATTAAATTGGATTAAAAATGCGTACATACCTACCCATCTTATCATTAATTAACCCTTTTTAGGCATCTTTAGAAAACATGTATTTATACCTTTAGACCTAATAAATTTTTGTTTTTAATTTGAATCATTATGACTGCGAATTATATAAGTGTGGTAAGTAGAACTTACTTGAAAATAAGTAATTTCTCTTTTGCTCCTGAAAATATTTCACCCTTTTTAGTCATCTTTAGAAAATATTTTTTTACACCACTCGAAGATCATTTAATATTTGTATCATTATGATACAAAATAAAGTAACTTAAATAACGATAAAAACTATTTTACCTTCTGATATATCTTTCATACCTACCCTTAAACTAGACTTTCAACTTTTAACATTTTCTGGAAACCAGCCTACCTACAAACTTTCTCATTAAATAGGTAGGTACCTACTTAATAAGATTTAATGCAAATTATTTGAGTTAATAGACAATGTAGCTGCAGCATTATTATTTTTTAAATTCCGATTGTTTAATTGCACTAGGTAGGTACTGAAAGTTATCGGAGGGGTTGTGAAGGCAATTCATGCAAATTAAAGAACTTCCGCTCCCAGTGTTTTAGCCGGGAATAGGGAGGGGTCCCAAATTTGTAAATTTAGTAACAAAAAGAATAGAAATTATATTTTGTGAATATTTTTTTTATAGCCAAATTGATACTTGATTCTATTGATACACTTTTTTAAAGTAAATTTGATTGAAATGCTCTACAGATAATGAGCAAATTAATAAATCTAGCCTCTTATAAATGTTTGAAATAAATTATCATTTTATTAATTTTTCTCAGTTTTTGCCTGTTATTGAAGAAATTATACGTTAAAAATATCTGATTGTTTTTAAATGTAATTAATAAGCCGATCTATGTAGACGTGAAAACTATAAATTTAAGGTGCGATTTCCTGCGTAGGATGTTTACTTTAAATGTTTTCTTCAGAACGTTTAAGATTAATTATATTACGGTGGACCGAAATAACTTTATGATGAAGTTTCCACTTTTACAATTTTATTAATATAAAATTGTACCATATTATGTTAAAAAACTTCCTGTCTATAAATGAATTTTTAATTTATTTTTTAATTCATCTAAACATATTTTCCACGGTAGGATTTCACCTATTATGTTGTGGACGACGTATTTCAAGGGTAATTGTTAAATAAATAAAGTATCAACATATTTATGAAATATCACATGGACAATGGACACATAGATATGTATTGTGATATAAAGATGCGGTATTTCTTACGCTAGCTCTACTCAGAGGCCCTCAAGAAAACAATTTCCCTCGGGGCCTATATCATCTTTGTGGATGCTGTGTGGAGGATATTTTTTAGGGATAGGAAGTTCTGGGAAGGAAAGGGGTGTAAGGGGTGTCTAGGAATCCGGGGGTCAGTGTGACGGGCGTATAAATCCATTTCTCTAACTGCGGTGCAAGGCGATGGATGGAGAGGGTCTAGCTGGAGAGGTCAGAAGATCCTCCTAAACCAGTCTCTTCCGATCCGATCCGCCGCTCAATGGGTGGGCAAGACTTAGACTAACCTCACCCCATGAACCCGGGTACCTCTGCTATGTCACCAAACATAGCGAAAAACATAGGAAAAACTAACTATGGCAGGGCTATCGGTTATTTATTAAATGGTTTCCGGGACAGCGGTACCTATACTCGTTTTCCAAATTGTAAATACTTGTATTGTGTGGGAAACCAAATCCACTTCCATTTAAAAGTTCTTAGATAGATATCCAAATAAATGAAAAGCTGTAAAAAGTGGAATATAAAACAAATTAGAAATCAAATGTATGGCGACTTTCAACACACTACTAAAGATAATGTTTCTTATATTTGAGATTAGGTAGGTTTAATTCAAATTGTATTTCCAAATAGAAAGCGCTACATACCTACCTTACTTCTCACCGCAAGGGTCTCAATGTTTTTAATGGTTGGTTTTTATGGAAAAATTTATACCTTACAAATCATGATATTCTTACATTATATTTAACTAGCAGTTAAAAACCCGCTCCGCGGGTTTTTGCTGCTAGGCCCTGCGGGCGGCTTTTGGTTGTGCTTCGCCAAGTTTAAGTGTTGGTGACCATTTATAAGGCTTCGTCTTTTTGCAAAATTAACAACTATCAATATAAAACTACAGAACACTTACATTTAATAGTTAGATATTATAATATTAGACATTCTGTACTGACCGTGAACAATGAGAGGAACAGTCTTCACTCCAACATAAATCTTTTTATTAATGAATGAAAGAGAAAAATGGTTCTTCTCCCATACCATTTATTGGATAACCAATGCCCCTGTCATAGATTAACCCAAGTAGTTCGTTACGTTTGGTGACTTAGCAGGGGTGCCCGGGTTCATGGGGTGAGATTTGTCTCCGACAGACGTTAGAGAATAATATAGATTATCAAATTTAATTCCACGGGAAAAATAAAAATATGAAAACTTCCATAGTATTATAGATAGATGGCACCACTTCCATTTGCATATCGCACGTTTAGCGAGGGATAAATGTGAATATCACGGCAGCAGCTCCATTAAAAAGTGCACGTTCACGGACGGGCCAGAACGTTTTCCATGCAGTGTGGCTTCAGAGATTTACTCGGAATCGGGTTCTTAAATTTGAACCGCACGGGCATTAGGCTACTAATTACGTCAGATTGATAACACGATATATATAAATTACTTAGCAAAAACAATACACTCGTATCTAATATAATGATTGCGTAAATGAGAAACAGCATAAAAACATCAATAATTTGGTACATATTACTTACGCGATTAAAGATATATAAAAACACGTGCAGAGAAAAGATTTGCTGCTAATAAAAAAACCTTCGAATTTAGGAAAAAATCTCTACAAATAAACCAGTGGTAACAACATTGCTTTAGAGCCATCACGTGACCCACGTAGTTGGACATATTTATAAAAAAGTCATGTGAAATTAAAAAAGATATATTCGTTCATATCATAAGTATTTTGGGCTATCTACTGCAGAATACATTTCATTGCATTTTTCTTGGTAAAAGCTTTCAGTTGATGAAAAATTTAAATTGCATTTTTTATTCGAATACCGAACGAGAGTCCTAACGCAATGCAGACAGTGAGATTACAGCATCCCCGTCATTAGCATCAACATTAATTTTATTTATATTTTCCTTTAGATGTACACAAATGGCAGTTCGACTTTGTATTTCCTCTAGTCAATGGAGCGTTTTGACCAAACACCCTCGAGCGGCTGGCCAAAATGCGACCAATTTTAGATATTTTAAAACATTTATTGGTATTATTTCAAAAGTTCCCGCGCCTTGTTATTATACTTCACTTCGATTAATAACAAACATAACTTAGTATTTTCACATTTTAGCAAGATATGTCTTGCATCTTTCTGAGTTAATTGTTATTGATATTTCGTGAACCGAAACTATTGAAATATGTTTTCTTACAAATTATTAATCATGTGTTTACATATTAAAAAATGCATGTTCGAATTTAAATTCATATCTTGGATTATCATCTACGCTGTAGACAACAAATAGAATTTATCGTAAGTAATATTCTTCAAATAGGTACTACGCACGCCAATTCTAAAGTAAATAATAAGCCGAATTCATGCGATTTTAAATTTAACGTTTTTTTTGTAATTTGTTTAAGAATTCTAAAAATATGGGATAAACGGTTAAATATCGGCGCATTTAATAACTCACTAACATTATAAGCAGTTTATATGTCTCCATATTAAAATTCGGAGGTATGATTTTTTTAATGAGGGTGGAAAACTTCCAAAACGTACGCACAGAATTCTCGGACTCGTACTTTCATTACGCCATCGCTCGAGTGGCTAAATATCATCTGATTTCTTAGAATAGCGTATAATTTCGCATAATTTGTCCAAAATCAATCTTTATATTATAATATTTGATAAACTTTTCGAGCGGCGTAGCTTAATTTCAATATTTGTTTAATTCTCAAGATAAAAATGCTTATCTGGCGCTAGTTCATTGCAAATCAATAGGCCGATACTTTTTCACTATCAAAAGTGTATTTTGCGTAGAATTATATTATATATTTACTATTACTTTGCACAAATTTATGGGTAGGTCTGTTAGTTGATAACCTAGTGATACAAATGTAGATAAATATTATTAGAGTTATCTATCTTAATATTAATCATATAACCTTAATGACACGATCAAGATAATCAAATAGTTAAGTGGAGCCATGGCAAGAGTCAGAATAGCAGACGAGTATGTAAGAGACGATGTATGAATATGATTAAACAAGTAGTGTGTGCAGATCCATCCTCTCTGCCTACCCCTGCGGGAAATAGCGTGATGGTTAGTTAAATAACTAACATCGCAGTGAACGTTAAATCCTTACTTTATCATCTTTAGAAATTTGTGCAAATTTTTTGCTATTAGACATTGTTCAAAGAATGATAATCAATTGATAATTGTTTAATTCAGGGGGTTTCTCACCGTTCTCCTAATAGCTTATCCATACTACAACGAATATTATTAAAAATAAAATACTTGCAATAGTTAGAAAACCCTGCCAACTTATCCAAAATTTAGGCACTATTCATAGCTTCGAGAACCGAATAATAAACTCCGACTTAATAAATAAATAGACCGTAAATCCTAAATCGAAAATAAACTTTATAGCATGGAAAAGCTATTAGGAAGATGGTGAGAAACCCCCTCAATGTGATAATCAACATAATTATTACATCTGATTGGACTCTCATACGATTCTACCTCAAAATGTTTTCTTGATATTGTACGTAAACATAAATATGTGTTTTGTACGTACGGAACTATTAATTTCAGCTCGCGATGTCATTTTTATCATGAGATTTGAAAAATCCATTTAATTTTTACAAAATAAAATAAAGACTTCATAATATCGTTTCTTTTCTCATGATAATTTTCAATGTGATAACCACGTATCTAGAACGAAGCCGCTCGTAGAGTTTGTCAAATATTATAACTTATAACTCTTTAAATATAATTATATTTAATATTCTCATCAGCTCACAATATGATTTCCACCATTTGCTATGGAGCAATTAAACGTTTATAAAATAAAAACAATACATCATATAGTTTCGATCTACTGGTATAGTTTTCAATCCAAATCTTGGGCGAAGCCGGTATAAAAACTAGTCAAATAATCTTGACTCTTTGAAACAATTAATTCTAAAGACTTGTAATATTATTGATCTAACATATTAATTTCTTAAATTGTAAAGTTTATTTCGATTTATTTTAGCCCACTGCCTATTTAGCTATTTAAGCTGTAGCCAAATATACGTTGTTGATCATCCCCTTCTCTTTTGTCTCATGGATACCTTATTATTTTACCGGGGGGTGCGAACACCGCCCACCAAATACCACCGTCCATTTGCTATTCGTTTATTTGTTTGTGTGCACTCACCAACACAGGCTCTTGGCGGAACTAAAAAACACGATGCGTCATCCTGCATCAATGATTAAGTAATTATTATTGTTATTGCGATTGCATGAAGCATCGTAGTTGTCGTGATCGCAATTGTATAATTCACGTGGGCGGACGATATGGGCATAAATACAGTAACGTTCCTGTTAATGATAAAGATATTTTAGAATGTGCGAAAATGATTCATTCGCTTTATGTCACCAGATGACTGGGTAGAGTAACTTGAAATTCGCTAATAGGTGAGGTATTTACGAGTAGGTAACACTTCAGTCGGCAGAAATCGACTTGACTTGCTTATTTACCCATACATTGTTGTGGTTATTTTTTGGGCCCTTTGTGTTTTGTCAGCAAAGTGTAGGTTTTATTGGCTACTTGCAATGCATGCAATGCAAAACACTTTTGTAATATCAGATAGCAGAGTTTTATTCAATTTGTACATAATCTTTTATAATCCTGACAAGAGTTTTAGAGTTACACCGACACGAACTGAGTGTTGTTCTGAAGGAACCTTTTTGGGAGTTCTCAATCTTTTGGTTTATTAAGTTGATTGAGAGTGATTTTCTGAAATCAGTCGTTAATGGAAGGTAATCTGAAATGCTCAAATCAGTCGTTGGCGCTGGTGTAGTTGGATATCATGCCAGACATTAGTCCTATGCAATGGCTTAAGGTTTTTTTTACATTATCAGTAATTAAAAAATCTCAATGCTATATTGTGCATTTATTCTTCTCTACAATGTCGGGACATAGGTTTCCAAGTGATGAACAGTATAGAAAAAAGTGGATTGTACCAAAAATACATAAAAATAACCCGATAAAAAAAATCTCGTATTTGCAATAATTATTTAGTTTTATCAGATTTCTGGAATCCGTTATAATCATTATAAAAGTATTTTAATAACAAAATAAATGTAAAAAAAGCTCAATTTCTAAACTTGAGTTAACATTATTTTTAACATTTTGGCTCAGAAAGTCGTCTGAAAATTGTTATTTCGGTCGCAAGCCGCTAATCTGGAAAAAACAGTAAAAATTGTTTCTCATCTTATTCTGTTAGTATGAGTAGATACATACGTTCATAGGATAACAATATGGAATAGATCGCGGTTATACATATTATATAAACGAAGCCTTTCTTTTTCCCAATTACTTTTGCTTTTATATTTCTAAATTAAATTTTTAATAACTCCTTGATTCTCCAATCACCATATTTATCAATGAGATTTTTTTAAATGTCAGTATTTAAAAAAAAAATTAAACCGCATAGCGCCACATCTGCCTTTAGCTATCCAGATTACCGACATCAATTTCAAAATGTATCTCGCACTCAATGGTCGGTAATACAGTAAATTACTTAGCACCAATAGTAGAAATCTATATTTTGATGAAACTGTTATAGGTTTGAGACTTTGCTAATTGATATATTGCTATTCATCATGACGCTGTACCTAAAATTATAATATCAATTTTGACCAATTGTTTTTCCTCATTTTCAGATAATAAAAAATTCAAGATGGGAAGCAGTGAGGGACAAACCTACTGCCTCCGGTGGAATAACCACAAGACTAATCTGGTGGAGATACTGGATATCCTCATAAAGATGGAGTACTACGTGGACTGCACGATAGTGGTGGACGAACACGTGCAGTTCAAGGCGCACAGGGTCATCCTGGCGGCTAACTCACCTTATTTCCAGACCATCCTCATGGACGTGCCCATGGACCACTGCAGCATACTCTTTCCCGGGGTCAAGGAGTTCGAGATGCGCGCCCTGCTAGAGTACATGTACACGGGCGAGGTAAATGTCACGCAGTCGCAGATCCCGCGCATCATGAAGATAGCCGAACAGCTGGAGGTCAAGGGCCTGTTCGACATGACTGAGCTGCGCCAGCGATTCCGCGAGGAGCCCGAACCCAGCCCCGCCACGCCTGCGCCTGCGCACATATCCTGCTCGCCCCCGCCCTGGAGCCTGCCGCCCGTGCACACGCCCCACCAACCGCACCAGGCGCCCCCGCCCTCGCTCAGTGCCTCCTACGAGTCCGCCTCAGACATGAACCCGCTCAAGCGCAAGAAGCTCTCCAGCATCAGCTCCATGCTGCTGTCGCGCGACACTCCCATACTGCGCAACGTGCTGGCGCAGACCAGCGTGGCGGACTCGTCGCAGCCTACGGCCAGCCTGCTCTGCCAGCCTGTGACCCCAGCGCCCCATGTTCTGCCACCACGCTCCGACCGCCTACACTCCAACGGATCCGCACATGACTCTTACAAGGTAATTATTGAAATAATATATTTACATTATTCCAGTTTAAAAATCTTCTCAAAAATATTGAGGTTCTACACCTTTTTAATCATCACTAATGTGAGTTTAAATTGTTCTTTTCAGCATCATCGAACGGAACTATCAGAAGAGGCACATTCTCCCTACACCGATAAATCTTACGATGACGACAGCATAAACCGCTCTTTCCACCCCGCATCCCCGCCACAGAACTTCGCCAGCGATCTCCGCTGCGGCATTGCCCCTTATGTCCCCCAGCAGAAACCGGAGTGGAAGCGGTACAAGCAGTACACGAGGACGGACATCATGTCTGCCATTGAGTGCGTGAGGAACGGCATGAGCGCCCTGCAAGCGTCGAGGAAGTTCGGCGTTCCCTCTCGCACTCTCTACGACAAGGTCAAGAAGCTGGGCATCACTACCAGCAGGCCTATGAACAGGAGCATCAAACGTGAGCCCAACGGTAGTCCTGGAAGTATGGGAGGAGGATGGCTCGGAGGAAGGGACGAGGAACCTATGCACCCCGCAGCAGCATTGCTCGACGCAGGATTCTTACAACAGGCATTAGAAGGACGTGGAGAACTGGGAGGACGCGAAGCTCTGCATGCGATGGCCCTAGCTGCCGCTGCCCATGCCGCCGCTGCGGGACTGGGTCCCACGGGCTCTCCGCCTCCGCGTCCCCCATCACCAGGGGTGCTCAAGTATATCCGCCGCGCCAGCCCTAGCCCACCACGCCCCTCTCGCCCTAACGGCCTCCACCCCGAGGAAACCGACGACGAGGACCGTGTGGAAGATCTCTCAGTCAGCCGCAAGCCAGACCCTGACCCTCCCGGAGTCATCGTCCCTCCCATGAACATGAACCAAGTCTCAGCCATAATAAAGAAGGAAGATGTGTTGCGAGATTACCGCGACGTCTCTAGAAGAAGCTTGTCCATCGACTGTGGAGACAGAGATTGATTTAGCTCACATATGGAAATGTATAAATTATAAAATCAATTATTACGTTGTTATTTCACATTAGACTCCATTGGAGTTTAAAGTGCTCATAAAGCAGACTGAGGATTCAGTGCAATATTACGAGAGAATAAATAAGCACCCCGTACTATATTTTGTTATCGGCAAATAGTTTTAAGAAATCGAAAGTTAATATTTAATTTAAGTAGGATTAAGTTCGTTGTTTTATTTTTCATATCCTAGATTCTCGTGTCGTAAATGCTCTAGACTTGTTCAGTGGCAGTCTCTTGTACGGTAAATTCACTCGGGACCAGGTAGCAGGCAGCAGTACGGGGGACTCTGCGAATATTCCTCTAGCAGCGACGAGAAACGAAACTATAAGACTGAAGATTTATTGTATTTATAATTTAAACATTTTATATAACCTAAATAATGTAAACAGAGGTGATGACCCCGCGGGAGAATCGCTAGACTGATATGTCCATACTATTATATAATCTAGCGTAGTTCAAGACATTAGCTCTAAGTTGGGGCAAGAGTAATGAGACAAGAGTAAGGAGGCAAAAGTTTTGGGGGCACGGGACAAAGCTGAAGGTTATCTATTATTGTCTTACATCAAGGTTTTAAGATCCTACATTCAAGTACAAAACATAGCACTGGTATTTATAATTTTAGTTATACTTTTCACTCGTGAAAATTTAAAAGTAAAGTTAGTCTTGCATTTATAATCTCATTATTAGAAAAATATTTTCATTGTTAAATATTTTTTATCATTTACACTGGTTTATGTTTACGCCGCAGTTATATGCATTCTTGATTATTATTATATTTGTAGGAGGAGAATAATTTTTCAATAGTTACAGTTTTTTTTTAAAACTTTTCTCAAAATATATAGCAAGTTTCGAATTAGGTGTTGTGAATTGCGAATCCGGTTTTAAGGATTAAGAACGATACGTAATGTGTTTATTGAATAATGTTGTGTATGAAAAAATTGCAAATGTTCATAAATATTATTATCATTTTGTATAAAATACATCTTACTTTGGGATGGGAAAATTCTGTGGTTTGCTTCTATTAGAGTGTCCGTTTTTCGATATATTATATTTTTGCAATTTTGCCTCAAATAGGGTTGGTTATCTTCAGAGTTTTAAAAGAATCTTTCATTTCGAGAAAGGATTTTTCGATTTTCAGGGGCCAATGTTATACTAGAAAATCTCTTTTCTTGAAATTAAATCTTGCTAAAAGTGGAATTTCCAGATAGGCCTTGTGAAATTTGAAAAACTGACATTGCCTTTTTTAGATTAGCAGAAGCAAGCCACAGAATTTAAAACCACTTGGTTGGTAAAGAGATAATTTCTTACTTATCTAATGGATGAGAAAATTTGCCAGCTTTATATATTTAAGCTAAATTAAGAAATGTAATAAATTATTTATAAAGCGTATATTTCAATAATAAGTGTTGCTGTTTCACCTTGGAAAATTATTTGTCAGCGAAGCACTTTCTGTTTAGGCGATAAGGGTGTGTAACTGTGTACTAATCAAGGTTAAGATATATGTATTATGAAATTGCACAGTGTTCTGTGGTGTTAGGTTTGCGCACACTCAGTGTCAGGTATTCGGAGGTGTTCGGAGACGGTATTAAATGAAGGTTTTGTGATGATGGATCCTGCAGCCTGCAGCGCTGCCATTCTCTTACATTAGTGTCCGCACTTGCAGATTTCTTCACACAGCTGTGATTTTAATAGACTGATTATTTATGCAATATCACTCGTTACCTCACAATAGACTGACGTATATTTATATTCCCCGCGGTTGAGAGCAATATTTTATATTCAGAGGTTTCTCATTCGTGGAGGAAGTATTCTAGTCCATAGTAACAAACAGGCTTATTAGTAAATACAAGAAAAACCTTACTGGCTACAATCACCGCCTGCTTCATTCAATACATAATTCTAAAATCCCATCTATTTTCATCGTCTAATTGCAGACAATGGAATTTTGCAATCGGCGTTAAAAATCTGCATCTTTAGTTATGGTCTTAATGTTATAGTTATGTAATACACTTGTGTTTTGTGCAGCTGTAAGACAATTTTGTAGTTTTAATAATTAATTTGCATACCTCTGAAAGAATTATAAACGTTAGTTGTGTTGACTTATAAATGATTATGTTATATACCACGCAAGTGTTTTGTCAATATGAGTAATATGTTTGAATGAATAACATGCATTATCTAATAGAAGACTGAATATATTTAAGTTAGTTAAACAACTTGTTGATATTCATAACTCAACTGAATTGTGCCTTTTGCCTTGTTTAATTAATTAGGACATTCCATTAGTTTTATTTGGTTGGCTGATTGCTGATTGCTGATTGCTGAATGCTCAGCGTTTTATCTTCAAATCTGGTACAAAACGTTTTGGGATAAGTTACTTCTTTGAGTGAATTAGAGTCACAAATTGGATTGCTGTATGTTTGTTTGTCTTTGATGTTTGTTAAGTCTTCATAGTAAATTACTATGTTAGGTAATATCACAATATAAATGAATGTGCCTGTATTTTCACATTATTGAATGGATATTTTTAAGTATCTTTATTATGCATCCATAGATATTTATTAGTTTTAAGATATCTGTTTATTCAATATGACAAACATATATATTTACATAAGATTATGTTATTTCCATTAATAAAAATCTTTTGTTTTTAATCACTGGTTTTTTTGCATTTCAAGAATAAAACATGTGTGATTTATGTAATCTGCTAAATGATAAGATATTATCATATCGTCGCAGGAAAGCAATACTGCTGTAACCGCCACTACCTATGAAAATACTTTTATATACCATTTTAGTGCGTTTTATTTTTCTGCATCGATCTACCTGGGTCCTGTGACTCCACGTCGATAAATAAGAACTGTACGACGTTGGAAAAACTATCCTTTTTGTCAATAATACGTTTTTTAACTGATGTACATACCACACACATAATCTGTTTTTTTTACATTTAGTGGTTACGACAATATTCAATTTTGAAGAGAAACAAGAAAATCACATACGCGGAAACATTACTCATTCGGTTGGTGCTTACAGCATTTTCAAAGATTGTTTTAGTAACCACTGCGAACATAAGTGTTTGCGGCGGTTACTACATTTTATTTGTTTGCTTTCTACCATTTATACCATTTTAGTGCGTTTTATTTTTCTGCATCGATCTACCTGGGTAACTGTACGACGTTGGAAAAACTAGCCTTTTTGTCAATAATACGTTTTTTAACTGATGTACATACCACACATATAATCTGTTTTTTTTTTACATTTATTGGTTACGACAATATTCAATTTTGAAGAGAAACAAGAAAATCACATACACGGAAACATTACTCATTCGGTTGGTGCTTACAGCATTTTCAAAGATTGTTTTAGTAACCGCTGCGAACATAAGGGTTTGCGGCGGTTACTACATTTTATTTGTTTGCTTTCTAATAACACTTGTGGTTCACTACAACTTGTCAGAACATTTTAGAAGAAGTCATCGTGTTTACTACAATTATACATGTCTTGCGTTATCGTTTTTTGTATGTTGTAAACCAAACGAATTTGGCCCAAAAAATAATGACACCCATTTATAGCTATTCAAAATTTAAATATTGATATGCTTTGGCGCTTACAGTAATTTATGCAGCTAAAAATAAAATTGATTTTCAGTATTCATACATTTAACAGTGGTTTTAACAATATTTTTGGCATATATAAATAATATCATCTTGTTGTAAGCGCTAAAAACATTGTATTTCTTCACTTATAAAGATTTAAATATTTCCATTTGAGAAATCATATTTTTTTAGCTAAGCATTTTAAAAATTGCATTTCCCTAACCACTGGTTTATGAGAAAAGATTTTTTTTCTAAAATCTGAAAAGTTTTTTGGCTCTGGTGAACAATTTGGGTTTTGACTGTTACAGCCGGTTACAGTGGTATTGCTTTCTTGCAACGATAGACCCACATAATAATATTGTGTTAGGTATAGCAAACCTTAAATAAATTATTAAATGAATTATGACAGAACTCGAATAATCAACAATCATTAAAAGACGCGGGAAGAATATGCAAAAATGAAATATAATTATTTGCCATGCAGAAAACAAAATAATCAAGAAGACCTTTCGCAAATTAATGCAATATAAAACAGTGCGCATAAGATTCCCTGTTATTACATAATATATCGACCACTATTAGAACATTAGGGCGATACCAAAACTGATTATTATGATTAATTAGAATTCAAAATTTAAATCTAATTTCACAGAAAATAGTTAAATTTCAATTTCAAATTAACCGCACTTACCAAACGTCAAAATATTATTGCCATAACCATAAATAAACCAATTATTATTTGATTATTGCCCGCTTGCAGGTTGGCAAACTGTAGCGCGAGAAAAATTGTTATCTTGAAATTCGTGATGGTACTATTTTCTTTTGTCTATTGCACTGACCATACACTAGAAATATTTATATTGGTGCCATGACAACTCACGTGGGAACTCCTCATCTGAATTTTCAGAATAAACCTATTTATCATATGATAATATTTCGATGGTCATGACTCATCGTAGTAACGATTCAGAACAAGCATAACTCAAAATAGCGAATTCTCATCATATGGTTTTTCACTACACTTTTCGTTGGTTCAAGGTAAGGCTGGAATCAGACGGTTCACTAATCGTTCATTTCTATATTTTATTCCACGTATTTCACTCCGATGACACGTCTGAACAAGAAATGAAACAAAAGTGAAACGAAGATGGGAACACTTGCTCGAGTAACCATATAGTAAACCTTCACTCAATCGTTACCGAATTATCATATAATGGTACTTCCACACCGCAGCCAACCTTCCAACTCCGAACATAGTTGGGAGTTGGAAGGTTGGCCGATCGTGTGGTGGCTGCGGCCAGCCTTCCAACTCCAAACTCCGAATTTCTATCTATACTAGTTGACCTCCAAAAAGCCTTTGATACAGTAAGCCATGATATACTTCTCAAGAAACTTGAGAAAATTGGTGTAGTTGGTCCTGCTCTTAATCTATTCAAATCATATCTTAGCAATAGAAAGCAATTCGTTAGCATTAACAATCATAATAGCAAGCATCTTCCAATAAACTATGGAGTTCCGCAAGGATCCATACTAGGACCATTACTTTTCCAAATTTACATCAATGATATTTCGCAATTAGACATAAATGGTGAAATTTTTCTGTATGTGGATGACACTGCAATATTCTACTGGGGTAAAGACCTAAACATCTTACTAGAAAATGCACAAAGTGACCTAGAAAAAATTTGCAGTTGGCTCCAATCAAATATCCTAACAATGAACATAAAAAAAAAACAGGATACATGGTTTTAAGCTCAACCCGTAAGATAATTCCTCCTCAAGTACCCTTAAAAATTGAAAAGGATGATTTGCAAATCCTGATAAAGGAAAAATATCTTGGGCTGTGCATCGATAAGCATCTAACTTTTAAAAACCATATCCAAGATGTTAAAAATAAAATCACACCCTTAATCAACGTTTTTAGCCGATTATCTTATCTATTACCAATTAAATTTAAAAAAAGTTTATATTATAGTCTCGTACACTCACATTTAAATTACTTAATTGAAATCTGGGGAAATGCGTATGAAACATACATTAATGAATTACAGATAATTCAAAATAAACTAATCAAAAAACTATTTCACTACGAATCCAAAACATCCACAAAAAAACTATATTTGGAAACCAAACTGTTAACATTAAGAAAACTATACGAATACAATATATTATGTCTCCTTATATATAAAATAAATAATAAGCTCATTCATACAAACACAGAATTCATTAAAACGTCCCAAGTACACAAACATTTTACACGACAACACGATAACATACATTTAAACACTATTCATACTAACTACGGTAAGCAATCTATCAGTTATGAGGGGGGCAATTTATATAATTGTCTTCCAGTTGATATTAAAAACGAAAAAAGTGTCTGTAAATTTTAAAAAAATTATTCATTTTTATTTACAAAAAATAATGTAGTGAAAATGAATAATATTGAAAGTGAATGAATAGTATTGTAATACATTGTATGATAATATGTTGTATGATAATATAATTTTATGCAAATTCTAGTTAAGTAAGTGAAAATGTTATTTTCTTTTTTTCTGGAATAAAAAAAAAAAAAAAAAACTTTAGAACAGCTGATTCGGCGCTTATCTTATCAGTTGCCTACAATTATTACGTGGAAGTATATACACAACATGTTTTCAAACAATTGTTATACCACTCTTACTCTTCCGTAATAATATTTTCATTTTAATGGTAGGCGGCACACGTGTCTTGATCGCCGGCCGTTCGCAGACTGATGTGTGGCTGCGGCAGGCTGGTTCGTGTGAGTTGGCCGTCGCGATCGCCTCGGAGGCGATCCCGGGCCAACTCGAACTCTAACCTTCCAACTCGATCATCCAACGCACGAACTACCCCTCCACACAATCGTCCAAACGTTTGAAGTTGGAAGTTGGCCGCAGTCTGGACGTAGCATGAGTCTGGAATCAGACGGTTCACTCGAGTGGTTACTCTATGGTTACTCGAGCGAATCTTCGTTTCACTTTTGTTTCATTTCTTGTTCAGACGTGTCATTCCGAGTGAAATGGGTGGAATGAAATACAGAAACGACCAGACATGGAACCATGTCAAACATGTCAGTACTTGGCCAGAAAAGAATATTAGATCACATTTTTTCTATATGGCAGCCCCACAATGTCATACGATGTTCCTCTTGATTGCTATTGGTTGAAATTTTCTGGCCTGACTTTTGAGCGAAAACAAAAACATGGAAGGCCCTGATGAGTGGTCTCCTCCACAAAATTCGGACATGGAGTTCGAAACGTCTCAGCCGTTCGGCAACTGTGATGTCTTCAACTTAAACGAGATTGTCGGATTGGAAGGTAAATTTTGTGCAAAGTTTCCTCTTGTATTTAGTTCACTGGAATATTTTTAAAATATTGCGTCAGACTTTACATACATTTCTGTATTTTTCTAATGCTGCCTTTATATTAATTTGTCATACATTTATGCTTTCTTCCTTCACAGATTTCTTACTTGACAACGATATAGGCCAAATGTTATTTGATGACGAAAGCTACAATACAGACCAAGGGAAATTGGTACCGAATCAAACTTCCTCTATTCCTGCAGACATCAAACCAGCACAAGTGTCTCATTCTCCAAACCCACAGTTACCGGTGTTCAAAAAGGAAGACACCTTGTCGTCATTCAGTTATGTTTCGCAAGAAGAACTGTCTCCTAAAGCGACCCCGATGAACCACGTCTATGCACCGAAAGTTTTACCCGGGGGACAAATACATTCTCCGAATATGTACTCGTTGAATCAAGGACAAGTCACACCGCTACCACCTATTAATTTTATGAATTGTACGAAGATGTCGCCTTTGACACCGATGTCATCGCCCAGCATGTCACCAGCATTGATGCACTCGCCAAAGATGTCGCCATCATCCCATATGGGTTCTATGTCTCCGGCTTCTCTTCATTCACCGGGCTCGCACTTGGGTTCACCTTGCCCGGTTGATGCGCAAGCCCAGTCTCCAAAAATGCAACCAAACAGCCATCCCTTTTCCCCAACAGTTTCTACCATGAATGAAGTGCAATCACCAAAAGTGTCATCAGTGATCAATATTTTGCCACAAAAGGTTTCTATTTCTGGTCAAGTAGGAATACCTCAATCGTATAGCACGCAATCACAGCCCATCACACCGAAACCGATGCAAAATAATGCTTCTCCGAAGAATCCCACGGTTGGTAATATCAATGGCTATGTGGTGAACAATCCAACGGTTATGAGACAGAACAATATTTTATTACAAGGGCAAGTTCCGAATCCGACGTATGTGAACTTTAAATCTGTGACTGTGCCCCAGCAATCTAAACCGGTGCATCAGGGGGACAAGCCTTCGAGGGGCGCCAAGGCAGCCCATGTAGCGCCCCCACAGCACCAGCTGCTGGTGACGGACAAGGGGATGTCTCCGTTGCTGGTGCAGGGGTCGGGTAGGAGACTGGCCCCCGTAGTGCTACAAGCCAAACATGTGAAGATTGAACAGCAGCCCCGAACCCTCATGTACTCCACCCCCGTACAAGGTACTTAAAAATATTGTAACATTTATCTTGATGAATATATCAACACATAACTTACAAATAAGCATTGTGCAATCCATGAATACAGTACTCTTTCAGTAATCCGCCGCTCGTTTATCCGACAACTAAGTACTATAATCCATTTTTATTTTTACTATTTGAAAATCAAACTCAAACTCTATAATTTGCAGAATTGATTGAATGCCAAGCTTTGTACACCGACAGGTTGGATTATCTTATTCTTACACACTCGTTACTATACCGCAGTCCAGCTTGCTAGAGCTCACTATTTTACCAGTCACCAGGGTTGATTATTATTTCTTCGAACTCACCAATTTTAATTTGAAAAAAAATTTTGCTATGTTTAACCTTACTTTTTTAAGATGGTTAAAATTAAGTATTGATTTATTTTTAATTAATTATAATTTTGGTTTTAGAACTTTAATTTTGGTTAGTCCTATAATTATGTTTTCTATCATTTCGTTCCGTCAGGTTTTTTGTTTTAATAAGTTTATAAAATGGGGTCTTCTCGCAAGTAACCATGACACCTCAACTTTCAACCAATAAATGGAAATTTTACAAAATATCAATAGCGGTGCTTGTTTGTTTTTACGAGATATCTGTTTTAATTTTTAGCATATTTTGTATGTTCGCCCTATAATCTGTCGCTTCTACTAATTGGACACTTTCCGGTTTTCGGGTGGCGTATTAGTGAGCGAGCACTATATTTAAAATATTTAATTGGGTTTTTTGTATTAGAAGTGTGGGTTGTGGGGCCTAATGGTTAGCAGAAATTAAGAAAATTTTTGAGTAACCGGTCAATTTACAAGATTCAGTTCATACCTAGTTTTTATAAATCTTATTTTATCATTAATTTTTGCAATCAAGCTAGTCATAGTAATTTGGGAGGCGGGAATGGGTACCGCCGCCCCGGGAACCATTTATTGGATAACCAACACCGCTGCCATAGGTCACCCCAAGTGGTTCACTACGTTTGGTGACTTAGCAGGGGTGCCCGGGTTCATGGGGTAAGGTTTGTCTAGGTCTTGGCGGTGGATGATTTAGACACACTGAACCCCAGATTCCTACCCAACCCTCATACCCTTTTCCTACCCAGAACTTCCTCTCCTTTCTTTCCTTAAAATACCCTCCACACAGCATTCCCAAAGATGACATAGGCCCTGAGGGAGGGCCTCCTGTGTGGACCTAATGTAAAAAAAAAAAAAGTCTATTCAAATGATGACTGAGAATTAAACATTTTAATATACCAGGTATCACAACGTCCCAAGCTGGTCCCCAGACCTCGATGCCAATCCACACCCTCATGAACACCAGCAATGGCACCACCATCCTGACTGGCATCCCGCTCATGATGGAGTCGGATAAGGTGCCAATATGCCGGATGCCAGGATCCGGGGATGGGAAGCCTCGGGAAGTGAAGAGGAGTGCTCACAACGCCATCGAGAGACGGTACCGCACCAGCATCAACGATAAGATCGTAGAATTGAAGAACATGCTTGTCGGTGATGATGCAAAGGTACGTTATACACATAGAATAAAGAATATAACACTAGCAGTGCCTTCCATACAAATTTGAATATAAACAAACGTTCCATTGAGCGCTACTGCTAGCGTTCCATCTCACTTACACTCGCCTGACATCATAGATCTCCATCCCATTTGAATTTCGAAAATACAGTTTTGTATGGAAATATAAAGATTAGGCAAACTTTTGGACAACGAAACACGCCCACAAGGCATTTCTTGTGTTATTCTTTATTCTATTGCTATACACAAATGTCTTATTTTTGTGCAGGACAACTTTATTACAGTGACATTACCCTTTTTAATGTCGTTCAACGCAATATGTCGCATCACATAGTACGTTTTGACACAATGTAGGTACATATGCGTTTTAGTGAAACTTCATGGAATATATATCGATCACATATGCAACATCTTCGTAGATAAGTTTAACTTGTTGAAAGCCAGCATACTAAAAATATTTTTTTTCAATACGACGTAAAATATTTGACAGTTCTCACCTTTCTTACGAATTCAATTTTTATAACACTTCTCTTGTGATATAATACAAAAATTACATCAAAATAATGTAGATGAAACGAACTTCACTCACTCAAATCTATGCTTTCCACAATGGATTTATATAAAAAACAATGAATAAATATAGACTTTGAATATGTTCGAATGCGTTCATATTATCAAGTGGCAGCCATTTAGTCCGCCATCTTTAGCAATTAATATGAATTATTGGGAGTGGCTAAATGCTATCCAGTAATTCGTAATGTCAAGAACGAGAATGGCCCAAGCGATTCTGACCTTGTTCTTCATACAATTTCTTTATACATAAGGGGCAAAATCGCTTCAAACATTCGGACCCGCCGGAGGGACTGCGGCCTACAAGAGGTTAAAGGGATAGACATAATAATTCATTGCACTCAATACAAACAGGCGTATTTCATATTATATGGAAATATTTTAGGAGAGCCACAAAACTTTTTTGCTAGATTCTTATATGTACATGTTGTTACTATTATATGCATTACTTATTCTATTAGCGAAAAATTTAATAAAATATATACAAAGTACATGTTGTTACTATTATATGCATTACTTATTCTATTAGCGAAACATTTAATAAAATATATACAAATTTTGGTGGTTATTGGTAACTATTTATTGGATGACCAACACCTCTGCCATAGGTCACCCCAAGTGGTGACTTAGCAGTGGTGCCCGGGTTCATGGGGTGAGGTTTGACTAGGTCTTGGCAGTGGATGCGTGGCGAGCCGGATCGAGAGAGACTAGTTGAGGGCCTTTTGACCTCTCCAGCCTGACTCTCTCGACCCAAGCCTTGCACGGCATTTAGAGGGTTGAATTTATTTAGACACGCTGACCCTCAGATTCCTACCCACCCCTCATACTTTTTCCTTTTTTGAATTATCTCCTTCCTTTCCTTAAAAAAGGCTCTCCACACAGCATCCCCTAAGATGACATAGGCCTTGAGGGAAATTATTTCAGTTTTTTGACTCCCAAAAAAAAAAAAATGAGATACGCCTGTTTGTGTTTGGTGACGAATTTATATTTCCATTGCGTACCTATATGACAAAATTATTTCAGCTATATATTATGTAAAGAGGTTTTTTTATTGCTGATATGTAGTTTGTGTAGTGTATTTTATATTGCTAAATATCTTATAATATCCATTACAACATCCTGGAATGACTCGCTCACATGGTGTGATATAATTATTGTGTTAATTAGAAAATGTAAAAATATATATTTAACCACTGAAATGTTATCTACATTTAGACTAGTGTCTCATAATAATTACGCTTTAGATAATGGAAGACATTGTCTCAAACACATTTTAAATTATTATTGTTTGCTAACAAAATTTATTTCTCTCAATTTACATTTAAAAATTGTTGAAGGCCAGCATACAAAAAAAATATTTTTTCAATACGACGTAAAATATTTGACAGTTCTCATCTTTTTTACGAATTCAATTTTTATAACATTTCTTTTGTGATATATCGACCCTTTAGAATAACAAGGTTCCATCTGTTGCTTTAACGTCATGCGATAATGAACTCTAAGGTAGCTTACCAGACGTTTCCGCAACAGATGGAACCTTCTTATTCCAGAGGTTCGATATTACAAAAATTACATCAAAATAATGTAGATAAAACGAACTTCCTAATAATTACTCAAATATTTGCTTTCCACAATGGATTTATATAAAAAACAATGAATAAATATAGACTTCGAATGTGACAGCTATCATATTATCAAGCGGCAGCCATTTTGTCTGCCATTTTGGTGCCTGGCGTGTCTTTAGCAATTAATATGAACCATTCGGAGTGGCTAAATGCTATCCAGTAATTCGTAATGTCAAGAACGAGAATGGTCCAAGCTATTCTGACCTTGTTCTTCGTACAATTTCTTTATACATAAGGGGCAAAATTGCTTCAAACATCCGGACCCGCCGGGGGGACTGCGCCCTACGAGAGGTTAAAAAATGATCAAATATTCTTTTCATTTCTTTGAGCATTTGGTCTTCTATATTGTCATTTATTAGCACAATCCCATTTACATAATCAGATGATCTAATCCTCTTTCCATTTATATAAGTGCCTTTATCTTGGTATCGTAGATTCTTTAATACATATATCCTCTTGAGATAAGCCAAGAGTGGCAGATACTCTCAGTATCGCCCTGCTGAAAGAATACCATTACGAATCGAAATTTGGCTTGAAATGGCTTTGGCCATAGTTAGGTAACCGGATCTGAATGGTCACGAACCTCACAACCTTCCTGTTCCCCATCTTCTCCCCTTCTTCACACTATCCAGTCTCCTGTGCGGTATCCACATTGAAAAGAAACATAACCCCTCGAGCGATGGCTTCCCAAATTTAGATAGGTGATTTAAAAAATTAAAATTGATTAATTGGCTTTAAACATATATTTCCGTATTGATATTTGGAGGTATGATATTTATTAAATCGAATGGCCGAATCGAAAACCAAATACCCAGAAATCCCCGTCGCTCGAGTGGTTATATATTAGAGCCTCGAGAACTGCCAAACGACTCCTCTGTCTTCAAACCGAGGGCGCTAACGCTACGTTTTTCTGTAGTTATGTAAGAGTTCTTGCGCCGTGACCACACTACTATGTGCTCCACGTGCATCACGTGTTGTTTTGAGTTATCCACTCGAGCGCTTTTTGCCACATTATGGCACTATTTCCAAAACCTCAGATTGATTGTTGCCAAAATGTGGCAAATTTTCAATTTTTTTTTATTAAAACGACTACACAAAGTATTATACATTCAAAATATAACAAAATAAATATTCTCTAGATTCTTTAAAATGTTTTAAGGGTAAAGATTTAATAATTTTAATTTTATAAATCCTACAAATATGTGATAATAGACAAAAGGTAGGGGAATTCATTGGCTACATAGAACTATAAACAGTTTGTGTGTCTCCATATTCAAATTCGGAGGTATGATTTTTTTAATGTGTTCGGAAAAATTTCCTTTAGCAATTCGAGAAAAAATATTTTAATTGCTCTGTCGCTCCAGTGGTTATAAACATGGTACCTACGCCGATCTGTCATCTGTAAAGATGTTGCTGCAATTGATGGATAAAGCTTTTTCTTTGTCAATAAAAATAACCCGCCAGACTAAAAAAGATCAGTTTATGGCTAAGTAAATGTGTTTTGTGACTTAGAAGTTCATTAAATATAATTTTTCTAAGAAAACAGCTCTTTCATTTAATTTTTCTATCTAACAAACTATAATCCGAACCCTTTGTGAGCCTGAACATGTGTTGTTTTTCATTAGTTTAGATCAGGCCTGGCCAACCCAAATTGCACCACGGGCTGCACAGGGGGAGGGGGGGGGGGGGAGTTTAACCGATTCAAAATATGTTAACTTATTTATATTCTCTATGTCAATCAATTATTTCTTACGGTATTGTTGTCTGGGGAGGGTGTTCTAAAACTATATTAGATCCATTAGTAAAGGCTCAAAAATTGATAATACGGACTATCTACAAAGTACATTACATTCATCCCACAAAGGACTTATTTAAAGACTTTAAAATACTTAATATACAATCCCTATATGTAAAATTCATTTCTTGCTATTTTAAATTTAAATTTATTAAAAAATATGTTTTTGAATCAAAATATAATACAAGATATTCCAACCAATGCAACTATATAATTCCAGTAACAAAAACCTCAATGGCCCAGTCACAGTTTAACTTTCTTGCTCCAAAAATCTTCAATAACTTAACAATTGAAATAAAGACAATAACCAAATATCACACTTTCAGGAAGACGCTTGGAGACTTTTTGATGAGTGAATGAGATAGAATTAGAAGCCTGTTTATATAATCTAATGTACTTTTTTTTTTCCTTTCTATTTTCTACTTTTTATTATAATTTTTCCAATATTTAACATGATTTATACTAATTCCATGTTTACACTAGACTTCATATTTCATACAATGTAACTATACTATATTGGTCACCATGATACAGGCAGCCGCCTAGTATGGTGATTTAATATATCAACTTTATGTAAATGTCACAATTATGTAACATGTATTAAATAAATAAAAATAAATAAAATTTGTTATAGCTTTTTAGCCCTGATTTTTGTTGGCTTGTCATCTTGCCTCACCTTGAAACACCTGCCTTGTTCGAATACTACTATTATAGACACTAGACGTCGAGACTTTAGAGTAGTATTATAGAATTGCACTACACACAGCAGACGACACATATCGACAAGAATCTGAGTATTATGAGAAGAATCTCAAAATTTCAACCTGTCGAACTCCGTCAAAACTAAGTAATTACAAAAATGACACGTGCTTTCCTGTGGCGACGCTGCAAGCAGATTGCGAGTTCTCGAACGCTTAAAGAGCGAGAAGTTATGCGCTCCATCTGTTGTTAACTTGTTGAAAGCCAGCAAACAAAAAATATATTTTTTCAATACAACGTAAAATATTTGACAGTTCTCACCTTTCTTACAAATTCAATTTTTATAACACTTCTCTTGTGATATAATACATATAATATAACTTCACTCACTCAAATCTATGCTTTCCACAATGGATTTATATAAAAAACAATGAATAAATATAGACTTCGAATATGTTCGAATGCGTTCATATTATCAAGCGGCAGCCATTTTGTCCGCCATCTTTGGTGCCCGGCACGTCATTAGCAATTAATATGAATTATTCGGAGTGGCTAAATGCTATCCAGTAATTCGTAATGTCAAGAACGAGAATGGCCCAAGCGATTCTGACCTTGTTCTTCATACAATTTCTTTATACATAAGGGGCAAAATCGCTTCAAACATCCGGACCCGCCGGGGGGGACTGCGGCCTAGAAGAGGTCAATCCAGAAAGCTATTTCTCGAGCGAGAAGTTGTGCGCGGGAAATATAAATCAGCAGAATAAGAGTATTTGGTGTAATTATAGAAACTTTATTGGTTTTAATATATTAAATGTGATTTTAAAGACATTCTGAAGTACCTAATACTTTTTCAAAAAAAACTTCATACTTTACCGCGGGCCGCACGTAGGGGCTCCGCATGGATGGCCAGGGCTGGTTTAGATAATCAAGGCTCTACTGCAATAGGAACAATATTTTTCCAGTTGAACAAGTCCGCCATACTCAGAAAGACTATCGACTACATCAGATACCTGCAGAACCAGAACGCCCGTCTGAAGCAGGAGAACGCCGCCTTAAAGATGTCGGCGCACCAGAACGGGAGTGCGTCTCCTGATCATCTGCTCGGCAGCTCAACGCCGCCCGCCAGCGATGTGTCGCCATCGCTGTCACCGTCGCATACCGATAGCGATAACATGCCATCATCGCCGGAGTTTGGAAAGGTAATTAGTTTACGCGAATTATGTTACGATAAGGGATGCTATACACTGAATATTGAATATGCAAAAACTTATAGGTTATAATAAAGGCGATCTATGGACAAGTGGGTAGGACCCTCTAGTTGGTAAGTGTTTAACACTCACAGTTGGTACTGACTTATTCGCTTTTCTAAACAGTTAGTAAAACGCTCAGTGAGATGATTTGTTTTTTTTTTTTATTCTTTATTCTTAAAAAGAAAGACAAACATTCCTGGGTTACGAATAACCCAACAACGTTTGAAAATCTCCTACTACCACTACACTAAGCGGAAGATGTTGCTTGTGTTGTGATGGAGGACTTAGCCAGCCGAGGAATCGAACAAGGAACGCCTGGGTGGGACCCAAACGCGATGCCCACTGAACCACTGACCGGTCACCCCTAAAATAAATTTTAGGGTTTACGACTTATTTTTTTTATTAATTTAACATTATTTTTCAGTGTGAATAAAGCACTTCTGGTAATACCTATTGACAAAACCATCAGTAAGTTTCGAATATACATAATGATAATTATTTTAAGCTGTAACATTTAGTCATTTCCTTAGCGTAGGAAATCTCTGTGAAGAAGACGTTATAGAGATTTTCTTAAATTTATCTCAACTCTGCAATAGAAATCTGTACCAATCAACAAAAATTCTCAAACGGTGACCTCTGCCGTCACAATATTTTTCTTTCAGCAATTTATAGCTCAACGCAACTATTCCCAGCATGCAACACCATGAGATTTAAATACCTAATATTTTTTATTTAAATGTTCAAATTGCTTAAAAGATTTTTTGTGGTTCAGGTCCATACGGACTCCTACTCGGAGCGCATTATGGCGGGCATGGGAGACCACACGCGGCTGGCCATGTGCGCCTTCATGGTCGGCCTACTCGCCTTCAACCCATTTGGCCGCGTCTTCAGGGGCGGCGCGCCAGAGGGGGGAGATGACTTCATCGGCAGGAAAATGCTCAACTTTGACATGGGTGAGAAAAAAATTTCTAAAGTAACTATGTAATCATAATGCTATTTCACGCTTTTAATGCCATTTCACGCTTAAAATGCGATTTGATAAATGACAAAATATGTTGCATTCATGAAACTTTAGTCAGTATAAATGAAAATTTGCAGTCTGCCAAAAAAAAAATTTATATTGGGGATGAGGTGGGATTTTTGAAAAAAAAAATTTGTTCAAACTAGGTCCAGTGAGGCATTTTGTGCATTTTGGTACTATTTAGGGTGAACCTAAAATTTTCCTTTAGATTATTTTTTAAGCATTAGCGAAAATTATCTAATATAGAGAAGAACAATAATATCCAACCCTCGGCTCACTTCACATTGTATTAACTCCACAGCTGCACAGAAAAAGGCACGATCCAAGTTCAGCACAATTGTGGTCGTGTACGGAAACCAGCTTTAAGAGTAGCATGTCATTAGGCAACATGTGGTTGCATGACAGTCACGTGTAAGTATCTCTGTGTATAAAGGGCCTGCGTGTTATAAATGTTTTTTTTCGAAAAGTCTCATTAACGTTTGAAAAAAATTCTCTCCTATAACAGTGTTTTTCATTGAAAATTTTATTTTATTTGTTGTGGCAACGGGTGATACCATCATGCAGGATCAAAAGGATTTAACCTCTTGTTTGCCGGCGTATTCTTAAGGAGACTATAAAAAAAAATCTTTTCTCTCAATATCACTAGCTTTTCTGGAGAAACTTCTTGTGGTAGATTTTGTGCAATTTTTTAAATATATGTATATACACGTTATCTAGTAAGACGGTACAATTTACAGAAAACATAATTATGCAAAAAAAGTCGATTATTATGAAAATGAATCGGCTGGCGCACGGCGAAAATTTGGCGTCAGCGATCGGGAGGTTTAGGGTGTAACTTGTTGAAGATATATTGTTGATCGTTATTATGTATGAAGGAAAATTATGGATATTGGATTTGAAGAGATGAAGGATTGCAGCTTTTATAAGGCATTCATTCATTTATGTATCTATATAATCTATTTTATATATTTTTAGATGAATCAAGTTGGTGGTCCTGGATGCCAACTGTATTCCTGTGGACCCTGAACTTTTTGATTCTCGGAGCCTGTCTGGTGAAGATGCTGGTGTATGGTGACCCCATCATCGCCAGTAAATCCGTACAGGCTAACAACTTCTGGCACCACAAAAGAAAAGCAGAACATTATATTGACAAGGTATAAATTAATATTGTAGTTTAAGTATTTAGTAAATTTTACTTTGAATCAATTCACTCTTTCCTTAAATAATGTCATTTACTTTAATTTCTTTATTTTGTTATCTGCCGTGTCTTTGGGGGGAGTGAAATTTACCGATAATTTTTTTGAAACTTGTTTAGTTTCTCATTTTTATTTGAGCCTCCACTATTATGTTCTTCAATATTAAATTTCAACTGTTTTCATAGATTTTTCTCAGAACAATAATTTAATTTATTCATATGTAACTTAAAGCACATATCTGATTGTATGAAGCAGCGAAAACGGTCAAATGATAAGCTGCGATTTAATGAATTTCATATTTTTTATCTGTAATTTTCTTTAAAACTTTTTTCAGCTTGTAAGAGGATTTCCATCATGAGCTATGATGGAGCTTTGAAATTTCCATTTAACTGTTAATAAATAGGACCAAGATTTTATATTATTTGTCATTTTGTAAAAAATTATTTTTTTAATTTTGTCATTGTTTTTTGTGAACACTGGTCAAAATTCCTAACTGCCTCTGATCATCCGAAGCCAGTGGGACTTCCTGTGGATTATGCTGTGAGGTTAAAGGGAGATGAGGAGGATGAAGGTTGGGAAGTGTCTTGCTTTTAAGAACTGGTCTCCAAGCCCATCTTTTATCTTGTTTTATTTCTATTTTTTTCAGGGCGATCTAAACAATGCTAGACTTGAGTTACGAAAGTGCCTATTTGTAGTGGGCCGGCCGATACGATCAAGTAGATTCCACAATGCTACCGGGACCGTGTGGGGAATTGTGAGGCAGATGATACAGAGGGCGCCCGGTGGCAGGTGGCTCGCCAGACGCAGCGGAGATTTCTGGCACAGCAGGTAACAACCATGGGGAATCACTGGTATAGCGGTGCAGTAATCGCTCGTAGTCCAAGTGTGCTTGCGCTCATTATACTACAGCAAAATATAAAATTGACAATGAATGGGCTTTGATGAAAAAATACAATTTGAAACGATATTTTAATACAAAACATGCCATAAAAATAGAGAAAAATTTGCGTGTCTCGAATTCCTCGGCCCAATATCTGAAAAAATTGCCAAAGAAATTAAAAAATGTCGTTTAAATAAAGCTTTTCGAACAAATAATAATTTAGGAACAAGCCTTAAAAACTCTAAAAATAAAAATCCTAAACTCAATAATAGTGGCATATATGAATTAAAATGTGACCACGCCGGATGTGGTGCCACTTACATCGGACAGACAGGAAGGGCATTCTCAACTAGATTCAAAGAACATATTCGATGTTATAATAACACAAACACATCTTTAAAATTTACAGAACATCTCTTGGTAAATAAAATCACAATCCACTCAATAACAAGGGGCCTAAACGATTACACATTGAAAGAAAGGGTCACAATAGTGGAGAACTTGAAGGTATCGAAAGAATAATTTCAACGCCTCTTTGAAAAGTCATTAAATCTATTTGAACAATTAGAAATCAATAAACAAACTAAGGACCTTAATTTAACACTAATTAATAAAGTAAGCCGAGTAAGGCCCTGTAAGCCGAAACACCTGTAACAAAAATACAAATCTAAAATACTTGCAGAACTTAATAATAACATCATTTAAATTTAATTAAATTTTTTAAAAATTTAATGGAGTTCTACGAATTTAACACAAAACAATAAATAAACAAAACATGCCGACTACAACACTGGTTTTCGAAGAAATCCTTGATTGATGGCTATGAAAAAGTTACACCAATGATAAGCGATGCTTCATCGCAACAACTTAGAACCACAGATTTTCGTATTTCATTTCTCAACACGAAATAATCAATGAGCTTTGGAAGAGATAGTAAGTGACCCAAAATTGACAACCAACTTTAACGTTTCATTCCAGCAGATACCATTGTTAGCTTATACAAGTACGTGCCGTGTGGAACTTTTGGGGAGTACACAATTTACTTATCAAGGATTAGAAAAATACTAGTTCTACTCTGTTGCTATTGACGCATCTAACGACAATACTGACATAAGCTCAGTCAAGCGTTTTCACAAGACTTTGATGGTGAAAATTGCATATTTCGAGAGGAATTGCTCGATCTGGTTGCCCTTAACCTCTCAATGGCCGTTCGCCCACCGGTGGCCGCGGGTCAAAATTAAAAAAAAAAGTTTTTGAAGCGATTTTGTCCCTTATGTATAAAGAAATTGTATGAAGAACAAGGTCAGAATCGCTTGCGCCGTTCTCGGTCTTGACATAACAAAAATCCGCATAGCGCCAACCCATCTGAATAATTTATAATAAATATCTATGGTCAACTTGGCGTCACTTTTACAAACGGTTTTCAACTGTCATTTCATTTTCAAACAAGTATTTATGTCATTACTTCTTCGAAAACACCTTTGAATTGGTTTTTTTCATGTAGGGTGTCTATTCAGGTTTGTAGAGAAATAAAAAAAATTGATCATTTTCGTATGAATATATTACTTACATTTTTTTGTCGAATGGGAAATATTTTCATACATTTTTTTTGTTAAAAATAGCTATTCTGGGAAAACTTGTAACGATATTATCGTGAAATATATATGAATAATAAGGTACATTATCTGGCAAACAGAAAACAATCACAAAAAAAACCAAATCCTTTGTTTTTGTACGATATTTGTGCAAAATCCGGGAAGCTAATTTCGCGCAGTTTTTTTCCAAAAACACCTGGCTTGCTAAAGGTTAAATGTTTATACAAAAAGTGACCAACTTTATCAAAAACTCACATTTATGTTTTGTTCACAAGAACTATATATGAAAAAAAAGTATGGTGGCAAAGAATAATCACCTTGCAATGATCTCTGGTATAGAAGGTTGAAAATCCACACAAAATAACTAATCCGATTTTAAACATCACGTGTCAACATTATAAATTTTTTTCCAGCGATCGCCGCCGTCTGGGCGTCCACTGGTCCACGGAACTCTCATTTGTTTACCACCGCCTCTGCCAACTGGAAGGGGTGTTGGCCGAGGCGGAGGGAAGCCCGGGGCCTTCGCTGCCGATGCTGTTGGCTGCCCTCAACCTGGCCGAGGCTGGAGGCACCTCGGCACACCTAGCCGACGTGTTTGTCACCATCGCCCTGGCCATCAAGAATAAGACAAGGCCGTTTATGCACTTTCTTTGCGGGTATGATTTTATATTATTTGGCTTTGATTGTAATGTGTAGTTTTTATAGATTCTAATTGATTTTAAAAATAAAGAAGAACACAGGAATTGCCTACATGCTCTAAATTTCAGATATTCGGTCTCTTAGTATAAATTCAAAATCAAATTAGAGCCGATTCGATCGATCATTTTACGTAACCTGGGTGTTTCACGACCCACTGGAGCACTTGATGGTATCTAAAAAATAATTTCAACACCCCTCTGAAAAGTCATTAAAAGTAACCTAACCGAAAACGTAACATATTTAAACAAATTTTTTTTTGCATCACTTTTAATGACTTTTTAAATGAGGTGTTGAAGTTGCATGATTTTGAGTTGTCCGGTCACCCTTTGGACTCTTGTGTCATAGATAGGTGGATGCGCTACCCAATGCCGCCAAGTTGGTCAAAGTCGAAATGACTCGATCCTTGATAGGGTACTTTCGGATAGGTGGTAGGTAGACCATTAAGGTAGAAATTGTGCAGACCGGGCATCTTGAATAATGCATATTGAACTAATTCTGGTGGTGGGAAGTTTTATCGGTATGCTAATTGCTAAATATGATCCAATTTGGATACTAGGTACAAACTTGCCATCTCTATTTCTCTGTCATAAGAACTAGATTTAAGACACACGGTCATTGTCACGTCCATCATGGGTGCTGAATGAGCTGCTAGGTCATAGATTAAATGTTTTTTTAATTTTGGAAAAGTAACGCGATCGATCAATGGTGGTTCTTGATTAGGTTAAAATGATTGGGTAGTTCACATTTCGACCCAGTACTAAAGCTAATGGAATGGCAAATACGATGTAAGGCAGTGTGAGAGAGACAGAGGACACAATGTAATTCTGTAAGCGATCTCATAGTCAAAAGGTACTACATATATGTCAGTGGCGACATTGGTTTCCTTTAAAATCTTCAGGAAGGCATTCCTGAATAGATAATACACTCACACATTCTATTTGAATGTGTGAGTGTATTATCTATTCATTGGTAACCTGAGAATAACTTTCTAAAATAAAAAAAAGTATAGTTAACATTTTAATCCATTCACTATCAATAATTAGTTCAATATGCATTACATATTCCCTTTCCTAATAAAATTAGTTCAATATGCATTACATATTCCCTTTCCTAATAAAATTAGTTCAATATGCATTACATATTCCCTTTCCTAATAAAGTTAGTTCAATATGCATTACATATTCCCTTTCCTAATAAAATTAGTTCAATATGCATTACATATTCCCTTTCCTAATAAAGTTAGTTCAATATGCATTACATATTCCCTTTCCTAATAAAGTTAGTTCAATATGCATTACATATTCCCTTTCCTAATAAAATTAGTTCAATATGCATTATATATTCCCTTTCCTAATAAAATTTCTTGTATCCAGTTATTATCTAAACCAGGCCAAGCTGGTCTGCGCCGAGCTCTGTGGAGAGACTCCAGCACGGTTCCGCTGGCTCTTCACTCCTTACGGGCAGCGGTTTTTCATCACGCAGGAGTGGAGCTACCACCTCAACCACCCGGAGATGTCCATGTTCAGCCAGCTGCCCAATAAAACCGATCCGCTGGCTTATGCTATGAGGGTGAGAGCACACAACATTTTTGTAATTTTTTTAGAAATGGAGCTGACTCGTGTTTAAAGTGCTTATAAAAACAAATTATTTACCTCGGGATTTTTTTGACCTTTCAAATGAACACCATTAGTAAACTTGAATAATTACAATATCAGATCTGTCAAAAATCTATCAAACAAATGAAATACACATTTCAAATATAGAATTACAGTGAAACCCTCTTAAGAAGTTTTCCAAGGGACCAAAAAAAAAAAAACTTCTTAGGCGGGAAAACCTTATAAGCGGGAAAAATTGGGCCATTTGGTCTTCAAGGGATCGAAAATAACAAACTTCTTCTAAGCAGGAAAACATCTTAAGCGAGAATTTCTTAAGAGGGTTTCACTGTATTAATTAAAAATAATTTTGGTACCTACTTTATCGCTTGTCTGAATTATTCTATCCCATAATCAATTCCAATTTTGAAAATCGAAGTAAGGCGCTCCGCTCCGCTGACGAGGCAACTGAAACCAAACTAAAACTGGCTGGTTTCTATGTCTTGTTTGGTCAAAAAGCTTGTTTAACCATAAACGAAGAACAATCAGCTGGCAACTAGCAACGGCCGGCCACGGCAATCAATCAACAGTGCGAGTCGCCGCTTGCGTTACCATTGACAACAGGTTTTTGAGTGATTGTTTAGTGTGCGAGCCATCACATTGTCATACAAAGACAGTTGCCAGTTGACAGTTTTCAGTTCCCTCAGTGAGCGGATCGCCTAAATCCCAGTTCTAAAGTACTTTGAACCCGAGTTATACATAGATACTAGACACAGAGACACACACACCACTGAAATAATTATTTTTTATAAACTTGGTTTGATGTTTCCATTATTATTATTTACTCTTCATGTGAACAAAGTTTTATTTTTCCTTGGTTTTTAATTGTGAATTTAAATCAATTGTTATGTGGAGCAGCAAAACTTCTCAAACATTGTGCTCTGGCATAATGAAATTTGCACTGTTTTTTTTTTATTTGAGAATATATTTTTACAAAAATTGTGATCTTTATTTTTATCGATGTCACGTCAGGTGTTGGTTTAACTGTTGATATATTTTTTTAGGTATATCATTTTGAATTATTGGAGAGGAGTCTCCAGACCCTTCTCTGTGCGGATGGAAGAAGTTCACACACTCTGGATGTGCTGCAGATGGTCAAACTTGTGACCGACGATGTGGCGCCTATTGGCCCACAGAACTTAGGTAAGTTGTCTTGAAGTTCCTTAATTTGCCTTTTATTTTAATGTGAAATTAGAGTATGTTGTGAGACTGAAGGGAATGAGATGGGGATGAGGAAGGTGGAGAAGTACCTGACTATTCAGATCTGGTCACTGAACACGACTAAAGCTATTTTAAGCAATAAATTTATTCTGAATGATGGTCTTTCACCAGATTTCATCTTCACCAGTCATACATACTTCATGTAAATTATGTTTGGAGCTTTGAAATATCCATTTAACACTTCAAGCCTCGGGAAGGGCATTACTAGCCACAAACATTATATTTCATTAGAGAACATCATATTCCTCTAAAGGACACATCTAGCTGGGGCATCCATACATTATAAAATGTAATGTGCAGATTTGTTTGTCGTTGGAAAGATAAATAATTATTCTTTTCATTTCATCTCAAATATTTTTACTAGATTCCATCGATAAAATTGTCAAAATGTATGATGGGATACATATTTTCATTGACAGTTTATTTATATTTTTTTATTTCCTACACAGAATCTATTTTATAAATCCGAATTTTTTCATAATTATGGAAGTTTCAAGTTTTTTTTCGAGTTTCGAGTTTTAATAGTTTTTTTTTTTACATTCTCATGTTTGAGATAAAAATTTTATTCCAAAATAATTAGTTATAACTTAGTTATAACCACGTTTATTGTTTAAAAAACCAACATGTTTCGTAAGCAATGCTTACTTCGTCAGGGTTCGCTCTATTCATAGTTTAGGAGACAACCTCCAATTTTTAAGTAAGACAATTTTTTTTTAAATTTTGCAGTACAACTAGTGAAGTTACTATTTTATAAGCTTTGTTTTCAATTGTGTCTCTTTCTCTCGTGAAGGTTGCTGGGACCCCGTGATGGAGTGGTGGAGCAACGTGGTGGAGATTGCAGCCCAGTGGCTGCTGGGTGATGAGAAGTCCGCTAGTATTCTGTTGGACCGACTCAAGACGCTCCCCCCTTCTTTGATCATGACTGACGACCCTATGCCCAAGTAATTACATCGAGTTACCTTTATTTCCATTTTTTTTTTTTGCCGTGGTTGGTCTTTCAAATTCAGATATTTTAAGTAAAAACATAAAAATGCTGTACAACCTCTACCTAAATAGGGATTTCGTGGCAATTTGCTGCTGCAGCTGGCCCTTAAAATTCAGATATTCAAAGTTAATTTTGTTTTATTATTTAATGTAACTATTAAATAAAATTAATTTTTGTATTATTATTTAATGTAACTATTAAATAAAATTATTTTTTGTATTATTATTTAAAGTACTACAGATTATTAAATAAAATGAATTATTATTCAAAGTAATATACAATTTTTGCATAAAAAAAATTTTCTCGGCCGATTACGCTCAAATTCAAACTCAGATATTTAATTATCGAAGAAAGCAAACACTTTGTGGCTTGACATTATACCGAATGAAACAAATACTTAGTTTTTCAACCACTTTATTTAAGTAAAATAAAGTGGTTTAAAACTAAGTATTTGTTTCATCAGATATTTAAAGTAAATTTGAAATAATTCCATATTCCATTGTAAAAAGATTCAGATTTACAAAATAATATGACGAATTAGGATGATGAATAACTGCGTAAATCAACATTTTTACTTCATATTTAACGCCACGACTGTCCGATTCAGATTTTCGAATTTATATGATTTATTTTTGAAAAAATCAATATTTTAGAATTTCACAAATTTTTGTGACAGACAAAAATAAATTTCGAAGTAAAAAAAAATCATTTTCTCGAATTAGGTTTTTTTTTCAAATTAACGTACTGTAAACATATTTAAAAAAATTTCATATTTACTGGGTTGTATGAATCAGTGAAGTTTCTGCGTAAGATAATGCCCCAAAAACCAATCATCATAATACTCGTTGCGGAATTCACCCATTGCACTGCAAAACCTGCGACATGTTGGTTTGACTTTCAGGATGGTTTTGGTACATATATTATTAACGAAAACATTTTATTTAGTCTCATATATTGAAAAATTGATCAAAGGTTAACAACAAAAATACCATAATCCAATTTTTGTTTTTTGTTGTTTTAACAATTAAATTCTGTTTTTTTGCAAACAAAAAATTTGTTTTAAATCTCGGTGCAATGGATTAAATGTAACACTAATTAATATGAGTTCATTAACCCTTTCCTCGGATTTCCAGAGCCGTGCTATCAGCCATGCTGTGCCGCGAGGCATTATGCCAGCTGGGAGCGGACGGGGGGCGCGCGGCCTCGCAGGAACGTGCCCTGAGCTGCTGCGATGTGGCCGGCCGACAGCTGTCGGACACGCTGGCCTACTATGCCTGTCGGGACCCCACGCCCATAGTCTTGGTACGGAAACTTTTATCTTTACTTACTTGTTGAATGTTTTAATTATTTTAGGTCTATGCACACAGCTTTTAACCTAATATTTGTGACTGTCGCATATGTGGATCTATGAAAATTTCACTTGAACAGGATTGTGTCGAAACATGCGACATGATGGGATAAATTGTGTTAAAGCGACCAGCGTTGTAAAGGCTAATCTTCTAATACCAGGTGCACACAAGTGACTTTTGTAATAGTAACAGTTGGGTGATTTAATAAATTCTAAATATTTTAAATAAATTCATTTGTGAAACATAATTCTTAAACATTTGATATTAACCACTGGTGCGACAGAGAAATTTAAATCTTTTTTCTCGGATTGCTAAAGGAAATTTTTCCGCCCACATTAAAAAAATCGTACCTCCGAATTTGAATATGGAGACATACAAACTGATTATAGTTCTATATAGCCAATGAATTCACCTATCTTTTGTCTATTATCACATATTCATAGGATTTATAAAAAAAATATTATTAAATCTTTAACCTTAAAACATTTTAAAGAATCAAGAGAATATTTATTTTGTTATATTTTTAAAGTACAATATATTATATAGTCGCTTTAATGAAATAAAAATAAAATTGCCACATTTTGGCAACAAAGCAATCCGTGGTTTTGTAAATAGTGCTAATATGTGGCAAAAAGCGCTTGAGTGGTTAAGGTGATAAAAATATCTGAGGCCAAAAGGGTTAATTGTAACTAAATATGTGGCTTTTCCTGGTTTCGTTTCTCGGAAGTTAGCTCATCAAGGCAATCTTCACCTAAATTAATTTGTACAGTAGTAATTATTCATTAATTAATATCTGACTGAATCTATCACACGATGCGAAAATTATAGATAGATACTCATTTTTACTGTCTCACTGTTTTTATGATTTCCCATTGGTTTTTTTGTTTTTGGATTATATTGTAGTTTGTGTAATGGGGTAATTTCACAATATATGAATACTGTTAATGTATGGAATATATTTTTTTATAGAATTTTTTTTTTATACTTCCGATCATTGTACTAAACTAAAAATGTGACATAGAAAACGCCACCGGCTGGTAAGACGGCTGTCATCAACGTTGCCCAATTCGAATTCACAAATAAAAAGTCATTTTGGCAGCAATGGCACTTTTTAAATTGTTATAGAAAATTTATTTGTCTAAAAATAAAATAAAAATGTATTCATTATTGTAATTTTTTCAAGAATAAAAAATAAAACTATGTACATACATACTTACAGATAGTGTAGATTTTATTACTACAAAACAAATCTGTGGGTTTAAAAAATTGTTTGTTTTGTTGGTGCTTTTTTTTACCGCCTGCAAAGTAAACTGTATTTTTATTAATTGTTTTTTTTTTGCACTGTTGTTTTTTATGTAAAAAGATGTAGTATATACTTAGATGTTGTTTTGCAGTATTTTGTTCATAATTCTTTTCTAGTACGTATTTTATTTCCAGCCTTGAAGCTAAAAAGGTAGTATTTTGTGTCATGTCGCTGGTGCATTGTAGTTGCATTGCACCTTCCATATTAAATGTTGTGCAGTACTCCTCCAATGCAACCATTGCTGTGGCTACTCACTGCAGTTGCCTGCGCTTTAGTGCCTGCAGTTTTGTGATTTTGTCATTTTATTTACATATCTATAGAGAAGCAGATTCTGTGTGTACCCATTCCCACAATTTATAATGTTTGCAATAACTGGAAACTAATTTTATTTATTTATTATTAACAGCATGTCTATAGTATACTTCTCTACTAATGCATTACAGTGAAACCCTCTTAAGAAGTTCTTGCTTAAGATGTTTTCTTGCTTAAGAAGTTTGGTTTTTTCAGTCCTTTGAAGACCAAGTGACCTAATTTTGCCCACTTATAAGGATTTCCCGCCAAAGAAGTTTTTTTTTCCAGTCCCTTGGAAAACTTCTTAAGAGGGTTCCACTGTATATGCAAATTATGGTTTTCATTTATTATATTATATAAATAGTATGACAGTACTATGTTTAATTTTAACCCTTCAGGTCTAGGAAAAAAAATCACGTCATCAAAAATATCCCTGCTTTACATTCAATTTCAAATAAATTTGATGGTATTCCAAAATGAAATACTGATTTTAACCTCTCGTTTGTCGTAAGCCCGCCGGCGGGCGTGACAAATTTTTTTGCTTTTTTTTTTATTTGCGATTTTAACTCGTATATATATATATATAAAGAAACTGTATGAAGGACAAGGTCAGAATCGCTTGCGCCAATATCTTTCTTGACGTAACCGTTGATTTGATTAATTTAACTACTCTGATTATTTTTTTAAGTAATTATCTATGACATTCTGGAGTCATGCTTTTTTCCCGAATTACCAGCAGCTGTCAACTTTTTAAAGAAGTATCAATGTCATTAATTCTTCGAAAACACTTTTGAATAGTTGGTTTTCATATAGGGTGTATATTCAGGTTTAAGTAGAAAAATCAGTTCACATTGTAATGGTTCTAAACTTTTTGATCCCCCTCCTTCTTAAATCAACCCTATTTAAGGGTGATCATTTTTTTTTTTTCATATAACTTTAAGTTTTGAAAACCTTAAGTTACTGCTGGAGCTGCCAGTACGTAGGCAAGTACGTACTGATAAATTGTTGTTTAATTACTTTTGAATTAACTAGACACGTTGTGATTATTTTTGTTTCGCCTTTATAGCGCTAATTCAGGTAGATTAAACGGATTTGTGGTAACTTTTGGTTCTTAGCTGTGGTGTGTTGCAATTTGTCAGATCTTCAACAATGACGATATTCTATCTAACTGGCTAATCATTTAACTTCCCAGTCTATCTTACTATTTACTGATCTAATACCCTTCCCCATGCTATTGACGAATAGTCTAATTACGATATACCTAACTCTCTGTGCCGTTCTACCTAAACTCGGAGTTATAAACCCTTTTGTTAGAGTATATCAAAACATCATTCATACAATAATTCAATTAGTTATTCTAAGTTCCTATTGGTTGTTAGTTGTATGCAATCTACTTACAGGTAGGTATAATGGGTAGGAATAGGGACAAACATGTGCTTGCTACGATTGGTCTCCTCCAATTCCCAATTAGCTCGATGAAGGAAAACCTGTCGAGCTAACCCCAATCCCAACGCCTCCAGGAAGATTTATTTGTTGCCTCGCAACTGATGAAAATTGACATGTTTCGTCCCTGTCGGGAGGGGAATGTGTGTGATTTTTGTAGTTGATGATATATGTTGTAATCTCCATAGTACAATGCGGCAATGGGAGAATATCTCTACCAAATCTTCGCAAGGTAAGATGGTATGATGATTAAGATGATAGGTTGAAGATTCATGATGAAAGGTCATTCCATGTCGCTAGACATAAAAATGACGCTCCGTTCCGCCGAGTGTGATTGAAGTATGTCTAAGAGCTCTCAGAAGGTGCTCAGATGACTTCCGGTTCAGGTCGTGCCCTTCGGCCCGAGCCTGATGATGATGATGATATGTTGATGATGGCCAGCATGCTGAAGGTTAAGGGTCCGCCCAGCTAACCGCAGCCATGAACATTATACCGAAGTGAATACTTGCGGATAAGTCAGGGGTCGGGAATCCCCGCGTGCATCCCACTGGTTTCGAAGAAATAAAAATTAGCAGGCTCAGGAGCCGAACTCTTCGCCGCCTCCTCAGCATCCTTTACAGCAAACTGTCAGCTCCCAGACTTTCGTCAATCACACCTGCCAAATCCGTTAAGTAAAAGGGTACGTACTGTAGAGTGCGTGTTTAGTATATCCAAATGTGTACGCCACTAATTTATGTCGGTAGTTAATTTGAGGGAAGACTAGGCCCTATTCCCCGGCTATAGTGTTTCTCAGGAACAACGAAAACCCGTCGGAAATCATCGAAACAATACAAGCCATTGTTCCCTTCGTCCAAACGAATACAAGGGTCATACCTCACGTGTCAACATAAGATAACGGAGCCCACCACGATCTTGTCCCCTTCGTCTGGAGACTAGCGGGAATAGAAAAGCTGTCAATGACCTCAGACTCCTCTTACAGATGTTCTGCTTGACTGTTCTCTCACCGCTAATACTGTCGAAACGGAAGCCGTACCAGTGACATAGTGGGATCAAGTCCTTTGTTCTCCGGACAATGTCGAGTGCCTGGGTTAGGTGGGACTCGTGGTCAACCACCGACACAGCTGATACAGGGCCATTTCTAGGTTCAGGGTTCAAGTCCATCCGCGCAAGGTCACCGATATTCAGAATCGAGTCAAAGATCCGTTTCCTTCGTTTCCGCCGATCAAGAGATAGGGAAGTTCGCGTGAGTTTCGTCCATTTCGCCTAATGAGCGACGTACGTGGAAACAACCCATATCGCCGGATAGGGAAGCCCAGCGAAGTTATTCTCTCGACAATCACCTGACACTGCTGTTTTTTTTTGAAGTAAAGTTTGTTTAGACGGTATTCAAATAAGTCGAATATCAATGCAAAACCGACGCTCGCTGCGTAAAACATAATAACTTAAGAAAATATAAGTAGCTCTTTTTTAATAATACTGTGGGGAAAATATTTATTACCGTATAACCCCTCGTGTGCCCCCTTTGTCTAACGTACCGATATTGAATGAAATGTTATGAATCTAACGTCAACGGTAGAGATGTAAAACGAGAAGATAATGTCCTTAAATTAGATTGCGCTGGCAAGAAGGGTAATTTGTTTTTTCAAAATTGTTCCACTGTGATTAAACTTGAATACTATACCGCGTAGTAAAGGTCTTTATATTTATGTGCAGGAATATATATATAAATATTTGGGATAATTAGCATTCACATGCAACTGTAATTATGTCTAAATTAATACATTGAAGAAGCAGATAACAATAATAGTCTAATTTTTTCTTAAATATGAAAAGGAACAAGACATAGAAAATAATAAAAGATAACGGTCGCAACCAGGACTCGAACCCAGAACCTTACGTCTCACTGAAATAATATACAATCAATTGTTCAATTTGAATGTGAAAATTTAAATCTTTGCAAAGTTACAATTATTTTATAAATATAATTTGGGATAACTAAATATTGCTTATCGCCTCCTCAATAGGTCATCTTACGAAGCAAATAGTTTTGCTTCAAGATGCACAAAATACATAATTGAGTGATTTTATTGTTAGTCCATAGAGCATCCACTTACCCAACCATCTCAGTGTTATCCGGTCACATTTTTTTTCACATTCACAAGCGATATATATTTCATGCAGTTAAACGGCGCATGCTTCTCTTCTCTCGTAAATAATAACTCCGTTAGACTTCTCAAACTTCATGCGACGCCCCACATTCAATTATCGCGACCGCCCTTATAGATCAACTCCCGAAAACTGCCCGACTCTGATAGTAATTAAAAATGCACTTCGCTATTTAAAATTATTTCTAAGCGACCTTCCCGTTCTCTCCCCTGAAATCGACCGTTCTCTATAATCCCCGAAAACGACTGTCTTTTTTTAGTAATCAAAATGCACTTTCTATTTAACTTATTACTAAGCGACCTTCTCGTCCCTTACTCGAAAACCGACCCCGTTTTCTATAACTCCCCGAACCGACTGTCTCGTGATAGTCTTTCAAAAATCCTTCCTCGACCATCCCACCACTACCCCCTGAAACCGCCTGTCCTGGCTCCACCCCTCCTCTACTTGACCCGGTGGTCTTCTAGGCGCATTCCGCTTCGTGGAACCAATTCCCCCCCCTCGACACACTGGCAGTTCTAGCAATACTTTATCACTAATCCCCTTCTTGTCATGAATTCGATGCTTCCAAAAGATGCATTCATCACTGCTTAATTGCCCTCGCTGAAATTCGAGTTAAGATTTCAAATTTTTCCCCAGTGGCGTGTCACCCCCGCTAGTCTAGCCCATTTTGGCCGCTTCCATAATCTGTACCTGTTTTGTTAATTAATTATATTTTTTTCCACTGTCCGTGTGTGCTATTTACGCGATACCGAATTGACAACTGCTATTCTCACACTTACCTCTAAATATTTACCGGCCGTTGGTCTTTTCTGGGATTAAATATCCGTTTTGCCCTCCTTAATTCCAACCAAACGTAACCTCGGCGACGCCACTGGGAATCTGTTTCAGGAATTCGTCCACACGTGGTAACCACTGGCTACTAACTCACGGGCGATCTATCGTACGGTGCGTGTTTCGTATTTTTTTCTTGCGCCCGGTCATTAATGCCTGATTCATTGTCATCTCAAGTAAACATTTCTCTCTGACACGTAGGTACATGTTTGTGATGTGAATTTCCGTGAATCAATATTCTAAAAGGAGATAAATTGCACAAACAGGGAGGTGCCTAACCAGCGCAATTTTTTATGTCGTCTCCGGATTCGTCTTCACAGCAAGCAGAGACAGAAGATCTACCCTGTCTTCCTTTAGTTAAGATATGTGCTTTCCTTTTTTAGGTATACTGAAAATACTAATGCTTTGGCTGAAAGGCGAGATCATCACAACATTCGTATAAATCTATATTTTTTTTATATTTGTTTGCCGAATGGGAATTTTTTTTGTTGTTGTTAAAGTTAGCTATTCTAGGAAAACTTGTAACGATATTATCATGTAATATATATGAATAATAATATACATTATCTGGTAAACAGAAAACAATCGCAACAAAAATAAATTCCTTTGTTTTTATATGGCTATTTGACCAGAAGTCATTAAGGTAATTTCCGCGTGGTTTTTCGAAAAATCATACGACATTCAATAGGTTAAAGGCAAATTTTAATATTATAAACTAACACATAACATTATGGCGATTCTTTTATTTAAATTCTTTTTAAATTCAAACGCAAACATGCAAAAGTTTTAAAAATCGTTTGATGTTATTTATGTAAACTGTATTTATTACCACTTCATTTTTAAATATGATGTAGAATCATTTCCCACCTGGAATTACCAATAAATTATTTGTGAACACCTTTTGATTTTGATCTGAAAAATATTCCCTTTGTACCATGGTATTTTTTTAAAGATATATTATTTTTCCTTTCAATCATCTTGGTGTTGCCATTTAAAACCATTTAAACAATTGCAGCATCCTTCACTTTTGTGCCTATAAGCTTGTTTGTCAGACATTCATGTAACTGTGTATAGAGTTCCCGAGGCTACATTTCACTGTAATGGTGCTACAAAAATAGAATTTTAATTTAGCCTTGTGTGTTTAGTTATTCCAGGTGCTGTGCTGTGACTGGATAATGGAGTGCCGCGCAGGGGTTTGGGATGCGCAGAGTGGCGGCCACACCTCCGCCTCCCCCGTGCAACTGAGCGCTTTCCAGAGGGACCTCAACTGCCTCAAGAAGCTGTCTGAGAGTGTGCCTGTACGTTTAACAGCCTTATTCATTTAAGTTTTTCCTTGTGAGAATCATGTCCAGACTCTCTCCCCCCCCCCACCATGTGACAGACACACTCCCGGTATCGGTATAACTTATATATATTCTGACTGTCTCCGAGCTACAGCCAATGAAAGTTATGCGTTTGCTGTGTTGACAGAAACTAGGTTATAATCTAGAATGTGAGGCGAGGTGCTGCTTCAATATTTTCATTTGTGGGCTTTTGTGGCAGCCGTAGAAGAGGCGTGCATTCTGTATAGGAACATAAGCACTGCCTTCGCTTCCTTACTCACAAAAAAAAATTATTAACTTATTGCAAGAAATCAATCTACATTTTCAAAAATATGAGCAAAGTATTAACACAAATCCTAGCACACCAGTGTGAAATTTCACATGAAACTTGGACACTTATAATGGAAACTTATAATTTATTGAAAGAAGTGCATGACAATGAATGTTTATTGCGTGCACGTGTTTTTGACGGTTTGGCTCGACAGTAAGCGGAATTTTATAAAATTGGTAAGCTCAGGTGAGTCCAGGCCATTAATCAGAATTTTAAATAATGGATTTGATCAAAAAATTTAATTTGTCTTTGAAGGGAGTTGAAGTTTTGGAAAATTGTGGATTCAGTGTTATTTGCAAAGTTTAATTTATAATTTATGTGCTTAACTTTTTTTTAATGAATTTAAGCTGATAAGCAGATCAGAGATCAGGCAAGCTCTGTTAACATCAGTGAAGAAAATATAATAATAAATATTTGTGTTTGTTTCAGTGGGTATTATCGCGTGTGCTGGTGCAGACAGCAGTGCTGAGGGTGGCTGCTGGTGCCGCTCCGGGCCGCACACAAGAGCTGCTGACACGCTCCCTGCAGCCGCATTCTCAGCGTCCTCCCCTCATCTGCGGCAAAGGTAATACCACCTTCTCCACCTACTTCAGTAGATACTACTATAATGCCCCCTTTTACACAGTTAAAAGCATTTTTTTTTTAAATACTGGCAGCTTTTTACTTGGTTGTTTTTTTTTTTTTTGTTTCTCATCGAAGAAGAAGATATTATTAATAAAACTAAATGAAACAGAAAATAAAAAGGTTACAGTCATAACTGGGGTCAAACCTCATTCTTAATACATAATCTCATTAATTTCCTTTTTTTTACCATTTTTTGTCCTTTTCTGTTTCGTATTTCGATTAGATTTATTAATATATCTTCTTCATTTATTAACCTGTCATTGGCCGTACGTACTCCAGTGTACCATCGATTTTGGAAGCGATTTTGTCCCTTATGTATAAAGAAATTGTATCGAGAACAAGGTCAGAATCGCTTAGGCCATTCTCATTCTTGACGTAACGAAATACTGCATAGCGTCTAGCCTCTCGGAATAATTTTAATAAATTGTCTATAATCCGGCGGGCATGAAAGATGGCCGCCGCGTCAAAATATGGAAGTAGTTGGTTTAGAAACCCTATATTCTTTTCATTGTTTTTGATATAACTTCATTGTGGAAAGAATACATTTCAGGTATTTTCAGAAAGATCATTTTATCAACATTATTTTCATGTAATTTTTATAATATATCACAAAAGAAATGTTATAAATAATTATGGATTCGTATGAAATGTCAAATTTCTTACATCGTAATGAAAAAAAATATTTTTCGTATTCTGGCTTTCAAGAGGTTAAATATTACATTGATGTGCAAAGCATTCAAAAGTTATTCCAATAAATTGAATATTTAATTTATTTTTTTATTCCACGCAGGAAACCCTGCATATTTGAGAATGTTGTATGGAGGAAAGTTTTGAGAAAGGAAGGAATGAACTTAATTATTGAATAGACCCCATAATTTAGACGGGAGGAATCACAAAAGCTACTATTTAGATATAATTCACATGGTTAATTTATGAATTCTTTATTCCAGATAAGGGATTCGTGGAGTGGGGTGGGGAAGCGGAACGAGCCGAGGCCCTGTACGTGGCGTGCAAGCACCTGCCGGAGCCACTGCTGTCAGCGCCGGGCGAGCGAGCCGGCATGCTGGCCGAGGCAGCTAGGACTCTGGAACGCATCGGGCACAGGAAGCGTCTCCAGGACTGCTACCATCTCATGAAGAAGATCGGATCTTCTTCCGCCACTAACTGAATGTGATTAATGTATACTAAATTATTTATTAACTTAGGGAAAGTAAAGTTTTTTTATACCTGAAGATTATTTATTCCAGATTCATTGTATGACTGTGTTAAAAATGTATAAACTTTGAAAGAATACAAAGGCTGTTGCGTGCCATACATCTGCGCAAAGGTTCTTGTACACAGGCACATATAGACATTTTGTAGCAATGCATGTGCTTTAAATCAATGCTATCAGCAAAATAGTCAACAAAGAATGACAGCATATAAAAATGGCAGCTACAGCAACTGTTTGGTTATGAGTGAGGTTATGAAAGCATTTTAGTTTTGGGTTTTGAAAATTCAACAATGATTAGAAGTGATGCGGGTCTCGTTATTTCTGTAGTGTACGAACTGTGCGCAATAAGTTGTTTCCGATATGAGTATTGGATTCTTGTGTATCCCTGCGGAAGAAGGGCTTAAATCTATGTTCGTGACAGAGCCTAAATTATTAATGAAAAATTTAATAATAATTTCTTGAAATATATAGGTCTAACGTACTAAATATGGATTAAAAATATAGCAGGTTATTTATTTTGTTGAATTCTTTTGAAATGTATTATTAATTTTTTTCAACTTGAGCAGTGTGGATTTCTCACCTGATTTGTTCAGCAGTGTACGGGTTGAAATATGTAAAATGGATGAATGAAAAACGGAGTGTAATTGCTGAATCAGACGGTTCACTCGGGTGATTATGTTTACTCGAGCGAATGTTCCGATCTTCGTTTCACTTTTGTTTCATTTCTTGTTCAGGCATGTCACTCAGAGAGAAATAGGCAGAATCAAATACAGAAATGAACCATTAGTGAACCGTCTGATTCAACCATAAGTAGAAATGAACAATTAGTGAACCGTCTGATTCAGCCATAAGTAGAATATATAAAGAATGGAAGAAGAGACGCACGAGGAAGACATGCCACGATAAAGTGAATCAAATACTTGAGTCAGGTCATGCCAGGGGTCGGAATAACAGAAGAGTATGTGTGAGTCAATGTATGAATGTGAATGAAGCAGAGTTGTTTGGTCAACTATCCTCTCTGCCTCTCCTGTGGAAAAACGGCATGATGGTATTAAAGAATTAAAATAATTGTATTTTTTATAAAACAATGTTTATTAAAAAAAAAGATGACGGACGGTCTTTAAGATCAATTGCTGGACGTACCTAATAAAATTAATTATTATAATAAATCTAATTATGTACCTATGTAAGTTTAAATTTTAATGCTCTTTAATAAAATTAATTGCTGTTGAAACACACTTTCATCGAACCAAAATAAGAATCTTTTTATTTCAATACAAAATTACTGTTGAATTTTTATGTACTTGTTTATAGCCATTTTTGTAAATTTATTTAATATTTATTACTAAAATATTATCATAACAAATAAAATATATTTTATACACATTGTTTTTTTTACTCATTCTAATTTTTAATTATTTCCAGCCTGTAAAACCGTTTGTATTTTGGAATTTTTTTGAACGGGGGCTAGGTAAGGTAAGCGATTTCCTGCATAATTTTTCCAGCAATTTTTTTTTTTCATAAATACAGGCGTAAAATAGACAATATTTGAAAATCTCCTACTACCATCACAGTAACGGAAAATGTTGCTTGTGACGTGGTGGAAGACTTTGCCAGTTATTGGTTTATTTATGGTCTCTACCATGATTCGTGTATAATCAATTCAATCAATTTCATTGCCTGTACGATGGATATTGGATATTGTTGTCTTTGCTCAACTTTGCTGTTGTCAGTTGTTTGTAGCCATGGGCACAATCGATGAATTATCGATGATTTACTTGGATCTTTCTTTACCATCGAAATATTTCGATTCGTTTTCACAGATAAATTGATTCTCGCTTCTCGATGCCGAATCCATTCGAATGCACGGTCCAAGACAATCGGTGAAACGGCATCGAACTTGTCGAATCGATCCTCGCTCGATGTCAGAATCCATTCGAATGCACAGTTTGAGACAATTGTTTTGAAACGTCATCGAAAGTGGTTCGATGACGTTGACATCGATTCTCAGATCCGATTGCTTGACAAACGAAATATTTTATAGGTACATTGTTAGCTGCCTACTGAAGAATGTTGATGTTATAATCAACCTGGGGTGCTAGCATGGTCGATCGATAAGGATCGGTAGGATAATTGTCGGTAACTTCTCATCGTTCCCTAGGACAACTGCAGATTGCAAACAAATAGGTGTCAGTTCACAATGACTTAGTGTCCTTAATATATTCGATATCAACTGTCGTTTGTAAGTTAGCGATCTGCAGTTGTCCTAGGGAACTATGAGAAGTTACCGACAATTATCCTACCGATCCTTATCGATCGACCATGCTCTAGCACCCTTGGTGTGTGAATTGTAATGAATGAATACTTTTAGGTAACGATTTTCTTTTTCAGTATAGTTTATGCGTAAAAGATTACGATGGTGATAGCTTTTCACGATTTAAAAAGGTTTATTAAGAGGTTATGTATCATCTATTTGGGTAGTGTATATATAATTTAAAATAGTACAATAACTTAGTAAACACCATTTTTATATTTAATGCCGACCGGGTTTCACTAAAACCGTAGTTTCTTCAGGGCAATAATATACAATACTCTACTAAAATCAGCAAGTAACATGTTTTCATACTGACATATCTGCTCATCTGCTTCATATGAACAAATATATTTAATATATTCGAAATTAACATCGGTGTTTCTTAGTTTGTAATAAAAATGGAACGATTTCGATAGTAAGAAAACTTTATTTTTAATGATTATCTGTTAATAATTGCATACGAAAAGGTGCTTACAACCTTACAACCTACATGTTATTTAGAGGTTATTTTTGAACAAAAACGGCAAATTATTATTATCTTATTATTAAACATAGACAATTTGCCAATATTATTAATCTGAAGTTATACCTACCGGGTAAACTAAGTAGCTTTAATAATTGTAATATTGTGAAATGCATACATATTTGAAATTCGTGGGACAGGAATAATATCGATGTTGTCATCAAACAAAAAAGAAATCATTGCCAAGAATGAAAAACAGTGATTGAAATTTTGTTGCAGTACCTACTTACCAAAATGTTATTTAGAGATTATTTATAACATAAACGGCATATAATTATTATCTTATTATTAAACATAGAAAAATTGACAATATTATTGATCAACTAAGTAGCTTAAGGGGGGAAGTAACGTATTAAAAAAAAAAAACAGTTTTAATTTTTTTTATCAAAATTTGAAACAAATCGTAACAAAACTAACTAAGAACTAAAACTTGTATGAACAAACTTTTCAGGTCTAATATTGGATGTTATGGTATATAAAACTTTAAAGCGATTTTCTGGCACTCGTCATTTTTGAAGCCGGCGAACGGCTGAAATCAAAATCTACTCTTCTGATTCTTTTGAAATTTATTTTGTATACTATTTCCTTACATGAATGACAAGGTATCCCTCGGAGCTTGTTTATTTTTCGTAGTTGTTTTTTACAATAACAAATAGGCCCATTTTTTAAATGAAAATCGCTGTTTTCACTTCTAACGCCGTTCTTCCATGGAGCTATCTACAAGCGACGCGATCGCCGCTCGTCTGTGTTTTCCATACTATTATTAGTGTTTGGAAACGCCGCTAGGTGCTACACTAGCAAAATTTTTTGACAGATAGCGGTAGCGTCGCTTGTGAATAGCTACGTGTAACGCCGTTCTTCCATGGAGCTACCTTCAAGCGACGCGATCGCCGCTCGTCTGTGTTTTCCATACTATTATTAGTGTTTGGAAACGCCGCTAGGTGCTACACTAGCAAATTTGTTTGACAGGTAGCGGTAGCGTCGCTTGTGAATAGCTACGTGGAAGAACGGCGTTAGTGTTACCAAAAATTTAAAAATCGGAAAAGTCGAGGCGCCCCCGCCAAAAAATGCTGCCCCTGACCGTAGCTATTGCTCCCAAGCTAGCAATTAATTTTTTTTTTTTTTATTTTTTTTTATTTTTTATTTTTTTTTAATTTTTTTTTTTACAAAAGAAAATCATAAGTCTTTAATATTACATAATTCTTTGGCTAATTACAATAAAAATAGTTTTTTTAACGAAATCTACCCAATTCAATAAAGAAAAACATTTCTCGTGTTTGAATTGGGGAGTAGTGCCATTACAAAGGTAAGAGAAAAAATAAAATAGAAGAAAAAATTTGAGGTAACAAAATACATAAACTTATATAGGATGTTAACAAATATACATTGATAGTGGAATTGAGTATCATATCAGTTATTAAGTTGGATATACAGAAATAGATAAGTAAAAGTAAGAATATAGATGTAGTGAAATAAAATAATATTATTACATTTCAATTTATAGGTAGGTATTATATATAATTAACAAAGGTGTTAGGTACATGGATTTGATTCTAGCAGTTGAGTAGAGGAGCTGATAATGCTGTAAAAGCAGTACATAATATTGAGTTGTGACAATAATCCTTTGGTAGTTCAATGTTAATGGAATATTTTTGGAGGATACGTTAAAAAAGAAAAAAATAAATATTTTTATATATTTATTTTTTTGTTTATTAATTTTGAAATAAAATAATTAATTATATACTAAAGTACTTAATATTATAATAAAATACTCGATCAATTGTAATTAATAGATTACATGTAATCAGAAGATATATAAAAAATTATTCTATGAAATTTAAAATTTATAATTATTGTTGGGTTGATCTAGTAGTTGTTTGATTTGTGTTTTAAAGGCATTGTAATTTATTTCTGTTTTTATTTTATATGGGAGGGTGTTAAAAAATTTTATACCTTGATAGGTATAATGGTGTTGATAAGCACTTGTTTTAAATTTAGGGATTTCTAATTTTCCACGTGATCTTGACCGATTACTTATTTTTGTGAATGTTATTGAATCATTGAAATGATCTTTGTGGGTTTGTCATAATGAGTTTTTTTTGAAGATTTTATTTAGGCTGAGAACTTTAAAGGAGTTAAATAATTGTGTTGTTGGAAATACAGAGGGTTTTCGTAGGATGACTTTTAGAATCAACCTCTGTGCCCTTTCTACAGGCAAAAGGTTGGTTTTGAAAGTCCCCCCCCACCCGATTATACCATATTGTAGAATAGATTGTGCAAGGGAAAAATAAATAGTTTTAATCATACTAGATGATAGGATGTTTCTCAATCTAATGAACATGTAAATAAGTTTTCTTACTCTGGTTACCGTATTTTGGACTTGTTCGTTCCATTTTAAGTGCCTATCTATTATGATACCCAGGTACTTTATACTATTTTTGCATGTTATTGGTAAACAATTTGCATTGTCGCATTCATTTTTGTTTTCACACTGCGATGAATGGATTTTAATAGTAATATTTTTTTCAACATTTTTTTCTTTCAATGAGAAAGGGATAAAATATGTTTTCTCAGTATTTAGTGAGAGACAATTTAGGTCGAACCATGTTTTGAGAATGTTTATATTGATATTTGCCTGTCTCATGGTTTCCTCCCATGATTTCCCTTTAGTGATAACTACAGTGTCATCTGCATAAGATATGATATCTCCAACAATCGGAAGAGTGAACATTTGATTTACATATATAATGAAAAGGATTGGTCCGATGACAGTTCCTTGTGGTATGCCAAATGATGAGGTTTTGGGTTCACTTAGGGTATTATTTATTTTGACATATTGAAATCTCTCTTTTAGATAACTTTGAAACCATGATAGCACTATTCCGTCTAAACCAATTTGCATTAATTTCTTAGTGAGTTTGGAATGTGATATGCTATCAAATGCCTTGCGGAGATCAATGAAGATTCCAAGACATTTTTTTCCATTATCTAACTTTTGCATAATTGTTGACGTTAATTTAGCAATCGCATCCTGTGTGCTGAGATTGTCCCTAAATCCAAACTGGTTTGGGCTCATTATCTTTTTTTCTTTTATGTAATTGTTGAGTTGTTTTTCAACAATTTTTTCATAGATTTTTGCTATGTTTGATGTGAGTGCTATGGGACGATAGTTTGAGATATTTTTTTCATCACCAGATTTAAAAACAGGGGTGACAATAGTCTTCTTATAGTTGTTCGGGAATATACCCTTCTCTAGGCTTTTATTTATTATGTGTGCAATTGGTTTGCTGATTTCCTCACGTACAGCTTTTAATGTTTTAACAGTTATATTGTCGTAGCCAGGGCTTGCTGATCCTCGTAAACTTATTATAGCGTTTTCAACTTCTTTATCAGTTACTGAAACAAATGTGTGGAAACCTTCTTCAAAAGCTGGGTTTAGCTCTGGTTGATGAGTTTGTTTTTTGTCTATGATAATATTACTAGCAAGATTAGTGCCAACATTAACAAAATAGTCATTAAAAATATTACCACAAAGTTTTGGGTTATTTTCTGTCTCAGTATTGATTCCTTGATGAGTAACTTCTTTTGGTAATTTTTGTTTTGTGCCTTTGTTGATTATTGTATTGATGATTTTCCAGAACTCTTTGCTATCTTGACCAGCATTTTTTATTTTATTTCGAAAATACTTTTCTTTTGTTAGTCTTATTAGGAGCGCAAGTTTGTTTCGATATTTCTTGTAGAAAGTAGTGATTTTTTCGTCGTTTGGAAATTTTTTAGACTGGTGTGACGACTTCAACATTACTTTCGAAAGAGAAAAAAAAAGCATTTTCTTCATCGGAAAAGCTCATACAATTTTTTTTTCCCACCCAAACGAAGTTCAAATCGGACACTATAGCGACACCTGCGATAAATCAACAAACTATTAGAGAGATCTGTAAAACAACAAAATTATGGTGATTTCTCCTTCCATCGAAAGATGTCGATAAATAAAAACGTGATGTTTAAAATTTTAAGGGAGGGGTCTCACAGGAAGGTATTTATCCAATCAGAAACAGGAGGCGTGACAATATATGAAAGACCACTTTGGACTTTGGACTTGAAACATAATTCAAGAAACTAATGGATCCAACCTTGATATTTATTAAAATCGAATAAGGGTTCATGCCCGGAGAAATAAACAAAGTCCCACGATCAGTGCATTCGGAACGATGACCCTAGCAAATGTTTACAATACGAGTGCAGTAGAGGGATAACTAACCATTGAAGTACGGGAAGAAACTGCCTCCGAGATGACTAAAAAGTTCACGTAAAATGATTATGAAAATCAGATGTATAAAATGCGTCAGTACGATAAAGGAAAAGTTACACACAATGATTGAGGTGTTAAAAAACTTACGAACATTGATGAAAATTGACGTAAAAGGCGAGACAGAACGAGAATTCCGAACTAAGATTTGTATAAATCAGAAAACGGGAAATATACAATTATGAGAATTGATATGGTATAGTGAGTCGAGAGGAACGGCAAATCGAAAAGAAAATCAAGGAAAATTCGTACTTTATCGACAGATGGCGGATAGCTTAAAACACTGAAAACAGCTTTAATCTTAATGCGAGGGTTATAATATTATTGAAAACCGACAGCCAATTTTGTTGGAAAATAGAAGGAAATGGTTGGACGTACGGAACCATGAAATTTAAAGGAAAAACCAGAGTATAGACATATGTGATTTAACAAGGGAGAAACTCGGATATGAAAGGTTATCGGCCGCCGACGAATTCAAAACATAAACACATCAAAATTTGAACATGATTTCTAGCAATTAAGGACCCTTTTATAGCTTTAGAGGTCGTAAAAAAATACATTGGTCTTATGAGATAATCTAAACAGAGGAAACACATTAAAATAATACGTAACGTAAATAGAGACAGCGGAGTCTTGGGATATAAACAAATCGAATGATAAACATAGATATTTAATGGAGATTAAATGCTTTTCCCAGAGTGAGTGAAACAAAATACTTACGTACTTTGAATAAAACAATTAAAGATGACATTTAAACGGGGTCGAATTGGTGATACGATTGTAGAGGAGGTGCAAGAAATGGAAAAGAAAAAATGCTTTGACAAAATTAAGTTCCCCTTAAATTATTGGAAAGCGTTTGAATACATGGCAAATCACTTTGGAAAGAGGGAAAAATGTTTTATAGAACGGAAACCCTTTTTAAAATCAGAAAATGGTGCCAAAAAATTAAATCACATCGAAATTAGCACGATTCGAGGGTGAATAGAATGCACATAATGACGAATATAGGTATTCTACCGGTTTCAGAAAGAAATTTAATACATACATAGATGGGCATGGCGAAAGCCATTTTTGTAGTAAAATTCAGCGAAAAACGAAGGAAAAATGTGCAACTAAATGATCGATTATAAAGTTGAAAGAGTTTGGAGGTATTTCGGTTAAAATTTGGATCAAAAAATTTAAAGGTGAAGAGAGATGTACTCAATCAACGGGAAAATAGCGTATTTGCACCCAGTGACAGGCTCGCATTGTGTCCGCGATCATGGACATATTCGTTTACAAAATAAATTTTATATGTATAAATAAAATATCCACTTGATCTGTATTCTCAGAAAGGTTGGGCGAATAGTTGATTATATTTACCAGTCCGGACACGAATTCCCGTGTGAGTAAGATAGCTTAGGGGGGTTGCAACTAAAAAATATTTCTTCACGAAACAAAATGACTTAAGTCAAGACAGTCGACAATAATGTGTCCATTTCAAAAAATTACGAGTTGATAGGAATCATTATTTTATGCCAGGACAAGTGGAGTTAAGATGTTCTGGAGAGGAGGGAGGTATAAATGCTGATGACGAGCTCAGAATGACAGTTGATTCGACAACGGAAGGATTATCTACAATAACGCGACATACGTACGGCTAACTTTCAAAGTGAAATTTACAGATCAAAAGTTCTAAGTCCAGTTACATAATTGAAGAGTGTTGTTATAAATTCGTTCAAAATAATTTTCAACACTTAGAGTTTTCTTTAGAATTTGGTTTTATTCTTATCAAGTGAAAGTAAAAGAGATGAATTAAATAATAATTATTAGTGTTAACAATTAAAGTGACTTGCATTTAAACGGAAAAGTTTTAGTGGAAATAATTACCTTATTAATTTAGTTATAAAAATGGTGATAAATAAAAATAAAGGGTGTTGTGAGTGTAAACAAATTGATTATCGTGGCCCAAAATGATCAACACTTCAGTGAAGTTTATAAAATATATAAAAATTAAAAATTAAATAACAAAAGTGATTAGTTTTATAAATATTTAACAGTGCCTAAAAATAAAGTTTAAAATAAATCCGAGTGCTTAAATTAAAGTGTGTGTACATCTAAGTGTAGAAAAAGTTTATTTTAAAGTTTAAATAAAATAATAATCAAAGTATTGATAGACAGAGTTCGGTTATTATTGTGAAATAGGAAGGCGTTCGGGAAAATAATAATTATCTAATTTGATAAATTTATGTGAAAATTAAAAATTATTCGCGGTTATTATTTAAATGTGATTGAAAAGAGAAAAATCTCAAATAATTAAAATAAATCAACAGTAAACATCGTGCATTATTATAACACAAGGTGATATAAAAATAAAGGAAAGAGGATTAAGTTCACGAATTAAATAAATTTAAATAAATAAACTACAACGGACTTGAGAGGAAAACGGACTCCATTTTTTTTTGTTCGAAAATTAAATAAATCCTTCACGTTAGATAACTTTAAATAATGTCATAAAAAAGTACGGAAAGAGATATTGCACAATTTAGAAAACTTTAGAATTTGAACATTAAGTACAATGTAATCAAAGGAGATAGTCACTTAGATTTAGTTATATTTTACTTAGATCAGGGAGAAATATTGAGAAATTAAATTCACAAATTTTGTAATTTTAAGGTAAGATAAACACAGTGAAATATTGCCAAGCTGTTGTATTCCCAGTGGAAAATTGGTAATTTGGAGAGATCTCGGTAAGTGCTCAATATTATACATTTTCCAGACCCCGGAGAGCTTTGCAGCAGTTGTACGTGTCTACGATTTTTTTGCGAAATAGCATGATTGACACTAACAAAATGTAACATTTTATAGATCGTTTTTCCACAGGTTAGCGTGATGTATGTTCAGCCGCATCACAAAGTACCTAACTAGAAATTGGGTCAACAAAAATACCTAACTGAGAATATAGGTCATCCACCAAAATACCTATACAGGAAGTAGGTCATTCTGAAATACCTAACCATAGATTTCACCTATCAACGGTACTTACCATCCGGCACTAGGTCATCCCAAATATACCTTTCAATTTGGAAGGCGGGAATGGGTACCGCCGCCCCGGGAACCATTTATTGGATAACCAACACCTCTGCCATAGGTCACCCCAAGTGGTTCGCTACGTTTGGTGACTTAGCAGGGGTGCCCGGGTTTATGGGGTAAGGTTTATCTAGGTCTTGGCGGCGGATGATCTAGACACACTGAACCCCAGATTCCTACCCAACCCTCATACCTTTTTCCTTCCCAAAACTTCCTCTCCTTCCTTTCCTTAAAAATACCCTCCACACAGCATTCCCAAAGATGACATAGGCCCTGAGGGAAATTATTTTCCTCAGGGCCTCCTGTGTGGACCTAAAGTAAAAAAAAAAAAAAATACCTAGTACTAAAATCTTTTCGTCAATTATGACCTTCACCTTCCAATAAAATGAAAATGCCTAACTGAGAATATAGGTTATCCATCCAAGTACCTATACAGGAAGTAGGTCATTTTGAAATACCTAACCATAGAATTTACCTATCAACGGTATTTAACAGCCAGAACTAGGTCATCTCAAATATACCTAGCACTAACGTCATTTCGTCACCTGTGACCTTCACCTTTCAATAAAACGAAAATGCCTAACTGAGAATATAGGTTATCCATCCAAGTACCTATACAGGAAGTAGGTCATTTTGAAATACCTAACCATAGATTTTACCTATCAACGGTACTTAACAGCCAGAACTAGGTCATCTCAAATATACCTAGCACTAACGTCATTTCGTCACCTGTGACCTTCACCTCAATAAATACAATGCAAATATATACGAGTTTCCCTAAAACGGCGCTCTGTAAATCATCTTATTATTGATATTATCACTATCGAGATCCAACATGAATATATTAGAGGTACCTCACCTTGAAATCAGAATCCTCCGATCTAGGGCAGTAGGCCAAACCAAATGTTTTATAAACAAACAATTAAATGGGCCTTATATAAACATTTCTCGGGTATCACATTCCGCCAGAGGTTAACGAACCAGCATAATGTATTCAACTTCGGTTTAGTATTATGATTCCAACAGACATATACTTACCCTCAATCGATTACGCTATTAATATTATAGAGATTTAAATTTCAATCTTAAAGGATTCCATTGGACCCACAATCATAAGACAGATAGTCTTCAACCTTCAGATTACGCAATTCAACCCTTTTTCCCATTTCATACCTTTCTGAACAGATGGGTAACCTTACCTAATTCCTTACACGAGGGGTCAGTACCTTCAATAAAAAAACCACTGCAAACAACAAGATCAGACAGTCCACCAATCCATATTTGCCCTGCGAAATTACACTTCCTCGGTGAGGTACGCAAACATTTTCTGAATTAAACAGCCCACAACTGTTTTTTTTTGAGGAGTGATTTTGATTCCTTCGACGGTGTCAAAGATATGAATTGCACGTGAGGAGGAAGGTGTAGTTTGTATTGACTTGACACGCTGGCGCGGCATTCAAACAATCGACCATTTGCGTATTTGTCATCGATGTCGACCTGAAAGCAAACATAGTTTTTACGAGGTAGAAGTTATGTCAGCTCTCAGAGGCGAGGAACGCAAGCCAATGATTATCCTACGAAGGAGACGAAAGGATCATCTCAAACGGCTCCGTACGCACTCAACGCGAGTAGAGTCATGATAAGGGAAGAAATGGACATACCCCTTCTAGAATCAGTCGAGTTAAAATCAAATCTGGAGGAAAGGAAGTCGGGATAATACTGGAAGTAACATGAGGACTCTGCGCTCTTTCATCTGGCGTGAAGGGACCCTTTCGTAGCAATGAAGTTCATGCAAGAGAACAAAATCAGGACTTAAGGACCATCCTAGCAAACGTAATGATTGAGTCTTTGTCTGGAATGTTGGTCACCAGTATCTATTTGGTTAGAGGAGGAGCCGACTTATTCAGGAAACAACATTCCCCAGATCCTCCTATCACCCCTCCTCACCTTCCTCTTCCCCAGTACATGTAGTGTATACTAATAACAATAATAACTTGACCATTTAGGTGCAGTACGACGACATTGAGAGCTTCGCAAGGATCCCGACATGTATGTCATAATACACACTGTACACGTAATGTAAAAATAACCCAATGTAAACCTATAGACAGGAAAAGATCGGGTAAGAAAACTACGACTTTGAATTTTATAAACCGGGTGACAATTTACTGTAGAATTAGCGTCAATGACATACTTACCCAAGTTGAGAGAAGGCGGGTAATACGGATAGGTTTGGAAAAAAAACAAAACAATCTAAAAACGGGATTATTTTATCAAACGGGAGTCTTTCACACTTTCCTCTAAAGAATCTGAGGTTACCACACACTACATTATTTCCTCTACATGTGTATGTGTATTAATTTACACATACAAATGTAAATACTGAAACAACAAATTACACAACGTAGTATATAGGAATAATGTGCAAAAAATCTTAAATCTTATTTACTGTGAGAAAATCGCAGGGGTTTAAGGAAAAGTTAGGTGTAGCTAGATACAAGGGTATATTGATCGAAGGCCAAAAGATAAGGGTAGCGTAGCCAGTAGATCCCGACAGCTAGTGTTAAAGGGAAAGAATAGGAAAACCAAGGGTAGACGACTACGGATCATTACAACGGGTGCCGGGTAGCCCCACAGGTACATTACAGGAGGTCCCGAGACCCATAGAAGTTAGTAAGGCCAGGGGTAGGTCCACCACACTGGTGATAGTATTTTTCCTTATTTCTGATTGAAATCACTAATCCATGGGTCATCCATGGTTTTATTAATCTGTGCTTAGATTTTGTTTTCGAAACAAGTATTTTTGTAGATAGGTTTATGTGATTCAGGAAAACTGTTTCGAAATTCTCTGCACAAGTATTTGGATTATCTGATTCAAATATTGATGCCCAGGTTTCCATTTTAAGATTTTCTTCTAACGTTTTCATATTTAAATTTTTTTTTTCGTATTTTATTTTGACAGAATTGTTGGGGTTAGTACTTCTTTTATCTATGTTGTTGACGAATATACAGGTGTAGTGGTCAGTTATGCTAGTTTTCCATAATATTGACATGTTTTTTTCAGTGTTGTTTGAGTTGCACCATATGTGGTCGATACAGGAAGGGATTTGTCCACTGACATTTCGTGTTGCATTATTTATATATGATTTATAATTTAGCGATGTCATTACATTTATATAATCCTCTTTTGTTCGATTTTGTATCCAATGTCCAATGTTTATGTTGATGTCACCAATAACAATATTACAGGTACCTTTTAGAGTCAGTAATAATTGTTCCATTTCTGTAATGAAATTTGTGGGATTTGATCCGTGCGTGCGGTAGATTGCGATAATATTGTACATAATTTCGTTCACTTTTACATTCAGTTTTAGACAGTTCGCTAATTGCATTTTAATTTCTGTGACTGTAACATTGTTATATTTATTTAGAATAAACAATGCGATACCACTGGTTTTGTTAATATGGGTAGTGGACGGATAGAATGTGTAATTCGGAATATTGTACAGTGTGCCAGCATTATTTATGTTTAAGTGTGCTTCCGTTAATACAATGAGGTCCGGTAATGTTTCAAGAAGGTTAAGTGTTAATATAAGTTCATCCAGGTTTCTTTGTAAACTTCTGATGTTTTGGTGAAGAACAGTGAAAGCATTTGGGACTTTTTTTAGTAGTTCATTACATTGTTTTGAATCTTCGCAAATGTACTAATGTACGCTAATCGATTAATCATTCGATTATTTGATGTTTAAAAAAATGTTTCGATCATTCCCATCACTACGGCGGAGTCCCTTTTTGTTGTATCTATGGTTGTATCTAAAATCTAAATATCTATGCATATGACTGTCACCTGTCAAACTACTTCACGTGTGTGGATACTGTGGATTGGTGATAAATATCAATGTTTTTGCCTTTATTAGAATTATTCTGGAAGATATTTCCTATTAGTTACACCATTCAATAAGTGTACGAATCGATAGTTTTATTTGTAAGGTAGTTTCAATCAAACTGCAGTAAAAATGTCGTCTTGGAAGAATGCTGCAAAATCTAACCAAAAAACGCATCGAGAAAGACATCAACCGGAGGCCCGAAAACATTTGGGTCTTCTAGAGAAAAAGAAGGATTATGTTAAGCGCGCCAGGGATTTCCAAGATAAAGATGCTACTTTAACTTTGCTGAGCAAGCGAGCTCTAAACAAAAACCCCGATGAATTCTATTATCACATGATTAACTCTAAAGTGAAGAAAGGAGTGAGTAAATAATGTTTCTATAATCTAGATTAAATTTGTCTTACTCCGCTTACCGGTTAATTGGGAATATTTATTATTTAAATAGTTGGATTAAGCTTCATTATTACCAAAAGTTTGTATGGTAAATGTTTACTACTCCGCTTACCGGATAATACGGAATTCGAATTTCGATACACGGATACGCACGGATAATACGGAGCGGAATATTTCCTTTGCCGCCATTTCTTTGGATTTGATATTTGTGATTTTTTTCAATCTAAATACGCACGAATTACTTAGGTTACCCAGCCTAAGAACTTAATAACCTATTTTGATACGTAAATAGTTGTATATTGTAGTAATTGAATTTGTATAAGTCCCGTTTCACTTGGCCAAACGTGGCTGTCAAATACTTCGCGTAAGTGAAATAATCTTATAAAATTGAAATATAAAATACATGTTTTTTCGTCTCCCCCGACATAAATAAAATACTCAATTTTCGTAATAATAAATCAAAATCTAACTGTTTGAATAAAAAATATTCCGTATTAACCAGTAGGCGGAGTATGAAACTATTAATGTTTGTATTTATGTTGGGGGAGATGAAAAAATATGCATTATGTAAGATTATTTCACTCACGCGAAGTGTTCGACGCCATGTTTGGCCAAGTGGAGCGGCCCTTTGCACTTCATTTCAACATATACTACAAGAAACAACTATTTACAGGCAAAAAATAGGTTTTTAGTCTGGGCGAACTAAGTAATTCGTGCGTATTTAGATTGAAACAAAATTTCGCAAATATCAAATCCATACAAAAGAAAGCGGGAGCTCTACAACTTTACTGAATCTAGTTCTGTACCTTCTATTACTTAATTATAATGAAATATTGTGAGTAAATATGGAGAGGCGCGCCTCATCCTTTATAAACCACTTAGTGTCAATTTAATTACAATGAGGAACAATATTTCAGTCTACGCTGAAACTAAATAATGCATTTTAATTAATATTTGACTAATTCTTCATGTTTACTTTGCGGCTATCTTACTATCGATGTGACTTGACAGTAGGTTTTTAGGTTAGTTTTTGATAAATATACAGAAAATATGGGCACAAACTTTTTTTTTAAAAGCACTTTGGATGAGTTAGACAATAATGAAAAGTAGGTATTCCAGTTTATGGAAATGGAAAATATTGCACCCATTTTAGGATCAATTGGTTCATAATAATAAAAATAAAAAATCTTAAAACTTTCACATCAATTACAATGGCCGCCAAGTGAATAATCGATTTTATCAAAATAACTTTATGTATTAAAATGCATTATTTTCCAATTGCCGGAAATTAGTACTTCTAATTAGTTTCTAATTACAACAAAGTGTTTTTTTTTCAAGTTTATTGAGCGTGTCCCTATTTTCTGTATATTTACATAGTTTTTCTTTCTCTTAACCTCTCGCAGGCCGCAGTCTCCCCGGCGGGTCCGGATTTTTGAAGCGATTTTGTCCCTTATGTATAAACAAATTGTTAGAAGAACAAGGTCAGAATTGCTTGGGCATTCTCGTTCTTGACGTAACGAAATACTGGATAGCGTCTAGCCACTCCGAATAATTCATATTAATTGCTAATGACGCGCCGGGCATCAAAGATGGCCGACAAAATGGCTGCCGAATCTAATATGAACGGATTCGTATTCGAAGTCTATATTTTTCATTGTTTCTGATATAAATCCATTGTGGAAAGCATAGATTTGAGTGATTATTAGGAAGTTCGTTTTATCTACATTATTTTGATGTAATTTTTGTAATATATCACAATAGAAATGTTATAAAAATTGAGTTCGTAAGAAAGGTGAGAACTGTCAAATATTTTACGTCGTATTGAAAAAATATATTTTTCCTATGCTGGCTTTCAACAAGTTAATAAAACCCAAACTAAGACTCTTAGGTTTTTAGTTTGGGTTGAATTAAAAAAGAAATAACTATAAATATCTATCCAATAAACTAGCTTAAAACCCATTTACCACATTCTGCTTTCAGATATGTTTTCCTTGTGTAAAATGGCCAGATTCTTTTGGCCCCTACTCAACATTTTGTTAATGTTCGGATTTCTGGGAAATTTTTGTTTTATCCGATTTTGGCAACACAATAAGTTATACTTATGGCGATTTCTTAATTTGAAGTCGCGAGTGGACAGATTTTTGAAAGCGGGACATTTTTGTGTCCAATGGTACATTGCTTTAGATAGGGTCCTGAAAAACAGGAGACTTTCCTGTTCAAAACAGGATGTAATATTATGGTTGGATTCCAGGAACATCACGAAAAAGAAGAGGAAGATGAACACACCCCGGATCAGATAAAATTGATGCAAACTCAGGACTTGAAATACATTAACATGAAAAGGACCATTGAAACCAACAAAATCCAGCGGCTTCAATCGCAGTTGCATCTGATAGACACTGCAGACAAAGTCCCAAACAGTCACACATTCTTCGTAGACGATGAGAAGGTTTCCAAGAACTTTGACCTGGCCAAGAGATTGGACACTCACCCCTCCCTGCTGCAGCACAGAACTAATAGATTAAGGATTGCTGATTTGGAAAAGCTCAAGTTACCCGATATTGATAAAAAGGTAACCTTCTTTTGTTGATTTATTTTTCATAAAGTTAATTATCTTCGGAAAACACACTTTATGTATGTTACTTAACTAATGTAAAATTTGGTTATCATTTTGACGAGCTGAAAGCAAACCATCTTATATCTATGACCATCTTATTGGCAATAGAAGGGGTCTAGAATGCTTTGAATATGCTACAATGTCAGTTGTAAGCTGACCGCCGAAAAGCGCACATTGAAATAACCAGAAGCCTTTTCAGAAAGGTAAACGGTAAAAAAAGGTAAAAGTAAAGGTAACGGTTTGTAGCGCAGTCCATTGTGGGACTTTTCTACATAGGGTCTGAATGTTTTTTTTAAACTGAATAATTGTCTACAAAACGGATTGCATAGTGACGCAAAAATTGAGTGAGTTTGTAAGATTGTTAATCAGGCACAAATTTGCGCGTCTTTGTAAAAAGGACTACTTATTCGTAAGCAGATTTTCAAATACTAGATAGGACTAGGCAGTTGCCTGTATATTGTCAGATTAATTTATTGACAAATCACTTAAAAGGGAGATAGTCACGCCACCTTCCCACTCCTCGCAACTTGGTTTGTTCCCCTTCCCCTCAGGTTTATTGTTTAGTGTATCATGATGTTTACTATATTTAAAACTAGCAGCGACCTGTGAAATATCACGGGATATTATAATTATTGTAGGATTATGGGATTTGTGAAGATGAAAGTATTTATACATTTGCCTCAGGATCATTGTTTATCAAAAACATTTTATTTAATTTTGTTTCCTTTAATTCCAGACTTTTGAAGCGATGAAAGGTAAGCGTGACAGATCCTACAAAGAGTTGGCAAAGAGGATTGAAAGAGAAAAAGAGTTATCCATCATTCAGCAGAAGATGGAGGTCAAACGTCATCTGCAGGATAAGAAGACACAGAAACCCAAACGGATAAAGGCAGCCACCAAGAATTCTGCTCCAGTTTACAAGTGGAAATTTGAACGGAAAAAGTAATTGCATATATATAATTCATAATCATTTACATAAAAAATAAAAAAAAGTTTTATGTAGAATTGTTTTTTATTTAAAATATATTTTTGTTGTAAATGAAACATTGCATTCTTAAATACATTATGGTAGGGGTTTTTGGGTACGTGACCAAATTTGAGCAATATCACCAACAAAAGAAGCGATACTTGAATAATTCGCAAACAGCTGAAATATATTATCTTAATTTCAAAAAAGATTTTATTTACAAAGATAAAATTATTTTACTTTACAAAATAATGTGCCCCTAAAATCATTATGCAATAAAAAAAAAAACATTCACAAAAAAAAAACAATTATTATTTAAAATAGTAATAATAAAATATATGTACATAAATGAAGCATATAATATAATGTAAATACATTTAATAATTAATCGTACGTCTCTTATATATAATTTTCATTGGTAACTATTAAATTCTATTAGGATGTTTTTCAAACGTATAAATTTTTCTGGAATGTTATTTTGTGATTTTTTGTCACCTTTCTGAATCAATAACTAGAGATAAAAGTAAATTTAGCACCAAACATTTTCAATAGAGAGCATAATATCTGAACTCAATCACTTAATTGGGTCAAAGAAACTTATAAATTAAATTTGTCATTTATAAAAATGATAACTCGCAATTATATTATTTAATATGCAACTAAACTAGATATACAGGGTGTCTGGGGGTAAAGTATGTTAACTTTGGGAGGTAGGAAAAAAAAATTGTTCTACACGATGGTAGGAATAAAAAAGTTCTTGTACTTTTTCAGTAAAAAGATAAAATCAGCGCCACGTGTAAGGCCGGCATAATTATTTTGTAATATTGCCGAATCTACCACTCCGTGCCTCCGTACTTCGATTCCATCAGCCAGCGTTGATTTTGAATTCAACTGTCATTATACTGTTTGTTCACAAAGTAGGTAATTTAATGAACCCGGCAGTATTTGAATTTAAAAAGTGTATTATTATGATCGAACTTTGTTAATTTTGTGTTTTTTTTAACTAGTGTGTATTTATTAAGACTTCGGAGTACTTAAAAAAAAAAGTTTGTTCAGTGCGTGTTTAGTTTGTTGTTGTTAATGACGTTACAGTACATCGCCATTGGTTCTTGTCTATTTAGTTGTAAACTAACCTTACTGATAAAATTGTGTTTCTTTTGTGCGATTTTGTTAAACCCACGCTCCATAAGGTATCACATCACCAGCATTTCTTGACGAACGACCTTCCTGTGCTAATAATATTAGTTTTCGTTTTCACGCTTGACTACAAGAAGAAGGTAGACATTTTGAAAATTTCTTAAATTAGTCAAAAGCAATGACATTGTGGCCCTTTTGTACAACAAGGTTGCATCTGTCGCAGTAATGTCATGCGATAATGAACTCTAAAGTAGCTTACTATTGATCCCATTATCACATGACGTTACTGCAGCAGATGGAACCTTGTTATTCCAAAGGGTCGGTTGGTTAAAAGTGTTTAATAATTTTATTGTTATAAGTGTAACTTCATTTTGTTATTTAGTGCAGTTAACTTTTTGAATTTTATTAAAAACAACAGATTTTATAGCGTAATTGTCAAAATCTCTGCCTGTTATTGTTTTCACGCGGTTTCCATGGATTACCAGTCAGAAATGTGCAACGTTGCCATATTGAATTTATGTGTACCACACACTAAGGATTTTTAGTAGGTATGTCTTTTTGTATGGAAAAAAAAGTTGGAATTTTGGAAAAATGTATTTATCTTTTTTACTCCTACCATCATGTAGAAGCACCTCCCGAAGTTAATGCACTTTACCCCCGGACACCCTGTATATTACTCTACAAACCCTTTTCACATAAAAAAAGTCGCATTAATTTTTCTTTCTTCATTTTAAAAGAAAGACAAACATTCCCTGGTTATGAATAACCTAACAATATTTGAAAAAACTTCTACCACCATCATTATAAGCAGAAATTGCTACTTGATTATGATATAAGTTCCGTCCATTTTACTATGTGAAGCACACTATTTCTTTATGTCTGTCAATCTGATAAGTTATGTATTTGCAAAAATATCTACTTAATAATATTCAATTATTCTATCATACTTTTAATGTCAGTCTATCTTTGGTTGCTTATAACTAGATCACAATTCTCATTACCACAGAACACATTTGTGTTCTGGGTTCATAGGAGAGCCTACTGGACATGACCAGGCTTCTGAAAACTCTTTTGAGTTGCTCAATGTACCAATTACTCTAATCTTGTTAGGACTGTGAACACCTTCCACCAGTTTTGACTTCAGCGCTCCAACGGTCGAGTTACCACACCAAATCTGCAATAATTAGAAAAAATTCATTAATAATACATACATATAACAATAATATAAATACAGTCGAACCCTGTTAAGAAGTTCTTCAAGGGACCAGTAAAAAAAAACTTCTTAAGCTGGAAAACATCTTAAGGGGGTTTTCAATTTTCTCTCAATTTGGCATGAAATTTTATTGTCAAATTGACATCCTATTGAAGGTTTCATAAACATTGTAAATAATGGCTACCATGATAACACAGAATCATGTCAACTCAACGCCTCTTTGAAAAGTCATTAAAAGCTATGATAAAAAAAATTGAAAAACAGCCCATAACCTTAACTAATGTAACCTAAATAACCAATTTTTTTTCATCACGACTTTTCAAAGGAAGTGTTGAGTTGAATTCATTCTTTATCCGGTCACCGTAAAGTAGAATCCCGTCAATTCGAATACAAAATTCAAATTAACAAATTCCCACATAATTCAAAAATTTTAAATTGCTGAAAATCGAGTTCCCCGGCCGCCCCTTCAAATTTGGGTAGGTTCTTCGAAGTAAATTTGTCTTATTTCCGTATAAACCGAAATTTCGTGGTTGATTTCCCTAGCAACTGGCTCTTCAAATTCAGATATTCTAAGTAAATTCGTGAAAATACGGTATACTTCCACATAAATCAAAGTTTCGCGGCCGATATCCATCGCAATCGGCCCTTACTTCTCAGATTATCGAAGTAAATTCTTAAAAATACGATATATTTCCTAGTTGAATCACAGGTAGATTAAATAAAAATATTTATTGTCAGCTTGCTACAAAAAGTTAATTTAATGTTGATTTTACTTAACATTAGAAGTCAAGAATTACTTTATTCTTGACAAAAAAATATAATATAATAAATAATAACACATTTTCGTTGTTTGTTTTTGGGGTGTTATGCCGTGTTGTGCTACCTCCTTCTTTAGCCGACGTTTCGGACAGCGTTGCAGTGTCCATCATCAGGGCAGATCCGACGATGTGATCCGGATCTGCCCTGATGATGGACACTGCAACGCTGTCCGAAACGTCGGCTAAAGAAGGAGGTAACACAACACGGCATAACACCCCAAAAACAAACAACGAAAATGCTTTTGGTCGTGAAAATCTAAAAACGTAAATAATAACACAGTTGAATACCAAATTGAATAGAAGAGGACAGCTTTGTTATGCACTCTTGAAAGAGACAGACAAACAGCTGACCGGTAGGATAGTAATATTCCGTAAATACCCCGATAAAATTTACGTATTTGTAAAAGGTACTCGTCAACAAGTTAATTTCAAATTTTGGCAAAGGCAATGGTTTGACCCTCTGCTGAGTTCACTATTATATACTATTTGAAAGGGTACAGATTACAGATGCCACCTGCTATGCACTATTAGTAAAAGGCGTTTCTCCAAACACTTTAACCAAATATTGCTTTAATTAAAAATTTAAAAACTAAAAAAATATATCATTTTTGTAAGGTACCTATAATCTGTTCATATATTATACATGTAAATGTTCATTAAAAACGTATTTTCCGCTACGAAAAAATTATAATTAATTCTCATATTATTCGAAATTTAAAGATAAAAACAATTTATTCGCCGAAAAGTTTCGTAAGATAAAATATCACGGGCTCTTAGCGCAACGGCCATATTGGCATTTGCAGATTTACGAAGTATTGATTTTAAATAATAAAATATTTTGGTGGAAATTTTAATTTCGCGGCGGTGTTACCGTCACGAACGGGCTTTTTAGATTTACGAAGTAGGTATGTATTTATTCGAGATAAGACGACCTTTTTCCGCAGAATGGAAATTTCGCGCCCTACAACATTATTTAAATAAATAATTTTGTCTAGGATTTGTGTAGATGCCGCTTTTTTCTTTTAAAACGACAGTGTTCCCACTAGCCCAGCTTATGCTTCTATCTCTGTCGCAAGCATTGTGATTTATGTGAGAGAGGGAAAGGCAAGAGGATTATAATTTCACAATAACAAGGAATCCATTTGACACAGCGACGTTATGCGATAATGGTCTTTAGAGGGATGTATTTTAGAGGTCATTGTCTCATGTTTATGTCTCGGTTATTCCGGTGCATTTACAAATGTCATTTTTCAAATAGGCGAATGGATTATATTTACATTATTGGACCTGAGGCGACTGGCGGAATGGCGACAAAGGAGCCGCCGCATGGCGGAACATAACACGAAATGGGTATTTTTATTGGGAAAAATTATATTTTGTGTTGTAAAACTTTTTAAAAGGGCGATTATATTGCTGGGGGATTAAATTTTGGAACTTCTTAGGCGGGAAATCTTTTCACGCGGGAAACATATTACACGGGAAAAAAACGCATATTTTGTATGGGAATTTTTCGGGACTGAAAATACTGAACTTCTTAGACGGGAAAACATATTAAACGAGAACTTCTTAAGCGGGTTTGACTGTATATTATAATTGTCGTGAAGACCATCGGGTCATCATCATTGGAAAGTGATCGTGAAAGAAGAGCTGGGAGCTGTCACCTCATCATCAAGGTAAGGGCCATTCCTATCGTTTCCTTCCCCCCTTGTCGATTTAAAAACATAATCTTATACACTCGCAATTCGCTACACATAATTTAGTTTTACAGTCCACACGGTGTCATCGGACACTTAACATTTTGGTCCTTCGAGCCGGATGATATTATGGATTGCAATGCACGCGGACCTGGATGCAAGTACATACAATGGTAATGGTCTATTATTAAAGTTGTCAAATAAATCTTCTTAAATGTGGTCCTCTTCATTTTTTCTCTATCTTTTTCAGTCTTCTTTATTTAACTAACCATCACGCCCTTTCGCCGCAAGAGTAGGCAGAGAGAATAGACCGCCACACAACTCTTGGACCAGACCCCTCGCTTTATACATTGTCTCATACTTTTTTTGTTATTCTGACTCTTTACATGACCTGACTTAGGTATTGATCAGGACATGTTGTTTTTACTTTTTTAAAAAGAAAGACAAGCTACCCTCTCAGAAGCTGGGATCCACTGTTGAATTTGGCAGCCATCTCTGGTCTGGAGGCCCAAAATACTTGAAAAAAAATCTTCAACAGCAGAAATGGGCGGTTCGTTTGATAGATTCCCCTATCTTAACAAATGGATTACAATCTTTAGAGCACAGGCGTCAGGTGAGATTGCCGGTATTTCAATGGGAGATGTACCAAGGAGCAGAGTCATTGATCTCCCCGGCACCGCTGCTTAGACTGGAAGCAAGCCAAAAATACGCCTAACATTTGTACATGGTTGAAATTTCTCACATGAGAATGAATGTGTTGTTACGACTCTTCTTCTTGGAATGATTTACAGTCTTCTGTGTTTTCTCCCACCTAAAACATGGGTCTTGAAGATACAAAAAAGAAACGAGGAAAGAGTGAACATGGGTCTTGAAGAGACCCATGTTCACTCCTTCTTCGTTTCAAAAAAACCCCCACATAGCATTCTCAAAGATGACACAAGCCCCGAGGGAATTTTTTTCCTCAGGGCCTCCTGTGTGGAGTTGATGTAAAAAAAAGATAAACATTCCCCGGTTACGTTTAACTTGACAATATTTGAAATCTGGAGAATCTTGGAGACTGTTGCTTGTGCAATGATGGCTACCAGAAGATTGAACCTAGGATGCCTGAATGGGAGCCCGAAGCTTTGGACCATTGAACCGATCTGCTCTTTACATTGGCGTGATTCTTTCCATCATAAAATGTGGCTTTACAAAACAAAATATTCTTGATTCGCAATTCTTAAATTTGAAATTTATAAAAAAAATTGGTTGTGTAAAACTCAATTTCCTCACCTGTGCAAATCCAAGGAAAAATAGTTGTTGCGGTGTGTATTGCTCCATACTTGGTAATCTGTCCCTTCTGATGGAAGCATTTCTTGAGGAGAATAAGTTATAGGCGTGTAGAGCAGCCCTTAGTCCACCATTGTCAGCTATATTCTCTCCTTGCGTGTTGAAACCGTGCACCTAGAATATTGGTAACAATATGATATTAACATTTCAATTAAGAATGGCGGTCTTGCATTAGGGTAAGGCTGCCCAACCTTTTTAAGAGTCAGGCCAAATTGACGTGGCAAAATCACAGGCAAAATCAAATAACATTCAATTCAATTCAATTTCATTGCCGGCAACCTGGGCGTTTATTAAGGTAATATAGTATTTTATAACAAGTAAGTTACCCGCCTCACTAGACATTGTCTGTTCTGACATTGGTAGGATAATTTCCGAAATTATCCATCCTGAGAGGTGGGGGTGGAGGGGGGTGGCTAGAGACTTTCAGGATATGAACCCGTCATCCTGTAATTTTCGCTACACACAAAATTGTATGCAATAGTTGTAATTGATTATTTCAGTCAAACTGATTGTCAAAGGATTTTACAAAAAAAATTTAAACTTACTCACGTGGGCCATTTATAACTCGTTAATTCGGCCACATTGTGGTCTTCGAAGGAAGATACTTTAAACATTACCATTGTAAGAGACCACGATTCAGAATATTGTATATGTGATTCGATTATTAGGGATATTAGAATGAGAGAGGAGAACAGAAGGGTTAGATTAGGCGCTTTAGTATTCTCACGTTTACGGAATGGAGACGATACAAAAAAAGGAATAAACGTACGTTTCTTATCACAATAATGCTGCAGCTTTTTCTTACACATTAAATACTGGCAAGACAAGATGTGACACACAATGTATGTGATGCTACAGATCTGAATAGCCGGGTACTTCCCAATCTTCCTCTTCGACATTTCCTCCTGGCCTCACAACATTTCCCAAAATGGGGATGACATAGTTCCACTGGCACAGGGCAGTTGGAAATCTTTTACGGTATAAAGGAAAATGCTCTGTGTGCCTCTCCACATGCAGAGTGAAGCCACTTTGTGAATGGATTTAGGAGTGATTGCTAAAGTTTTATCACTTACAGTGTAATTTGGAAGTTGCGCCATGTGATATTGGTTATATTGGTCGATAATGCATTGAACTTTTCCGTGGTAGTGTTCCAGGGTGGCTGCTGACCACCACTGCTTTAAATTGCCGTGTTCGTCATATCGCCTTCCTGAAATTAGGTTTTCCTTTATAATAAGTTTGAGGAACATCAACCAGTACTCATTTCTGATGTGATAATACTAACCCTGGTCATCAAAACCATGCGTCACCTCGTGTCCCATGATTGCACCGATTGAACCGTAATTTATTGCTCTGAAATAGAAAATTTAGATTATAATAACACTATTAAAAAACACTAAGGGAAACATGCCAAACGCGCCCAACATATGTATACAGTTGACACTTGTCACGTGAGAATGGGTCGCTTCAACGACTCGTTCTTGAGTTCGACTGTGGAACAATTTTCCGGCCTGTGTGTTCCCCCTTCCTGCAACATGGCTCTTCAAGAGCCATGCCCAGGCCTCCTGTGTGGAGTTAATAAAAAAAAATAATAAACTTTAATATGTATCATCATTCCATGCAAGAATTTATTGTAAAGCCATTTTTTGTTCGTCTATAAATTTAACTATGATTAATTAATTGATTAATACTACACATTAATTTTCTTTACTAACGCAACCTAACTTCAAACTAATCACTAAAACATTTCTAGCTCGCTGTTCTTTTATCATCTTCCCCCGAAACTGTCAAAAATAATTATGCACAGTACATACGCGAAGCTCATATTAAAAGATACTTTATAACACAATCACATACAGACCCGCCATACGTAAAAATATGATGTGTTATAAGCGCGGTTCGAGTCTTCGCTATTCGGCGTTATTCTTCGTAATCGCTAGTGGCGCAATATCAGAAAAGTTATGCGACCCCCCTCTGCCGTAAACAGGAGAGGGGGTCATTTTGAATACACGGAGAGCCGCGGTCAGCCGTCAAGTTGACATATCCAGTACAAAGAAATTATATTCCCTTGGCCGCTTCCTAATTCAACTGATCCCCTCTCCTGCCGTAGAAAGAAATCTTTTAAAATGTAGTGTGTCAGTAGAAAAAATACTTTATAACACAGTATCTTTTAGTGTGAGCTTCGCGTTTGTCGCCCGCTTTATTCTTTTGCTTAGTGCAATAATTGTTATTTGAAAAATCTAAAAAAAAAATCTAATTCCAATAATGAAGGAAGATAAAAAGTACTTGCCCTATTTCAAACATTTTTCTCTGTGGTTAATGATTCATCTCAGATCATAGGATCTGAGGATGTTATATTACTAAAATAATATTTATATATGAAGGTACTTACTCAATTCCATTCCCATAAAATGGTGGCTGTAAAATTCCTGCTGGGAAAGCTGTAAAAACATTAAGGTGTTGATATCAAGTTTTGTTTTGGTATATTATGTAGAATATATACAAAATTATTGCAAAAATTACTTACTGACTGAATTCAGCGTGGCCGAATAAAATGCATTTACTGTGGTTGGTGTTGCAACCCATCTAAAAATAGACACAAGGAAGTGAGAACAAATTTGATTGGTGGCAACATTTTAAAATTAAGCAAGAATAATTTTATTGTGTAACAATATGACTTAGTTACCTATTTCTGTCGGGCTTTTCACGCAAACTTTCTAAGTTCTTTTTGACTGAAGCATTGGTTAATTTTAAATATGTGTCAAATAATTTTCCCTCTACGATATCAGTCTGAAAACAGTTTTAAATAAAAATAAAGTTTTTGTCATAATACATTATTCAGTATTGCAATAAGCAAAAAAGGATTCATTGTGTAGGTACTGTGCTGAAATTATTTGCACTGACTTTTTGCATGTAACTAAGAATTTGTTTATTATAAGGCGCTCCGCTGACGAGGCAACTGAAACCAAACTAAAACCGGCTGGTTTCTATGTCTTGATTGGTCAAATAGCTTGTTTAACCATAGACGAAGAACAATCAGCTGACAGCTGGCAACTAGCAACGGCCTGCCACGGCAATCAGCAATGAGAGTCGCGAGTCACCGCTGATTGTGTAGTGTGCGGGCCATCACATTGTCATACAAAGACAGTTGGCAATTGACCGTTTTCAGTTGCCTCAGTGAGCGGATCGCCTACGAGCCTCCGCTGACGAGGCAACTGAAACCAAACTAAAACTGGCTGGTTACTATGGCTTCCAACCAAACTTCCATCAAACTTCTATGACAGCGCTACACAATTTTACGATTTCAGTTATTATCTCAGCTTGTTTAACCATAGACGAAGTACAATCAGCTGTCATTATAGTAACTAGCACGCCAAGTTTCGAGTCACTGCTTACGTTGCCATTGACAACGGGTTTTTAACAAGCTGTGTAGTGTGCGGACCATCACATTGACATACACGGGATAGCGAGTTTAGTTGCAAGCTGGTTTTTTTTTCAGTTGTCTCGTCAGCGGAGGCACTAATAATCCAGCTTATGTTGGTATAGGTAATTGCAGCCAAAGTTATATCAAACACAGTACTCACTCAGAAGCGTTACTTGCATACAACATAAATCAAAGTTGTTATTCGATTTTACAAAAGAAAATTTCAGTCAATTAAAAAAAAATCATTTTAAAATAAAAAGTTAACTTTTAAAATATTCGGTGACTAACTCTTTCTCATTAATAACAATAAGTAGGCATGAGCAAGACAAAACCCTGTTTCTCAGTAATGTTTGACAAGGACATCACTACCAGAAATGTATACATATGTACGAATACACACCGTCCTAAGGTGGTGTTATTTGGTTCAACTCCGAATATGCAATCTATAGACCTTGCACTTTTTTAGCATTAGTTCTAGCCTACAGAGGTTACAGCAGATGCTGTATTAACATTACAATAATTGTCAATCGCAGACCTGTGACCGAGGGATAATCATAGAAGCGCTATTGGGTACTAAAATCTTATCAAAACATGTTCCACTATTATTTTTTCGCTATTTGTCTCATGTAAATGGGATTGTCTGAATTCTGGACACTTGGTTCCAATTTTAAAAAAGACAATTAAAATAATTTTCCATTTAAAATATTATACAACATATAGGTAGGTACTTGAATTCACCAAACAAAAACTTCCAATTTTGAAAATGAAATTTAAATTCAATGCAAAAGTTCTATAGTTCATCGAATCAGGGTTGCAGACAGAGCCTCAACCAAAAGTAAAATTTTTACATGTTCGTAATAAGCATTAACTTTGTGGCTTGTCATAATTTACAATAAAATATATAAATTTGTTTTAGACCATATATCTATCCATATTTTGTATCATAGGTTAGTTTTAATATTCCCTGACGTTTTAATATTCTTCCGAAACGGTAGAGTGTAATTAAAATTAAAGTGGTCTAAAACAAATTTATATATTTTATTGTAACCTCATGTCTTAGAGCATTAAAGTGTAATGTATAATGACTTTTTACTTTTAAGGTTTTTCTGTGATATTTAGAAGATGGGATTATTTTTTATAACTGATATTGTAAAATAAATCATTATTTTTAAGGGCGACTTACGTCTTTATAGTTGGTATCAAGTTGCTTCTTGGTCAATAACCAAGCGGGAAAGCCCACAAAGTTACGAATTGCTTTTAGTTTATTAAGTGTTTTATATCTAGTTGAATTATCCATCCAGTCCAGTTGGATTACAGCCCCGGAGAAGGCTTGCCTCACGTCTTCCAACATTGCAATGGCCTGAAAAGGAAATTAATATCAAACTACACTTAACCTTTGCAACGCCGAGCTCCAGTGACCTAATACATACCTGTCATTTTGATTTTGTTTTTTGTTTATATAATATACATGACTATTTCGAAACATAAATTTCAAAAATACCAAAAACTCTCTTTCCATGTGTTATGTTAATATCTCTATGACAATAACTTGTCTATGTGAGATCCGGAAACGGAGCATCACTGTGTGTATTATGGTCAGCCGGTTACATTCCCAATAAACGTTATCTCAAATTAATAAATTGTTTTAATGATACGTTTTTAGATTTTCACGGCCAAAAGCATTTTCGTTGTTTGTTTTTGGGGTGTTATGCCGTGTTGTGCTACCTCCTTCTTTAGCCGACGTTTCGGACAGCGTTGCAGTGTCCATCATCAGGGCAGATCCGGCAGATCCGTCGATGTGAATTTGTAGTGTTAAGTGTGTGCTTATTTAGTTGGAAGCGATACCGTGCCGTTAGCCTTATTTCAGAAGAAAGTGAACTACTTTGAAAGGGAAATTTGGTGAAAGCGCAGTATTTACGTTAGCCTGGGGCCCGTCCACGGAGAAATGTAACGAAATTTCCAACCGAAAGTAGTGTCATCTTGTGGCGAATTCTAGAAATAGAAAAAAAACAATCTGAAGCGAATGTAGCCAATATCAAGGTATAAACAAATGGTTTTATACTTTTGTATTGAATTATTATATGTTATTAAAGTATACTTAGACATGGTTTTTTGCGATTAGCTTTGGTGTAGCCGTCAATTACCGGATACCAAGAGCTGTTGAGCTTAGCTCCGTCGTCTCTATTAATATTAATTGGATTTTTGTAGATTTCAATTGCCTCCGTAATCAGGCGTGATCTATAAGTTTTAGGTCTTCCCAGGACCTCAGGAACAAATCCAAAATAATGGCCGGTTTCAATTAAGTGCTCGGCGATTGCCGATTTATCAGGATGGCCAAGTTTACAAGCACGAAAGTGTTCTGCTATCCTCTTGGAAATCGTCCGCTCTGTTTGGCCTACATAAACCTTGTCACATCCGGAACAGCTGAGTTTGTACACTCCGTCTGCTTCCAGAGGAAACTTAGTTTTTGCAGACCTCAGTAGGTCTTGGATTTTGGTTGTGGTTCCGAAGACAGTCTTGATGCTTTCTTTTCTCAACATCCTGGCAATTCTGTCTGTCACATTGTGAACGAAAGGAAGGAAAGCACAGCCTTTTGACTCTTGTTCAACTCTGACTTCCTTCGGTGTAGATTTGGCTCTTATAATTTGCCTTGTCTGCCTTGTCGGGTAACCGTTGCGTTCCAGTGCATCGGTCAGCTTTAAAAGTTCTGTTCCGAGTTTTGTTTCTTCGCATATTCTGGTCGCTCGGGTCACCAAAGTATGGATAAGACCTCTCTTCTGCGCTGGGTGGTGATGCGAATCGGCATGTAGATACCGATTTGTGTGCGTAGGTTTTCTATATACTGTGTGTCCTAGATTACCATCTTCTTTTCGCGTCACCTCCACATCTAGAAAAGGCAGGATTTTATCGTCGTTTTCCAGCTCCATTGTGAACTTAATTTTACTATGGAGTGAATTTAGATGATCCAGAAATTCGTTCAATTTCTCTGTTCCATGAGGCCAAATGGCGAAGACATCATCGACATAACGCCACCATACCTTGGGAACAGCCGAAGCTGTGTCTAGTGCCACTTCTTCAAACTTCTCCATGAAAAAATTGGCTAGTACTGGCGACAATGGACTGCCCATCGCAACTCCTTCCACTTGCTCAAAAAGTTCATCCTGGAATGCAAAATAACCCGTTTTGAGGCAGTGTTCAAAAAGTTTGCAAATGTCTTCCTCATAGATCTCCCTGAGCATTGTCATGGAATCTTCTAGTGGCACATTTGTGAAACGTTTGTGTACGTAGTGTCCCTTTTCACAAATGTGCCACTAGAAGATTCCATGACAATGCTCAGGGAGATCTATGAGGAAGACATTTGCAAACTTTTTGAACACTGCCTCAAAACGGGTTATTTTGCATTCCAGGATGAACTTTTTGAGCAAGTGGAAGGAGTTGCGATGGGCAGTCCATTGTCGCCAGTACTAGCCAATTTTTTCATGGAGAAGTTTGAAGAAGTGGCACTAGACACAGCTTCGGCTGTTCCCAAGGTATGGTGGCGTTATGTCGATGATGTCTTCGCCATTTGGCCTCATGGAACAGAGAAATTGAACGAATTTCTGGATCATCTAAATTCACTCCATAGTAAAATTAAGTTCACAATGGAGCTGGAAAACGACGATAAAATCCTGCCTTTTCTAGATGTGGAGGTGACGCGAAAAGAAGATGGTAATCTAGGACACACAGTATATAGAAAACCTACGCACACAAATCGGTATCTACATGCCGATTCGCATCACCACCCAGCGCAGAAGAGAGGTCTTATCCATACTTTGGTGACCCGAGCGACCAGAATATGCGAAGAAACAAAACTCGGAACAGAACTTATAAAGCTGACCGATGCACTGGAACGCAACGGTTACCCGACAAGGCAGACAAGGCAAATTATAAGAGCCAAATCTACACCGAAGGAAGTCAGAGTTGAACAAGAGTCAAAAGGCTGTGCTTTCCTTCCTTTCGTTCACAATGTGACAGACAGAATTGCCAGGATGTTGAGAAAAGAAAGCATCAAGACTGTCTTCGGAACCACAACCAAAATCCAAGACCTACTGAGGTCTGCAAAAACTAAGTTTCCTCTGGAAGCAGACGGAGTGTACAAACTCAGCTGTTCCGGATGTGACAAGGTTTATGTAGGCCAAACAGAGCGGACGATTTCCAAGAGGATAGCAGAACACTTTCGTGCTTGTAAACTTGGCCATCCTGATAAATCGGCAATCGCCGAGCACTTAATTGAAACCGGCCATTATTTTGGATTTGTTCCTGAGGTCCTGGGAAGACCTAAAACTTATAGATCACGCCTGATTACGGAGGCAATTGAAATCTACAAAAATCCAATTAATATTAATAGAGACGACGGAGCTAAGCTCAACAGCTCTTGGTATCCGGTAATTGACGGCTACACCAAAGCTAATCGCAAAAAACCATGTCTAAGTATACTTTAATAACATATAATAATTCAATACAAAAGTATAAAACCATTTGTTTATACCTTGATATTGGCTACATTCGCTTCAGATTGTTTTTTTTTTCTATTTCTAGAATTCGCCACAAGATGACACTACTTTCGGTTGGAAATTTCGTTACATTTCTCCGTGGACGGGCCCCAGGCTAACGTAAATACTGCGCTTTCACCAAATTTCCCTTTCAAAGTAGTTCACTTTCTTCTGAAATAAGGCTAACGGCACGGTATCGCTTCCAACTAAATAAGCACACACTTAACACTACAAATTCACATCGACGGATCTGCCGGATCTGCCCTGATGATGGACACTGCAACGCTGTCCGAAACGTCGGCTAAAGAAGGAGGTAGCACAACACGGCATAACACCCCAAAAACAAACAACGAAAATTGTTTTAATGTTTATAACGAACATTATATGGTGTCAGAAGTGAAAATCATTGAAGTTTCAAGTGTAAAGTTTATTTTAAAATATTAGATTACACGAAATAATAAAGGATTACCAAAATTCTAAGTGATAAAAAAAAAATGGCGAGCATAAACGCGTGTCCGCAGATGAATTTCGAAGGAAATATGTCTCACAACTGGTCAAAATGGATCTCACATAGACAAGTTATTGTCATAGAGATATTAACCCGTTTAATCACAGGAGACCATATTTGTCCCAGCTCACATAGGTCTCACAGAAATCATTGTTTTTCCCTTACTATATTAGTCAGAAATGTGATCTAAACGGTATAGGAAAGAGAATACAACAAACTATATATTCAAATCTAAAAGAAAACCACAAAAAAATTAAAATTTACCCCTTTCTGAATCCAAAGTTTCCGATAGCAATTTGAAAAAAAATTATGGAACTTTGTGAATTTTTTAAGATTTTTTTTTTTTTTTTTTTTTTTTTTTTTTTTTTTTTTTTTTTTTTTTTTTTTTTATAGAGATTACCTCACAAGAGTCTCAACTGCTCCCGTCTAGAGCCAGTGACACTATGGCATCCCCAATTGGGGTATGTTGTGAGGCTGAAGGAAAGTGGGGAAGGGAAGGAGATGGGGAAGAGGAAGGTAGGAAAGTACCTGGCTATTCAGATCTAGTCACTAAACACGGCTAAAGCCATTATTAAGCAACGTCTCAATTCTGAATGGTGGTCTTACACCAGGGCGATACTGACAGCATCTTCCACTCTGGAACGTGCCGCAAATGTAGTATATATTATTTTTATTAATTAATTGTGAAATAACACAAATTAATCAAATAAAATTTATTTGCGCACGCCGGGTTCGAACCCGCAACCTTCCGATTGGGAGTCAAGTGTTGTTACCACTCGACCACGGACGGTCGTCATGAAACATGAAACGAAAAAAAATGAGGTGACAGTAAGGTTTATAATTCATTTATCTAATGAAATAAGTATGTGTTTTATGTTTTTTTCATTATCAGTAATTTTAGTTAGAAAAAAAGTAAAGTGAGCGATTTTTAAAACTTTTTAAAGTTTTCGCAAAAAAAAAATTATATTTAAATAAATACATAGTAATTTTTAATATAGAAATTTGAAAGCCTATTTCATCACCTTTCGAAAACAGTTTTTAGTTTTCGAATACGTTAACAAATGTTCCATTTATTTGGATTTTATTGCAAAGCGGGAATATTTTTAGCCTCTGACAAAATAGGCCAATTTTTTTAGGGGTTAACATAACACCATGTAGGTACATAGTTATCCACTCGAGCAATGAAGATTTCTGGGTATTCGCTTTTCTATTATTTTTTAATTAATATGATACCTCCAAATTTCAATAAGGAAACATGAGAACTGTTTACATTCATATTATGCATGTCCAGCTACTTTAAAAGTTATTTCGGTATGATATAATATCGAATTTGATAAGTGACACGCAAGAAAATAGACAAATTGATTCAGTGAACCCTCTTAATAACTCAGGTACGGGACATACGTCATTCCTATGTCTACCTACGTTAAATTATCGTGAAAACAAACTTATGTGTCCAAGCGGTTAAGAAGCTCTTAAGAAGTTTTCCTGCTTAAGAAGTTTGGTTTTTTCGGTCCCTTGAAGACTGAATGGCCCAATTTTTCCCACTTATAAGGTTTTCCCGCCTAAGAAGTTTTTCCGGTCCCTTGAAAAACTTCTTAAGAGGGTTTCACTGTAGTTTTGTCCTGGGGACAATCCAGTAAATTAAATGTATTAAGCATTGAAATTGTGGCATTTCTTCTTTTCTGTCTATCCTTGCGAAGAAATAGTATAAAACAACTCTACTTGTAGTTACCTTTTCACGTGAGTTCTGATCGAAATGTCTCCTGACATAGAGATAGCTGAGTGCAATGCCAAAGTTGGCATTTACATTGGCAGTGCAACCCTTCCAACGGGGGGTCCTCTGCTGGAGTCCAAACACTTCTTTAGAGAAGGTGAATCCCAAATCCCTGAAATCGGTGATTGTCAGAGGCGCCACTGTTGAGAACACGCTCCACCATACGAATTTTTCTGCAAATAACATATTTTTATTCATTACATATTTCCTCTTTTAACAGATTATTTTGATTCTACAACATTTTGTGCATACATCATAGTCTAAGTTTTGCAGACCATTTTAAAAAGTGGAACTATTCAAGTCATATTACATAATTTTTTACATAATGTTTTACATATTTTTACAGGGTTGTGTGTAGAGAACATTTCTAATGACACAAAAATATTGATAGCCAACACCTCTTGCAAGACTATTCACTATTGACAATTGACTGCGAAGACATTTGTCATTATTGCCTATTGGCGAACTTGGCAATAGGCAATAATAGGCAATTTGTCATATTCGTTTACCAGCACCTTAATGAAGTGGCAGGAGTAGAGGCATTTCCTAGAGGCGATCAGGACTCTCCTAGAATTGTGCGCCGATAATAAGTCTTTCTAACGAATCTACCTTTCGTACAATATTCCCTTACCTATGACTATATTATCCGTGGCTGTTAGCATGACAGCAAGTTTCTGAAGATAAGGCAAGTCCATTACAATAACTCTGTCGTCGTTTGGGGACAAAATTATCTTGGTGTCTTGGAACACCTGCTCCAGATACTCTCCCCATTGCATCTGAAAGTAAGATAATTAATATCAGTTGCATAGTTATACACACTGGAAATAAGTTTAATAGAATTATTCATATTTTTATAAGAAAAACTCTCTTTTTAACTTTTGAAGGTTATTCCCATCAATGTAATATAACATTGAAGAAGAAGATAACAATAATAATCTAATTTTTTTTTTTTAAATATGAAAATGAACAAGACACAGAAAAATAATAAAAGATAACGGTCGCAACTGGGACTCGAACCCAGATTTTTTTTTTTAATCCTTGTTCATTTTCATATTTAAAAAAAAAAAAGATTATTATTGTTATCTTCTTCTTCAATTTAATAGAATTATACTTTGTGCTGTAAATTCACACAACTATTACAACTATTGAAGAAAACCACAAATTTTTTTGATTTTCTGTTATGCCGTTAAAGGGTTTGCTTTGCTGATATTATCTTTTGGTATTGCTTTATGGTTGAAATCTATTTAAAAAAATCATTTTAGAGTACAGTTGTGTTGTGAAGTAGGTACCCAACTACAGTCCATCAAATATTTCCACATAAATAAACCACTCAATATGGCGGGCAAAGGGTGTTCCAAAACCAAAACAAACTTTCTAATTAAAGTGTGTTTATCAGGAGTTACCTGCCAGATAAATATGTTTTCTGTATCTATTTGTAAATAATGGTTCTAGATAGAGCCTAAAGCCTCGATTACATTGAGCGAGTTTACTAGCGACTAGCCGGCGAATTCACTAATGTAATCATATTTACTAGCTAACTAGCAGATTGTGAACAATACAAAGTTTACTAGCAGATAGTGAATTTGCCAGAGAATTATCTGGCTAGTAGCTTGTAAACTAGCCCCGTGTCATCGATGGTTAAGAAGTCATAATAAAATGTACAGCACCCTTGAGGTGATTTCTCACAAAATTTTCCAATTATTATTCACAACATCAAATCTATGCCCTGTCATTTAGTGTGTAAACTGTTCACTAGATGTCACTCATGTTTTAAATATTAGTATTTTCGTGGATGTGGGTGTTTGTACCGTGGATATGTGAAATTATGGTTATTAAAGACTTACATCTCTCCAAGCTTCTGGACCACCATTAGCTCCTTCAATCAGCTGAATGATACTAACTTCATGAAACAAGTGTGATCCGCTTCTCCTCACTTCTGATGGAGTCATAATCTAGAATGGAACCCATCATTAGGCATACAGATTGGCTTTTACAAACATGAAATGCTTTGTTTTGTTGCATAATTATGTTACCAGTTGTTTTAAACTAATTAAATATTATGAAATTTGTTTACTTGCGCTAATCCAGTGCTAAATCCGAGAATGTCTTCAGCAAATTGTTCTGCATCTGTTTCAGGATCGAATCTATGAACCATAGACGTAATATATTTTTTATATTGGCCTATTTCTGTAGAAAACTTGGTTGGGTTTATCAGGTAGCGTTCACTGAACCCCGGGGACACTTGTTCAACCTGAAATTTGTTAAAGATAAGCGTTAGTAATTCTCAAAATCGTTTTGTTGTTGTGCATGATCAAAGGTTGTGAAAAGCATCAAAAGCCAGAAGAAACGTTGATTAATTCATGATGCTGATGTTCCGTCTTAATGGCAGGAATGCCACATTGCAAATGACAATCCTGGTGATCTGCATCTGGCAGAGGAACAAAGTGAAACATGGGAGCTAGCACAATGGTCATATGGCCTGAGTGCTTATGGAAGCTATGCAGTCATCTCTGGTCTAGAGCCCCTTGAAAAAAAAACCCTTTGCAGAAATGGCGGTCCGTTTGATAGATCCCCTTTTCTTAACAAACGGATTGCAATCTTTAAAGCACAGTCGTCAGGTATCAATTTCAATTTCATTGCCGGCAACCGGGGCGTTTATTGAGGTATTGAGGTATGAATGCTGTTTTGTTCTACCGGTATTACAATGGTAGATGCACCAGGAACTGATCTTTGATCCTTTCGGCATCGTTGCATATTCGGGAAATACGCCAAAAGCACGCCCAACACATGTACACGGTTGACATTTGTTAGGTGACAACGGGTCATATCTACGACTCAATGTAAAAAAAGACTGTCTCCATATGAATAGTTCATATAATATATAATTATTCTAATATGTAATTTGGAGAACACTCATGGTAGAGTGGTAAATTACTTGACTCCGCATCCAGAGGTCTCGCGGGTTCGAATTCCGATATCACAAATATAAAAATAAGTTATTCTTATATTGTGTAACATATATACACGGCGTTCGGAAACTATTGGTACAAACATGAATCTATATGACATTTGGAGTCGATTTTGTGGTATATTTTTGATTTATTTGATTTTTCATTCTCGAGTAAATCGAATCCAACGTTGCAATTTTAAAAATAATATCAGCTGTTTTTAATAGTGGAAGCATAGACCCAACTCCATGGGTTTTTAAAACCATTTAGTTGCCGAAAAAAGGAAAAAAACACAATACTTATGGACACAGTTAAATCGAAAAAAATATTTTTTTGGGTTCTATATGTAATGTAGGTATTCACCAGTTTCCTGATGTACTCCTAGTTTCTGAACACTCATACTCAACGGGACGATACTTGGGGCGGGCTGTTTCACAGAAATTGAACAATACATTAAATTTCGAACTTTCTTTTCAAGTTCCGTCATTATTCCAGTTCCGTGAAGCAACTGGCCCATAGTGTTATAATAGCAGAAATTGAATAGAACTTTAACAGAACTTGAAAATTGACTTTGAAATTTGATGAATTGTTCAAATTATGTGAAACAACTCCTCCTAAGCAGCGTCCCGATAAAAGACCACCATTCAGAGTCAAAATGTTTTTAACAGTGTTTAGTGACCATATCTGAATAGATAGATTCTTCCTAACCTTCCCATTTCCAATCCCTGGGATGTCATAGTCTTACTGGCTCTGATTCGCTGGGAGCAGTTGGAACTATACAAAAAAAGTTAACTCACAACAAGTCTGTTCCGTGAAGTATTCCTGACATCTTCAGCCACATGCAGTCCAATCAGAGCGCTGAGTCCAAGAAGCCTCCGTGCCCGACCTGCTGCAGTTTGCCAGGACCTCTTGACCCCCTTCTCATTGTAGATGGTGCCGTTCACCGAAGTGTCGTTTAGTGCACTGGTATCGTTTAAGTCCGGGCCACTTCCAGGGGGATACGTGGGGAGGCCAATTAGTTCCAGGGTCTCTTTGATGGGAATTAAGCCATCAGATTCCAGCTGCCCTGAGAAAGTAAACAAACATACATTTATATATATGGTTAGTAGTTAGTAGACAATGCATAGGGTTTCCACCCAGGCGTCATAGGTTCAATTTTTTTTTGCAAACGTTTTTTCTTCAAAACCTAACAAAAAAAAGTCTTCCACATGTCATCACTTGTCACTCAGCCGAGTAACCGTCCAACCCCTCAACCGACCTTACCTCTCGGCATCTCCTGAATTTTTTTGATTTAAGTTGAAAAAAAAATACAAAATGTCACCTGAAATCAAAATTTATGTTAATGTACACAAATAATGTCAGGAATCACAGGTAAAAGTAAGTCAAGTACGTCCCTTAATGCCCTGAATACACACAAGCAATATTTTACGCTTATAATGATGGTACCTAGTAGGAGTTTTTCAAATTTTGTTCGGTTATGCGTAATCTGAGAATGTTTGTCTTTCTTTCTAAATTACGAGTACCTATAATCGATACCTCAGTTTCAAAGTGTAATAACTCAAAAAGCAAAGATAGCTTCAGAAAGTTATTTAGACTAGTCTATATTATTACTATTATCAAATTTAATTCCACGGGGAATATAACAATAAGAAAACTTCAATAATATTATAGATGGCGCCACTCCCATTTGCATATCACACGTTGAGCGAGTGTTAATATCACAGCAGTAGCTCTGTTGAAAATTGCACGTACACGGACGGGTAAGAACGGTTTCCATACAGTGTGGCGTCAGAGATTTACTCAGAGTCGGGTTCTTAAATTTCAACCGTACAGGCATTCGGGTAATAATAACGTCAGATTTTAAACAAGCTTAATCTTCTACTGTGCGTACATCTCATTATAGTAGATTTGAAAGAAATTCTTAGTTTGGATCTTAGACTGCATATACAATAATATACATGAATGCAACGTAACGCCATCCGAACCACGAATTATGGGACAGGAACAAAGTAACCGCAAGTGGCATTTCGCGCCCTTTGCGGTTGTTTCATTCCTTTCCTACAATTTCTCAATATTTTTTCTCCCATTTTCACCGGTCCGCAGGCTTAAAAGGGTTGGGAAACGCTGATATAGATAACTTAGTACCCAGCTACTAGGAAATTATAAAAATTAAATGATTCGTTCGAAACATTTTTCGATTATTCAACATTTTGATCTTTCCGTCTATTGAACAGTAGAATCATTTTAAAGAGATTTTTGCTTGTGTAGGAATTGATGTACTTATCGTAGACTAATGCGGGGTAAGAGGGGACTGCGGGCGGTTGTTCCAAACTATTTCGACGCACTATTGATGCGCTCTTTTAAATGATTTGCTTTAAATCTTCCAATCAAATTAAGTTTTAACAATTCGAAATATAGATTATTTGTACCAATTATTTCGAATTCGTCATCTTTAATAATATGTACCTACCCATAATTTTCCCAAGACTGTCTTATACATTTCAGATATGAAAAAAAACCTCATTCGTACTTGAATCTAACACGAATCTTCGTATTATATTTCACAGATTTTTTTTACAGACTGTGTCATGCACTATGCACTATTTGCACATTAAATGCTAATATTGCAATTAAAAACAAATTAATATATGTTAATTAGTCTTCATTAACAATACAAACGACAAAAAAACTGAATGCGGATGATTTGTGGTTATAATAACAAAGCCCATTGTTACAAATGTATGTATTTTTAGAAGTTATCCTTTGGCTTACAAAAAATAAGGATATTACGATATTTAGATGCGACTTCCTGTCTATTATTGCATTAATTTTATAATATTCATGATGTAACTACTTATTTGAACGTAGTTTTATTGTCAGGGGGTCCAAATTTTCCGTGAAATTAAATCCTATTAAAAAATTCTGATAGTTTCAATAATTTTTTTTTTTTTTTAAATTAGGAGGATTAAATTAACAGATTTTTAAATTAACACAGGAGGTCCTGAGGGAAAAATTCCCTCAGGGCCTATGTCATCCTTGAAGATGCTGTGTGGAGGGTTTTCTAAGGGAAAGGAAGGAGAGGACAACATGGAAAGGAAAAAGGTTTGAGGGGTGGGTAGGAATCTGGGGATAAATATGTCCAGGAGTGATGGTCGCGTGAAGCGATCCCTCCCACTGCGGTGCAAGGCGAGGGGTCCAGAGGGTTGGAGAGATCAAAAGGTCTCCCTCAACCAGTCCATCCCGATCCGGCCTGACACGCAGATGGTCGGCAGACGCATCCGCCCCCATGTCCCGGACAAACCTAACCCCTTGAACCTGGGCAACCCTGCTAAGTCACCAAACGTAGCGAACCACTTGGGGTGACCTGTGGCAGAGGTGTTGGTAGTCCAATAAATGGTTCCCGGGGCGGTGGTACCCATACCCGCCTCCCAAATTTGATTTTGTTATTACAATGTTCATTATTTAACGCTCATATTATGTAAATGAAAACGAAACAAATGTTGGAAGGCAAGGGCGTTTTACGATTGAAATTAATTAAAATGAAATATTTTTAGTTCGACGATCAGAATTAAAAAAAAAAACTTTATATCTTTCACACATTTAACGTTTTTAATAGTTCGTGAAAATACCGCACTCTTTCGAAGATTAAAGATAAATTGATGAATAATAATATTTCTCCCTAAAATTTCGCAGCTTGAGCGTGAAACGCAATCTATCCACCTACCTTCATAATTATTGATTTTAAAAAACAATTTAAATGGTATATAAAATAAGTAGGTACCTATAAGTACATACGCAAATTTTTGACTGTCTAACTAGGAAGGTTTCAAATTTCAGGACAACGATCTAGGTAACTATTCAGGCAAAAAAGTGCAATGTATTTGTGCACACGATAGTATCGTAAATTTCAAAACAATTTTCCGTACTTTACTTTATTACTTCTACTTCTAGGTACTTTACTTTCGTACTTTACCGCAAATGTTCCAATATAATGAGTGCATAACGAGGTTTATCAATTCCAATAAATATATATATTTTTGTTTTAGACCACACGGAGAAAAATGTTATTCTAAAATACGATCATTTTATTCGTAAAAAACGTTAAAAACGGGACTGAAGTTCTTACGAACAAATTAACAGGGTTTCATTGTTAATTGGCGGGAAAATTTAAGAATAATTTGTTAACAACGAAATTACGTATACCAACAAATTATTCTAATATGTTCCCGTCAATAAACAATGAAACCCTGTTAATTTGTTCGTAAGAACTTCAGTCCCGTTTTAACCGTTTTTACGAATAAAATGATCGAATTTTAGAATAACATTTTTCTCCGTGCACTTTAAAATTTATTTAAACTCTACCGGTTTCGGAAGAACCCTTCCTTCGTCAGGAGAATATTAAAATTAACCTATGATACAAAATATTGACAGATATACAAAAAAAAAATTAGGCGTATGAGTGGGTGGTAAACAAAGGGGGAGGGGTAATTGCGGGAATTCCGACAATAACAGAGCGGTTTATTGGAGCCATAAAGTTAGTGCTTATTACGAATATGTTTATCAATTCCGTTTAAATTTAGACTGGCGATTCAACTAAACGATTCTTTTTTCTTTAATTCTTCCGCTTCCTAACAAAAACAAAATTATTATTAAATAAAAAAAAATGATCCATCCAGTACAACACCAAACAATTCAAAAGCAAGGATCTCTTTAAAATGATTTACCTGTAGATACCTAACTACTTACCTAACCACTTACCGTTACCGTACCTATGTTATTATTATTGTGAATGTGCTTTTACCAAGAAGAAGCGTCAGTTTATGGAAGAAAATTTTTCAGTAAAAGTCGGTCTCCTGCGACCGTTCCTACCACAGACTTATGAATATGTTCCCACAATCAATACATCGGCTACAGAAAGCAAAAACATTGTAGCCCCGACCTAGCCATCCACAAAATGTGTAGGTACGTGTTTTTGTCGGAAGGGACCGGCCTTAAGGTCAATAACAAAACAATAAACACCGTTGTTTTTTCCTAAGAAAAAAATGCGTTTATTTTATAGAATTCTCCAACTGATGGCTTTTTATCTAAAAAGGTGATTCATTGAGTTATTTTGTCACGGAAGGTAGACACTATCAATAACAAACAATACAATGAAGACATAAACCATGAAGGCATTCAAACAATCCGTTACTAATGCAATTTTATTTAATCATTAATTAATTAAACAACGAACATTATATTATAAGTATTATTTTAATCTTGACGGGTTTTAATTTGATTTTTTTTAAAGTTAGCCAATGTGGAAAGACAATATTATGATAATCATTACGTATTTAGGTACTATTTAAATTCCTCAGTTCAGTAATTTAGAGAAGCATTTAATTTATTTAAGTAATGCAGTTAAAAGTAATTTATTTAAGCAGCTAGCTGAATAATATAAAATAGATAATAATTCATTTGTCACAAAAAGATAAAAAAAATTGTCACAAGAAATCGTTTCATTTCACGTTTGAACTACGTCGAAATTTTTACTATAGGTTGGTTACTTTATAAAATATAGTCAATAACACAATAACATACAATAAAGATTTAATCATCATAATCATCATCACAATTGGCGCTACAACCCTTGGTGGGTCTTGGCCTCCTCGAGAGTCTTCCTCCACTCATCTCTGTTTTGTACTAGTTCTCTCCAGTTTGGAATCTCCAAGGTACGTAGGTCTTTGAGGACGTTGTCGTTCCATCTTAATTTTCCATCAAGATTTAATACTTTTTTGTAAATAAGTAGGTATAAGGTACCTACTTATATATATTTTATGGGTACCTACTTAAAGTAAGGATATGGACTAACTTAATTATTACGTAACGCGTAACGATCTTCATCAGTCTTTCGCTCATTGCTGTGGATCGTGAACCTCTCTCCAAGTTCCCCGATGAACCAGATTCACTCAGTCCCTCAATTCATCATTATTTGTATATAGAACTCTGACTCTGAACTGTGCTGCGTATAGAACTCTGACTCTGAACAGCCATGTTCTTGGCGTATAATGTGATGTTTCAGCGCATAACATGAGGTTTTCTCTGCTTCTCCTGCCTTCAACTTTGAAACTGACCGTAAGTTTATTCACAAAGCAATGTGACAAAATATTCTATCCTGATTATCAGGCATTTGTTAATTACATAATCCAAAGACCGGCACCCCAAGCTCTCGGAAGTAACTAATACGAGCATTTTCACCATCTTGGAAGCACCTATTTTTTTAAAATTTCAGAACTCTTTTCTACTGAACAATATTGAAGAATACGGAACGAACAATGATGGCATACCACCCACTGTCTTATATTTTTCATATTTGAAAGCTCGAAATTCTCGATTGAAATAACGTTGTAGATTGATAATATCGCAGCATCGTCTCAAAAATCCTAGACAGAAAAGGCTTTATAAATTTCAAGACACTTGATCTCTTCGATTTGTTCATTGCATTCATTTGATTATCTGTTCCAGGCAACAAATAAATTTTCTGCTTTTTATAGTAAAGGTAACGTAATATTTGAACAGGTACGTAATGATAGCGAATGATTATTTGATTTTGATTTCATATCTGATCATGTTTATTGATTCAGTGAGTACCTGCTTCTATCAATTGTTTAACATTAGGCAGGGTTATGCATTGAAAAGTCGAGAATCGGATTCACTCAAGTGCATAATACTTAAGTATTGCGTGCCTATTTCTTATCACAGATAATTTCGCGTAGCGTATCATTAAAATAAAAAACAATTTCACCATTCTAATCGACATTAACAGAATAGATAGTTTATACAACTTACCCAGTTGAGACATTGATTAGAACGACATAATTTCCTTAAATTTAAGCGTCACTCATCGATGGCCAGAACACGAAGGTGTGAAATAAAGCCAATGATGACACCATTGGTTATACTTATATTTTTTGCAGAAAATTGCTCAAAATGTAAAACATTCTGTTCCAGAGAATGACTCGATTGTTTCGTCAGGAAGAATTGGCCAATCGAAAGATCTTATTTGTTGGCCAATTTGATGGTTCTTCTCTGTACTTCATCAGTCATTAGGAACTAAAGAATTCACTTTCATATTCGAAATCAATTTCAAGAGGTGTAGGCTAATCAGGCCGTACTTTTGCTAATCGGCAGGTAAATAGAACATCCGGATTGTTTAGCAAATTCGCATTACTGCTAATTTAAAAAGTATATTGATTTTGGAGTTGTTTTTGTTTTACTTGATAAGAAGTTGACATTACATTGGCTGGAAATTCCATTATAATATCTTATGAACAACAAAATACATGAGAAAAATTATAGCTACCGAAATATTTTTAAGGCCGAGACGAAGTCTTAAATAGCCATTTAGCATGTTTTGAATCGATAGGAAATCTAGTAATTTTGAATAAAAATTAACAACAAATAAACCGTCTGCGTGACGTTCAACCGCGTGTACCCAAGTAGTAAACATCCTTTCTCTCTTTTTATAATTATAGTGTCGCTCTTGTAATTCTACGGAAACATTACACGCTATTTGCCAATACAGTAATAGTTAACTAACGCATCTTAATTACAGGTAAATAAATCATTTAAAAAAGACACAATCGAATGTAGGTATTTGTGCAAACCGAAAATATCGAAAGTTTAAATCTAAACAATCTTCATCCCGGGCGATTCAGAAATTTGAAATAGGCGTTTCCTAGTATTGGGCCCCAGAAATATTTTGCTATTGGTGCAATAAAAAACAAAACTGATGTAAGACAATAAAATAATACTATTACACTTTACTTATAATAAAATATATCAAATTTCAGTGAATTTTAGTCAAGATTTGATATATTTTTTATAATAGTTAATGTTTTGACGCATCATGGTCTCTTCAAAGGTTGTAAGTTGTGAATTATACATTTTAGAGACAATAAAATTAATATGCCATCGGGCTTATCTGATTTTGCAATGGAGTACTGCGTACCTACGCATAATCACAAATGCCGTGTCTTTGGCTAGAACGGTTTCAATTTTTACAAATTTTCCAGAACACTATACGAAATTATTACGACCCAATTAGAAAGTATGGACCAGTCCACCAACCTGTGTCCATGCACGTCTTGTAGAGCGCCTTGGCTTTGACGACGCTCTTGGGTAGTCCCTCGTTGTCCCCTTCCTCGAGAAGGATACGCAGGTCCCTGGAGAGACGTTCTCGCAGCATGGCCAGCTGGTCCCAGCTCGTGGCCCACTCGGGGACGGGGTTTCGCTCTTCCCAGCCGCCGCACGCGAACTGGTAGAAGTCATGGCATGGTTCCACTGTGCGGTCCATCGCGGCGTTTATTCTTGATGCTGGCAAAGGAATAGATTCTTTATCAGACAAGAGGACGTGTGGACTATTTGAGAAGAGTTTCATATCGAAGGGAGTTGGATTAAATCACATCTTGTTGTAAAAAAGAAGCATATTATTGCAAAATAATTTTCAAATGTTTTGCCAAATCCACTTTTGACGATTTCGCAGGAATGAGAAGAAATGTTTATCACTGCTTTACAAATCATAATTGTTTTTATGACAGATCTTCCTTAACAGTTTTATTTTCAAACGGGACTGGCTTGCACTACACCGTATTGTGTATAGGTATATATTAGAAAAGAAGAAAAATATTTTAATATAAGTTTTTGAATGATCAAAATTGCAAATTGCTTACTAAATTTTTGACAATTTTCCAGAAATGATGCATTGCTGAGTTTTTAATAGATCTGTGAACAAAAGTGCATTCCTATTTGCCTAGTTAAAGTACAGGCAGCGTAGACCCTAAAGGACCTAATAGGGTTTTGTAGTGTATCTAAAAGCTTCCGGCTTGTAGACAAAGATGGCAGTGCTAAGAGCTGTCCTTAGATTCCGCTAGATGGCAGGTAGGTTAGTACCTGTGGGAACCAAGATAGGGTTAAAGAGCTCGTTCACTGGTACACTCAGCTTCTAGTTAGGTCGATCAACGAGATCTACATTGTAAACCGTGAAGTGTATCTATAATAAACGCAGATAATAACAAAGTATCTATTATTCCAAGAAGTAATCTCCATTCAAAGTATTGGAGAATCTGTTAGTGTCTGTAGTAAATAACAGATCGCTACAGGTTTTTTAATCGTTTTTCAAAATTGGATATTACTAAATGTATAAGATATACCAACATTGTACTGTTAGCTATTGTTGTTGTATACTGTAATTTTTGTTGGCTAAAAAAATCACGGGAATGCTAATTAAGTAGTCAAATTTAGTGTGAATGAATAAATAATTACCCGTGGAGACGCATTCCTCAGAGAGACAGGGCCGGGGGGCTCGTTGCCCCATCACGAAGAAGACCATAGCACAGAAGCACACTCCCACCAGCAGCATGGACAGCAGAACCACCAGCACCGAGGAACATCGCACCGGCTGGTCCCGACTGCAATCAAAATTACTCATATTAGACAATCATATAAATATAAAACACCACACGCTTTGGAAGGACATGTCCGTGGTTCTCGACTTTCCATCGTGATAGCCGTCGTAAGTGTTTATAGATGGTTTCCCCAAACTAATCATACAAGCGGGAAACTGGTGTATCTGCTTTACATAGGTCAAAAGTGAAATATGAAAAAAATGGCTGCATTTCTGTTAAGAGTGTTTTACCAGAGAATACCGGAAATTAGTCATTTTTAAATCAAATTCTAAACTGATTGACTCTTTTTTACAAAAAAACATAAATTGATTTTGAAAGATTGTTATTTTATCTGGTACACGCAGTTTTAAAATTAAGAAAAACTATGTGTATTTATATTATACTAAGGTTATACCGTTGGTCGTTGGCAGAATTGTTCAATTTTCAAAGGATAGATTCTATTAAACAACACAAATTTCAAATCACATAATCGTACAACAAAATAAATCAAAATATAATCTAGTTAATACATTTTTCAAAATTTAAATTTTAGACAAATTAAAATACCTCAGTTTTTTTTTATTTATTTAAGGTCTTATAAACTAAAATATTTCAGATTTTTTACACACTTATTTTGTTTAGACATTATTGAAAAATTATAAATTAATTTTAAGAAGTATATAATTTTCATTCATTTACCATTTCCCGTTTGATCATTTTTATGGCAGTTCGAGACATAAATTCTCGCGCTTCATTAGCCGCCGAGACGTGGCCGTGCGAGGTTGTCTGTTCACGCTGCTCATTTTGACAACATTTTGCAATAAATTAAAAACTAATACCGTTTAGCTTCATGGTTGTAAAAACATCCGCGCGCAGCGCTGTTAACAAAAACGGAATAATGGATTGCTGGATATTAAGTCTTAATATTTCTTAAAGTGTGTCAAAGCTTAGACCCCGCTCAAAAAGTTTCTGAAAGAAAATGAAATGAAGAAAACAGTTTTTATGTGTTCTCTACGGTAACTCTAGATTAACTAGTTTCCGTATTGTACTGCTAGTTTCCAGACACCGTGTATACTTTAATTAATTGTTGGGATCACCGATAACGGAAGAAATTAGTTCATTGGGCACCCACAAATTTCCACAACCGAAAACAATATATTTTAGTTTTAGCACTGCTTTTTTTAGAGGCACTGCAAAAAACCAGCTGCATTCCGGAGAAATCCTGAATGTATAACTGAGCAGTGACACTTTTGTCAATCAAATCAAAGTATACATTTTTGAAATTCTATTAATTATAATGATTATTACTATTATTTAGCGAATGCAGAGCAATTTATTACCGCATTAATGGAAACGCGGCTATTCAATACTCTATAAAGGGTGTCCGGGGGTAAATCTACATGATAGTATACCTAAGTAAAAAAGATAAATAGCTTTTTTCAAAATTCCAAAATTTACGGGTACTTATTTGGTAAAAAGACAAAGTTAGTAGGGTGTGTGCGGCCAGCACTATTATTTTCCATTGTTACGATTCGGGCCAATCACAACCGTCCAACGTCGCCACTATCGCGCCCGGCTGACTCACAGCAAATTGATCGGATAAGTTTACACCTTAGACTAAGGATTTTTAATAGGTACGTCTTTTTGTATGGGAAAAAAGTTTAAATTTCGGAAAAAGTTATTAATCTTTTTTACTGCTACCATCCTGTAGAATCATCTCCCGAAGTTAATGCAGTTTACCCCCGAACACCCTGTAGAATGACTGACTATAACGAACCGTTATTAATTTTCAATATTTATTATTATACATACAAAGCATCAGAAGTGTGTTCTTATTAATTAATTTTAAAAAAAATAACATCACCTGCAGCTAATGATGTCCATGTTACCCGCTCATCGGCTAGCAAATAAATGACAGGGTTCTTATAGGGCCGGTTCATTTATATTCATGTGAACACTTTATTGTTTTCAACAAAAAACAACTATAATGAACTGCGTCATTAACAAACTGTTTTATATTTTTTAGTGCGTTCTGCATATCAATGGGTTTTAAAGCGACCCATAGATCCTCAATCCTGACAAGTAAATAGACTTGTCAGTACTTCACAAACTTGTCCATTCCCTTCAGCCTCACAACATACCCCAATTGGGTATGCGTTAGTCCACTGCCTCCGGAAATTTTGGAGCAGTTTGGACTCTTGTGCGGTATTCACTTAAAATATATCGTGAATGGATGCAAACCGTCGTAAATTGTAAAGACTGTCTGACTGATTAGGTACTGAAGCGATTTAAAAAATTGTGTGAGGAGGTTGAATGGACTCATATCTTGTTGCGGAGAGCCTCAGTTAACAATCTTCTTACTTCTTACTAATATTATAAACGCGAAAGTTTGTATGGATGTATGTATGTTTGTTACTCTTTCACGCAAAATTTACTGAATGGATTTTAATGAAACTTTACAATAATATAGCTCATACATCAGAAGAACATATGGGCTATAATTTATAAAGCTAGCTATTTATTTTCAATATATTGAAAATAATAATTATTGTTTAATAGAAAATGTCAAAATTTGAGAATGACATTTTGCAAAACAGTGATCGTTAAATCAAAATTCTATTTTAGAAAATATTTAAATTAGTGAATTTATTTGAAGTACTCGCCTAATACTTTGAATCAAATCAAGATTTATAGATATTTTAAATAAATAGGTTACGAATTTTGGTATAAACATAGATACTGCGCAGAGGAAGTCGCGGGCAGAAGCTTGTTATATATATATACCACTATCAATAAAGAACATTTGTGGTTTCATCGCAATGTTTTGCACTCCGAAAACTCTCTAAAATTTGAATCTTTAATAAATATAATAAGATCGTATTTTAGAATAACAATTTTCTCCGTGTAAGATGAATGTGTATGACCAAAGTTTCACGAATGTACGAATTATGTCTTTTACCGAGCCCTATTTTTACACGTACCTTTAATTAAAGCACGATGCCCAATCACTATTTTAGATTTTTACCTTTACTCTGATGCGGCTGAGAATAAAAGCATTTAAAAATGCTTGCGACTGTACTTGCAATGAGGAAGATCGATTATTTCCCGTATCAAATTTAAAAAAATTAAAAATCGATTTATTTCATTCAAAACTTGCTTTAATATATACATACATTCAAATAAGCAATACTAAAAACACTCAAAACGCACGATGATAAATTATTAAATATGGTGTATTTCTTGTAAGTATTTTTTGATCATAAGTATTTATGATTTTTCAATAATGTCCAAACAAAATAATTGTGTAAAAAAAAATTGAAATATTTTAGTTTGTAAGACCTTAAATAAATAGAAAAACTGAGGTATTTTTGTCACAAAACACGTTCTCGGATTTATTTTTTAATGATTTTAATTTAACTAAAATTAAAATTCTGAAAACTGTGTTGACTACATTATGTATTGATTTATTTTTTTGTATGATTATATGATTTGAAATTTGTGTTGTTTAATAGAATCTATCATTTGAAAATTTAACAAATCTGCCAACGACCAACGGTATAACCTTAGTATATTATAAATACACTTAGTTTTTCAAAATTTTAAAACTGCTTGTACCAGATAAAATAATAATCTTTTAAAATCAATTTATTTTTTTTTTGTAAAAAAGAGTCAATACGTCTAGAATTTGATTTAAATAGGACTAATTTCCGGTATTCTCTGGTTATACCCTTTTTACAATATAAATACAAAAAATGTGTTTGGGATAAATTGAAACGTTTCCTAGCGTTTTCACCGAGTAGAATTAAAATAAAATTTGTTAATTACTTTAAAGTAGACACATCTATACACTTTAAAGTAGACACATCTACATACTTTAAAGTAGACACATCTACACACTTTAAAGTAGACACATCTACACCCTTTAAAGTAGAAACATCTACACACTTTAAAGTAGACACGTCTACACACTTTAAAGTAGAGACATCTACATACCTTAAAGTAGACACATCTACACCCTTTAAAATAGACACTTCTACACACTTTAAAGTAGACATATCTACAGATGAATGATACACAACTACACCACCGGCTGTTGCGTTTGTTCGCTTATATTGAGAAATGCAATAAAAATTATGAATATAGATTCGCTCTTAATTTTTCATCCAAGTTTCGGAAAATATGAAAAACATTCTGACGAAGGCGAAAACCCATTCAAAATAAAAACAAACACAAATGGCATTTGTTTGTATCGTTTTAGTAAAACCTGTCACAACAGTAAAATAAGTTTAAGAAGTTAGACAAACTCATATTTTTTTTATCAGTCCAGTACATATAAAAGGGTCTCTTTAAAATGGTTTACCACATCTTGATTTGTGCAACACCTAACTGAAACAATAAACGCCCAATTTTATTTTATGATATTCGTCTATTTAAAAAGATTTCTCCTACAGAATAGTTAGAAATGCAGGTCTGTGGGTCGCTTTTTGTTGGTAGATTATATAATATCACGTTAGCTGACTAAGCACCATAAAAAACTCTTGTAGGAAATTACTTATTTGCGAGAGGCATTCGACAAGTTACATGACAGGGGAATGTGTAACGAAAAACTTGAATATTACGCAGTGACTGGCACATATATTATGTATGATAAAGAAATCTCACGGTTTGTACCTGATAATCTTCTGTACCTAATCAGCGATACTTATTGATATCGGATAATGGAGAAAGTAAAATAACTGGCTCTTAGGTTGTATATTCACATAATAATAATACGCGCTTCATTAAACATGATAAGGTAACATCATTAAAATAGTTTTAAGTGATTTAAATGTTAGTATCGGGCATTTTAAGAATTGGTAGTGCATTCAGGAATTTAATGAACATGCCTGATATTAATTTTTGTAATGAATTCGGAGTAAGTACCTACCGCCTAAAAAGTTTTCGTTCGCATTTGAATGTGTTCTTTTTTAATTTGGCAAAATAAAGCAAATAAGATTTTGACGGGCAGATTATTGGCGGGAAAGCTTATGGCAGTTTATGGGGGGAAAACGGGTGAGAAATTTTGAAAATGTTTTGAGGTTAGGTTAGGTTAGGTAAATACGTCATTGAAATTGTGTAGGTAATACGTTTTAGGTTTTTGTGTTGAAAACATAAAAAAAGATAATTTTTCCTCATGGAACAAACAGAATGGCGTCTTGCGTTGTTTTTGATGGGTAGATATTTCAAAGTTCCAAAGACCAGCGGCTGAGAATAAAAGTTTAAAAATGCATGCAACTGTACAGGGAGGTTCCGATGAGAAAGATCGATTATTCCCCGTATAAAATTTATTTGTGATTTTTCAATAATGTCTAAACAAAATAAATGTATAAAAAATCTGAAATATTATAATTTGTAAGATCTTAAATAAATAGAAAAACGGAGGTATTTTCGTCACAAAATACGTTCTCGGATTTATTTTAAATGAGTTTAATTTAACTAAAAATTAAAATTCTGAAAAATATCTTTAGGTACTAGAATATGTATTGATTTATTTTGCTGTATGATTATATGATTTGAAATTTGTGTTGTATAATACAATATTTCGTTTGAGAATTGAACAAATCTGCCAACGAGCAACAGTACAATTTTAGTAGGTATATTAAAAATAAACTTAGTTTTTCAAAATTTAAAAAGTGCGTTTACCAGATAAAATAACAATCTTTCAAAATCAATTTATGTTTTTTTGTAAAAAAGAGTCAATACGTCTTGAATTTGATTTAAAAAACACTAATTTCCGGTATTCTCCGGTAATACCCTCTTAATGATGGAAATCAATTTGTGCACTGAAAATATGTGCACGCAAACTGAGGTTACGTGATCTTTTACAAATTATTATTTATTGTCAGTGGTAAATTAGGTACGTATTGTATTTTATTAAAAAAAAAAACTAATGTAAAAACTTTTAAAAAATCCCTCTAATTACCATGAATGGAAATCTGTCAACCATCGACCATTATTATGAACATGCGAACCAGGGCAATTAATTTGAGAAGATTTTTTGCAATGTCTTTTGTATCTATCTTCCCACTGTTGTTTATTTTGAACGCAATTAGGCTTACATGTTGTACGCGGAATGTATTGTTTACTTTAAAGAAATCTGCAAAATAGTTTATAGAATTGATTCGTTGAATAAATTCTTGTCACAGTCGCAGAGTAAACTAATCGTTCACGATTAATCGTGTACACGAATTGAAGATTGGTAGGCATAGTGTAAGATTCACAATATAAATTAGAATTGGTGAATCTAAGAAGAATAGTACGAAGCATGAGGAATGTAAATGTGTTTCTTAGATTGATTAGCACAATGATATATATTCTAGGAACGAATCAATTTTAAAACCACATATATTCTAACGGTTGTATCATAATATACCTTCACATCTGTCTAAGCAATTCGTGTATTTTAATCGGTCTTCTTTTGTATTCCCAATGCGCAATACCGACTCTACAGAAAAGTTTGTAATTCTATGTCAAAGACTCATAGGTTGGAACTACGTAGAATGTTGGTACCTATTTATTTGTAAATTCGAGATTCCCAACAACTTTCTTGTAGGTATGTATTTTTATTTCTCATTTAGTGGGGCAGAAGACAAAATTAAAGCAAATATAATTTTTTTGGATTTTCGCAAACAACATTTCCTTTGAAAAAAACTACAACGCAACGGGAGGACAAAAACTGTATATATACGGAATAATATTTTATTTGTCTTTAACTACTTATTTTTTTTCCTTATATAATAAGTGCACATTTAATTTTTAAATTCGATTTAAAGAAAATTGTTAAATATATGTATTTTTAGTGGTTCTATGGTTCATAGTAATGTTTTTCTTTAAAAGTAAAGAATTACAGGAAGGTTACCACGAAATGTAAAATCTTTACCTACATTTCTTCTTTATAAGTTAATAAATATTTAATATTAGTTAACCATCAAGCCGTTTCCCCGCAGGGGTAGGCAGAGAGGATGGACCGCCAAACAATTCGGTTTGGCAAGCACTCTTTGCCTCATTTACATTCATACTTCGTATCATATACACTCTTTTATTTTTCTGACTCTTGACATGGCCCAACTCAAGTATCTGATTCACTTGATCGTGCCATGCCTTCCTCGGGCGAACCCTACTTCTTATACCATTCACACTTGCGTCATTTATTCTCCTTCCGCTCCTTTCTTTGTTCATTCGCTCTACTTGCCCAAACCATCTGAGGGTCCCTTTCTTAACTTTACTCATAACGCTTACATCAACCTTGCATTCTTTGCGGATCTCCACATTTCTCACACGATCATCGATCATACATGGTTTTACTACATACACGCCTCGGGGATCTCATTTCAACAGCATTCAGTCTACTTTCGTCCTTCCTCTGCCAGTTCCAAGCCTCTCTGTAGGTGTAGGTACAAGCACTGCATTGTGGATAAAGTATAAAGCTAGCAAGCTTCACTTCTTTAGACAGTTTTTTGTTGTCGCCGACGGCATTCAGTCCTCCATTAATGGAGTTACCCTTCTTTCAACATCTCTATCAGCCTTCCCATCTCTCGTAAACATACTATATACAAAAACCCACCCACCTGCACTCCAAGTATTCATCGTTCATAACAATCATAACTATATATTGCACACTGTTTTCGTACTTCTCTTTTTTTACGTTTTACTTTCTCTTCATTCATACATATTACTCTAAAGTCATTTACATCCCCTTTTATTCTTTTATATTCTTTAAATTTCTTTATATTATTTTACTATTGACTTTTTATTTATTATTTTATATAATTATTGACTTTTTTATTTATTATTTGGGCATGATGTGAACATTTGTTATTGGATTGTAACTTAACTATTATACTCTATTGTTTTCTTTAATGCATGTAAAGTTATTAATCTGTAAATGTTCCTAATAAAATAAAATAAAATAAAAATATTCTCTGACATTCCTCATATTGCATATTATGTTAATGTAGGTACTGTATAGAAAATCGACCACTATAACACGGGCATGTGCCTAGCATGGTGGTCGAAAAATCCTCAATTGTAACAAACTATACAATGAATAAAGAAATATTTAAAAAAATATATACTTCGTTCATCCTTGAATAAATAATATCATCATAGACCAAATAATTATTACATGATTTGTGGTGTTATTGATTTTATTACCGATTTTTTGTTTATTTTTAAAATGTATTAAAATTTATTTATTCTTGTGTAAAACATTGAAAACGTTGTTCCGAGAGAGTCCTGCTGGAGAGGTCAAAGTGTCTCTCGATCCCGATCCGGCCTGCCACGCGGTTGGTAGAGTTGAGGCAGACGTATCCGCCAAAACCGGATAAAGTTAATCCTTATGAGCCCGGACCGCTAAGTAACCAAACGTAACGAATCACTTGGAGTGACCTATGGCAGAGGTGTTGGTTATCCAATAAATTTTCCCCGGGCGGTGGTACCCATACCCGCCTCCCATAGCCACAAAAGTATAGGGCACACATAGTGTGGTCTGACATAGGCTTAATGCTTTTTTAAATTTTAATAATTTATTATTTAAAAAAATCTATCATATAAATATTATTTATCATATCCAGGCAATAAAACAAACAATTTATTAGTCATAATATAATCAATAATTAATTATTGTAAAGTCAATTAAGTAAAACGGGATAATAACAATTCTAAGTTCACAGGTCAATGTTAAATCAGTCATTAGCATATTGAGTAACCGATAGGTACACTTTATATTTATAGTAATATTAATCAGTAATCACTGTTTACAGCCTCATTCCGGTGCTTCTAAGAAACGCGATACCACTTATTCCTTCTCTAGAGAAATTAAAACGCTGTTCACCGAGAAGGAATCACTTTAAAAACTTTATTTTTTTGATAATGAAAAACTCATTTACAGAACTTATTTGTGTAAGCTGTCAAAAGAGGTCTCGCGATTAGAGTTGATGTCAACGACACATGTCATACTTAGGATTGTGTATATTTGTTTATATTTATGTACTATACACTTCCGACAGCAATATTCCCGAGTAGCGTCACTTTGTCTTGAAATAGCCTTTTGTCTTGCTTATACTTGATTATTATATTACTAATAGCGAGAAAGGGACATCAAGTTTACATAATCAACGAATATTACTTTTTAAACCTAATTTTGGATTTGAGGCCAAAATACTCAATCAAACAAAATAACAATTTTTTTAATCAAAAGTTATTTTAAATATCCAGCAAGGATATGTGCTATTTTATCATTTTTTGCTAATGTTGATAGGTATATAGGCAAATAAATAATTCAGTTTGCATAATTTTTTTTAAGTTAATTATAATTACAAAAAAAAACTTGCCTTATCTACTGTTCTAACAAAATGAAAAAATTAACATAACGTAGTAATTTTAATATATGTACGACATATCTGTGTTCCGACGTAAATATGTCATTTATAATTTAAATTTACGACCATCAAAATGTTTTTTTTTATCAAATTTTTATAATAATACAGAATTAAAAAAAAATCATTTACTCACAAATAATAGCCCAATTGGCCTCTAAAATCATGAAACATTGAAATCCCTTTTTGGCCTATAGGTACAACACAATTAAATAAAAAGTAGCACATATATGTGTATTAGATATTTGATATATTTTTTTGATTAATAGAAAAATAATTTTTCAGTTTGGTTGAGTATTTTATCCTCAAATTCAAAATTAAGATTTATATTAAACGGGCCGAAACGATCCGCAGCCGTCCCCCTTAAGAAGTATGTACGCAAGCGAGTGTATGAGTACTATTCAATACGACTCTGATTGAGTTGTCCTTATTTTTGCACTAAGGAACGGTAGGTCCTATAGCTGGCCAAAAAATAAAATGACGAACAAACGATCTAATTAATTTTGAGCAGGTAATGCCCATTAACTGCAGGGGCGACGCCCCTAACGGCACAGATTAGTTAGTCCACCTGTAACGAGACGTGATGTGCGTGCAATTTGATTTTCATTTCTAAGTTATTAGAGAACGGTTTATTTTACCGTACCTAAGTATCTACACCCCTCAATAGCTTTTGTAAAATTATTTATTCATAGTCAGTACAGTAATCTACGAACAATAGCTTCGACAAAATATGGAGGCCAAAAAATAAAATAATTTTATTTGTTATTTTTTTAGCGTAGTGAAGTCCTTTTTGCATTTCGCTTTTCTGTAAATTTTTACGTACCGTTTCCGTCTCAAGATGGTGGCTGTTTTAATGATTCAGTAAAGATTCTTTATTCAAATGTGAAATCCTCATGTTTATTTGGACTTCCACTTTACAACTGCCTGAAGAAAGCATGAAAAAAGAATGGTTATTGAGACGATGGCATTTCTTTGGACAAATTGTATAATTCTTCTTCAAATTTTGCAAATTCACTTTGTGGCACCATTTTATTAATGACAAATTAAAACACTTTGTTTTTACCACGATAATCTTTATTTTAACAAATCGACATGTTTCGAGAACGATGTTCTCTTCCTCAGGACATAAAATGTACTTAAACTAAATAATCAAGTATACAAAGCTATGCGTGGGTAGAAATTGAAGTAGTGGGGGTAGGGAGGTGGTGAGGGGAAGTGCTTAGAAGATCAACAGGGAAGAGTGGGGAGGACGAGAGGTGGAAAGGGGAGGTGCTTAGAACATCAAAGACAAAAAATTACAAGGGAAATATGTTTATAATAGGGTTATTCACAAAATTGATTTGATTATTAATAATATTTAAATTTCTATTGACATTTTTCCTAATTTCTAAAATTTCTAAAAGATCTAATTGAAAACCACTAACACTATGTAAAATACTGGTTTTAAAATAGTAGTGCAACCATGGCAACCAGGCAACCTGGCAACTGAAACGCCTAGAGAGTAGCACGGTGAGTTGCGAGTGACTGGTTGCGTTTCCGTTGATATCGGGTTTTTGAGAAGTTGTATAGTGTGAGGACCATCACATTGAAATACATAGGATAGCGACTTGAATTGCAAACTGTTTTTTTTTCGGTTGCCCCGTGAGCGAATGCACGTATTCAGAATATTATTTAATTTAAAATAGATCAGTAAAGATGGAAGTCAAAAGTTAAAACTGAACAAAAAACGAATCATTTTAATTGTATTAAATAGATAATTATGTTTTGTATTAGTGTTTTAATTATTTTGTGCTGTCAACTGTACAACCAATGCGGTCTGTTTTTTTTATCCGTGCAATATTAAGGAAGGGATTAATTTTAATATCAAAGAAAAACATCTTTACCAAAGAAACACTTAAGGTCAGGATATATTTTTTTGGACAGTTTTCCAGGCAAGATGCTAGGAAGTATTTATACGGGGCCATTTAAATTGGACTTTGATGTCCGACAATAGACGCGTCTTATAAAAATTAATTGGGAGATGGCGTTCGGAACACAATGATTGCGCGAGTCCATCAATTAGAAGCGTCGTCTATTCATCGCAATATTATTTCACAGAGATATCTCAGATATCCATAACATCGACATTATATTACTGATATGAGGGCACACGGGTTTAAAGAGATCATTTCTTGAAGCTGAAAATGCGAATATCATTAATCATTAATTACTTTACGCAATATCCACTGCCTACCAATTCAATCCAAACACAAACATCGCTAAAACCATAGATCAGTGGTGCCCAACCGGTAGCTCGCGGGCACCTGGTAGCTCGCGGCCTGTTTTCTAGGCGCCCTCCATGGAAGAGGCAGTTAGAGGAGAAAAATTTTCAACATTTTCCTTCGTTTACTCTCCTTTTGGACGCGGAATATCTTGCGGAGTATAACCCAGCTAAACATTTAGAGTTGTTTAACTAGTTAAAATCGTAATTCGAAAGGCGTTTTGATAACATTTTCTGTATGGAACCTTTGTTTATGTTTGTCAAAAATCCATTTATAGAAAGCGATGTTTCACAACTAACTTCCATCGTTGATGGAAACCCGTTGCTTCGTCAATAAAGCGGAAGCTGAATTAGAAATTATTAAACTTCGCAGTGATATCATCCTTAAAAGTACAGACAATAAAAGCGACGCAGTTTTCAAGCTCATAGACTCTGTTAAATACAAAAACGCACGTAACTGTGCTCTCATCGATAAAGCATTTTTTGGTTCAACCTATCTATGTGAACGTGCTTTTCCTCAACCAAATAAAAATTAAAACACGTCAAAAAATGTATGATTTTGGGTTGCACGGAAGATTATCAACCAGACTTTAAGAAGCTTTCTGAAAACATGGACAGCCAAGTATCGCATTAGTTTTTTGCTCTTCCGGTTTATTCTGTGTGAAGTGTAGTAAGTGTTAACATAATAAATAAAAAGTGGAGTAATTGTACAATGTAGTTTCCTTTATATCACTTATGTTTTTTATTAACTCTGCGGTGCCCGCTTGGCGTATCGGGATTTTCAAAATTGCCCTTCGAGCAATACCAGTTGGACACCACTGCCATAGATATTCAAATTGTTAGACGAGCCCATCAGGAAAGGGGAACAAACCAAGGTACGCGGAGCGGGGAGAAGGGGTGACCGTCTATATTTCCGTGATTTGTTAATAAATGAATCTAACAGCATAAAGACAACTCGCGTTGTAAGAACACCATGTCCGCGAAAATAAAATCTGCTTACGAATTATTAGTCCTTTTTACAATTGCGATTGCTGGATTTTTTCTTGCTTCTTTTTTTAAATACTTTCTTCAGGCAGGGAAGTACCACAGTCAGTGGCCGAGTTGGCATCGCGATTGGGTTCCACCCAGGCGTCCCGTGTTCAATTCCTCGGCTGGCTAAATCATTTCATTTTAAGCAACATTTTACGCTTACTTTGGTGGTAGTAGGAGATTTTCAAATATTGTCAGGTTATTCGTAACCCGGGAATTTTTGTGTTCCTTTTAAAATAAATATAAAATTTTGAAAAAATGCTAATATGAAAGTAAAAAAAAACACGAGAATTTCCACCATTAAAACCATTGAATCAGCTACCACTTAAAACATAAAACGAAAGCTGAACGTACAAACAAAATTGTCACCACTTCCTCTTGACTTTTCTTCATCTCCCATCGCCCCCTACTACAGCATACAGCCCCACAATGGCCACAGTATATCCCAATTGGGGATGCCATGTTCTCACTGGCTCCATACGGTTGGGCATAAAATTATGTGTAAATCTGAACACGAGAAGGCATATAAAATGAAACATATAAGATAGAGCACTGAAGATATAAAGTAATTTGAACTCGCAATCACTCTGTTTGATTGGAGAAAGCCAATTCTACTATGCGATTATGAGAAAAAATGCTATAAAATTGCAATAGAATAAAAAAAATCGTTAAAAGTTAATTTCTTCCATTACAAAGATTTTCATTAAATTTCCCGTTTTCCTCACCATATTGCTGAATTTGTTCATTCAAATAGATAATTACTTATTAAAAAAAAAGAGTGTGCTTTAGACCACACGACTGAAGTAAATACTTATTTAGCTCCATCTATATGTATGTCTATATATATATGTTTATATGTATAAAATATATACATATATGAATTTTCTACAAATATTTATTTAAATTTATTATCATTCGCCTCGCCCGATCAAGCCGTGCTCATCGATGTCCGCTCCCCTCCGCGTTTTCTTGCGTACTGGTATTTCAAAATACTGACTGAAATATTTCATGCACTGGCTATGAGAGGAAGAGTGAAAGAAAATGTGCGCGCGCACTCCTCTCTCTTGCTTCTTCAGTGAGCCCGTTCGCCTCGCAACGCATTTCAATTTCCGTTACACATTCGCAGTTTACCACAGTTTAACACAGTTTACCCCCAAGCCAAGCGTGCGTAAAGAAGTATTTACTTCAAAAATAAATTGCTCCCAAACCTCCGTTGCCCCTCCCTGTCTGTGCAATATTCACTCTCCTCGTGTATGCTGCACACTGCATAGAACACAATGAACGCAAGAAAAGTACATTCACTTGTTTCGGTTTCGGACGAATGAACCCGCGGATACAGTCGGGCCCGAAGTTCAATGCCGCGGTCGTGAAAATCACTAATTATATTGTTGCTTGGGTAGGTAACGATTAACTAAGTATGCATTAGTTCTTTTTATTTTAAGCAGTTTTCGAAAGCTTCTGTTGTAGGTTTGACGATGATAAATTTCGTTTAGACTTGTGCTAATCAACTGGACGTTAGGACTGTTCAATTTAGGATTTTTATGCTCGCTAAAAGAGACATTTATCTACGTTAAGTTGGTCTCTGATAGGAGCCCTGTAGAGATAAGCCAAGTGATACCATTACTAAAAATATTGATACCCCTAACGGATTAAAGTGTGCCAATTAAGATACTATTTTAAGGGATTGGGAAACAAGTTCACACTAACTAAGTTTATGGAATATTTTCTTTGTTCTAATGTAATGTTAAAATTTTAATCCAATTTGGATGTTTGTCTATTTTTACATTAGTCCCCTTCCTTTAGTGTCATACTATGGTAGTATGATAAGAAAAACAAAATATACCTGACGAGGAATCGAAAATTATGCAAAAAGTTTTTGAAGCATGAAGTAATTAATGTATAACTGATAAACTAAACATGAAACATTATTGATAAACAATGTAACAATAACACAAAATAAAATAGAAACTAAAACAATGCTATAAAACAAATCGTTAAAATTACATTACACTATAGTTTGTAGGATTCAGCAAAGAGCTGAAATTTTTCCGCTAATAGGTGAATTCAGTCAGTAAAAATGTAACAATAGTATCCTCAAAGTTGTTGCTCAGATCATACATCCTATTTTAGGTTAGTGAGTGTTGGTTATGTATGTGTTGCAGAATTTTTTTATATTTTATCTTGCGTTCCTCATCGGTATATGGACTTTAATTCGTTTGCCTTAATCTGAGAAATTTTTAACATTTTTTAATCACTTAAAATACAATTAAATTCAGCACTTGAACTTAGGTCTCCAGATTTGTATTAAATGCTACACGGAAGTAGCTCGCTTAGCAAAAAATACCAATTTATAATGGATTTGACCATGTAAGTATGTATGTTCATTATTATCATTCCAAATGTTTATTTTTTTTATTTTTTTATTTATTTTTTATTTTTTTTTTTTAGTTAAAAGAAATATACATATTTTGCTTTGTTAACTTAATATATTGATACAAATAATATTAATAATTATGGTTTACTACCTAATACCAAGTAACACATTTTTTTAAGTTTAATTTTTTTTTTAAGAACATTTTGGTTTTGCTCATTAATTTTGAGAGCAAACAGTTTTTTTTTAAATATGCTTATTTTATTTTCGGTTGTTAGGCTATCAGGAAGGAGATTATATATGTTTATACCCTCATAGCCTTTGTTTATTTTGCCACACTCTGTCTTTGTTGAATTTGTGTATAATTTATTACGTTGTCTTGTGTGGTGTTCATGTAATTGTGATGTTTTCATAAATGTAGTATTTGTGTGTATAAAGCCATTTTGAATTTTGTAGATTAATAAGCATATGTTGTATTCGTACAGTTTTCTGATTTTCATTAAGTTAGTTTCTTTGTATACTCTTTTGGTGGGGGTACCTGGTCGATAGTTAAAAAGTTTTTTTATAATTTTAATTATAAAAAACTTAATTATAAAAATTATAAATTAATTAATTATTAATTATAAAAATTATAATTTTTTTTTTTAAATTATATATTCCTCTTCCCCCTATCCTCATCCTATATTACTCTTCCTCCCCTCCTCAACTAAAATAAATTTTATTCTATAATATAAAAATTTATGTTTGTTTGTTCGTACTTTATGCGCGGCCATACCGTTCATCGAGTTGCGGTGATATTTAGGTTTATTATAGGTAAGTTGTATAAATGAGTTTAATAAGTAGTGTGTAGTATATAAATCATAACAAGATAATAAAATAAGTAATTAGGTCCTGGAATATAAGTAAAAGTACAGTTAAACCGTAATGCTTATTATATAATGTTGTAAAAAGAAGTATAAATAAAACCCTCTTACAAATAATGTATTTCAAAATAAAAAGATTTTTGTGTAAGATTTAAAACATATTTATTAGTTTAGGCCCGTGTGCACAGGGGTTTTTTTTGTCTCATTTGAACTTAAAATGATACAAGTGAAGCGTAATTTTCCTTCCAAATACTAGTAAAATGTACATCTGTAAATTAACATTTTAGACTTAGACGATATTCAAATTGAAATGGATGTAATTACTTGCGTTCAAGAGATGGGGGAAATTGAAAGTTAACTATTTAAAAATCCAGCCCATCCAGGCCCGCACTGTTTGACTTTTGTCACACATAAAAAATGATTTTATTTAATATTTTACTACATAACCATATTATTATTTTCAGTTCCTTTTAGGTCAATAATCTTGGGAGAAGAGTTATTTAACTTAATGCATTACTTAAACCGTGAAACTATTTTTACTTGATTAGGTCACTATCATAATGAAAACGTTTGTTCCACATAAAAAAATAAAAATTTGTGAATACTTTCCTTCTCATATTTGAAACATTTTAGGTGTCCATGTGCATTTGAAAGGTTTAAGATGTAACCCGGTGGTGAAAAAATAGATTTTACTAAATTGTTGCTGTCACTGTTACTCTTATAGCCGGTTCACACGATGCGATTTTTGTTGATCAACTTTGATTGAAAGTGAAAAATTGTTTGGAAAAACTTGTTCAAGTTCGTTGAAAGAAGGTTCACACGTGTCAATGTGCTTTCAAGTGTCGAGTTGATCAACAAAAATCGAAGCGTCAGAACGCGCCATTACTCCACCGGATATTGAGCGAAAGGGACAATGCACCTCGGGCTACTAATACCTAACTAAAATCGAGGTTTTGTATTCCCCACTTTTCTCCTCCAAAAGTGGACCGATTTTCATTTTTTTTACCAACTACATAAGAAAAAAACTATTCTATGTCTGTACGTTTTGCTTTTTAAAAAAAAACATTGTCTAGTTTTTATACTGAACGTCTTTTGATGGCGTTTAAACCAGTCAATTTTATTTATTATTATTTAAAAAAACAAAAACCGACACGCTAGTAGTTGATATCTATTTTATGTAAAAACAATATTTTCTCTAGGGTTAAAATCTAGAGAGATAAATAGAGAATACGTTTGTATGGAAAAATCACCGCCGGGTATCCCCTTAATTAATGCACACACTCGTTGTGCTATTATTTGAGATGCAGAATTATAGGTAGTAAGTTTTCGTGTTGCCTATTATCTAAACACAATATAAGGTTTTTTGCTCATCACGTAACATTCTTAATTAGACAACTTTCATCCATATTCTCAATGAGAGTATTATCATGTTCAGATGTGAATAGAGAAAATACCACAAAGTGCAGTATTATAGCACACGGGAAGAATTATTGTCGACATGTGGTGAAGCTATCATATCTAATGCACTCTTTGACATACCTTACATTTGTCATGCTTACAATGATAATAGTTTTCATTCGAATTGATTTCTGAGATTTCTCTACATGAGGGAGTACTGTGGCTCCATCCTACAGACTTTCTTTTAGGCATGCTCGGAATGAACCATCTCAATGATAGAAAGGATGCAAAAACCTACAAGTTACTACACATTTCTTCAGACTGATATCATTGAGAGCATTCATTTATATGTTCCCGACGGCTACTCCCTCACCGACAGATAGATAGACTATTCTATCTCCCAGCCTGCAGGACCAGTGGCGGTTTTCTCTAAAGTGCGGTTGTGCGGTGAACCCCCATTAAAAAGATGATAAAATAAAACAATCTTGTTGTATAGTAATATAAGCGCATCACAGATAGCTCGACATTAAAATTCCGTCTTTAAACTCGCGCCACCAAAAAATACGGTACCTATCTATTCCCATTTTGTGCGCGTTGCGATCCGCACACATTTGTCCATACGAAAAAATCATAGCCGATACGAATCGCTGTGGCGGTAGAAAGGACAAAACTACCCAGCTTGGTGCGCTGCTCACGAGTCAAGATGTTACGTGACCTCCGAACTTTGACAAGTCTCGCCGAAACGAAGCCCGAGATTGTCGCAGGATGACCGGCTGACGGTCGACTTTTTCACGACGGATGCAAGTTAAATGTTATATATTATGGTATTTAACTTTGTAGTCATTTTTGTACATTTTTCATTTTCTTGTTTCTGCATATCTCCAACCGTTTACTAATGGCATTTGTAAATCTACTATTGAAGTGGACCGATTTTGACTTCTGTTTTCGTATTTTTTTAATAGATAAGTCGTTATATCCCTTATTTACGAGTACATTTACTAAAGTTTCGGCAAACAACGTCGCTAGTTATGCAATTTTGTGTTGAGCTTTCCTAGTATTGTTTCGGCTTTCAAATTGAAAGTGGTTGCGTTTATCGGTTGTCGCGAATATTCTGTCCTAGTTTTTTCACAAAATGCCGGAATACAGTGTTATATAAAAAAATCGCCTATGCTTATGAAAATAGTTTGGAAATTAAACATAATTATTTTTTGTATACGTGTATAATGGATTTTTTGTGTAAGTGAAAAAAGCTAATTTTATTTCGTGGCCACCTTTATTTGTGTTTCTTGTTTTTTTATGTTTTAAAATATCAATTATATTATATTCTACATTCTACGCAATTTTTCTTATTGAAAAAAACAATAATAATTAGCAACGTACATTGAGTGGTTTTAGAGGATTTAAACAATTTAAATCCTCTAAAACCATTTTGGTTGTTTAATAATTGTGTCGAGGAGTATCAAGTTATTTAAAAACAATAGTACCTATTTAGGTACCCCTCCACTAACTTGATTTAATTTGTGTGACAAGAGTAAATTTTGATTAGACAATATATCTTCTCTTGAATTTCTGAACCCCCGTTAAAAAGACCACGAACCGCCACTGTGCAGGACTAACTAGCTAGAGGTCATGCTGGTGAGGAGAGCAATCTAGCTGTTGAACAGAATCAATTCGGATATCGACTATCGACATATTTAGCACCAATGAGGCTGTCTTTAACCACTGGAACGATTTTTGGCTTATATATGTGCCATTTTAAATGTCTAAGATTGCTTTTCGGTAAAAAAGCCAATTATCTCTTTAATCGGCAAAAAAAAAATTTTGTAGCTCCCGCGTTTGTTATTTTGGTTTTAAAATGAAGCTATTGAATTGCTTTATCTATTATAACTGTAGATAACTATTATAACGTAATCCGAACTTCGTAGACTATTTTAGAACGATGTTAAAACTTATTTTTTTCACGCAGAATTTCTGATCAGCTATTTACGATCAGCTAAGTCCATTTTTCAAAGATATGTACCTTTCATTATCAAGTATATCACCGACAACACACAGAAATCGAAAATATTCTATGTTGACTCGAATAAGTACCTCTGACGGCAGATTCAAAGTGAGAGATGAGATAAACGGTATAATAGGGGTTAATTCATTGGCTGTATAGCACTTTAATACGTTTTTATGTCTTCAAGTTAAAATTCGAAGATATGATTTTTTTAATGATGGCGAAAAATTAAAAAAATGATTGTCTGGAAATCTCGAGCAATCGAGCCAAATTTATTTATTTCGCATGGTCGCTCCAGTGGTTAAAAGGCAAACTATGTTACTCCAAGTAGGTATAGTTGATACCCACTGGCTTATGTAATTCCAAATGCATTTAAAAATGCACGACAATGAACAATTTTGTAATGTTTTTTTTTTTAATATTACGATTTTTTTTAGAATGCCACGAATGCATAATTTGTTGTGATTGAATCAAAGAGTTTGTGATACAGGGTACGATACACCGTGAATGAGATTATTCTAATCAGCTTCGTAGTAAATTCTTTGTATAGAGACCACTATAACATATGCATTGAAGATATTATAATAAGAGAAGAGAGTACGCCGGACGATAATGTTACAATACAATTACTATTTGTTATTGTAGAAATATGTGACCCGGAGACCAAGGGGGCCAGGAGTTCATTCAATCGAAGATTATGCTTTCAACTTCCTGCAGTTTTGTTCCGAATGCTATTCAGCGAGATGTCACTAGATGATGTTGAAATACCTATGGAAAACGCTAAGTTCCTGATGTACCTACACTGCTTACAAATAAAAAGTTTTATTTTTGATACAAGTTGGTACCTACTTGAATACAAAACACGATCACATAAAATAATTTATTTAATAGGATAATTTGAGTGAGGTACTCAAATAACTAACATTGAGTTGTTGAGGCGTCTCAAATCAGGTGAGGTATGAAGTGTGGAAGATCATAAATATAGATATTTTCGTAGATTTTTAGTAATTCAAAACGTTTGTATTGATGGCACAAATATATTTTGTGGGGTAGCGATTTTGTATTATGCATCTTTTGTAGTATGCATCTTAAATATAAAATGCATAATAAAAAATCTTACCTGCTATGGCACAAAATTATAATTGAGCATATATTTACCCCGCAGCATAAAGAGAAATTAGAACATAAATATAGCACTAGATTCACGCGCAACGACGGGTTAATAGTTCCGAATTTAATAATAAGTACGGACTGAGAACGTTTGAATACAACATACAAAAAATATATAATTTATTACCTGACACTATAAAGCAATGTAATTCTATGAATAAGGTTAAATATATGGTGAAAAATTGGCTATCGGAAAAAATATTTATATTAATATGTATGAAAAAATTTTGAATCTGTAGACATCAGACGTAATTTTTTTTTTAATGTATATGAATGTAAACTATCAGCACAATATAAGCAATTGAATTGGTTTAGCAGGACTTGTTTGTTGATACTATGTTTTCAATTATTCATCAATAAAAAAATAAAAAAAATAGTATGCATCACACAACTAATTTTACACATTTACAAATGCACAGCATATTCTGAATATAATTCCTAACCTAGTTAACCAAAGAGAGCACACGCGGAAGCTGAATGTCAATAATCATACATATGTGGAGGATTTTTCTATATTTTTCTTCCTCTTAATTTTATGCCACGCATTACATTAATGCCATTTATTTAGCATTAACATTTCTTATGTGTAAATTAATTATAACTAACGTTCCTCTCGGTTGTTTTTTTTTTTTTTTTAAATAGTGTAAACAATAAAGGGTGGTGAAAATGTTGGGTATAAAATTCTCGCTCTCTGAATGGCGCTTTATGCAAGCGTGTAGAAAACAATAGTAATATTTTTACTAAATGTGATAAGCAGTAATTGTTGAATGAAACTCTAGTATATATTAAATTATTTGGCGGGTAAGAGATAAGCCGACGTAGCTCAGTGGATAGAGCATTTGACCGGAAATTAGAAGGACACGGGTTTGAGTCCCGTCGGCGGCATGTATCTTTTCTCGGGAGATTTTTTCAATGTGGATGAGTGTTTCAGGCTAATAATTATCGATTATAATAATTGTAGTATTTTTAATTACATTTTTTCAATGTGGATGAGTGTTTCAGGCAATTATTAAAATAATACAATTATTATTGATTATAATAATTGTATTATTTTTAATTACATTTTTTCAATGTGGATGAATGTTTCAGGCTAATAATTATTGATAATAATAATTGTAGTATTTTTAATTAGCCTATTTGGATCATTCCGTTGATTTATTAATAGGATCGTGACGGATGCGTAAGTCAATAAATCAATCACTTCTTAGAATGACAAAATGATAAGAAAATGCGTCGGTTTATTGTTTATTATTAAATTTCAATAATAATCATGAGTCCTACTGATGACTATTGTTCGTACCCACTTCGTATACCTATATTCTGTTTGGTGGCTGTTATAATATGCTTTTTGTTTTTTGAATTTGGAAATTTCTCACATCCATTAAGGTAGGTACTAGGCCCGATTTACATACCAAAATAACTACAGACTGACTGCTTATTATTTCTTGTAAATATTTATTATATAACATTGTGTTTCATATCTTCGATCGCAAAATCTTTTTTTTTCTTTTGTATATTTAATAATATTATTATTCAATTTATAAGACAGTTATATTTATAAACAAGTTCTGCTGCGTAATTATTTTTGACAACTGTTTCGCCTGTTCAAACGGTGGTTAGTTATAAGTTAGTTATTTATTAGTTATTAGTAGTTAGTGGTAATGAATTGATTTACACAATTTAGGGAGAAATTTTAAAGTATAATAACCATTATGATTTCCGATATTTTATTTGGCAATCAATAAGGGCACAAGTAATAAAAGTAAAAACAATTAATTTTTAATTTTAAGTATTTATACCCATAAGTGTAAAGTGCGTTAACTTCGGGAGGTGATTCTACATGATATTGTAAGTTAAAAAGATAACTAACTTTTTTAGAAATTCCAACTTTTAGGGGTACTTTTTTGGTAAAAAGATAAAAATTAGTACGCCGTGTGCGCCCAGCACTATAAGGTATTTTCCGCTGTTACGATATGCGCCAATCAAAAACAACATCGCCACAACGCGGCCGGCTGACTCACAGCAAATTTATCGGATAAATTTGTACCTTAGACTAAGGATTTTTAGTAGGTACCTAAGTACCAACTTCTTTTTGTATGGGAAAAAAAAGTTGGAATTTCGAAAAAAGTTCTTAATCTTTTTTACTCCTACCATCATGTAGAATCACCACCCGGACACTCTGTATAAAACCGATCACGGGCAATAATAACTATACAGCAGATCTTCTTTATTAATAACTGTTTTTATAAATTGAATAATAATGCCGTTGAATACATAAAAGAAAATATGTAACACCCTGTATAATGGAGTTGTAAAAATTTAATTTGATAACAATAAATGGATAATAGCAATGACATTATAACCTTTTTCACATTTCAAATGGCGCCATCATATTTGCTCTTCCATTTGTCTTGGGACCAGTGCGGAGAGTTACAGATATTTAGATACTCAGGTGCTAAAATATATAACAGTCGATTATATTCCTTCTCCCCGGCAGGAGAAATCACAATACGGAACTGACGCTAGTTAACAATTCAATCCAAGTTTATCAGAAAAGGAATGAGTCCTAAAATGCCGAGGCATGCGTTACAGCTGACCCCAGGGCCGGACCTACAACCGCTTTGCTCGATTCAGAAACTGTAGAAGTCCCTACTCCATGAAACAATAGCAACTCTTTGAAACTGTAATAAATTAAAAAGTAACAACGACAAACATTAAGTATACTTTTATACTACTTGGGGACCTACCCACTGAAAATTAGGCACAGTTTTAGAAAAAAAAAAATTACATATATTCTATTTCGTAAATTTTTGAGAAATTAATCTTTATAAATACGCAGAATTGCTTTCTTTGGAAGACAATTGACTTAATTATTACCAGAGAATACGGGAAATTAATTCTTTTTTAAATCAAATTCCAGACGTACTGACTCTTTTTTACAAAAAAACATAAATCGATTTTGGAAGATTATTATTTTATCTGGTACAAGCAGTTTTAAAATTTTAAAAACTAAATCTACTTTTTAATATACTAAGGTTATACCGTTGGTCGTTGGCAGATTTGTTCAATTTTCAAACGATAGATTAAACGACACAAATTTCAGATCATATAATCATACAATAAAATAAATCAATACATAATCTAGTCAACACAGTTTAAAAAAAATAATATTAGTTAAATTCAAATCATTAAAAATAAATCCGAGAACGTGTTTTGTGACAAAAATACCTCAGTTTTTCTATTTATTTAAGGTCTTATAAACTAAAATATTTCAAGTTTTTTTTACACACTTATTTTGTTTAGACATTATTTAAAAATCATAAATACTTATGATCAAAAAATACTTACAAGAAGTACACTATTGTTTATTAAATCAAGTTTTGAATGAAATAAATAGATATAAAATTTTTAATTTTTAAAATTTGATACGGGGAATAATCGATCTTGCTCATTGGAACCTCCCTGTACAGTTGCAAGCATTTTCAAACTTTTATTCTCAGCTGCTGGTCAATCGCTCTTAAGGTTAGACAAAATCGTTTTTTTATTCAGTGAAAAATTTGATTTTATAAACAAAATTTGTGGATTTAATATTACGCAGAGATCTAAAAAAAAATTATTCGTCGTCTTTAAAGATATATTTGAAATGAATTAAAAACGGTTTATTTTAGGAACGTTAAGGCTTTCGACTGCAAACATGAACATTCGAACTAAAAATGAACTTTCCCTAGTTGTTTAGAATCAAATCATGGTAACAGCTGATATATCCTATTAATATATACATTCCTTTAACTCAGTTGGCGAAATGTAAAATGTTGTAACTGTTATATTGATACACATAATATTCGACACCACGGAGATTCACAAAAACTTTAAAACTTTATTAGTTTAAATCGGAGAACTACCACATTTTGGCTCGAGATAAAACATGAATTTTTAAACCCAATAGTGGTATTAACTCATTTTTTTAGTTACCACACTTTAACTCATTTCCATCGATTTGATATAGTTATATGTCATATTCATAATATGAAACATATTGTTATTCTGTTGAATGTAGATATATTGTTATGGCAATCATGAAAACATTTGTCACGATTACCTACAGAAAATAAATACATATCCGCACTGATTTTGGACAAATTAAAAGCTTTTCGTAGCGTCCTTGTGATTTAGCGCCCTGATCATAGGTACTAGTACATTATACATTCCATCTGCGCGTAATATGCTAGATTCAGCCCTGTGCCTAGTGACAAGCGGAGAGCTGCATAAACCGTTTCAACGAGTCATCAAACATCAGACACGAGCCTCCGAAATACAACCAATAAAATTTGCTTTACTCTGCCTTTCTAGTGGAGATGTGTTTGTTAGTCGGTCGTGACAATGGCCAGTGTGAACGTGCCATTCAAATGCATCACATCGCCCAAATAAACTATCTGTCTTTTGGAGCGAAATATGAAAGTCACCCGCGGTTACTCGGACTTTCAATTATGAAATACAAAGTACCTGATAATGTTTAAGCTTCTAGACGTTATGATAATTAGACATCTTTACAAATCCAAACTCTATTTTCCCTTGCAAATAAAATTCTCAATAAGAATATCCTGTTAAAATCTGCCACCCACGGATAAATACACTACTTGTATGAAAATAAAGTAGGAACTATGCCGTTAAACTTTATAATCACATGCCCCATTGAAACATTCCGCAGAGAATACACACAGTGCCTACAGCACAGTCTGGATCAAAATTAAAGGTTCCTACAAAATGTGTGCATAACATAACATAATCCTAATCGACAATTCCTCATCCTTCATTTATACATATTTTATTTCCAATTACAGATATTTATTCTTTCTTCTTATTGATTTATTATTCTTGCAACTTGTATTTTCATGTTTATTTTCTGACTATTTTCCTGTTTTTATCTTTTTTAATGTTCTAATTATTACCTTTTTTTCTGTTTATTCTGACTATTTTCCTGTACACCTTTTATCTTTTTTAATGTTTTAATTATTACCCGTTTCAGAACAGACAACGTCTAGTGAGGCGGGTAACTTATTAGTTATAAAATAATGTATTATCTCAATAAACGCCCGGGTTGCCGGCAATGAAATTGATTGAATTGAAATTGAAATTGAACTTAAAATAATAGCAAAAATAACTCGACACCATTTAAAATAAATAGACAATTAATTTTCAACGAAACTTACCATTTGCTTTCAGTCGCCGAAGCGCTGATTGTGGTTTGGTGACTCTCCGCATCGATGTCAGTCACCTGTAATTAAATAAGACAAGGTTTAGTGGTAATTAATTATTCTGAAATTGCATTGGAAACTGCGGAAATTTTCAGCAAAAAAAAACTGGGATCTAAGCAGCATCGTAAGTTGCACAACGATTTTACGGTTAAATAACTTTTTCGGCTAGACTCAGTTGTTAGTTGATTAGTTTTCCTCTAATTATTTTTGGGAATAATTAACTTCTTGTAAATAAAACACAGCCAAAAGATCGTTATTTCTTCGTCAAAACGTAACCAAAGCGGTATAGATCGTCTCAGTATCGCCGAAAGACCACCACTTGGATACCACCACACAATCGAAACGTTACGCGTTGCTTGAAATGACTTTAACTGTCAACTTTCACATAGCCTGAGACTTCCAAACCTTCCTCCTTCCTATATCCTTCCTTTTCGCAGTCCCTTTGGTCTCACAACCACCCAAATCGGGTATCCATGGTCGCACAAGCTCCGGATAGTCGATAGCAGTTGGGACTCTTGTGCATATTCACAACAAGAAAATAATTACAATCATAACCGAGTATTTACGAGAGTAATCACACTATTACGTATGCATTATGCATGCATTTTGTGTCTTTTACTGCTCACTCAGAGCAGATCAAAAGTGTAGTGAAATAATTTGGAAAAAAAATTATCGTTGATAACTAAAGAAGGCTAGATCAAGCGAATTCGTCGAAAACAACACGTGTCTAGAAAATAATTGCATCAAATTTTTAAGAATGTGAAACAACTGAAAGCTTTCTATCACATTATCTACGATACTTCCGGAATCCTGGTTTTTTCTCGAGTTGTTACGAAATTTGACGAATTCTGAATAAATTACAAAATTTGACGATTTTTGATAATATTTAATGAAATTCAATAAAAATGAAAAAATTTAATGATTTTTGATGAAATTTAATAAAATCCGATGAAATTATAAAACGTTATGATTTTTGGATAAATTTAATGAATACGATAAAAAATATGACATTATAAAATATCTTCATATTTTAATGGTTATTTGTTTAATTTTATTCTGTCTCTTCTCTTTTTGTTTTATTCTTCTTATTTTATCCAACACATTTAAATAGGACTTTTTATTATTATTTTTATATTATTTAAATATCTGTGTTCCATATATCATCCTAATTTGACTGCCCTAAAACGGGATTCTTCCTAGTTGGGCAGCCAAAACATTCAATAAATATTGTATAATATATGTATAAAAAAAGTAAATTAAAAAAAAAAAAAAAATAATAATTTGATGATCTTTGATAAGTTTGTTGAATTCACTAAAATAAAGTAGGCGGGTTAAAAAACTCACACTTTCCTTCCTGGTTTTCCAGGTACTGTCATCCAGACAGCGATAGTGTCTCTTGAACCTTAAACTGCTCCTGAAAACGAGACGTGCGACCGTCATGAAGGACGAGATGAACTGGCCGATGAAATTCGCAGCAATAAAAGTGATATAACTCTTGATAATTAAACTGCATTGGCCCAGTGAATGGGACTGTAAGATTTTGAAAGGAATTCTCCCACTACCCGCCGTACTTAGGTGACCACCAGTGCATTGACCAACGGACTATCTAAAATGGACCATTTCTTCCAAACGTTCGAACACAACTATTTGAACAAACATCCTATTTGTTTCATCAAGGGCTATCTATCACTCGATCTAAACCCTACGACCTATTATTAATAAGACTGACAGACTTCAGATAGAACTACCGTTGTCTTTAAACATTAAAAATATGTGTAAGTATATCCTTTAAAACATATTCAACTGTGATAAAAAAAAATCGTGTAGCGTGTATTTATAATTACTTACTCCAGTATAAAAAGGGCTTATCACTTCAACTTTACCCTTGAGGTAGGACTACCACAACTTTTTAAAAGATTATTAAATTGACTCCCGAACCTTAAAAAAACATTTAACTATGATAACAAAACTGATAGATTTATAGTGCTTAGACGTAGCAACTGAATGTTTCTAAAAATAATAAAATTGAAATATAAAATATTATGATAACTTGTACAAAACATGTTCCATATATCATCCTAATTTGACTGTCCTAAAACGGGATTCCTCCTAGTTGGGCAGTCATAACATTTCATTTCAGAATGCATTGTCATCGACAACGAGTCTATCTTCCAGCTTCAGCTCGATCGTCTTTCCTTTTCCGATATTTGAATTAGTTTATTCAAGAAAACAAAATCGAAATAGAAATGGATGTTAATTATTATTTTTTAATTGATAAACTAATGTTTAAGACAAGATTTTTATGCATAGCACAAAGGGTAACAATTATTTATTATAAGCAATAATAATTACTGTTACCCTTTGAAATAGATGTATTTAAAAACATTATACTACTCCAACAAAAATGACGTGTAATATCTTGAAGGAGTATAATATAGTAGTACCTATTAAAAACATTTTAGTAAATTAACTAGTTTTTAATAGAAATTCCTAGTGAGACAGGCACAGCACACTACCAATCTAATCTTCTTCTTTATACGAGTATATAAAAATGAATGTTTCGTTGTTTGTTCCGTATTTTGTCCTATACAATTCATCCGATTGCAATAAAGTGTTGTGCGCACGCCCGCGAAGGTTTCTATATATAATGGTGAGCTCTGTCGCTATGAAATAATTTCCTACACCATTCACCCGATTGCGATGAAATATTGTTGATTTGTGGTGGCGGTAGGGGATAGCAGTGGGTAAATTTGGAAAATCCATGTTTCTGACAGAGACAGCTGCATGAAGCCTACTCACGCGTCGAAAAACCTTCCAAAATTGTTTATCCGAAAGCACTTTTGAAAGAATTAAAACATAAACACTTTCTTTGAGTGGTATAGCAATGCTTGCTGGGTACTCGCTAGTCTAATTTATAAAAACTAGCAGTGAAAATCCCTCTCCGCGGGTTTTTTGCTGCTAGGCCCTGCGGGCGGCTTTTAGATCTACTTCGCCCAGTTTAAGTGTTGGTCACTATTTATAAGGCATCACCTTTGAAAAACTAATTGCTATTAACATTAAACTACAGAATACTTATATTTAATAGATAGATATACAATAGTAGACATTCTTACATTAAGACCGTGAATAATGAGAGGAACACTCTTCACCCCAACATAAATCTTCTTATTATTGAATGAAAGCGAAAAATGTTTCTTCTTCTTCATACTGTTTTTTTCCTTAAATATAGTATTATAGATGGCGCCACTTCCGTTTGCAAATCGCATGTGAGCGAGTGATAAGTGTGCATATTACGGCAGCAGCTCCGTGGAAAAAAGCACGTTCACGGACTGACACAGACGGGTCAGAATGGTTTCCATACAGTGTGGCGTGGAGATTTACTCGGAGTCGGGTTCCTTAATTTGAACCGTACGGGCATTACCGTAATAATATACTTTGATGATAAATAAAATATAATAACTAATAACAAAAGATTTGTACTATGTTCCAAGACAACGAAAACAGAGTGACACAGCAACTAACGAGCATGATACGTTCATAACCATTTTTTCAAATGCAAATAGCCTACTTATGTCTATGATTAGGCAGTTTTTGTTGGTTTGTTTGTAAATAAATACGTACGTGGATATATAAAGAGTAAAATTACCATTATGTTGGATAACAATTTTATCTAAGGCTTCACGTAGATTTTATAAATAAATGCCAGCATAAATTCGATAGGATTATTTACAGGTAGATATTATACACTAACGAAAAAAAATTACAATAATGGAGCACATTGTTTTTTGTTTTGTTTTATTGTACCTATTTGTATCGATACCGAACTTCGTTGAAGTTATTGTTATTATTATTTTTAAATACGTTTTTTATTTTTATTTTGTGTACCGATGTATCCAAGTACTTATTTACTTAGTGAATCTAATTAATTAAAAAATACTAATTTCGGTTGTGACTCCGTCTATCTGTCTGTCTGAACCTCGGTTCAAAAGGTAATATAACAAAAAAAAAAATGATCAACATAATACACTCTACTATTATAATATACATATCATTATAATATAACCGTAGCTCATAATATTTGCCGGTATTTTAATGTTTTAATTATAATTTTTTCTTACAGACTTTTTACAGACAAATTATTTTTTTCTTAAAATTAATTACCCGAATTGTAAAATATGGACCTCAGCACAGCAAAGCACCTAGTGAGGCCCACATTATTAAATATTTGTAATGTTTATTGCATCTAATAAAATAAATAATAAAAAAAGGTTCTGGAACTTGGATTTGCTTTGAATTAAAGTGTTATTTTCATAATTGTTTTGCTTTAAAAATTCAGACGAGCGATAAAGTAGATTAGTGAAGAATTCAGGCTAGCGTATTATTCCTATTTTATTTATTTATTATTATAATAGAAGCTTCTGCCCGCGACTTCGTCTACGTAGGATTAGTACTTCGAGTAATCTATTTTCTTTTCCTATGTCCCTTCTACGTTTATACCAAAATTCTAAACCTATTTAGGTATTTAAAATATGTATAATTCTTGATTCGATTCAAATAAATTCGCTAATTTAAATATTTTCCTAAATAGAATTTTGATTTAACAATCATTGTTTTGCAAAATGTCATTCTCAAATTTTGACGTTTTCTATTAAACAATAATTATTATTTTCAATATATTGAAAATAAATAGCTAGCTTTATAAATTATAGACCATTTGTTATTCTGATGTATGGGCTATATTATTGTAAAGTTTCATTAAAATCCATTCATTAAATTTCGATTTAAGGAGTAACAAACATACATACATCCATACAAACTTTCGCGTTTATAATATTAGTAAGATAAGATTCCCATTCCTTTCAGTGAATAAAAGTTTTGCATCTAATTTTCATAGTTAAACAAAACATTTTTACGAATTAATCAACTTATATTAGCATCCGATTTATTATGACGTTTTGATTAATTGGTTTATTCTTGATCTCTTCATCTCCAGATTATTGCCCTACATTCAGCCGCTATAGGAGTAAAGATCGAGTTCAAACAGCTGCTTTTCTCATATATTTTAACGATGAGTTTAATTTGCCTTGGAATTATGATTGTTACTATCATCGTAAATGTTTAATGCCCCAAATTTTATATATATATTTAATCACTTTTGGTTTAGTGACGCATTTTTTATTGTTATGAAAACATTTTAGCTGACGCCTTTCTCTTTAAATGCTGTACTAATATTTAAAAAAAAAATAACAAAAAATGTACCATATTATGTTAAATTGGACAAAAAATGACCAAAAACCATTACTATGACGTCATATTTGGATCTAAAGGTTTCAATGTTTTATTTGCACACAATATAAACGGTGCGTAAAATAAAATTTGTCTGCAAATATCAATAAGTATAAAATCAAAACGGTATTTTTCGTAAATTACAATGTCAATGAACTTAACTGTCAATTATTAATAATATTGTAATGGTTAAGTTCCGATTAAGACCGATCAGTGGCCAAGTTGGCATAGCGTTTGGGTCCCACCCAGGCGTCCCGTGTTCAATTCCTCGGGTGGCCAAGTCCTTCATCACGACACAAGCGACATTTTCCGTTTACTGTGGTGATAGTAGGAGATTTTCAAATATTGTCAGGTTATTCGTAACCCGGAAATGTTTACTTTCTTTAAAAAAAAATTATATCATTAATCTATAGTGGTTTATTTTGGAGAAATACGCCGTGTAGTGCTTGCCACCTCCTTATTTAGACAAAGTTTCGGTCAGCATCACAGTGTACATCAAGGCAAATGTGTAATATGTAATGGATTAAACATCTGCCCTGATGATAGACACTGCAATGCTTTCCAAAACGTTGGCTAAAAAAGGAGGTATACCCTAAAAATAAATCACAATATAACTTGGCCGTGATGATCCACCTAATATTAATGTATTTTTTCTTAGTTTTTATACCCACTTTTCTATATTTATATTTTATTTTAAATATCATACTTTCTTACACTTTATACTTATAAGTTTACATACGTTAGTGACACATGTTGTGCAGTACGTATTAAAATAAATTAATAATGTATATTTTTTTAAACACAAAAACTTTAAATACATAAGAATAGTTTTTAATAGAACTCGTAGTTTTCAACTAACAATTTATCACATAATTTAGTTTTACCTTTTGCTTTTCAGATTAATTTTACTATCGTTGTATTTTAATTTACATATCGTGATGGTTATTGCCCCGAAGAATTTCCTTCGTGAGTGCATTACATGCAATCAATTTAAAATTCTAACTAAACAGAGGAATTAATTAATCTTTATGTAAGACCACAAAGTGTTATTTAATATTTGCAGACATACCACGCGACTACCAATTTAGGAACATGGTTTACTATAACTGAAACCCGTTTGAATACTAATTTATGCTTTAAAGTTGTTAACCTGCAATTTTTATTCATCGGCTGCATTATAATTACTTTGTTTTTATTTACGTTTTTCCAATCTGCGAGTAAGAATTAGATCGAAACGCGAGAGAAAGGAGCCACGTTAATTTCGCTATCGTTGTGACTGAAAAAAAACACAGAGGAACAAAAACAAAACATTCTGACACCGGCCAATCTGTACGTAATGGAGCATGTGGAAGTCAGAAAGAGATGAAAGGTGTGTGTGAGGTAACGGTAGAACCCTTTTCTCTGACGGAAATACATAATACAGTAACAACAGCGTTACTGTAAAGCGTATATATATATTTAACTGTTTTTTGCCGCAGCCTTTCTATCATTTGTAATTTTTCAATGTTTAAAGTGCGACGAAGTTCGATTGAAACCAATGCCATTAGTCTTACAACTATTTAAGTTAGTTAATAAATATGAATATTTAATTTGTTTGTTGGAAAAAAAGGTAAAAAAAATATTGTAAAAAACAGTTTTGCACCAAATTGAATTGAAAACGTTACATTATTGATTGTCAATCGTTTTTGCCCACTCGAATTATACCTACTAGGTAGATACCCACGTATTATTTCGTTATGAGTAGGTGTCACTAATTTTGAATTTATTTACGACATAATATTTCGATCCAGTGTTGATAGAAAGCGTAATCTTTAACGAATAAATTGTTGTTTTTTAGGATGGTTTAAACTTTAAACAGTAACGTTTTGACGTAGTTGACACGATGACAGCACCGATATTATATTAGTAACAGTGAAACAGATTATTAAATAGACCAATGTTGAAATATTTTGTAGACAAATTAAAAAATGAGAGATACATCTCATTATAAGCTAAATAAGCTCAACTCAGTGTAACAATAGACAAAAAATATCATTGCATGAATTAATTAAGTACCTACATGAATTATTGAATCCATAAAATCGAATACCTTAATATGTGTAATAATAATATTACGGCGAAACGCCGGTTGCGGTTGTTTCGTTCCATTCCCATAATGCTCAGCTCGCAGGTTGGACTCGCGTGTTTATATTGAGCCTTACGCATTTTTACATTGGGTAAAACAACACGAATAAGTACATTTGTTTATATTTACAAATCCTAGTACATCCTATGGTTTTTAAAACCGCTGTAAATTCTAAACAATGCCAAACCTCGAAACAAAAACAAACTAACACAAACATTCATACCATGTATGGAATTTGAATTCCCAGTACAACACTTAAAATTACACAACCGTATAAGTCAATAATGAATTCAAAATATACCAACGTTAAGACGAGAATAGGATGAGGTCATCACAATGGAGCTCATGACTGTAGATTGTTAAAAAACTTTGAACTTTTTGAAGTAAAACCGAGCACTGAACATATCGCTTCAAGGGCAGAGATATCACTGTTATTGTTAAAAACCGATGCAAAGTATCACACACTTGACGTAATATAATAAAGCGAATTGCTTCATGGCTTAATTTGTGTTAAATATTTGGTTAAATAACTAAATACTGTGGTTATATTAAAGACTTTTGACAACACAGAATCAATGCGTTGCCTTTCCAATGTATGTAAAGTGTAAAGTCAACTTGAGTCACTGGTGTAGGACCGGCTGAGTGCGGTGACCAGGTGTTGAGTTTGGCACATGACGATTATTGAAACACATTATTCAAATTTATCGGTACCTAAAATAGGTAATGTTAATTTTAGGTGGCGAAGTTGTAGGTTGAATGTAGATGTATGTCTTCTAGCATTTAAAGTGCTTCTTTTAAATGAAGTATTTTTTACATACGGAAATATTTCTGTTACTATGCGCTATGTTTTTATCAATCATCAGAAGAGCTTATAACATTTGTTGTTTAACATTTTTAGAGTATTATATATCTTTAGAAAGGTAAAAAAAACTGTAATGGGGAAAATGTTAAATACATCACCTGAAGTAATTGTATATTTATTTTTAAAAGAGTTAAAAAAAGTATGCCTTCTAGCATTTAAAGTGGTTCTTAAATGAAATATTTTTTACATACGGAAATATTTCTGTTACTATGCGCTATGTTTTTATCAATCAGCATAAGAGCTTATAACATTTGTTGTTTAACATTTTTAGAGTGTTATATATCTTTAGAAAGGTAAAAAAACTGTAATGGGGAAAATGTTAAATACATCACCTAAAATAATGGCATATTAATTTTTAAAAGAGTTAAAAAAGTATGCCTTCTAGCATTTAAAGTGGTTCTTAAATGAAATATTTTTTACATACGGAAATATTTCTGTTACTATGCGCTATGTTTTTATCAATCAGCATAAGAGCTTATAACATTTGTTGTTTAACATTTTTAGAGTGTTATATATCTTTAGAAAGGTAAAAAAACTGTAATGGGGAAAATGTTAAATACATCACCTAAAGTAATGGCATATTAATTTTTACAAGAGTTAAAAAAATTTGAGTAATCAGATTACTTTAATAAGTTAAATATTAAATTAATATTTCCCTCCTGCTGTCGCCAATATGTAAATGGATTTTTTAAATCTTATTGTTTATTTTAAGTAGACATTTTTAAATATCTCACTATGACTCTCAAATAAGTACATTTAATTATATTTCCAAATCCTAGTACATCCTGTGGTTTTTAAAACCGCTGTAAATTCTAAACAATGCCAAACCTCGAAAGAAATAAAAACTTATAACACAAATATTCATTCCATGTATGGAATTTAAATTCTAAGTACACATTAAAATTACACGTTTAGAGTGTGTTATTTACAACGGCAATATAGGTATGGAATTACTGTGTGTACTGGTGAAATTTTAAACTGAAACGCATAATTACAGAAACAACTGAGAATCTATTTAAAAATGTTCCCTATTTATATTAAAGTCATTGGAAAAATAGATTCACGTGCGTATAACATCACTTACAGACAATTCAGCAACTATCTTTGAAAGAATGTCACAAAATATTAAAACTGCCCCCATGGTCTTTTTTTCCCCTCATGTATTACAAATTTGTAATATTTTCCATTATATTATATTGGTGTATAACCGTTCGATGAAGAACATGAAGAAAAAACTAAATTAATAAAAAACATGAATGATGTTCCCGGTGTTTTCCAAACGTTTGGTCAATTTTGTGACAATTTTTAAAATCAAATTTACAGCGTCACGATTGTGTGCATATCGCGGTAGATACCAATAAGATTACCGGTTATTCCAATCGGTGTACAATTCTTATCTTACTATTCTACTTGGTAATAATACCATTCCTGTTTACTAACAAACGTATTATATTGATTTCCTGTTTGGGGAGGTGTCAAACAGGTTTGCAAAAATTACCTATTTTAAAGTACAAACGAGAAAACTACCAAAAAAATACTTTGTCAAATGATTATACGCCTTTCACTTCAAAATTCGTAGAAATTATATTTAATATAATTTTAATATTTAACCGAATAAATTACATTTTAATTTGATTTTAACGATGATCGAACCCATAACCAATGGATTTGGATTCACTGAAGTCAGCACTCTTCACTATTAAAATAATGTGATGTTAAAATAAAATTATAATGTGAATTTCACTTTTTTCACATTTACTAAGAAATCTAAAAATAAAATAATTTGATCGGACCTAATTTTTATAAATTTCCCCATCCAATTACTGGCCAAGTCCATGAAAACAGTTTTATAAAAAAGAAAATAAAATTTTATATTATCAACGTTTTATCTGCCTCATCAAAGCCCGGTTGTGTTCAGAACGAGACCTATTATGGTTTTAACCGTAAAAGGTAAAAAATCTATTAATGTAATCCAGATCACAAAGCAATGATTTTTTTACATTCTGCAACAATGTTAATAATTTAAAACATATATGTTTTTTATGGATTTTGTATTTAAGGAAATTGTGGTCCCCCGATGATCAAAGCAATGTGCACCCGAAACTTGTTTGATGATAGGCAAATCATCTGTAGGGAAAATTAATTGATTATGTACAATGTTTGCGATTGATAAACCGGGGACACTGGCGTATGTAGTATGTACTGTGTACTTGTACATGGTACCGTATGTGAAACATTTGCAGAGTACGCCCGCTGGCCACCAAAGTTGTTGAAGGGCTTCAGATTTATTTATTATTTCGTGATATTATGATTAGACTATTCTTGAACAACATAATATGTAATATTGAAAATTGGCAGTCTATAAAAAAATATTACCATTTATTATTTCGGCTACTGGCATTATACCTTGCTCTCTCATTCAAAATTTAAGCTTATTAGATTTGTCAAAGAATATATACATAAAAATGCAAAAATCATTGCATTTTAAATACATGTAGGATTATGAAAATTTTTTTAAATATTTATATTGAGGGATCAGAAGGATTTATCGGTCGAGTTAGGAGTTCTACCGAGCCGAACCCTCTGATATGAAAATATCTGGAGTCCGTGAATTATTTTCACATTTGGTCGCTGGTGGACTGACGTGTTGTTCTTGTTTTGTTCTTGTTTTGTATTTAATTATACTTAAATAGTACAATTGCATATCATAGATTGACTAGATGATCATTTGTGGAAAAGTATGTGGAAAGGTTAAGTTTTTTCTTTGGAGAAGATTTAACTCGGACATAAAAGTCAGAAAAATCATTCACGAAGTGGATGATACTAATAAATCTAATCGAAACATGATACAGAACAAGACACAGAAAAAAAGGTGACGGTCGGAAAGGCGGGAATCGAGTGTATTAAATATTACAATTGACAATATTACAATTTTATAGTTGTACAATTGTGTACAATCTTAGAAATGTATAATTGTACACAATCTTACAATTGTATACAATCTTACAATTGTATAATTGTACAATTGTAAATGTTAAAATTTGGTTTTGTTTTTAAGAGAACAAATAAATTGAATAGAATAAATTGAATTGAATTGAATAATAATAAAATAACAGAACTTAAACAGAACGTAAAAATTAACTTAAAAAATATTTGATAAATAATTTTTTTTTTTGAAAAAACCCGTCCTTCATTGATAGATGATATAACCGTCAAAAGTTATTTAAACATATTATTCCAATAAAATTAATAACAATGCATTTGATATTACGGTCAAACTTGAAACACCTTCCTTGAATTTTTGTAAAATCATATTTCTATAAATAATATAAGGTATCTATCTCTATTACAGCTACGTAACTACGTATCTTGGTCACAGAATGGACAAGAACAAAATTATAAAAATGTAACTTTTATTATTTCTTCGTTTTATTCTCCTCAAACTACGCTAATTATATATTTTTTTATTTCCACGACATTTTCCACTTTACTCTCTCCTAAAATTTCTCTTATCTGTTTTATAAAAAGTAAAAAATCAGTTTTCCTCCCTAATCTATATTCTCCATTCAATAATCCACCTGTCACAACCCACGCTTTCAAAGCAGATTTAGTAGGTACTTACATTTAAAAATAACACTTTAAAATAAATTAAACTGATTAGAATACAAATATAATCATAATTATATAGGAGAGGAAATTTTCTAGCATCGTGTAGCTACATGGAAATCATTGAATTATTTCTTATCTAGAAGCTAAATTTTGTAAATATTTACTTTGTATAACATTATCTTGCCCTAAATACATATTATGTTGTTCAGAAGATATTCTTAGAAACTGCTGAATCAGACCAGAAAATACATCTATTTTTAAATGGTTCATTTACATAAAATAACCGATGCAGCCAATTAATAAATGATTTTGACAGATTTAAGATAAAGATAAACGAACTTTGACGTGACGGAAAATTTCGTGGTTTCTTTCATCCAACCATTTTTAACTGATCTCGAAATAAACTTAACTTCTCATTCGGATATATCTTAATAGGATATTTAATGATACATTTCTATGTTCACGTCGCGTGAAGTCTGTACCATCTTTAAATTTAATTTATTGACTTGCGCATCAAAGAAAAGACACGTTCTGTCAATTTGAGGTAGGAGGTCACCGACGTGATATTAAAAAGTGAAAATAAATACGTGGTAAAAATACACGTGTGCATCGGATTAAGTTATTTTGCGAATTTACCTAATTCTAGTTCATTTTATTAAATATAAGTTTTACATTTAACCAAAGGCGACATAATAAATTATTCCGATGAGAAAGGCCGTGGTTAAAGAAAGTATGTGTATTTTGCAAAAAAACTCCACAAAATCCTTCCACCAGATATAAAACGAATAGAAAAGTGTAATTAATACAAATCCACAACTACAATCTGGCTGAATGTGGTTAATTAAAAACTCTAAAAAAATCACTTAAAACGACACTTAAGACAAACGGAAAAATAAAAATAAAAATATATTTTTCTGAGTAAGGGGGCATGCATTAATTACGTGAGCAAAAAATGGGGGGGAAGGTTCCAGTAAAATCTCATTATAATGAGGGTAAGCGGAGGGGGGGAGGGGGTCAATAAAAATCTCACGTCAACTTTAAAAGAATATATATTATTATAGAGATAATAAAAAATAAAAAAATAATTGTTCACTTCTTTTGAAGTGCCCCATTTTGCCCTCTGAAAATATGGCAAGTATGAAATAAAATTATTTCGAGAGTAAGAAAAAATCTCACGTAAGGGGGGGGAGGGGTCCCACCAAATCTCACCAAGAGAGGGGGGGGGGAGGAAGGGTCTAAAATTAAAAAAAAAAAACAGCTTACGTAGTTAATGTATATCCCCTAACGGAATCTGGATAGAGAGTGAACGGATTTAAATTATTAATAGGGAATACTTTGATTGATTGGATGTGTGTAATTTATTTGCATTTGTAATAACTTCTACAACGAAATAATATTTTTTCTTAAATGCGGGATAATAACAACATTTTAATTAGAACATGCTTAGGATGAAACTTTTGAATTTTTGGAAAATAATGATAAGTACCGCATATAAGCCGTCAAAATCTTGGTAATCGTGGACATCACGTTACGTACGCGGCTCACAGCAGCACTGCCATTCGAATTATGAATTGTACTGAAACGTGTCTCGTGTGACGACGTCATGAGACACCATTGAATGTTAGGTTTTTTTTCGTCATTTTTGTAGATATCGAGAAGCTGATTTTACTGTCGTTATTATCTCTTTAAATTTAATACCTACAATTTTATTAAAATGTCGCTTGACTTTGCTGGGCAGATCTGTTCTGCCATCATAAGCAAAAATGCAGCAGGAAATTTTTGATGGTCACATTTTGACATACGAGACCTCTCATGTTTATCAACCTATTATAGTAAAAAGTACACCATGATGATGATGGCAGTGTTGTTTTGATATAATATACCTACATCCCATGATATCTAAATATAAAAAAATGATTGAAAATTGTAATATAATCGATTTTAATGCTGTAGTACTTATATTCTACTTGTGTTTTCATGAATACGAAGTTTCGTCACGCTTCAGAATGTTAAAAAATGAAAATAATACAATAGTCTTTATTAGTATGGCTATTTGAAAGAAAGTTACTAAGTCTATATTATTATGTAGTAAGTAATTTTAATTCACATTTTTGGTTGTTAGTACATTAGACTGGCAATGTTTTCGCTGAATTGCCAGCCTATCTTATTCTTACTAATCTTATAAACGCGAAAGTTTGTATGGATGTATGTGTGTTTGTTACTCTTTCACGCAAAAACTACTGAATAGATGTTAATGAATTTTTACAATAATATAGCTCATACGTCAGAATAACATATAGGCTTTAAAAAAGCTAGCTGTTTTCAATATATTGTAAATAATAATTAGTGTTTATAATATATTATAGAAAATGTCAAAATTAGAGAATGACATTTTGCAAAACAATCAAATTTTATTTAAATCAAAGTTTTATTTTAGAAAATTACTGAATTTATTTGAAGTACTCGCCTAATACTTTGAATCGAATCAAGAATTATAGATATTTTAAATAAATAGGTTAAGAATTTTGGTATAAACATAGATGGGACCTAGGAAAACAAAATAGGCTAATAGAAGTACTAATCCTGCGCAGACGAAGTCGCGGGCAGAAGCTTTTTTTTTTTTTTTACATTAGGTCCACACAGGAGGCCCTGAGGAAAATAATTTCCCTCAGGGCCTATGTCACCTTTGGGGATGCTGTGTGGAAGGTATTTTTAAGGAAAGGAATGAGAGAAAGTTCTGGGAAGGAAAAAGGTATGAGGGTTGGGTAGGAATCTGGGGTTCAATGTGTCTAGATCATCCGACTGCAAGACCTAGACAATGAACCCCATGAACCCGGGCACCCCTGCTAAGTCACCAAACGTAGCGAACCACTTGGGGTGACCTGTGGCAGAGGTGTTGGTTATCCAATAAATGGTTCCCGGGGCGGCGGTACCCATTCCCGCCTCCCAAATTGATAGCTTGTTATAAATAAAACGTGGACAAAGATTGAGACGTCTGGAATATTGGTAACAGTGTACGTAACGTTTTCACTGTACGTCTATATAGTTCGTTTTATGTCATACACGAATGCTTTTGTATAAGAAATGTTTGTTAATCCAGGTGAAGACGAGCATTTCTTTTAAATATATGGTTTCATTTAGCACAACACGATGATTTCGCGTTTTGTTTAATTGTCGGCTAATCTACTTTCTACGATATTGAGTTAATGACTTTAAATAACACTCGGTAAATAATAATGCTTGGGTTTGCATCATTTGTACGGTAATTGAATAAAGTGTGTGCATATATTTGACTAATCATTTGCAATTCAGGTTCAAAATGCGATACACGTCGGTAATAAGTAATAAGTAAAAGGGGTACATAAATATGCTCTCAAAATATAACGCCTCCACCCTATCTAACCGGCGAACATACCTTGACCTCATTACTTTGTATAAAATCTGCAACAACGTTATTGACTGTCCTGATTTACTGAAATTAATAAACTTCAAAATACCACCCAAGGTATCAAGGCTTAACGACTTATTCCACATTAGCCGGACTCGTACAAATGCAGGTGTCAGGGACAATCAAGACCTTAAGGATTTCGACTTATTTTTTGGAACACAAAGTACTTTTAGTAGAAACTTGAAGGCTGTTTTCCGACATAGTAGAAAGTAAACATTTTAAACATATCGGTACAACATTGTTTTTTTTAATCTATATATATATATAAAAACAATGTTATACCGATATGTTTAAAATGTTTACTTATATATATATATATTAAATTTTTGGTCTTACCCTCCAAATTTTTCCAAAATAATTTGTAAACTTTTATAAGTTAAGGATATTGCGCATTTTTTTTCATCTCTCTAATTGTAAAATAATATTCTCATTTATATATTTTTTCCTTATTATTTATAACTAAAAATATTTTTATCTGTTTTTATCTGCTGTTAAAGTGAATTAGTGAGAAATAGTTTGGATGCAGGTGAGTTCTCTAATGTTTTTATGAATTGACATCTGTATCCGTATTTTCGCCTTAATAAGAAATAAAAAGCTCTCGTATTTCCAAAAAAGTGTAATAATCTGAAAATTTATTAAGTTATTCTACTACCATCATTATAAGCGGAAAAAGTTGCTTGTGCACTGATTGAGGACTTTTTCAGCAGGAGGAATAGATTCTTTAGTCCGTCACTCTTGGGCACATTGACCACCAGGTTCCTATCCACCCCTCATACCTTGTTCCCTCCCAGAACTTCATTTTCTTCCATTCCTAAAAAGACCCTACACACAGCTTCTCCAAAGATCGCATGGCGCTTAGGGGAATTATTTTCCTCGGGGCCTCCTGCATGAAGAAAATGTTTTTTTAGCAATCAGAATGCATCAAAATTTTACCGAAATCTCTTTGATTTGCACGACTTCGCTTTTCATTTAGAAGAAAAAAATCATTTGTGTATAATATTTTTTTCAGAAATGAACCATTCCTATGCAACCACATTTAAACCAAACAAATTTGTAGCTATACTGTTTTGTAAACCCATCGATATTGTGTTTTTTATAACAACAACCAACAGTTGCCGTTAAATTTAATCGTTTTTCACAGTTGAAAAACCCCGTTTTACTAAACCCCACATAAATTAATTATATTTTCAATATACTTGCGTAAAGTTAATTTATAAACCGAAAGAAAGTGCGTAACATTTGCAATTCAAAGCTTAATTACCATAGCATTGAGTTGTTCATGAATTTTATTGAATTAATAAATGACAACCAACCAGGTTTTTCTTATCTCAAGCTTCATCAGGGGTGCTAGCATGGTCGATCGATAAGGATCGTAGGATAATTGTCGGTAACTTCTCATCGTTCCCTAGGACAACTGCAGATCGCAAACGTATAGGTGACAGTTCACAATGACTAAGAGTGTCCTTAATATATTCGATAACAACTGTTGTTTGTATGTTACCGATCTGCAGTTGTCCTAGGGAAGATGAAAAGTTACCGACAATTATCCTACCGATTCTTATCGATCGACCATGCTAGCACCCCAGGGCTTATTATATTAAGACTATGTTGATGGATGTACTTGATAGTAACAATTGATTTCTCACTTTATTTGTAGAGAATAATGTAAATGAAATTTTGGTCTTCGGTGATTTTTAATATCTTTTTTTTTCAAATTATTTTTCTTCGACATGTCGTCACTGGTCACTCACACGACTAATCGATCAACCACCCACCGCGCCTCTAATTTTTAATATCTACCTATTGGTTTTTGAAGTAAACCTTATTTACGCACGCTTGACTTGGGGGGTAAGCTGGCGAATGCGTGACGAGAGCGTTACGAAAAGTGTAGTAGGGCGAGGCGAACGGACTGTATCACACTGTAGGAGCAAGAGAGAGCAGTAAACGTGCACATTTTCTTTCTCTCTTCCTCTCATAGCCTATGCATGAAGATTATTCGTAATTTCATTTCGTCATTGAACAATTTTATAAATACTGTAGGAACAAGAGAGAGAGCAGTGCATGTGCACATTTTCTTTCTCTCTTCCTCTCATAGTCAATGCATGAAGATTATTCGTAATTTCATTTCGTTATTGAACAATTTTATAAATACTGTAGGAGCAAGAGAAAGCAGTGCGCGCGCACATTTTCTTTCTCTCTTCCTCTCATTGCCAGTGCATGAAGATTATTCGTAATTTCATTTCGTTATTGAACAATTTTATAAATACTGTAGGAGGAAGAGAGGTTTTAGAAGTAGAGCACACTCGTTTTTTTTTTAATGTTTTCAGTTAAAAAAAAGTATTGCGGATATTGATAAAGAGATTTTTTGTGTAATGTAAATGTAAATGTAACCATGTATCTACCTATCTATCCACTACATATTAGTTTTTTTTTATCTGCACGGTGGTAAAAATTACATATTCTTATACTTATTCATATTTTTGAATATAATAATATTATATTTAACAACAAATTATGTTAAAATTTCTATACTTTGTTGAAAATTAAGTTATACCATTCTTGGCTAGTCTTTGTAAAAACTATGTACATAAGTCTATAATATCTAAGTAATTATTAATAACAGCACCTATGTACACTCCTCTTCCATACACAAGCAAATGCTTTAAATGGAAGAGTAGTAATTTAATATAAGATATTTAAAAAAATATATTTATAATGTTATAATTACAATTTTCACAAAAAAAAAAAGATTTCTTTTGAGATCTTTTTGGAAGATCATTACTAGTACTATCTATAAAACAATAAATATTTTCATATTTTTATTTTTTTCAAATCATTTGTTTCTGTATTTTTATCCTAAATCGATACTTTTTATTTTGGTTTTCACATAACTTTAAAAAAAAATGTTAATATTATTTCCTAAACACAAGCCCGGCTTACATTAGAAAAGAATATAATATCGTTTATTGACCAATATTTTTCGTGTTAAAAATATAATAACATAAAAAATTTAATTTAGGTAAGTATATAAAATGTAAACAAACATTATGTATTGAAAATCAACGAGAATTCATTATTCCACGATTCCAAGTGTTGAGGTTGAAATATTACAGAGTGTGATGGCAAAAGAAACCAGGAAAAAACACTCTGTCGAATCAATTGTATTGTTGAAATTTTGGCGAATTACTTCGAGGCGAAGTCATGGAATTTCTACTGAGATGAATGTTGGTAACGCGAATCAAAATTTCAGTAGAATGTTTTTATTTCTTTGGATTTATTATAACGGTTGTTTTTTCACCATTTGACATAATCAGAGAAAATTCTTCATAAAAACATCCACCAAACTATTTTCAAATTATCTAAAAGTACCTACGTACACGAATATTTATATTTTTTGTCAAAATACATTAAAAAAATTAAATTCATTTAGAGTACATGAATGCGTAGTAAAAAACCAATAATCTTAGAAAATTTGAAGAAGAAAAAAGTGTATACATTCAGAAAATTGTGATAATATATTTGGTTTCGTTTTTTACAACTTTATTATTATTTTATACATGATTATAAGGGACGTACATTAATTCCTTTAATAGGAGCAAAAATGTTAATAAAATTTTGTGTCTCCGGTGATATTTTTGAAGTTTATTTTTATTTTTCAAAAATTATGAAGAATGGGACAGTTAGGGACGGTGTGAGGGGTTTATTGGTTACTCGAATGAGTGACCAGTGATGACTTGTGGAAGTTTTTATTTGTTTAGTATTGAAGAAAAATTACAAAAAAACGTTAAAATATCACCGAAGACCATAAGTTAATTTACATTTTTACTCCCAATAATGTCATTAAATGGCTGGTTAAGTCAAGTAGGTCACTAAACACCCTGCATCGAAACCTTCACAATTACGTATTATTATTTTTTTTCCAAATTTAACCATCTAAAACCGGCTGTTTTCTCTGTCTTGATTGGTCAAAAAGCTTGTTTAACCATAGATGAAGAACAATCAGCTGACAGCTGGCAACTAGCAACGGCCGGCCAGGGCAATCAGCAGTGCAAGTTGCAAGTCAGCGCTTGCGTTACCATTGACAACGGGTGTTTGAGTGATTGTGTAGTGTGCGGGATATCACATTGTCATACAAAGACAGTTGGCAGTTGAGAGTTTTCAGTTGCCTCAGTGGGCGGAGGCGCTTAGGCGCTCCGCTGACGAGGCAACTGAAAACCAACTAAAACCGGCTGTTTTCTCTGTCTTGATTGGTCAAAAAGCTTGTTTAACCATAGACGAAGAACAATCAGCTGACAGCTGGCAACTATCAACGGCCGGCCAGGGCAATCAGCAGTGCAAGTCGCAAGTCACCGCTTGCGTTACCACTGACAACGGGGTTTTGTGTGATTGTGAAGTGTATTGTCATATAAAGACAGTTGGCAGTTGAGTGTTTTCAGTTGCCTCAGTGGGCGGAGGCGCTTATTGTCGGGATTAGGAGTAAAACTATTAGGAAAAATTAGAGTTAGAAAGCTGTTAAAGATTGGTATATGTTTTAAGTTGTGAACATTTGAAATATGTTTTGTTTTAACATATAACAGTTCATTTTACATGCGTTAGTGCATTCAACCAGTTACAAAGTTCGCTTTTCTTACATCTAGTGCGTAGAAAATAAATGTCACTCAGAATGATTAATTTATATTTAGGTTTATGTTAAGCATTTAAAAACAATTATCCTATACTACGCAGTGTTCCATATTAGCATAATAAGGGTGTATATATATATATATATACGTTAATAATAATGTATTATTATGAATATGAGACTTAATTGGATTTTGCCGACGAGTAAATATGATAATCATTGTTGTGTTTCATACGACACCAATAAATATTCACGCAGAAGGGATAGTCATTAGTTCTGTTATTGTTATTAGATTAGTTATTAAATTGAAAATGTAAGATCTCGTTCAAGCTGGTATGGTGCCCGGTGTCACAACCTCTTACTTGCACTTGCACAGTGCTCAAGTTGTGCACAGTCATCAACAAACTGTAGTAAATAACAAATCGACCCCTTGGATTAACAAGGTTCCATCTGCCTTGGTAACGTCGTGCGATAATGGGATCTATAGTAAGCTACTTTAGAGTTCATTATCGCATGACGTTACCGCAACAGATGGAACCTTGTAATTCCAAGGGCTCGACATGTAGAAGTGTCTATTGCATTTGCAATACCTACAATATCGATTAATAGTGACCCGAGAGTTGATCCTACGACAATTGGCCTACCGAAATTATATTTATTACAAATTTCTAAATATTTGTGCATTTTTTAGCGATTTCATCCCTCAAACCGACTTCAAAAATATCTAATAATATAACCTGGAATGAATATCAAACGCATTTATTTGCTTCGATTTTTTGTACTTTTAAATCGTATATTATATTTTGTGTAAGTATTAGGTAAACCGTATTTTAAAATCGTAAATCGTAAACCGTATTTAAACTGCATATTGTAATATTACAAGTATTTTTTTAAAATTCTGAATATCCACAAGAGTCCCAACTGCTCCCGTCTGGAGCCAGTGAGACTATGGCATCCCCAATTAGGGTATGTTAATAACACAAATCCATTAAATAAAATTTATTTGCGCGCGCCGGGTTCGAACCCGCGGCCTTCGGAATGGGAGTCTAACGCCCTACCGCTGGACTACGCCGGCCGTCAAAAGTATGCCGGAGGACCAACTAGCGGGGAATAAACCGTCATGGGTTCCTATAATATAATACTATATGAATTACCCTAATTCTGCGTTAAAGGGCGTGAAAATGAGATGGGCGTAGTTTTACAAAATACAGACTGTTACCTTCCTCTTATTTTAAAGGTAAAGTGCAAATTTTGTGAAAAATTCAACAATCTCCGAATAAAAAATTATATTTTAAATAAAAAGGATAAGGGTGATTATTTGAACAAATCTGGAGTTTATAAATTAATGTGTAACGATTGTAACTTTTTTTATATTGGAAAGACTTCTAGAAATTTTAATATTAGAGTTAAGGAACGTCTAAGGTGTTTGAATAATAATAATTATTCTGAATTTGCCAACCACATTTTAGAAACAAATCATTCTTTTGATATAAATAAAGGGTTAAAAATTTTACACACAAACTCAACAGATTTACAATTAGCAAACAAAAATTATAAAAATAGCCATCTCTTAAATTTATTTTCTTATTAATAATTATATTTAAAATAATTTATTTTTGTTGTTTAAACATCTTTATTATGTTTTGATAATTTATATAATGTATTTTTCATATTTTTAAAATAATTTTTATATTTAATTTTAAATAATTGTTTTTTACGATATTTTTAATTAATTAATCACCTCTCTCTATAATATTTTTGTCCATAGTTCTTTTTAGTCTATACTTGTTTGTTTATTTTGTTATTAATGTCATTACTACCCTGACGAAGAAACCATCGGTTTTGAAACATGTAGGTAATTGTGATTATATTAATGGTTTAAACAAAGTTAATTGTTTTAATTTAATTCCAAATGACGCCACAAAGTGATTTTGCGAAGTTTGAAGAAATAAAGATAATACGGTTAATTCTGAAATTTTAAATATGAAGTTGACAATTACGACAGTCTCATAATAGATCGCAGTAGCCCAATTGGTAGAGGTGTATGTCCCGGTAAGACGTAGCGCCTCCGCCCACTGAGGCAACTGAAAACTCTCAACTGCCAACTGTCTTTGTATGACAATGTGATGGCCCGCACACTACACAATCACACAAAACCCCGTTGTCAATGGTAACGCAAGCGGTGACTGGCGACTGTCACTGCTGATTGCCGTGGGCGGCCGTTGCTAGTTGCCAGCTGATTGTTCTTCGTCTATGGTTAAACAAGCTTTTTGACCAATCAAGACAGAGAAAACAGCCGGTTTTAGTTGGTTTTCAGTAGCCTCGTCAGCGGAGCGCCGTAAGGTTCTGGTTTCGAGTCCCAGTTGAGACCGTTATCTTTTATTATTTTTCTGTGTCTTGTTCATTTTCATATTTAAAAAAATTAATAATTATTATACATTTTAGTTAGGTTTAAATACACTTTGTACCTAAAAGTGTGTGGATACCCACGTATTCACCTTCCTGAAATTTGAAATTGAAAAAATAAAAATAATAGTGCTACACCCCAAAATACCGAGAGATTATCTTGAATCATAAATAAATTATTTGTGAATAATAACACATTGTTGTAGACAGTAACATGAAATAAATCGAACATACATACCAGCGTATAAGTAGAAAAAATCGATCTTCTAAATAAATTCGTTTGGTATCCATACAAACTTATTAAAAGGTATTTTTGACGTCGATTTTAGCTTTGAAATTGAACAGTTTAAAGTTCAACAGTTAAATGCCGATTCAGCTCTTGAAATTTCGATCAGCAGAAGAGGTCAACTATCGTTTAGTCGACGGCCGGCGTAGTCCAGCTGTAGGGCGTTGGATTTTTTTTATTTTTTTATTTTTTTTAATTATTATTGAGTTAGTTTATACTACATGAATATAAACTAATAAGCACAATGTAACATTTCATTTGATAAATTTAAATATTTTTACAGTAATCATAACATTTCTTTTTAAATACATTCATTCTTTCTTCATTCTTCATAGTTTCAGGCATTTCATCATACATCTTTAGTCCTCTGTACATTATGCAGTTCTGTGATTTTGATTTCTTCATTTGTGGCAATCGAATTCTGTTTATATTTCTTGTTTCATAGTTATGAACGTCTCTATTAAAAACAATTTCATCCTTAAAGTATTTTGGCATTTGGTTTTTCATAATTTTATGCACAAAAATTAATACATTAAGTAATAGTCTCTTTTTTATTGGAATCCAATTTAGTTCCTCTCTCATTTGATTAATCCTTGCGTATTTGCCTTTCCCCAGTATACATCTCATGGCTTTGTTTTGTATAACTTCTAGTTTGTTCAAATTACTTTCATTGGCTAAATATAACATCGTAGAGCAGTAGTCCAAATGTGGAGCAACGATAGTTTTATAAATGAGCTCCGTAGTGTTTCTATTTAATTTACGTCTTAGTCTTCTAAGAAAATTTACCTTTTTTGATACCTTTTTTAACACATATTCAAAGTTTGCTGTGAAAGTCAGTTTTGAGTCGAGTATTACACCCAGGTATTTGATTTCATTTACTTTTCCAATTTTTTCACCATTAATTGTCAAATTTAACCCTGTGTTACACGTTTTATTGCCTATTTCCAAATATTTTGTTTTGTTTACGTTCAGTTTCAACTTGTTTACTTTCAGCCATTTTGCTATATTTTGTAGGTCTTCGTTTATTTTGTTAATTGCTTCTATGTAATCTTCACACGAAATATAGATTAAGGTATCATCTGCAAATAGTCTAATTTTGCAATGTTTAATAGTTTTGATAATATCATTTATGTAAATTATAAATAGAATTCCATTCCGAAGGTCGCGGGTTCGAACCCGGCGTGCGCAAATAAATTTTATTTAATTGATTTGCGTTATTTCGCAATTAATTATTTAGAATAATATATAGTATATTTGCGACAAGTTCCAGAGTGGAAGATACTCTTAGTATCGCCCTGGTGTAAGACCACCATTCAGAATTGAAACGTTGCTTGAAATGGCTTTAGCCGTGTTTAGTGACTAGATCTGAATAGCCAGGTACTTCCCCACCTTCCTCTATCTCGTCTCCTTCCCTTCCCCACTTGCCTTCAGCCTCATAACATACCCCAATCGGGGATGCCATAGTCTCACTGGCCCCAGACGGGAGCAGTTGGGACTCTTGTGAGGTATTAACTATAAAAAAATAAATAAAAAAAGTCAAGATTATCAGCTTATTACGATATACAATAGAAAGCTGAAACGCATCTAGAATCGGCGTTTAACGGGGACCTTTCAAATGTCTATAAGACAACATCGCGCTGAACGGCCATTTGAAAACAATGTTACATATGAATTTCTGTGAAGCAACTGGCTCTAACATTCAATAGGTAAATTTTCTCTTTTGAAAGGCAATGATCCTAAGGCAAATATTTTTTATGAATCTTTCAGCTTCAAAAATCTACGCTATTTAAAAATTCTTTTCTTTCATATGTATTAATTTTGACATAATTGTATTCTTGATGATTCATCTCGTTCCGTTCTCCATCTAAGTTTTTTTTTTGTAAATCATCTTTGAACCCATTTCAAAAATGCAAATAATCATAATTTTTGCAACTCCAATATGACGAATAATCACTTGCAACTTTTATGTATTATCTAATCATCAAACAGTTATTGTTGTTTGTTGTTAGTGTTGTTACATAAATCACAAAATAAATGAGATAGTCGATATGTAATTTATTTTATGTAATTACCACACACATCGTAATAACATCTCAATGGAGTTTATTAACCTTTTCTTTAAAATGTTATAAAATGTTATTACAAGCAATGAAATCACCAATCGTAAATTAAATTAATTAGGTAATGTAAAATGCAAACAAGCTTATTCAATATAATTGTTTTACCAAGTTTGTGTTTACCATTAGTTTAATTATTAATTTATTCTTTCTTGTAAAAAAACTATTTTATTACATGTACATACTTTATCGCTTAGCTGATTTCTTTACGCAATCATTTCCAATTTTGAAAATGACACTTAAATCGAAAACAATTCTGAGTTCATTGAACCCGAGTTGCAATCACTAAGGCGCTCCGCCCACTTAGGCAACTGAAAACCAACTAAAACCGGCTGTTTTCTCTGTCTTGATTGGTCAAAAAGCTTGTTTAACCATAGATGAAGAACAATCAGCTGACAGCTCGCAACCTAGCAACGGCCGCCCAGGGTAATCAGCCGTGACAGTCGCAAGATGGTCGCAAGATGGTCGCAAGATGGTCGCAAGATGGTCGCAAGATGGTCGCAAGATGGTCGCAAGATGGTCGCAAGTCACCGCTTGCGTTACCATGACAACGGGGTTTTGTGTGATTGTGTAGTGTGCGGGCCATCACATTGTCATACAAAGACAGTTGGCAGTTGAGAGTTTTCAGTTGCCTCGTATGCGGAGGCAGTTAGTTAGCGCCTCCGCCCACTGAGGCAACTGAAAACTCTCAACTGCCAACTGTCTTTGTATGACAATGTGATGGCCCGCACACTACACAATCACTCAAACACCCGTTGTCAATGGTAACGCAAGCGGTGACTTGCGACTTGCACTGCTCATTGCCCTGGCCGGCCGTTGCTAGTTGCCAGCTGTCAGCTGATTGTTCTTCGTCTATGGTTAAACAAGCTTTTTGACCAATCAAGACATAGAAACCAGCCAGTTTTAGTTTGTGTTCAGTTGCCTCAGTGGGCGGAGGCGCTTACTGTAGGTACTGACATTACATAAAAAAAATAAAAAGAAAGGTATTAATCTTATTATTTAATTCTAATCATTTGCCATAACATCTGTGAAACGTTCACATTTTCAAGTCACAGGTGGCAGCTTGATAAATAATTATACTTATTGGTTTAAATAATATGTTAATTTATTGTTTATTAAAAATAATCTTACTAACATGCGCAATAAACGAATTTACGTATGTTATGAAAATAAGGGAAAGTTATTGGGTAATTGAGTTTCACGAACGATTTTAACTTTCAAGTTAAGTAAGCGACATTCTCCGTGGTCGAAGGGTAAGTAAGGCTTTAGAAAATCCAGCTGCGAAAGTCGAGAAGGGCGCGTCTAATCTTATTTATGTTTATTCACAATTTATTCATTAAAAAAATTAATAATAATATAATTAAATGAAACAATATATCTTAGTTACAACCACTGATTTATTTAGTTACACGCCGACCGGTTTCGGAACAACCGTTCCATCTTCAGGGCAAACATACATACATACATTGTATGTTTGCCCTGAAGAAGGAACGGTTGTTCCGAAACCGGTCGGCGTGTAACTAAATAAATCAGTGGTTGTAACTAAGATATATTGTTTCATTTAATTATAAAATGGATAACCATATAGTGATAGCTAATTTCAAAAGTATAATAATAATATGTTTGCGGCACGTTTCAGAGTGGAAGATACTATCAGTATGGCCTTGGTGTAAGAGACCATGCACCATTTAGGATTGAATGATTGCTTGAAATGGCTCTAGTCATGTTTGGTAAACAGATTTGAATTTTGGCTTTTTTTGGCATAAAATCTGTATGCAACATATCCTAGATAGCCCATACAAAACAATGGTGGATCACGTGTACAATACTAGGCTTACACAAAATGAAGGGTTGATAGTACCTAGATTTACTAATAAACATGGCCAGAGAACTTTTGAATACATTGTACCACTTATATTTAATATGATGCCATATGATTTGAAAAAATGTTACTCGACACCTAAATTTGTTAAAAACATGGCTATTGGAATCAGATTTTCTATATTGACTGACTGTACGCAACTTTCAAAATTTCAAGTGCACTTTCAAAATTTTTAGACGTATTCTATTATTTTTTATACTTATTTATGCTTTTATTATGTATTTTATTAAATTACAATTTTTTCCCTATTGTATTATACTTGAGACATTTTAATTGTACAATGTTTTGTTCACACTGTTTTCCTGTAGACAAGCTACTTGCAGTAGCTTTGCAGGTATAATGTTAACATGAAAAAAATCTGTGTTTCAATAATAAAAAAAAAAAATATATATAGCGAGGTACTTCCCCACCTTCCTTTTCTTACCTAAAAACTACCTCCACCCTCACAACATAGCACAATCGGGAATGCCACATCAGTCTCACATCGGTTTCTCGTGCGGTATTCACATAAGAAAGCGTTCATTTGAAATTAAAAGAAGAAATAGAATTTACGAAAAGTATAAGCATTTTAAGTTAAGCATTGTGTTAAAACTAATATAAGGTATATGTGCATACTAAATCGTGACGTTTTTTCTTTTGGCAAAACACAGTGTTAAATAACCAAACTCATTTTATATTCTAAGAAAGTTTACGAATAAAATGACTGCTTAAATTTAAAGAACTGAAAAAGAAGTATTCGATTCTAAGATTTACCAACTCCGGTAAATTTTTGAAAACCGTATTATGTTATTTAATTGATTTATGCGAAAACGTTTTTCATGTTTTTAAATTAATTCGCTACCATTGTATAATGAAGAATTTCAGGAAATAGTAACTACAAGTTACTATAATATAGATACCTAGGTGTTTTATTTGTTCTCGAATAAAACTATAATATTATTGCTATTTTATCAAATAAAAAAAGCGTTCTTTTATCTGATAATGTTTTTGCCTGCATATGCATTTAATTAGATTTTGGAAATGCTTCGGAAATGCATATTCATTTGACTGTATAAGTTTTTTTTTAAGAATGCAAAAACTGCCTATGTTCAGACTTGGGTATGTTGAAAGTAGCACACGATTAAAATGTATTTTAATATAGGTACCTAAACCATTAAATTATTTCAAATTGAAAAAAAAAAAAAAACTTAACTCCACACTGGAAAAAAATTCCCAGAGGGCCTACGTCATCTTTGGGGATGCTATGTGGAGGAATTTTTAGGAAGAAATAATTTTTAGAAGAATTTTTAGCAAGATATTTTTAGGAAAAGAAAGAAGAGCAAGATCTGGAAAGGAAAAACGCTTGGATGTACCTGTAGGAAACTGGAGGTCAATGTGTCCAGGAGTGACGAACGTATGAATTCGCCACCACTGCGGTGCAAGTCGATGGGTCGGAAGAGTCACGGGGTGTTAGTTATCCAATAAATGGCTCCCGGGGCGACGGTACCCAAATTGAATCACCAAATATTTTCTGTTATAGTTACTTAACTGAAGTAATGTCTCATAAATATGAGAAAATAATATTTTAGTACCTACCATTTAGCGTTTTTGAGAACTTTACAAAGAATGCTAAATTTACTGAACTCATTGGAAATAATGTATTATAAATATTGTACTATTTTATGATTTTGTAATATATTAACACTAAATTAAAACATTTAAAATGTTCAATAACTATCTATTAATAACACAGTTGATTTGAACTTCTGAATTTCTTCTTAGGGAATCAGATGTTTTATTTATTTTCATTATGGATCTGTACATCAATAGTCAGTGGTGTCACTGTTATTTTTTACTTCTTATTTTTAACAAAATAAAATGAAGGATTTTTAATGTTAAAAACATTATTTTTCTTTAAATTCAAATGCTTTATATGGAGAAAAATAAGTACCACGTTGCAAGAAACGGGCACCACACGTAATTCTGGCCACATTTTTCAACCAATAAGTTAAACATTCAATTTGGGAAGTGGGTATGAGTACCGCCGCCCCGGGAATTATTTATTGGATAACCCACACCTCTGCCATAGGTCACCACAAGTGGTTCGCCACGTTTGGTGTCTTAGCAGGGGTGCCCGAGTTCATGGGGAGTGAGATTTGTCTAGGACTTGGCGGCCAATGCTTTTGCCCACTTGCTGATTGGTTGAAGGAAACCTAACAAGACCTCTTCAGCCGGACTCTTTCGACACATTGCCTTGCACCACAGTGAGAGAATGGCTTCATACGTCGGGCACACTGACCCCCTGATTCCTACCCACCTCTCATACCATTTTCCTTCCCAGAACTCCTCTCCTTCTTTTCCCTAAAAAGACCGTGCACACAGCATAACCAAAGAAGACGTAGGCCCTGAGGGAAAATTTTTCCATCTAAAAATACCGACGAAGCTTTTTAACCCATGTTGTGTTGATGTATGAGGTAGAAGGTAAATAATAACAAAAACATATACCTATATGCAGCATGAATCAATCCACCTACCGCTAATGAATATAAGTACTGTTGTGAAATAAGATGTAATATATATGCAGATGCTTCCTTCTTTCTTGTATTTTAATGAAACGATAACGGCGTTAAAGATATTGAACACGTCTTGTAAAATGCACGTAAAGATGGTCCATTGAAGCAGATAGCGAATGCAAGATGAGGATATTTATTAACTTAACGCTAACACAAATCAATTTCCAAGATGTTACCGAACATTGCTACGAAATTATTCCAATTTGAACTGATTCTAAAAACGTTTGATAAGATGATGATGTTCTTTGGAAATCCAATAGCATTGGATGGTTTCCATGGCTAGTATTTAAAAAATTGACTTTGCCATTAGGTTTGCTGATGGTGTATTTATTATTGACAACTTTCTGGGCCTTCTAGCAAAAGCATATCGATTTAAATATTATCGACAAAATTGATAATTTTTGGTAAACACTCGACCACGAACGTAGACCGCCAATGAAAAAAAAAGCACCCCATCGACTAAATTATTCGTATTTACATGTTTTGGACTGCTTGTTTTTTTACGGACAGGAGTCCCTGCGGAAAAAAATCTCTTAGGTCCTATGTCATCTTTGAAGATGCTGGGTGAAGGGTGTTTTTAAATAACGTAATGGTGGTTCTGGAAGTGAGGGGTGGGTAGGAATCTGGGGGTTAAATGTGTCCAGGAGTGACGGATGCATGAATCCATCCCTGGCACTGCGTGCAAGGCAATGGTTAGGTCTCCAGTCTCTCCCGATCGTAGTACGCAGTAGGTGGGCACGCATTTTCCACCAAGACCTAGACAACCTCAACCAATGAACCCATGCTAAGTCACCAAACGTAGCGAACCACTTATGTTGACCTACGACAGGAGTGCTGCTTATCCATAAAATCTTACTAATATTATAAACGCGAAAGTTTGTATGGATGTATGTATGTTTGTTACTCTTTCACGCAAAAACTACTGAATGGATTTTAATGAAACTTTACAATAATATAGCTCATACATCAGAATAACAATATATTGAAAATAATCATTATCGTTTAATAGAAAATGTTAAAATTTGAGAATGACATTTTGCAAAACAATGATTGTTAAATCAAAATTCTATTTTCGAAAATATTTAAATTAGTGAATTTATTTGAAGTACTCGCCTAATAGGTACTTTGAATCCAATCAAGAATTATAGATATTTTAAATAAATAGGTTAAGAATTTTGGTACAAACGTAGATGGGACCTAGGAAAAGAAAATAAATTACTCGAAGTATTTATAAATCCTACGCAGACGAAGTCGCGGGCAGAAGCTAGTAGTTACATATATATATCTGCCATACTACCTTCCAAATTGGAGTTCGTTGATTTGAAGGGTTGACAAATAACCGACATTGTCCATAAAACCATTATCGATATGCTTGTGCTAGGACGCCTGAAAGGATAGAGTGGCAAAGAATCGATAACACTCTAGACATTTGAGGAGGGCCCGTCTTATAAGAAAAAAGAATTTAACATATGAATTTACTTTAACAGTGTAATTCTTAATATAATAACAATAATATTATTGGTGCTGATTACTAATTGCATTCCATGTTCATTAAATATGCGTTGAAGTTAGATTTCTTCATTTGCATTAAACGTATCACGACAACCGTGCATTTAATAATATTCTGAATGAAATATCAATAATTGAGAAGAGTCGTCTTTTAAAAAAAGTTAATTGCCATAACATGCACATTAATTATTTATAAAAAGTTTAAAAATTCACAATCGTTAGACGTCATTTACATAGTATTATGTTTTTCTATCCATAATAAAATTTACTGCAGGTGACCTATTTAGGAAATCGTAAGATCTGATGATAAGAAAAATATCTTGTTATAAGACAATATACCGTGACCTTTTTTTCTGTTATTCCTTTATCTATAAAAATATCAAGGTTATACGATACGATAAGGGAACTGTATGACTTTGTGGGTCTACTAACGCATGTAGTATTGAAACGTATTTACTTTACACGGTTCTTTGGATTATTAATATCTTGCTTACCTTATACTTACATCATTCCCTCAACGAATTATTCTATACAAATTTTTAAAATTAAAACCATTTTCTGGCCCTACTTTTTATGGTTTTCACGAAATTTGTCCACGTGTCAAAAATAAGGCATTGTCTTTGAACATTATTTTATTGCAATCTCTTCAGAAAATACACAATTACTATTATTTTGTGATAATTTTAAATCATCATTTTCGACGATCGCGAAAAAATACGTAACACACGAAACTTGAGCTTTTTGCTGACGAGGAAAATTAACAACGGTTCACTTCAATTTGCGAATACTCGTTGTGAACCGTTGTTTCGTTAGCTGTCTACAGTCATGCTTGGGAAAAATGTCAAGTTACCGACATTATCGATAAAACCTATATCAATCGACCGTGCTAGATAACCAAAGCGCCAGATTACCATCGATAAATAGGTACCTACGTTAGCAAATAAATCATATTATCGTTGTATTTTCTTGAATACAAAACTAGGTAGATAGGCATATATTATTACGAACGAGGCATGATGCAGGATCATTTTACATTTGCGTAATTATTAAGGAAAACAATAAATAAAACTGATTATATGAATATTGATTCACAATTAAATATAATAAAGTACATATGGGTACTAAGTGGAAAACCCCAGTAAGTACAGATGTCAGAAATTTAGGAATCGACTAATGTTAATAATAATAATATTTGGCTAATTTATATAGCGCCGTTTTCGTGAAAAATCATCTCAAGGGCGCTGTACGAATAAACTAAGATTTATAATAATAACAATAACTAATTACTTCTATCTAAGACTTTTAGCTAGTGACTTACGACTAAGACTTATACCGAACTAGTGACTTAAAACTATAAATGACTTAGGTACATTTATATTTACACCTGTGACTTAAAGTTAGAGATTTACAACTAACATTGGTACTTACATTTAAAATTATCTACTATAAGTTTTTGCCAGGGTTGACAGTGATAACATAAAAACCAAATAACAGACAAAACTCTGTAAGGATGGGCACAAACAGGTAACATGTAAGTTAATTCTGCGAGACGAAGCAGTTTGAGGAATTTACACATACATATTATCTGTAATTTGAATGAATAATTTAGGGAAATCAACAGTTTACAATGTGGACAAACGTAAAATTCACCTGACTGAGAAAAAATATAGATTTCCTCATTTTACTAATGTATTATGTACCTATCTAAAAATTAAACACAATACTTACAAAAGCAAAAATATTAATTTTTATTTTTAACTTAATATTATAAATAAATGAAAAGAAAATACTTTGTTTTAAGTCACTTTATTTTTATTTAACGTCTACCGGTTTCGGTACCTCCGTACCATCATCAGGACTGTTACAAAAATAATCTAATCAAAAAAAGAATCTACATCACATTTGGAATCGATTTTGAAGCATTTTTATTTCAGCTTTAGTTTTAACAGCATCGCCAAAGACGACATACGCCCTGAGGGGAATTATTTTCTTCAGGGACTCTTGTATGGAGCTATTGCAAAAAAGGTAGTTACCTACTTAAGTAGAGTCCAAAGTTCTAATGTTTATGGTCAAATTTGACATAAAATCTTTTACAGTGTGTCAAAGCGTTGACCCGGTTTCAAATGTTGTCGAAAAAAAGGAAAAAAAAATCGGAATGCTCAGATCGATAAAATATGTTTTTTTAGGTTCTCTATGTGATAAATATTCACCAGTTTCCCGATTGTACCACTAGTTTCCGGAAACCATGTATAAATAGACTCCACAATGATATATAGATGCTACGTTTATAGCCTTACAATTCTTTACAACTCTTTACCACAATCTAAGAATTACTTCTATCTAATTTTTTTTATAACACAAAATATGACGGTAATCTCTGGGACAAAAATAATTTTAACGGAAACGATATTTTTATATCCTTTTTGCAAATTACAATAAGTACAATAACTAGATACTAAAGTTACATTGCATAATACCGGTTGACAGTTCTTCCTGAATACATTAATTTCATCTCCGGATGCATACAAATCGTGATCAGCACTTCGTGATAACTAAATAATAGGTAAACTACCTTCCTTATTCTCACCTTTAGCCATTCCATTATGTTATAATACTTTAACCCTATTTCTAATGCCTTTTGCTAAAGAGCAACCAAGTTATTGCATAATTAATAATAACTACAATAGCTTTTGTTTAGTTAGGTAGTTGAGAAGCAGAGGTTCTGTCTTTTTTCGTCATATTATTTTAATGCGTTTTAAAGAGTTTGCTTTGATATATTTTTGTAAATACAGTTTGGTTGTATATTTTAGGTATCGCAGTGAGAGTTGGCATAGACGCATTGTTTGCCTACAGCATGTTTTATGTTCTTCGCCAAAAATGATAAGCAGGAGTAAACAAAATCAAATGCTCTTTCTCAGTGACGTTTCGCACCGAGATCACCGTCGGAAATATATGCACCAATACACACAATCCTAAGTGTGCGGTGTTTGGGTCAACTATGATTCCGCAATCTACGCTACACAACCACGACTCCAACGCTATTAACCACTCGAGCGCTTTTTGCCACATTATGGCACTATTTCCAAAACCTCGGATTGCTTTGTTGCCAAAATGTGACAAATAATTTATTTTTTATTTTTTAAAACGACTATATAATATATTGTACATTCAAAATATAATAAAATAAATATTCTCTAGATTCTTAAAAAATGTTTTAAGGTTAAAGATTTAATTATATCTTTTTCCCTACAAATATCCGATAATAGACAATAGATAGGGGAATTCATTGGCTACATAGAACTATAATCAGTTTGTATGTCTCCATATTCAATTTCGGAGGTATGATTTTTTTAATGTGGGCAGAAAAATTTCCTTTAGTAATCCGAGAAAAAATCTTTTAATTGCTCTGTCGCTCCAGTGGTTAAATCGTCTAACTTTCAGCGGCGAGTAGTGACTTTTTTTCAGCATTTAGTAATTTTCTCAAACTAAACATTTGAAATTGATATTTTATTTTTTAATACGAGAAAACTGTTACCCTTTTTAAATTTTTTTGTTATAAAAAGAAATCCAAATAGTCTCCACATAGAATGTTGGACATAATATATATATTCACAATTATCAAACAATTTATTTAAAAAAAAAATGTTTAAGTACATCGAATATACGTATATCTGTTCACGTATACGTGTGTAGATAGTGTAGAACGCATTGATTTATGAAATACTAGGTATTAAAAATATACCTATTAAAAAGTAACAATTCTTGAGGTCTTCGATCAGCGTGGCTTGCATTTTCCGCTTTAGCAAATCTACCTATGCTATATTGTAAATAAACGGGCAGGTATTATGATAATTTGTTGCACAATAATGTCAGTTCAACGCGTCTACGAGTAGCACATATAAATGCATTTACGGTTAATGCCGAGCAATTAACGGTTTTCAAGGATACGTGTTTTACATCTTTTGAGAGAGGCAGAAGTAAATAAGAAATTCGTAAAATTGTGATTGGCTAATGAAGTTTTAAAATTATGTTTTTATATTACTAAACGTTATATTCAAAATTATTAATAATCACGTAGAATCAATCACCGTCTACTGAGAAGCTCTGAAACTATCCATGTTCCTTTCCAAAGAACCAACTTAATCTTATCCCAGCCTCTTGTGTGAATGTGTGGACTATGACAGTAATTGCAATATTCCGGAGAGAACTTTACTAAAATCTCTTGTTATCACTTGATTTCACAACCTTTATTGGCCGTTTGATTGATTGGAAGCGATTTTAAAGTGTATAAAGAAATTGTATCAAGAACAAGATCAGAGTCGCTTGGGCCATTCTTGTTCTAGACGTAACGAAATACTGCATAGCGTCTGGCCTCTCGTAATAATTTTAATAAATTATTGATGACGCGGCGGGGAAGAAAGATGGCCGACAAAATGGCAGCCGCATCATAATATGGACGGAGGTGGTTTAGAAACTCTATATTCTTTCATTGTTTTTGATATAAATTCATTGTGGAAAGAATAGACACAAACATGACTATCTCTCGTTTTGTTGTTGTTTTAAAAATGAATGACTTTATTCTAACATATTGTTGTACATCACTATCGAACGGTTGGCGTTTAATCTTTGTAATTTTTTTAAAGTTAACCCTCTGTTAGTTGTGTACTTTATAAATAAAATTTAATATATGTTATAATCACGTCTCTCTCTGGTTTCAATCCTGGGATTGGTTGGCAGCAATTTCCTTTAGTTTCTTCTTCCATTCTTCCCTATCTTGTGCGGCTCTTTTGAATTCTGCATATGAAGAGCAGCGCATGTCCACCAGCAGGTCCTCCAGGTACTCTCGGCGTGGGCGTCCCCTGGAGTTTGTCCCCTCGGTCATACCCTCCATTATGGCATGCAAGAGGCCTTCTTGTCGTATTATATGGCCGATCCATCTTGCACGCCTTTCGGACAAGGTCTTGAGCAGGTGCCTTCCTCCTTCGATTCTTTGGAGAACCTCCTCATTTGTAATGTGGTCTCTCCAGGAAATTCCTAATAGTCTTCTATAGGACCACATCTCAAAAGCCTCTAGTCTCCGTTTATCTCTTTCGGATAGGCACCATGTTTCGCAGCCGTACGTCAAGATACTCCATACATAGGTCTTGATGAGGAGTATTCTCAGTTTTAGGTCTATATTATTCGATTCTATTATTTTCGACCTTTTATTGAATGCAAGCCTAGCCTGGTGTATGCGGCTGTCGACCTCGCTCTTAGACCGACCGTCCCATGTTATTTTGCTCCCGAGGTAGACAAACTCCTTGGTGTTCTTTAGTGGAACTCCTGACATCTCTACTCTCATCTGATGTTGCGTTCGGCCTACAGTCAGCAGTTTTGTTTTGTCTTTATTTATCTTCATGTTGTATTTGTTTTGAAGAATGCTTTGCATGATTGTTAAGGCCTCTTGCAGTTCTTTTTCGCTTTCAGCAAGCATAGCAATATCGTCAGCAAACCTTATCATATCCACCTTTTGTCCGTGTATCTTTACACCATCTCTGTGACTCATTCTCTCTCTCAAGTCATCAATCGCACTCTGTATATAGGCGTTAAAAAGAACAGGTGACAGAGAGCATCCCTGTCTCACCCCTTGTTTTATACTGGCTTCCTTTGTACCATTATCACATCTAATTATAGCGGCCTCATTCTTGTATAGCGCCTGGATTATTCGTCTATCTCTATATTTGATATCAATTCTCTTCAGAATTTCGAAGAGCCTTTTCCATTCTACTTTGTCGAAAGCCTTCTCCAGGTCTATGAATGCAATGAATGTGTTTTGGTTTCTTTTTATTCTTTTTTCTAGCAGTATGCGTAGCGACAATATTGCTTCTCTGGTTCCTACACCTCTTCTAAATCCATACCGGTCTCCGGAAAGGATGTTCTCTACTTTTGGTTCGATTCTTTTTAGAATGATATTAGTCAGTATTTTTGAGGCATGGGATATTAGGCTAAGAGTTCTGTGTTGTTCACATTTCGTCGTGCCTGCCTTCTTTGGTAATGCGACAATTAGGCATTTCTCGAAATCTTCTGGTATGTTTCCAGTCTTATACATTATCTGTACCATTTTAAACAGGGCATCTGTAGTTCCTTTTCCTGCTGGCTTAATTAGTTCAGCTGGAACGTCATCGATTCCGGGAGCTTTCCCGTTTTTGAGGTTTTTGAGTGCGAGGTCAAACTCTTCTCTAATGATTGGGTCTCCCAAATCATCTGCGTCTACCTCATTTTCTCTTTCTATCAATGTTTCGTTGTCACTATTTCCCTTTCCATTGTACAGCATTTCAAGATATCTTTTCCATCTCTCTCCTATTTGGTCATTTTCGAAAAGTATTTTGCCGTCTTCTCCTTCTATTGCATTACCCTTTCCAACTCTCATCCCAAAGAAGTCTTTCACCGCAGCGTGAGCTTTTTCTACATTTCCTCTCTTGAGGTCGTCATTTATCTCATCGCACTTATTCTGGTAGAATGTTTCGTTGGCCATTCTGGACTCTCTATTTATTTTGTTTCTCAGCACTTTGTATTTCTTTTGTGATTCAGCTCTTTTATCATTTTTGAGCTCTCTTCTATCCTTTACCATATTTAGGATCTCATCGGTTATCCATTCCTTCCTTGCTTGAGGTCTTTCCTTGCCTATAGTTTCCTCTGCCGTAGTTATAATCTTCGTCTTTATCACTTTCCAGATTGCATTCACGTTCTCCTCTTCCATTAGGTTGCACTCTTGCGTCTTTTCCCTAAAACTGTCGCTGATCTCTTTTATCTTTAATACTTTTGTATCCCATTTGAAATTTTTTCTCTTTTTTAATTTTTTCAGTTTTAGAAAACTTTTGGCCATTACCATATTATGGTCACTATCTATATCTGGACCGGAATAGCTTCTACAATCTTTCATTTGGTTTTTAAATCTGTGTCTAACCATTATATAGTCATGTAGGTACATGTATATTGTTTCGCAATGATTTTACACCAACGAAGTATTACTACTGGCAAAGCTAATATCTTGTATCTTGTAGGCAGGAGGTAACAAGTTAAACTTTTACAAATAGCAGAAGGTATAACGAAATTAGTTTTTTTTTAAATAAAAGTAATACAAGCATTAGAATACTAAAAGGAATGATGGCCGAAAAGGAAGAGAATCTACATAAACGTTACATTTGTACTAAATGTAAAATATTATATATATTCATTGTGTAACATTGTGAACATTTATCCGATGTTTTTCAAACCGATGTCCACATGGAAATTTATCAAGACCAACATGAAAAATCTTTGCGGTTCAACATTATTATTTTCATACACGGAGAAAAATGTTATTCTAAAATTCGATAATTTTATTCGTAAAAACGGTTAAAAACGGGACTGAAGTTCTTAAGAACAAATTAACAGTGTTTCAATGTATATTGGTGGGAAAATGTAAGAATAATTTGTTGGTATACGTACGAAATTACGTATACCAACAAATTATTCTTACATGTTCCCGCCAAAAAAATTTTTTAAACCTGTTAATTTGTTCGTAAAAACTTCAGTCCCGTTTTTACGAATAAAATGATCGTATTTTAGAATAACATTTTTCTCTGTGTACTAACGATTTCATACCTATAGTTGACATTAGAGAAGTTTTTTTTGCGGTACTAAATCGTCCAAAAATGGACACATCTTGAAAATAACCACAGGTTACATGAAAGCATCTGTCGTTTGCCTCAAATCATCAAAAATGCACACCGAATTCGCATACCGCACAGATACACTTTCACAATCAGTAAAAAATATTTTAAATATAAAACGAAATAAGCATGCAACATTTCCACATTATATAGTTACGTAAATCTGTCAATAATGTCTGATATCTTAAACTATACAAGAATCAGTACCAAAAAAGAACAGGGTTTTTCAGCCTGAATTCATGTAAAAAGTCGACCAATATGGTCATTGCCCCTTAACCGCGAGGATATAAATATCCTTGCCAAAATTAAAATATGTTCCCGATCTGATGATTCCAGTAAATTGGGAAAATCGGGAAAATTGGGAAAAGTGGATGTATCTAGTTGAAACCTCCTGCTAGTTTTAGTAGGCTGTAGCTAGATGTATACTAGAAGTACTTCCCCGACCCGTGTACTGGCGCTAATAGAAAAACATGAACGGAGCATTCTTGGAATCCCTCACACGGAGAAAAATGTTATTCGAAAAAATATTAAACGGTTAAAAACGGGACTGAAGTTCTTACAAACAAATTAACAGTGTTTCAATATTTTTTGGCGGGAAAATGTAAGAATAATTTGTTGGTATATTAAAATGAACATTTTTCTCCGTGCATTCTTACGGCACTCGTTTTATATCGATTCCTTACCGGACCGTCGTAGAGCAACCTAAACAATTTTTTTATGACAATATTAATTGGTTTAAAGGTTAAACCTTGCGGTATTTGAAATTGTAAAAAAGTGAAAGAAAGAAGAAAGCGCTTGGTGCTGAACAGAATTTAAAGTTTTTGCGTAAATCGTAAACGCCGTATACCGAATATCTACTTTCTTTAATCCGGCCGGGCTGAAACTGTGTCTAGGTTTTTCTAGAATCGGTAATGAGCATTCTGGTCATTGTTAAAATTAAAATTTCACTGGCGTACCGCCAATTCCTTAATTTGATCCAATATTATATTAACAGTTTTAATGAGTTTATTGGCTCGTGTAAAACTGCGAACACTGAACCGATAAACCCTAGAGGTGTGAGATACGTTTTTAGATTTTCCCGCCAAGAGGTGATTTGATCTTTTTACTATTCAACATTGGATATTTGAAAATGAGTGAACGTTTTTTATAGTTTACATAAAAAAAATAACATTTTTTTTCTTTTTAAAATTTTTAACTTTTTCATATTTTAAAATTTCAATACATACAATTTCAATTTCAATACCCGTGCTTTTATGTTGATCGGAATTTCTCAGTTCTGTGATTTTGACTTCTTAACTTTAAGTCCTCCATCAACAACATTTGACACAAGCAACTTTTTCCGCTTACTGTGGTGGTAGTATGAGATTTTCAAATATCCTCAATTTATTCGTAACCTGGGAATGTTTTCTCTCTTTCTAATAATTTTTTTTTTAAAATACTTTTTTAAATATTTTCTTTAAAATACATGTTCTTGTCATTCAGTTTAATTTTAATTTGTCTTAGGGTTTAAATATTATTTTTATTTGTTTCCACGTAATATTATTTTTCTTATTACATTATAACATATGCTATATACGACTACCATGATACGGGGTTGAGCCCAGTATAGTCGAAAGAATACTAAAAGATAAATTTAAAATTAAAAAGATAATAAACATATTAAAAATTTAAAAAAAAACTGATGTCTTCAATTGTTATAAAGCCTTTCGGCCTCTAAGCTTAAGCCAATGAAAACGTTTCTCTGTTCTCCGAAGAAGAATTATCTGGCTATTCTTCAGATCTAGACCAATCTTGCTCTTGATTGTTGGTCTATCAGCATGGCGTTTTCTTCCACTCTGGAACGTGCCGTAAAAATACTTTAATTACTATTAATTTTAATGAATTAGTTGCGAAACAACGCAAATTTATTTATTTACGCCGGGATTTGATCTAGATTCGAGTCGAAGAACTTACAACTCGAACACGGATGCCTTCAAAATGATTAATTTGTAAGGCACACGGACATGCCTACGACACACTTATTTTATATCTTCGGTGTGTATGAAGCAGTTGCTTTAAATGAACGTGATAAATTTGATCCAACTACTTCAATGTTTATATTTGTCCGCCTTAAAAAAATCACGACGCCTTAAAATAAAGGAAATAAAATTAGAATGTACGTGAAACTTATAAAGCCAGCGCATTTCTTTTAAAATATGAGAAAATTTGAATTTAATTCAAGTCTTTTAATAAATGCAAAATAAAACACCAACATAATACTAAGTAGGTATCTACTCCTCACGATTCTCTTGGCCAGATGTCAAAAGTGCGTCATGACTTTTTTTTTCGACTTAGGCTATTATCCCAGAAGCTTTTTTTTCCAATTTCACTGCATTTTGTATAGAAATATTTGTTTGCAGATTGTAAACGTAATTTATGACTTATTTTTACTAGAGTTAACTTAAGATTAAACAGTTTTTTAAATTGGAACCAGTTGTTTCGGAAAATTTCACGCTTGAATTTCCTTCTAATTTCAACCTCCGTCAGAAGAAATTTCAACGAAAATTTCATAAAAATGTTTTAAAAAAAATTAAAAGATTCTTTTTTCATTTCAAATTTGATACGCAAACACGTCTTCCTTCATTTCAAATAGGGGTTGATTCAACTCCAAAATACGTTCGATAAATTTGAAAATTTCACTCAGTGTTCCCCGCCGAATCACAATTTTGACGACTGCGCATGCGCCTCCCATGTTCGAATTCGGCTGATCACATTTAAAAAATTTCACATCATTTCTATGGTATTTTCGTTGAAATTTCTTCTGACGGAGGTTGAAACAACCCAATTTTTCGGTGAATGACGGTTTGAAGGAAATTCATTAATAATAAAATTTTTCCGAAACAACTGGCCCTAAGTACTTCTCCGTTTTCAGGCTATCGGGAAGGAGATTGTAATTGTGTACAACTTCATGGTCTATACTTCTTTTACCACTTTCAGATGTCTTGTATAGTGTTCTTGTACTTGTGATGCTCTTATAAATGTTGTTTTCGTGTATATAAGTATATGTCGTGATTTGTAGATTAAGGAATCGTTTCTTTACCACCAAAGCCATACTAATCTCATCATAAAGCAACTTCGGAACTCTCAACTCTGGAACGGTGAGCTAGGGCGTGGTGAAAATCATTTTCAAATATTTTTTAGAATTTATTGATCAACGTAACAATTTTCAGATCACAATGTTATTTATGCCATGAGCTATGAAGCTATTAAATTCATTGAATTACCAAAAATAAAACATAGCACCATTACATCGTTTTTCCATATTGTCTAGAAATATATACTACACAATACTACACACCCACGTACTCGGAGCATGTGGGACTGTAGCATCCACAACTATTGTGTCAAGTTGTGACGTTGAAGGGAAGGCTAAAGGGAGGAGGAAAGTTTAGAATTACCTGGTTGTTCAGATCTGGTCATTAAGCCCGGATAAAGCCATTTCAAGTATTGTTTTGATTCTGTACTGTGGTCTTTCACTGGGGCGATGTCAAGAGTTCCTATCTTTCACACTTACTTAATTATCTATCTACTTATTACTTGTGGAAAATGGCGTAAATCGGAAATAAACATTTCTGTAAACTACGAAACGAAAAGTCGTAAATTTAATCAAAGTTCCGCAAAATTTAATAGAAATTTAACTATAACCCTTTCGTATCGCACGCATTTTTGAAAATACAAAGATAAACAAATTTTCTTCCTCCCTATTTAAAATGAATAAAGTAGCGATTTTGGTCTGATAATACTGGCTTTGCAAGCTATTTTTTCTATGAAATTAGCTCCTCGTTTAGGTGGTAGCCAAGTTTACTTTGTCATAATCTTTGGGTTACTTTCAATTCCATGTCGCACATTTAAGGTTATTTTTTTCATTGAAATTTTAATATATACTTTTTCTATAGAGAATACCTCACAAGAGTCCCAACTGCTTCCGTCTAGAGCCAGTGAGTCTTTGCCATCCCCAATTGGGGTATGTTGTGAGGCTGAAGGTATGCGGGGAAGGGAAGGAGATGGGGAAGAAGAAGGTGGGTAAGTACCTGGCTATTCAGATCTAGTCACCAAACACGGCTAAAAGCCATTTCAAGCAACGTTCCAATTCTGAATAGTTGTCTTACACCAGGGCGATACTGAGAGTATCTTCCACTCTGGAACGTGCCGCAAATATAGTATATATTATTTTTATTAATTAATTGTGAAATAACACAAATTAATCAAATAAAATTTATTTGCGCACGTCGGGTTCGAACCGCGACCTTTAGGTTTGATTTAACAGCTTTAAAAATATATATTTTTTTATGAACTAAAATATTGATTTTAAATGGTATGGATTTGTCATTGTGAAACACGCCTAATGTTGTTTCAAATGAAAGCAGCATTAACTTCTAAAGTAATAAAGGAAAACTCTAATTTAATTAAAATAATTTTTAAGCATTAATCAATATGTTTTATTTGTCAGTTTTTATGTAGGTCTCAAAGGGTTAACACGATTGTTGGTGAGAACGGAGTTAAATGCGCGCGGAAATACTTTTAACGTAAATAGTCAGGCAATGAAAAGGAAAATACTTACGATTTCGTCGAGGAATCGTTAACGATGGGTTAAACCGTTGAACGCCGCGAAGATTGGTCACGGTTTATACATTTTTTATTATTCCTGTACTTTAAATTAAGTTTGCAGCACATCATCGGAGCTATTTTAAACAATGAAGCCGAAACAAAGGATAAAATGAGCCGTTTAACGATACTTATTGTACAGAAACCACATACCAAAACCAACCAGGTTTACAGACTTAGTTTACTTTTGAAGAAAGTAGTTTTCTTTTGAAGAATGTATTGTAGATTTTTAAAATTTTTTTTTTTAATATTTAAAGTTTTTTTTTAACAATAAATACACAATTTTTAGATTTTATACAGTGGTAAAATAGTAGATAAGAATAGCTTTTCCTCACCATAAAGAGACAAGGCTCTTGTGTTTGGTGAGGGAATTTTAGTTCAATTAAATAATATCATGTGTGAAAGTAAATAATACAATATGGCAGAGAACAAGGGATAATTAAGAAAATGCAAGATTTATCAATAAAGGATTTGAAAGAAATAATAATAATAGTGAGATATGGACTCTCATACTGGTTTTAGGTATTTTTTTAATTTTTGCTGAAATTCCTGAATATTTTCGATAACGTTCAGATATAATGGTAGTTTGTTATAATATGTTATACCTACCTAGATAGAGATAAGTATTTTGTGTGTGCTTTGTACTAAATTTAGGGATTTTGATAGTATTCTGATATCTTGCTGATGAATGGAATGGTAAGTTATTTTACTGTACTTCTTTGTAAATTTGTAGTATTGAATATTTTTTATATATTTTGTCTATTGTAGGTACAATGAATATTGAAAAGAGAACTTCAGTAGAAAATTTGGATGATTTTTCAATATTACTTTATTTATCAATCTTTGAACAATTTTGAGTGGATTTAAAATATTATTATAAGTTCCTCCCCAACCAATAATACCATATTGCAATATAGATGTTTTAAAAGAAAATTAATAAGTGGTTATTTTTAATAACGCCTTTGAAATATTAAATCACCCCAAAGAGCAATCTAAAATAGTTTATTATATATATATATAGCCTTTCCGAAATAACAGGTTTTTACAACTTAGAAGTTGGACTATTTGAGTTTTCTTTAAATAAAATGGGCAGCTTAAATTTGAAGAACAAAAGTTATTCTTGAACGACGTAGTTTACTGTAGTTTAATTTTGAAGAAAGTTGGTTATTCTTCAAAATCTTAGTTTACTTCTTCAATCTTTGCAAAATTACTTTGTGGCATCATTTTAATTAAATGAAACAAATTACTTTGTGTAAACCGCTATAATCACATGTTATAATATCTACATGTTTCAAAACCGACGGTTTCTTCGTCAGTATAATAAGATGGATAAAAATAACCACAAAAAATTCTTGACAATTTTTGTCTATTTTTCTTTTTTTCTATACTTGTTTGTTTCTTTTGTTATTTTTATTTATGTTATTATCCTTGGTTTTGAAACATGTACATATTATTACATGTGATTTTGTGGTTTACACAAAGTAATTTGTTTCATTTAACTTAGTTTACTTTCAGGTCATTTTGAAAGAAAGAATATTTAATACAATTAAATTGGACTGATACTGAGAGGACCTATGGCTGACTTTAATATGTACGTTTGGAGATCAACAGTTCGTAAGTATTCTTAGGTCCTTTACACGTTTCCTTTCCTTGAAAAGACCATTCTCACGATAATATAAAATATGGAGTAAAGATAATAATAAAATTAAAATATGTATTTTAATAATGCTATTAAAGATGTAGATTATTTTATGAAAGATGCAAAACTTGTTTAAAAGACCAGTATGATCTGCTTCCATCACATTAATAAGACGTATGGGTTATTAATAAGGCGGTTCTGACTCGTGTGGGTGGCGCAGTATCCTCTGTGTCTGGCGCTACGTAGATAAATATGCAAATAAATGGTGACAACTTATAATGAATGGATTTAATGACCCGTGTAAAACAGGTTTCCTTTTATAGGTCATGTGTTTGTACTATTTTCTTTATACCCCACGTGTATTACGGAAAGCTCAATGACTATGGCTCAATATTACCTATATTTTTTTGTTTTTTTTTTTAATAATTTTTAACCTCAACACAGGCTTTGTCCTAGTGAGGTTGAAAATTGGATTATGAACTGTAATACTTAACATGTGAAGAAACAATAAATAAAAACATTTATCTTTTCTCGGGAGATTTTTTCAATATGGATGAGTGTTTCAGGCTAATTATTGCCTGTAATATTTGTTACCCTTTGTTCTATGCATAAAAAAATCTTGTCTTAAACATTATTTTATCAATTAAAAAATAATAAAAATGTTTTACTTTATTTTGATGAAATATAAAAATATAGTTGTAAAAATGATGTTGAAGTACATATATATATTTAAGAGAATTCCGAAACAGTTTTCAGTTTTAGACCCTATATATACATATGTATATGCTGTATTGAAGGTTATAAGTTATAACATAACTAACATATCACATCTCGGCGTGCGCAAGCAAGGTTCATAACTTAATTATTTTTTTGTACTTTTAAAGTGGAATATACTTTCAGTATCTCCCTGGTGAAAGATGACCACGAAATTGAAACGTTTTGGCTTTAGCCGGGTTTGGTGACCAGATCTGAATAGCCAGGTACATTCCTTCCTTTCTTTTTCTTCATCTCCTTCCCCTACTCACTATATTCAGCCTTGCAACTGGTTACAGACGGTTGGAAGCATTTGGAACTATTGTGCGGTATTCACTTTTTTACATTCGCTCGAGGTCCTGAGGAACATAATTTCCCTCAGAGCCGATGTCGGCTTTGGAGTTGCTGTGTGGAGGGTTTTTAAAAAACTAACCCATCACATAATTTACATTTACATTCAACCCCTCTGTTATTCCGACTCTTCGCTTGACCCAGCTCAATAATATTATTCGATCGTGTCTTCCAGAGACGTCACCGACTTCTTTTTGCATCGTCTTGCTCATCATAGGTATATTCTCCTGGCCCTATCCACCTTACATGTCCAAACAAACTAAGCGCCATTTTTTTAATCTTGTAAATTAGGTACGCACAGTTACGAAGGTGTGTGATGTATTTGTTTAAAACGTATTTTGTTATATTTATATAGGTATCAGTTTATCTACTAATTGCAAGGAAATTTGAGTTCATTGAAGTTGGTTTGATTTTTGATCATTTGCATATTAAAAAAACAATATTGTCTGTGAATTCTTAGAGTTTGACGAGACGGTTTTCGTGACACGAACATAATTAATTTTACGAGAAAATTGAAAGCAGACAATACCGTTTATTTCAGCGCTAGCTGCAGATCATCCACGCACAATAATTTGCTCGGCAGAGTACACACAATATCGGCAAAGGCGCACAGTGGGGAGGAATTATCAAACGTGGCCTAAATGTATCTATATCACTTCCTTCCCTGGAGAGATAAACTGATATAAATAATATATTATAAACCTGTCTGCTTACCCGTAGTAAACTGGATTTTTTCTTACTTCTGGATCAATCAAACATTTTAAAATTATTTCGAACAAGCTTCTGCCCGCGACTTTGTCTGTATCAATGTTTATACCAAAATTCTTAACATATTCATTTAAAATATCTATAATTCTTGATTCGATTCAGAGTATTAGGCGAGCACTTCAAATAAATTCACTAATTTAAACATTTTCTAAAATAGAATTTTGATTTTAACAATCATTGTTTTGCAAAATGTCATTCTCAAATTTTGATATTTTCTATTAAACAATAATTATTATTTTAAATATATTGAAAATAAATAGCTAGCTTTATAAATTATAGCCTATATGTTCTTCTGATGTATGAGCTATATTATTGTAAAGTTTCATTAAAATCCATTCAGTAAATTTTGCGTGAAAGAGTAACAAACATACATACATCCATACAAACTTTCGCGTTTATAATATTAGTAAGGTTCCGTTCTTGAACAGACAATTTAGATAATCTAGGGCTTAGGAGTTGCAAGGTATTATGCATACACGTAACTTAATTTTTCTTTCAAATCGCAATAGATCACAGTTATTGGGAATATATGATCAGTTATTTTGGCCCTAGTGAGTTTTTCAAAAACCAAGTATAAGCTAGAATTGCCTTCAATGTCGATTTGAATGGAAACGAATATTGACACTGACTTAATATTTTTTTTGTTCTAGTGCTTTTAGCACGCTATTGTATATCGTTATTGTCCGAAATTGTATATCGCTATCCCATTTGAATTTCACGACGATGATGAAACTTAGTTTACTATTGGAAATTAAAGGCATGATTGGCCAGAATTTTCAATCACGAAACACGCCCACATCGCATTTATTGTGTTGTTCTTTATTCCACGGTAACCTCATTCATTCGATGGTAACATTATTTTAAAAATTTAAAAAAAATATTGTTTTATGGGCAATCTGTCTAGGATAACGTCAATAATCTTTATATAAAAAAATATCGTTCACACTGCACAATTTTCGTCCAAGATAAACTCTTGAACTACTTAATCGATTTTGATGAAGTTTGGCTTAATGTGTGTAATTTGGTCCAACTTAAAAGCTAAAAGATAGGATAGTTTTATCTCGATTATTGACCTCAATATTTATTATTGCGAAATAAATGTTCATTAAATGTTTGTCATGGGACAATGATTTGAAATTATTTGTAAGTTCCATAAGTTTCTGATAGATGGCGGTGTGAGTTAATTTATTGACACAACACTTGGTTATCTAGGTTGGGTAACCATCCAGTAGATGGCGTTGTGTTTCGTTAACCACGGCAACGCGTGGGCGGGTCAATTAGTATTATTTATTTATTTATTTATTCATATTTAAACGCCCATAGGGCTTTTACATACATAAAGCAATACATGTTTCGATTAATTACAGTGAAGAGTTAGAAGTGAATAAAATACAGGTAAGTAACAGAAAATATAAAGACACATAATATAGGTTAGATAAAATATGATTTGACAAAATGTAGGTAATACAGAATATAAATAAAGTAAAAATAGATAGCCTGACAATATCCTCCAAATCAATAATAATAGGTATTAATAAAAATGTATAAAATTGGTATTTACAATAGTTTATGAATTAAGTAAAAATAGTTCGCACATACGGCGTTTAAAGTTTGCCAAATTCAAATTATTGTCAAATACATCAATATTGTTTAAATATTGGTTACCAATGTGTAATCGTTGTATTGGGGAATGCAATTTATAGTTAGAATGAGATGTGTGTATATAAAATGTTAATGTTTGTCTAGTAGTTCGTGTAGGTACATGTAGATTTATTAAATGCAAGAGTTCACAGCAATCAAATTTAGAGTTTAATAATTTTAATAAAAAGGTTAGGTCAGTTATTTTTCGTCTGTTTTCTAAAGTTGGAATATTTAAAATATTCATTAATGATAAGTAATTTATGTGCTCTAAAGGGATGTTAAGTTTAAAATTTACAAATCTTAGAAATTTTCTTTGAATTCTTTCAATATTATGGATATGAATTTTGTAGAAGGGCGACCAGACTATTGAGTTGTGTTCGATTAGGCTTCGTACTAGGGATATGTACAACAATTTTACGACTCGTAAAGATTCAAAGTTTTTAATTGTTCTTAAAATAAATCCTAATATTTTCATACCTTTATTTACAGTTTGTTGAATGTGGAGCGTGAAATCTAGTTTCTCATCCATTATTACGCCAAGATCTCGCATTTCCGTATATTATATAGTTTACTAAATGGCGCGATCGTGATAAAAATAGAGATGTGTGAAAATTTATTTATGTTCCAAAGTACAATTTTAAAGACGTATTGTATGTTTTCTAAATAAAAATATTTGTGGCCATATTTGGACGACTCTGCCCACTGTGCGGCGGTTGGTCACGGACGAGGTGACAGTTGTGAGGAGGTCAAGCACTCGGCCGTTGCTTCGCGGTATAGTTGGTCCGTTGGTTCGTTGCTTCGTTGCGTGGAGCCGAAAGCGAAACTCTTCTTGGCTGCCAGCCGAAATATTTGAAGCTCTCCCCAACATTACTGAGCGAAACGATCGCTGGAATATACCGTCTTATACCCGTTAGAATAGCGATTGGGTTCGAATCAAATGTCTGGTTTCAATTTACTTCTTATACCCGTTAGAATAGCGATTGGGTTCGAATCAAATGTCTGGTTTCAATTTACTTCTTATACCCGTTAGAATAGCGATTGGGTTCGAATCAAATGTCTGGTTTCAATTTACTTCTTATACCCGTTAGAATAGCGATTGGGTTCGAATCAAATGTCTGGTTTCAATTTACTTCTTATACCCGTTAGAATAGCGATTGGGTTCGAATCAAATGTCTGGTTTCAATTTACTTCTTATACCCGTTAGAATAGCGATTGGGTTCGAATCAAATGTCTGGTTTCAATTTACTTCTTATACCCGTTAGAATAGCGATTGGGTTCGAATCAAATGTCTGGTTTCAATTTACTTCTTATACCCGTTAGAATAGCGATTGGGTTCGAATCAAATGTCTGGTTTCAATTTACTTCTTATACCCGTTAGAATAGCGATTGGGTTCGAATCAAATGTCTGGTTTCAATTTACTTCTTATACCCGTTAGAATAGCGATTGGGTTCGAATCAAATGTCTGGTTTCAATTTACTTCCCTTTATAAATAATGTTATCTCGTGAAGGTGTACCTTTATCAAGACAATAATATTATGACAGCTAAATGCGTGTTTTGTAAATAATAGCCACCGGTCAGTTGGCATCGCGTCAGATTCCCACCCGCGATTAGTGTTGGGTTCAATTCCTCGGCTGGCCAAGTCATTGATCACGATACAAACAACGTATTCCGTTTTGTGTGGTGATAGTAGGAGATTTTCAAATATTTTCAGGTTATTTCTTCAAACTTCGCTAAATTACTTTGTGGCGTCATTTTGAATTAAATTAAACAAATAATTTTGAAATAATATATTTTTTTAATTGTGATTATATAATAGTGGTTTAATACAAAGTTATTTGTTTAATTTATTTTCAGGTTATTTGTAATTAATAAAAAATAAATAAAACGGTTGTGAGGAATTCATTCATCTATACGCTGTGTACAAATCAATTTCGTTTGGGAAAGTTATTGTGTTTGAAGATATATTTGTAAATTCTTTATGACCGTGATCATTATATTTATAACTAGCTTCCGCCCGCGACTTCGTCTGCGTAGGATTAGTACTTTGAGTAATCTAATTTTTAGGACCCATATACGTTTGTACCAAAATTCTTAACCTATTTATAATATCTATAATTCTTGATTCGATTCAAAGTATTAGGCGAGTACTTCAAATAAATTCACTAATTTAAATATTTTCCAAAGTTGAATTTTGATTTAACAATCATTGTTTTGCAAAAAGACGTTCTCAAATTTCGACATTTTCTATTATACAATAATTATTATTTTCAATATATTGAAAATAAATAGCTAGCTTTATAAATTATAGCCTATATGTTATTCTGTCGTATGAGCTATATTATTGTAAAGTTTCATTAAAATCCATTCAGTGAATTTTGCGTTAAAGAGTAACAAACACACATACATCCATACAAACTTTCGCATTTATAATATTAAGTAAGAAGGAAGATTGTAAGTTTTTAGCAAAAAAATACACGGCCCAAAAACACAAGTAAAAACAAAACTTTCTTCTGATAACCTTTATAGGTACGTATTTATTTTAATAAGAATAATTTAAGTCTACTATTACTCGTATTTGGTCGCAGTATTATTTTTCAATGAGAAGTTGATTAAAACTTATTTTTGTCATATTTTCTTTATTCATAGAATTTGAATCCTATGTGAAAACTGTTTTGAAAATTTTCACGACAGAAGTTATAGCTCTATGACAAGTCGCGGGATCGAAACACGGCACGAAACTCGTTTAAGAGAATTAAAACTCTCAGTATCCCCTTGGTCCGAGATCCCCATACACTATTGAAATGTTGCTTGAAATAACTATACCAATAACAATCCTCAGTGACCAGGGTATCTAGCACTGTCAATCGATAAAGGATTTATCGATAAGGTCGATTAATTTCCGAGTTAAACATACACACAACAGTACACGTCGAATAAATAAAGAAAACTTAGTCGTTGCGAACTGTGATTTTTTCGTTGGCCATCTGCACTCATATTCGGGAACAATGACAAGTTACCGACATTGTCGATAAAACGTTTATCGATCTACCGTGCTAGATACCCAGGTCTGAATGGAAAGGTACCTACTTCCCAAAATTTGCCTTTCCTTATCCATTCATTCAGTCTAATAATATTCATCAAATATGGAAATCCATGTTAGCTCCGGAGCGTTTGAAAATTTGCGCGAAATCGCATAGAAGAATCGCAAACATGACTAAACAAAGGAAATAAGTTTATATGATTCGTGCATTGTTAATTTTAAAAGTTCCTGCGGTCCATTTTTGGATGCATCTGCAGGATACAAGCCGCAGGTGCAACGTCCATTGTCCATGGTGTACGCTGGAAAATCATTTGGAAAATGTACTAGTTTCATTGTTATTAACATTGAAATGGTTTCTCGCACGCAGTTGTCTATAGCACGAGGAAAACATGTTCTAAATAATAATTAAACGTGTCATTATACACACTTACATATTTATAAAGTACACATTTATATAAAATTATATAAATGGAACACGCTTGGATACTGCGTTTACGTGATTTTTGGAGCAAGAATAATCAAATTACATTTTTATCTAATGCGATCCATGGGCAAGTGAGCTATTTTGGGGCTTTACGATTGTACTAGTATGTACAGACTACAGACTACAGATCTCATCAATTATTAATTTTGGAAATTGTAACCCTAGCAATTTTTTATGAATTATTTTATGAAACGTTTGGTTTAAAAAACTATATTTTAATATTTACTTAACTACTAACGTATGACTAATTGTTCGGGCGCCAGTAGACTAGATACTTTAGTTGCAGAGACAGTTCGGTTGCAATAGTAAAATCCATTATGGGATATGGAGATTCGCAAACGGAGGACTTAGCGCCTCCGCCCACTCAGGCAACTAAAAACTCTCAACTGCCAACTGTCTTTGTATGACAATGTGATGGCCCGCACACGTCACAATCACACAAAACCCCGTTGTCAATGGTAACGCAAGCGGTGACTTGCGACCATCTTGCGACTTGCTTTGCTGGTTGCCCTGGCCGGCCATTGATAGTTGCCAGCTGTCAGCTGATTGTTCTTCATCTATGGTTAACCAAGCTTTTTGACCAAGACAGAGAAAACAGCCGGTTTTAGTTGGTTTTCAGTTGCCTCAGTGGGAGGAGCGCCTTAGTTGGGAGACTTTTTTGAATTTGTATGAATTTTTGAATAGTTTTCGAACTGTCGCATTTCGCCACGACTAAAGTCTGACTGCGGTGCTCTATATATATATTTTAAATTGACATGCAATCAAAATGATTGTGTCATTATTTACTTCACGTCTATCATTCGAGATTTTGTTATATTTTCACGCACCCTTTTACAAACCATTTAGCCTCTAGTCGCTTTTGGCTCTAGTCGGATGGCAGCTGTTGGGACTATTGTTTTCATTTAACATTAAGCCTAGTGGCTCAACATAATTTCCCGAAAGGCCTATGTCGTATTTGGAGATGCTGTATGGTGGTTATTTTTAAGGAAAAGAAGGAGAGGAAGTTCTGGGAAGGAAAAAAGGTATGAGGGGTGGGTAGGAGTCGAGGAGTCAGTGTGTCCAGAAGTGAAGGACGTACGAATCCAACCCTCCCGCTGCGGTGCAGAAAATTGGTCGATATATCTACCCAACCCGGCCTTTCCAGATCCGGCCCGCTACGCAGCTGAATTGATGGTCTTCCCCAAAAGCATGATAGGCTCATCCGCCGCCAAGACCTGAACGTATTTCACCTAGTGAAACTGAGAACCTCTGCTAAATCAACAGAGGTAGCGTGGTAGCGAATCACTTAAGGGGACCTTGGGTCCTGGGCAGCCATAGCGGTTATCATAACCGCCCTCAAAATTGCGGTATTCACACATTTAAAAAAAAAAAATCTATTTATTTACAAGAATGCGAAACATTGGCTGGTGCTTGAATAATGTACATAAATAGGCTATTTATTGCCTTCTTCTGATTGATTAATTATTTTATTGTGCATCTGTCATTACTGATTTATTGACCAGGAAAATTCATTTTTAATGACATGCATTGTGATGTATACAACAATAACTCGCCACTTAAAGAATGCCAAGTATATAAATTATACGTTTAAATTAATAATAAATATATTTAAGTGCGTGGAGACGTAAAATATTATTAGCATGGTACTTTTTATTGTAATAAAGGCTCAATGTACTCGTCACACGGCGAACTGAAAGGTAAAAATGCTTATGCGTGTACCAGATAAAATAACAATCTTTCAAAATCATATTACGTTTTTTTGTAAAAAAGAGTCAATCCGTCTAGAATTTGATTTAAAAAGGACTAATTTCCAGTATTCTCTGGTAAAAGAAAACGTCAATAATATGCTGACCACTTAAATGATAACCCATTAATCGAACCTAAGAAAATGACACCTGACGTTAATACATCTAATTAAATATCATAAAATCATTGAATAATAAATACGTAAATAAAAATATGCAATTTATTTTTATTGTTATTTACACTAATTGCTTTGATTACAAAAGGTACAGAGGAAACGAAATAAATTTCTTGTTTTATTTAACGATTTTCCTCAATTTTCTAATTATATATTTCCATTAAAATATAATAATATTGATCATAAATTAGCTATAGGCACTTTCTTTTCAGCCAACCGTATAATAATAGATAGTAAAAAAATATTATTAGATATTAGTAAAGAAACAGATATAACATGTAGACTTGCGTGCTTTGGTGCATATGTAGATCCAATGAACATAGCACCAATGCACACATTGTAGTGCATATACAATCGGCAATGAAGTTTTTGCCAAACGTCACTGAGAAACAGCATTTTGTCTTGGTGACGCGTAATTATTCATTTTATGATTTTTTTTCAATTTGAATTTTTCTATCATGAAACCACTTTGAAACACATGCAAGCAATTCATCTGTGTGAGTACAAACTGTGTTCGAGTAAACTCTGGTTGCGATATCTTAAATTCTGAATATAAAATTACAAGTCTTTGCATATAATTATCACAGTCATGTGTATAACTTCGTTTTCCTGTTCTTGCGTTCTTCTGAGAGCTGATTCACCTTCCTTTTTGGTTAACGTTTCGCAGATCCTTATTGCGTCCTTCTTCAATGAAAATAAGGTGAGTGAGTTATCAGTTATCAGTTAGTATATGGTATATATGTCATTGCCTTTTAACCATAGAAAATAAAAACAAGAAAACTGAACTAAAACTTTTATAAATGAATCATCAGATAAAATGTGCGAGAGACATAAATTATAAAAATAAAACATACCTACTTACCAACGAAAAAGATAACCCAATGTAAATAATATGTTAGTTGGGAAACTCAGTGTAAAGTGGATTTTAAAAGAGTCCTGTTATTTTGAACGTAAATAAATTGATTCAATGCTGATAGGAAAATGATTCACATTCATCAATCGAAGTGATAACGAATCAATTTTAATCGACTGTCAATTTCACACGAAAAAAACGTGTGTAATCTCTGTCAAACAATTTGTTTTTCACAAATTAAACCTGTCACACGTGCGTGAAATTACGAAGAAGTAATTTTCCTTCAAATTATACCACCGAGCAGAAAGGCAGACTTTAAATTATGAAGTGTTTTAGAAGTAACAGAAAATAAACGCCTGAAACAGTGAAGTCCGTAATGTCCTTAATTATTAATTATTACGAAGAGTTATAAGTATTTTTATTAGAAGTAATTTCCTTCAAAGTTTTTATCAGATATACCGTGGATAGAGATATGTATCTAATCGTATGAATGTTGGAAATTATGACGTTTAAAGAACTAATCTAAAATATTTTCTATACTTAATCCTTATACGAAAATCAACTGCATAATACGATTGTAGGCAATAACTCGTATTTTATATAACAGTAGGAACTCAAACTGGTTGATCGAAGAAAATTAAAAAGAATTCAACAATTTTGCGTAATCCAACAAATAAAAAATTCGTTCTATTTTACGCGGTATTAATGTATTTAGTTTATATTATTCACAATAATTCTTAGGTGTTCTTATCTCTATTTTTATTTTGTATTAGAGATAACCACACTGTATAATGCTACTTTTAGTTAAATTCACGTACCTAATATAAGTGAATCATTTAAAAAATACGTTCAAAATAAGAAATTAAAATTGAGAAAACTTACCTTATACCGCATTATATTACAGTTGAAGAACGGAAAACTCTTATTATTTTATCACCTATCGATATTTGATTATTACATTTATTTTAGTATAAAAAGAGTTAATTTGCACTTTTAAAAAAAATTACAATAATTTGCACCTTTTAAAATAATAAAAAAGTATTTTGCATCTTTTAAAAAAATCACATAGTTAAAGTGTCAAAAAAGAACGTCCAAAGACAAAGTTTGAAATTTGCGCGGGAGAGTCGCTTGGCGCCGCCAGACAGCGCGGGAGTTGTCTGTGGTACTAAACTAAACGAACTAAACGCGTCTACTATCCGCGACTGTCCAACATGGAGAGCCACCTCTTAGCGGCCGTGTCGCTTTTCTTTCCTGCACGATCTTTGCGGGAATACGTTATGCAAGCTCTGCCAGCTACAAGTTACAATGATGGAAGAACTACAATTTTCTTTTGCTTGCAATGTTGGTAGATTGGTTTGCGTAGAGCCGTGGTTACAATTAGATACATTGTTTCTCGGGACAGGTACTAAATACTAAACCTGATCTGTTGTTTTGATTTATCTACCTAGAACAACTGTAGCTCTGAAAAAATCCCTTTGCAGCAGGTACTAACTTGGCTTTTTCTGTCTGCTGATTTTCGAGGACAAATTGAATTGTCCAATTGAAGATTTTTGAAGCTGTAAGCAATATTTTTTTTTGCCTCAGGATCATTGCCTTTTAAAAACAAACATTATCAATTATTTTGCCGGATGTGTGATTTTGTAGTTTTACAGTAGAGCTGGTTAAAGTTTAGTTTCTGCATTTTTTTAAATTTTAGATCGAGAAATATAAAGTTGTTTTGATATTTGGCATTTCATTTCATTCAAAATTCACAGATTTTTACATCAACAAAATAAGCCAATAACTGAGCCTACAGAACGTTTTTCATTTTTAGCAGATCCGACATTGTTCTTCAGGACCGTCCAGACGATCGAAAATTTATCTTTTGAGTGAACGCCAGTAAACATGAAAAATAACAACAACTATAATAAATTAAAACAAAAAAAACACTAATTTAAAATAATGAATTATTCATCGTAATAAAATTATCTTGATACCTGCTTTATGGCTTGTCTGAATCGTTCTCGCAATCAGTTCCATTTTTGAAAATCAAAGCAAATCTAAGCTCTAGGAGTCATTGAACCGGGGGTACACACGTACACAAAAAGACACCACTTGAATTAATATTTCTGTTAATTTGTTGTATTCACAATTTATAATTTGAGTTGTATACACTCTCGGTATCGCACTGGTAAAAGACCACCATTTGAAATCAAACATTGCTTGAAGTGGCTTTGACCGTCTTTAATGAACAGATCTCAATATCCAGGTACTTTTCCTCACCTTCCTCTTTCCCATATTCTTCCCATCCCCAACCCCCTTCAGCTACATGACATTATTATTAGATTACTTTATTATTAACTAGCTTCTGCCCGTGACTTCGTCTGTGTAGGATCAGTACTTCGAGTAATCTATTTTCTTTTCCTTGGTCCCATCTACGTTTATACCAAAATTCTTAACCTATTTATTTAAAATGTGTATAATTCTTGATTCGATTCAAAGTATTAGGAAAGTACTTCCAAATAAATTCACAAATTTAAATATTTTCCAAAATAAAATTTTGATTTAACAATCATTGTTTTGCAAAATGTCATTTTCAAATGAGGGCATTTTCTATTACAATAATTATTACTTTCAATATATTTAAAATGAATAGCTAGCTTTATAAATTATAGCCTATATGTTATTCTGATGTATGAGCTATTTTATTGTAAAGTTTCATTAAAATCCATTCAGTAAATTTTGCGTGAAAGAGTAACAAACACACATACATCCATACAAACTTTCGCGTTTATAATATTAGTAAGATTGAATTAATATATTTTTTCGGGCTAGATTATCGAATTTTAATACTTTAAATTCTTCAAAAATAAGGTGTGTTGGATAATCTCTTGGTTTTTTTAATATTATTTTTATAATCAGACGTTGCGCATTGGACAATTTCAACAGGAATTTTTCAATTTCAACATTACTTTCATCGTTGCATTTATAGCAATTTCTACAATCCAATTTATCAATGAATCTGTTTAAACATAACCTTATCTAACCTTCCTCTACCAATCACTTTGGATTTTAATTAAAATTGAAATCTTACTTTCATTATTTCACTGGGACCCATGACAATTTCTACAATCCAAGATTTAAATTTATGTTTTTTAACTAACCTTATTTGTTTACATTAGCTCCACACATAAGGGCCCGAGGATAATAATTTCCCTCGGGGACTGTGTCATCTTTGGGGATTTTTTTAAGGGAAAGAAGGATAGAAAGATCTGATAAGGAAAAGGGTATGATGGGTGGGTAAGAATCTGGGGGTCAGTGTGTCCAGGAGTGACGGACGTTTGAATCCATCCCTCCCACAAGGCGAGAGGGCCGAGAAAGTCCTGTGCTGGAGAGATAAAAATGTCTCCTTCAACCAGTCTCTCCAAATACGGCCCTCTACACAGTAGGTGGGAAAATACATCCGCCCACAAGACCTAAAAATCCTCACCCCTTGAAAACGGGCACCATGTTAAGACACCAAACGTAGCGAACCACTTGGATGGTTCAACCACCCTATGACAGAGTTCTTGGTTATCCAATACATAGTTCCCGGGCGGAGGTACCCATACCCGCATCTCGCATTACCTTTATTGAATTTGTACTTTTATGTCATTACTACAATACTTAATTTAAATTTTTTTGTCATATGATCTTTTCATCTTACTCTCTTGCAATTTTCCACTTGTATTTTTCTCATTTATATTTATTATACTTGTATTTTTATAACTATGTAAATTCTGTATCCCTGTTTCCAATAGTTGTAATTCCTATGTAAAAGCCGTAAATTACCCGTAATAATTTAGTTAGTTCATATATTTTAGTTTTAATTCCAATCTTCAAATCTGTCTCTAAACAAGTAATTCCTAGTGAGACCCCCATAAAAAACATTTATATGGATAAAAATAAATAAATAAAAAACTTTATTTTACCAATTAGGGGTGGGCGAGGCAAGATGGGGTGGGGGCAAGATGGAGTTTTTGCTATATTGCTTTGTCAGAATCTGCTACGATCCTAATAATTCGTCCATATGTACCCCGCCCCCCCCCGCACCCCATGCCTTGTTGATGTCGAAAAACCTGAGCAAATTTTGTTTTTCTACGTTTTTGATGTTCTATTACTGATTATTAGTTAGACTGGTTGACGAGATATTCGACATTGACTAGTTATTTAGAGTTTTATATTCGGCTGACGTTATAAAGTTACATAATTATTACAATTTTTAAAAAAGATCACGCCTGGGGGGCATGATGGGGTAATGGTCCCTCATCACTAAAAACCTAATCGAAAAAATAGGACACAAGGCAAGACAGCCATTCTTCATTTATTTGTTTTATTGTTATCAAGCTTAATTTGTAGAACTCCATTGATTTATTTTTTTATATATTTTTTTTTATTCACCAGATTTACAGGAACGGGTTTAGTTTTTCCCATAGGAAAAACTAAACCCTTTCATACACTTTTCCATATAAATGATCATCTAGTAAATCCACGTTATACAAGTGTATTATATAAGTATAATTAATACAAAACAATACAAGAACAACACGTTAATCTACCAAACTATTAAATGGGAATATAATTCACCGTCTCCAGATATTTTCATATCAGAGGGTTCGGCTCTGTGGAATTCCTAATTTGACCGATAAATCCTACTGATCCCTCAATATAAATATTTAAAAAATCTTTCGTAATTCGACATGTATTTAAAATGACTGATTTTTGCATTTTTATACACAAATTCTTTGACAAATCTAATATGCCTAAATTTTTAATAAGAGAGCTAGGTATAATGCCAGTAGCCGAAATAACAAAAGGTAATATTTTTATAGTCTGAGAATGCCAAATTCTTTTAATTTCATTTCCTAAATCTGTATACTTTCTTATTTTTTTAGAAACAGATTTTTGAATATTACAGGAATTTGGAATAGCTACATCAATGATATAAGTTATTTTTTTAATTTTGAATAATATTATTATTTAATTTATAAAAAATAGTTTATTTTTAGTTCTGCTGTGTAATTATTATTACGCGTGACAGCTGTTTCGCCTTCTGAAGGCTTTATCAAACTGCCATTCTTACTTCATCTCACATCTCATCCAACATTTGTTGACACCAACACGAAACTGAAAGCTGCAAAAAGCAAAGAAAAACTGAAAGAAGTCAAGCAGTCGAAAAAACGTCTTCTGAAGTTGGCTATATTGTAATGGGAGATATTTGGAGTCAGCAGAAGGATGGATAACCACCGAGATTTGTCAAGAGTGGGCTCACTGTTTCTGTGCATGTGCCGACGACGAAGACCAGGAGACAATACTTGTTTACAACGAGTGTTAACCTTAACCCCATCTCGCCTGGCGGTCCACCCCGTCTTACCCCACTAGTGGGGCAAGATGGGGCAAATGATAGTTTTGTTTAATTACACTTTTTATAGTATTTTTAAATATCTTTTACCATTTTATTTAATGGAATGTTACAGCTAAAGTACTAAAGTTTATCCGAATAAAATGTAGATTTCATAATATTTGAAGAAAAATGTTTTATCTATCTTTTAACGTTAACTACCCCGTCTTGCCCTCCCCACTTCCCCTACCTTTATCGGATTTGTGTTTTGGTGGCAATCTTACTTTCATCATTGCACTGGGACCTAGAGCAATTCGACAATCCAAGATTTCAATGAATGTGTTTCCGCTTGATTGTTTAGGGCTGGAGCTCCGTAATGCAGAAGCTGCGAGCATCAGATACAATCTGCCATTGCGCAATCAACAATCAATCTTGATTTGTATCGTTTTCTGATTGACTCACTTAACTATTGGGGACAGATGCTTTTTTATATTTTTTAAGCGTTGAGGGCAGTGAAGGGAAACCAGATGTTATTTGAATGTTATGGAGTTATTACGAATAATTTATATTTTATAATACTAATATTTATTATCGTCTTGCGCCGTGTACCCTATTATATATAAGAATTTGCCTATTTTACTTGTATAACGTAGGATGTTGGTTAGGGTGCTTCAAAAACGTATTATTTTTTTTTTAAATTTTCTATGAGGCACCCTTTTATAGGTATGTTTCCAGATGTCTAAATTATTACACAGTTTTTTTCAGATTTTTTAATGGGATTTTAGGGGTTGCTACCAGCTGTCAAAAAGTATAAGATATTTAAACTCAGTATTTATTTTTCGCAATTTTTCACAAAACGTATTTGAACACAAGATTAAAATCAATTAAACTATTATATGTTACACATACGCTTCATTTTTGCGTAATTTTATATCACGATTGTAAATTTAGTCTAAAAACAAGTAAATTATTACCCAAAGACCGTCATTGCGATACTAACACGTTTTTTTAAACACGCTTAGTTTTTTTTGCTTCGTATTGTTTACAATACAAGACGACTTTCCCATTTTTTAGGAGCATAATGTAGGTAATATTAGTTGGTAGCAAAAATCCTTTTCTCATCAGGTGAATGATAACAGTAAGATTTTGGGTTAACGATGTTTTAATGATTTGGGTATTTTTTACCAGTCAAACTCTCATGATCATTCCCAAATGTATTTCTGTATTTGATAATCGCATAAGAAGAAAAAAATGTGATTTCCGCACCAGAGTCCCAAGTGCACCCATCTATCCGGAGCTGGAGGGATTATTGCATCACCAATTGGGGCCTGTTGAGATGCTGAATGTTGGTGTCCGCCTAAGAGTATGGATATTAGAGAGACGGCATGTGAAGTGCGCCCGCGCGCTCCAAGTGTGTCTTTTCGAGAATTCTACCCACACGGCTGACATTGGCTGTCACCATGTAAAATGGCTGTTGTCGGAACGTATTAAATGGCCAAAAACCAGCAGCCAATGTAAGCCGTTTGGGTAAAATTCTCGAAAAGGCACACTTAGAGCGCGGGGGCACACTTCATATGCCGTCTCTCTAATATCCATACTCTTAGGTGTCCGCAGTTCTCCACGCAGCGCAGAACCGTGAGGAGTGGATGAGCTTTGTCTACCATGGAAATTGTAGTAGAGGACACGATCCTCAGCAATGAGAAACAGAATTAAGAAGAAGTGGGGCTAAAGGGAGGAAAATTTTTAAGGAAACGTAAAGGAGGAAGACTGAGAAGTGCTATCTGGAAGGGCTGTGCAGATCTAATTACCAAACATCACTAAAGACATTTCAAGCAACGTTACGATTCTGAATGACACTTTTTCTCAAACGCGATAATGAAAACAAATTACATTTTTTATTAATTACACTTTTTATAGTATTTTTAATTATCTTTTACCATTTTATTTAATGGATTGTTACAGCTAAATGACCAAAGTTTATTTGAATAAAATGTAGATCATGTAATATTTGAAGAAAAATGTTTTATCTATCCCTCCCCTACCTTTATCAGATTTTAGTTTTGGTTGCAATTTTACTTTCATCATTGCACTGGGACCTGATTTTCATTCCTAAATTGGGACCTGATTTTCATTCCTAAATTGGGACCTGATTTTCGTTCCTAAATTGGGACCTGATTTTCATTCCTAAATGAGATCTGATTTTCATTTCTAAATTCGTAAATTTATTAAAAAGTAGTTAAAGTTCCTATCATTGGCCGGGCTTCACGCAGAGTTTTCAAAATTAGATGTAGAAACTAATTGTCCTCTTAATTAGGACGTTTTTTACTTTCATCAAGAAGTATCATAATTCTGCTATAAGGGATGGTACAAGGGGAGGAAGTGATTTTTAGAAATCTAGACAGTGACCTTTCTTATGTTTGATGGTCGAGTATGCGAAATTTCACCCGTCTAGGAATAAAACTGTTGATTTTAATTCTTCCACAGACACTCTTCTTTGTATAAATAGATAACTTTTACAATCAGGGAGGCGGGAATGGGTACCGCCGCCCCGGGAACCATTTATTGGATAACCAACGACTCTGCCATAGGTCACCCCAAGTATTCGCTACGTTTGGTGACTTAGCAGGGGTGTCCGGGTTCATGGGGTTCATTGTCTAGGTCTTAACGGCGGATGATTTAGACACACTGAACCCCAGATTCCTACCCAACCCTCATACCTTTTCCTTCCCAGAACTTCCTCTCCTTCCTTTCCTTAAAATACCCTCCACACAGCATCCCCAAAGATGACATAGGCCCTGAGGGAACTTATTTTCCTCAGAGCCTCCTGTGTGGACCTAGTGTAAAAAAAAATATTATTTTTGAAAAATACTCATATAACCAAGTAAAAGCGAATGTAATATCCACATATTTTTAATAACTTTTCACATTCATTTTTGGCATCAACATTACACTATTTTTTCAAAGATAACTCAATGTTTCAAATACTATCTTCAATGAGTCAGCATTTTATGGAATGCACGTAGAAAAGTCTCTTAAAAAACACTATTTATACAAGTTTCTAAGATTACTATAAATATTTAAAAACCCTATACAAAACAATTATTTTATTTTATTTTTATTATTATCAAAATTTTTTGATACATACATTTACAGGTAGATACATACATAATAACATAAATGAAAAGGTAACAAAAAATCCCACAAAGGCGAAGCCTGTGCGTGGGCATTATAATATGTGGGTATAAAACAGTGGTGGTTAAAATAAAAAGATTAAGAATTAAAAATATAGTACATATATGTGCAGAGGTAATTGATGTTGCAGGAGTTTCTGTGATTGTATTTTTATATATAGATGTAGATATATATATATATATATATACACACATGCACATACACATATACACATGTATACATACTCATACTCATACATATATACACATGTATACATACTCACACACATGTATATATACACATACACGCAATTTTATATATATATATTTTTTTAATCTAATGATTCGGAAAGACATGGCATATTTTAGTTATTTAAAATGTAAACAGTACAAAACTATAGGAAAAAATTATTTACTTCCATATTTTTTAACCAACTTTTAGTATATTTTTTATATAAGTTCAAGTTATGGCATGTGTTGATGGAATTGGGTAAGGAATTGAACAATTTTGGGGCAATACAGTTAATGTGCCTTTGGGCCAGCCTGGTTTTGCAATGAGGCACTGTGTACATGCAAGTGGTGAGTCTTTGACTAAAGCGATTTGGGTTTTTATCGAAATTGTTAGGACGAGTAAATATAAATTTGAGACATTGTAAACAGTACATCTGCCTTAGTTCCATAATTTCAGTTTCCTGAAATAACTGATTAGTGGGATAAGTTTTGGTCTTCTGGTACATTATTTTAATGATGGACTTCTGGGCAGTTTCTAGAGGTTTCACATGGTTATTGTGTGTTCCTCCCCAGGCGATTATTCCATAGGTAATGGATGAAAGCACCAATGCATCATAAACAATTTTCATGGTTCTTATATTGACAATATTGCTCATCCGTTTGAATATGTAACTTAGGTATCTCAGTTTATTGACTGTTTTCTCTGAATGGTAGGTCCATTTGAGTTGGCAGTCTATAGTTACACCTAATACTATTATTAGAACGGTCTTGGCCTATGGATGTGAGGCTGGAACACTGACAGCAAAGTCTGCGGAACAGCTGGACACCTTCGAAATCTCTCTGACATCTACCAAGCCCCCAGACTCTACCCATTTACGGCTCCAAAGGCTAATATAAGATGGGCCGGACATGTGCATGGAATCCCAAGCACCTTCATGTGTGCTCTGCATTATCACACGCGCAATGTCCCCAAAGTTCTAAGAGGACACTAGATCTCTTATCTAGATGAGATCTATAAAATATATTATTTTGAAAGTTTAGGATATAATTCGAGATACCTATAATTAAAAGCGCAGTAAATATGTACAATATTCTCATAAGCACATAACTTTTGAAGTATGATACCTCTTAAATATTTTAGTATAATTTTATTGTCATGTCTAAGTATGATTGCCGAACATTACAAACCTAATCGAGACCGATTTATTGTCGCCAACATAGTCAGAATAAATTATATTTCAACATCTATTTGACAGCCGTAAAGTGAGAGTTCCGTGAAATCTTTGAATTTGATTATCAAATGGATTCGTCGCACAGTAATTAGGTTTGAACCTATCAAACGGGAAGCACTTTTTCTTTTAAATTCAATTCCGGTATGCAAATAAATACACGCAAATCTAAACATTGATTTCATTTCCAGAACAAAACAAATTATTACAGGTGAAAAAAATATTCTGTTATTTCAGATGTGATTTTTTTTTATGAACGTTTTTTACGTAAAGGTGCGGTAATGCAATGCGTTTGGGTTCCGCAGATTTCAAATAAGTAACTTTTCAGTATTTCCTTTTTACAAAAAAAACTGTTTTTAACGAAAAAGAGGTGCAGATAAATTTTATAGTAGGTATTCCAATTTTCAGAAACAACAAGAGGTAGGTGTTTTCAAGGGGATGCACTTAGAATGTGGGTACAGGTCGTGCAATTATTCGTGTTTTTCCAAATAACAGAAACTTTGGATTATATTTGTTTTTATGTGAATGAGTCCCATTGCTCCCGTCTGGAGCCAGTGACACTGTGGCATCCCCATTTGGGGTATGTTGTGAGGCTGAAGGTAAGTTGAGGAAGAGGAAGGTTGGGAAGTACCTGGATATTCAGATGCAGTCACCAAACACTGTTAAAGCCATTTCGAGCAAGGTTTAAATTCTGAATGATGGTATTACGAATTCGACTATATATTACTATACGACTATGTATTACGAATTACGTATTCGACGGCCGTCCGTGGTCTAGTGGTAAGACTCTTGACTCCCAATCGGAAAGTCGGGGGTTCGAACCCGGCGTGCGCAAATAAATTTTATTTGATTAATTTTGTGTTATTTTACAATTAATTAATAAAAATAATATATACTATATATGCGGTACGTTCCAGAGTGGAAGATACTCTCAGTATCGCCGTGGTGTAAGACCACCATTCAGAATTGAAACGTTGCTTAATCATGGCTTTAGTCGTGTTTAGTGACTAGATCTGAATAGCCAGGTACTTCCCCACCTTCCTCTTCCCCATCTCCTTCACTTCCCCACTTACCTTCAGCCTCACAACATACCCCAATCGGGGATCACTGGCTCCAGACGGGAGCAGTTAAGACTCTTGTGAGGTATTCTCTATAAAAAAAAATTACACCAGGGCGATACCGAGAGTGCCACAAATATACCTTATATTATTTTAAATAATTAAAATGTGAAAACACAAATCAATCAAATAAAATTAATCGGCGCGTCTTATCTCTCGACCACGGAGGCCATGTATTGGTGCACAAGTTACAGAGGCAGTGTCCTTGCCAAACGTCACTGAGAATCAGCCTTCGTCTTTCTTACACCCACATATTGTCGTTATTGGCGAGAAAGAGAATTTGAATGCTCTAAAAGTTTTTGATTGTGTTCTTTAAATTGTGTTATATTTACGAACTTTGTTCCATTTCCACTTGAATTTCGTTTTCTGAAGACTAATAAAAAGTTTCAAAATGCTGAACACACGCAATTCGTGTACGCCCATCGTTCACGTAGCTACTTACAAGCGACGCTGCCGCTACCTGTCATACTATTTTGCTAGTGCAGCGCCTAGCGGCGATTTCAAACACTAATAATAGCATGGAAAATACAGACAATCGGCGATCGCGTCGCTTGAACGTAGCTCCATGGAAGAACGGCGTAAGTACTGCGTTCGCGTCAACTCTCGTTACAATACAGAAATTCCAAGAAATAAAATTCCAGGAAAACAATTCAGATGTTCGCTTATACAGAGTGTTAAGGGCCGTATTTGACTTACTTTTACCAGTGATTCCTAACATTATTTGGAGTAAAAAACGCAAATGAAATGTTGGTCTCCTGTGACTTTTTCTGTGAGTTTTTTTAAAAAATTTTTTTATTTATTTTCTTCTTCATAATCAACAAAAAAAAAATCTTTAGCATGTCGTCACTGGTCACTCAGCCAAGTAACTGACCACCCTGTTACCCCACACCCAACTGTCCAACACCTACTATTTTTTATGTTTTTGTAGAAAAAAAAACATCAAAAATGTCACCGGAGACTAAAATTTTATTTACATTTTTTACTTCAAATAATTTCAGGAATCACTGGAATTAAGTAAGTTTGTTAGTCAAGTACGTCCCTTAACACCATGTACGTACACGAGCGCCGGTAAAATCGAACAAATAAAAAAAGTATTTATTCCGAGTAATCTAGTGCTATTTCCTGACACGCATATAATGTTATTTATGTTTTTTTGTGGAGAACAAACGCCGTTGCGTCTTATGCAACTCTCATTCTGCAGTTTGTCTCCTCATCAGCAGAAAATAGACTTAAATGAGTTATTCCGTCGTGACCACGTGACTCCTTCATTTCTCACATAGTTGACACTTATTTCGAGAGACAGGGAAGAGATTGGGAAAAATAACACGTCTAGTATAAATTGAAGATATATAAAAATTACACTCGTTTACATTTTTTTATTTAATATTTGTATGTTTTTATATTTGTTTTTGTATAAGTATAATTTTTTTAGATATTATAAATGAATAGTGTTGCAAATGAATATAAAAATAGCCTTTTCTCACCATAAAGAGCTCTTGTGTTTGGTGACTGAATTTGTGCTCAATTATAATCATGTAGGCAAGTAATTAAATAATAAAATATTTTAAATAATAACAATAAGAAAAGTAAAAAAAACTCAATACATAAAGCAAAATATTAATATTAAGATAAAAAATAATAATAATAGATATGAACTCTTACTTAAGTTTCAGGTAATTTTTCAATTTAAGTTGGAATTCATGACTAATTTCGATAATTTTTAGATTATGTATATACATGTATGTATTATATACAAATTAATGATAGGGCCTTTACCGGTGTCCTCGCCCAAATTCGAAAATTGTTGATTTAGCCAAACCATTAAAATGTCTTTTTTTATTAACTAAAAACATTTTTAAAAAATCAGTGTTGAAGGCGGGGTGAGGTGACGGGCGGTTTCTTAACTGAGTGACCAGTGATGACAAGTAGAAGGTTTTTTTTTTGTTGATTTGTAGAAAATTTAAAAAAAAAGATATAAAAAAGTACGTCCCGTAACACCCTGACTTGTATATTCACAGGTATTATAAAATATTTTGGAAAGCCCAGTGAGGTGTTACGAAAAACCTAGATTTATAACTATGCATTTCTAAAAATATATTAAATTTTTTTTAAACTTTTTCTACTTTTTCGTTGTTTGTTTTTGGAGTGTTATGCCATGTTGAGCTACCTCCTTCCTTAGCCGACGTTTCGAGTAGCGTTGCAGAGTCCATCATCAGGGCAGATCCGGCAGATCCGACGACGACTTTTTCTACTTTATTTATTTCTGACCGTAACAAGTTTCAGTATTAATTAAACTATCGCTTATAAACACAACATTAGTACCTGTATACTAAACTAAACCATAGTTTAAGGAATAATTGTAAAAGTGTGAAGTAAAAAGCTCAAACCGGTTACAGTCAGAAATAAATTAAGTGGAAAAAAGCTTTAACATATTACTATTATTCCAGTCAAGGAAGGAGGGGTATGTAGAGTGCGTGGAGGAGGTACCAAAGCGATTCCTTCAGAAACTTGTTCAGGGTGCTTAGGGTGTGAACACACCAAAAGTCCTGGCATCTAGGTGGCGAGCTCACATTTTTTATCAAACATTTATTCATATCGTCTAAAATATGTATTCATAAGAGAAAAAAAAATATTTGGAAGAAGTTGTATAGAATTGAATTTCCTTTTAGAATATATACAGGGTGTTAAGGTACGTACTTGAGTTACTTTAATTAGTGATTCCTGACATTATTTGAAGTACAAAATGTAAATTAAATTTTGGTCTCCGGTGACATTTTTGATATTTTTTTTTTCTACGAAAACATAAAAAAATAGTAGTTGTTGGGTAGTTGGGGGCGGGATATGTGGTGGGGCGGTAACTCGGCTGAGTGACCAATATGATCATGTGAAAGAATTTTTTACTTCAAATAATGTCAGGAATCACTGGTTAAAGTAACTCAAGTACGTACCTTAACATCCTGTATAAATAAACACGTGAAAATTAATATCCAACCAGTCAGCATTTACAGCAATTTTAAGTATTATATTAGAGTTATTCCAAAAATTGTAGAATTTTTCCAAAAATTATATAATTCTGCCAATTTTTTGTATAATTCTACCAATTTAAGTATTAGTAAACCCAATTTTAGTTTTATAAAAATAAAACTATTAGGCCAACCCTGCTACCAACTTTGTAAATAATGCGCCAATCTGCCTACACCTTCGCCGTCGTTTCCGTGTTTTCATTTTTAAATATCTTCTAAACTAGTTTTCTTTTATTTTATTTTGCACTATTATCTTTTCAAAGCTTCGAAATCGTTATAACGCGGTTGTAACACATACAAAAATAACATTTCCCAGTGAACTAATTTTCGAAAATAATATGATATTTCAAAATAGATTCTCATCCCTTGTTAACGAACCGTGTTACCTTTTTTAATACCCAGATTTTATAATTGTTAATTTTTCTGCTTTTCATTAATATGCTTACAACTTTTATGTCCGGGTACTTTTCCACAAATGATCATCTAGTAAATCCAAGCCATGTAAGTGTATTGTATCTTCTTCTTCTTCTTCGATGGCGCTACAGCCCATATCGAGCTTTGGCCTCCCGGAACATTCGCCTCCAACTCCTCCTGTCCTCAGCAGCTGACTCCCAGTTAAAGTGTATTGTATAAGTATAATAAATACAAAACAATACAAGAACAAACATGTCAACCTACCAGAGACCAAATGGGTAAATAATTCACTGACTCCAGATACTTTCGGTAGAACTCCTAACTGGACCGATAAATCCTACTGATCCCTCAATACAAATATTTAAAAAAAAATCGTAATATTACATGTATTCAAAATGACTGATTTTGCATTTTTTTATAAGTTCTTTGACAAATCTAATTAGCCTAAATTTTTAATGAGAGAGCTAAATTGAATAATATTTTTATTTGCACGCATAAAAAAAATTGTTAAATTAAAACAAGAGCTATAAATAACAATTTAATTTAAAAAGTATTTAATTTTTAAACAGGTTCTGCTGTATAATTATAACTGTTTCATCATCAAACAGTTTGATAATGCATTCGGAAGACGAAATAACAATTACGCAGCACAGCTTATTTTTAAATAAAATGAAACAAATTACTTTGTGTAAATCACTATAATCACATGTTATAATATCTACATGTTTCAAAACCGATGGTTTCTTCGTCAGGATAATAACACTAATAAAAATAACAAAAGAAACAAACAACTATAGACAAAAAGAACAATAGACAAAAATATTACAGAGAGTGATGATTAATTACCTAAAATATCATTAAAAAAAAACATTTATATGAAATGAAATAGAAAATTTATTTTAGATTATTTAAACATTACAACATTATATATTTAAACATTATGTATTTTTTAATATTATAACATGTGATTATATTGGTTTACACAAAGTAATTTGTTTCAGTGAATTAAAATGATGCCACAAAGTAATTTTGCAAATATTGAGGAAAACATATATTTAAATAAACTGTTTCTAATAATATTATTGAAGAGGTACTTAAAAGTAATACAGAGTTCTACAAATTAAACCTGATAACAATTAATAATTGATTAATTATCTATGGTGGTATAAATTTAATTAACTTATAGGACATAAATTAAGGATTAATTCAAAGAATAAGAATTCCAAAGAGAAAAATAAAATAGATCTTTTATTCTTATTCAGTTAATATGCGTCGCTGATAGTGAAAGAAGCCACATCAGTGAACGTCGGCGTCGTTTTTCGTTATTTTCGATGTTCGTGGTTTTCCAGGAACTGTTTGACATATATTTTTGTCACTTGGTATATCTTTTAATTCTAACATAAGAAAAGTGCAAGCTCGCAGGAACGCCTTTGTAACGAAATATATTAATTGGTATATTTATTTATTTCACACAAAGTGTGATGCATTTTAGTTATTATTATTTATTTTTCGTTATTATTCTTATTAGGTACACAAACTTGATTTTCTTTTTTAACATTTTTGGTTGAACTCATCCTAATCGACAAAATTATTTTAATTTAATTTAATCGACAATCTGAAACAGAAAAACAGAAAAAGGTCGGGTGGCATCTGTAACTCAAACCCAGGACTTCGGCTTTCCGGCTGCTGCTCTGACCACTGAGCTAATGTGTCCCTATCCGATTCGGTCATATTTAAGTATATTTCTATACAGTCATACTTCGACTGAGAGGTCAGAGCAGCAACAGTAGCCGGAGAGCCGAAGGTCCTTAGTTCGAGTCCCCGATGTGACCCGATCTTTTTTCTGTTTCAGATTGTCGATTGAGTTTCGCTAATATTGTCTTTATTGAATTAAAATATTACAATTTAAATTCATTAAGTTAAAAAAAATAATAATAATTTTACGTGGGAAAAAATAATGTATCAGTCTAAATTGAGAAATGGCTTCCATATAACAGCTGTTCCAAGGCATCATACTTTTTTACAACATGCAATCGGTTTAGGGAAATTACGTTATACATACTTACTCAAAATATAGTATATAAATATAGGAATGTACCGCCGAATAACAAAAGAACGAAACATATATTCATTCAATGCACCAATATAAGGATAAAAATACGGCATATACCAAAGTAAAAAAATAGACGCTGTAAATAAATTCGTTTGATATCCATACCAACTTATTAATAAATGTATTTTTGAAGTCTGCTTTAGGTAGAGTTACCAGATCCGAAAATGAATTTTCCTGACAAAATCCCTGACTTGATGACAAAAAAATGACTGTTACCTTAACAACGGATCCATAAACCATCCATTGTGGGGGGAAGGGGTGGCTAGATAAATTCAAGAATCATAAATTTACCACATTATCGGTACGAAAGATACCCAGTGTACACCATTTATCCTTGGGGATAAAATAATTTTGTATAATTAATTCACAAAAAAATGCCAATAAAATTAAATTCTTTAATGGATAATATTTAAAAATTTAAATCGTAATAAATAATAATGTAGCACATATCCGTACATTTGCTATTTTTTTATTAAAAAAATTATAATTCAATTTTGTTCGGTATTTTGGCCTCAATTCCAAAATTAAGTTTTGGATGAAAAAGGCCACGCAGACTTTTTCTTAGGGGTTAAAATGAATACAATTAAATTTTTTTTTTTGAATTTTTTTAATAGTTGTTGAATAGGTCTGTATTCGGGAAGGCCTTTTCTCCGTGTATCTCTTTTGCTTCCTGATGTTGCGACAGTTTCACACATCTACTGGTCATCTGTATTATTCTTAATACATTTATCCTCGTCTTCTCTCCTCCTCTTCTCTCTCTGCACCGATTCACTGTCGTATTTTTACACTTCTACTCCTCCGTTTTACATGAACCAGTACTTTACTCTCTAATCTTTATGTAAATATCTTTAAAATATATCAATACAACATATCAAATTTGTACTTCTCTTTCAACTTCAAATGAAGTTTCTATGTTAGACAACATGTCGTGGTTCAGATAATAGTGACGCAGTATTTAGCTCTCTCATTTTTCTGATTAATTACGCTATTTTCAACGTACAACGTCATTTCCATTTCGTACAAATCAATAAAAATGAAGCTTTAAAATATGTTTTTCTACATTTAATTGCATAAAAAAAAGACAGAAGACCATATTGTTGTTTTTTCAACATTATTAAATTATTTCTTAATCAGTTAGGGGTTCAGTTGGTGAGGTTTGTCTAGGTCTTTGTGGCGAATACCTTTGTCCGTCTACGGGGTGGCTAGAGGATTTCAGGTTGTGAATTTTTATTTTAATTTCGCCTATATAATCATGTTTTTTGCCATTTTAAGCGATTCTGCTAAGAAATCCGTAATCCCTGTAAATTCCGTTGCGCACAAAATTCTATTAAATTTATTTTTTCTAATATTTTTCAAAATTCCTGACAATTTCCAATTTTTTTCAAGTATCCCTAACAGACAGCTAAAATTCCGGATGTCAGGGAAATTCCTGTCATCTGGTAATCCTAGCTTAGGTTTGACATTGGTAAATGATGAACAAAAAAATATAATTTTGATTTCGGGGAGCCAATTGTCGAGGGATTAGCCATCGAGTCACCGGGAAAATTTTTTCGTTTTCGTGAAATTTTAATAAATTAACCTTATCGTTATCTAAGTTCACTAATAAAAATACAACACGTTACACGAACTTATATAATTTACGATCAAAATATCATTTTAATGAATTTTATTACCTTCCCATGATGCAACATTGGAAGATATTGAATCTTCCATTGTGAGGAGGCTACAGGTATTTTTAATAAGTTATAAAATAACTGTGTGACGCAAAGACATTAAACTATTGTCAGTGTTCATCTTCGTCGTAAGGATTCTACGCAGTGCAAACACCACACATTGTATAAATAAGTAACACGATCCTTTTTGTATGCAGAACACAACTTAGTTTATGGGAAAACTATAAAATATTCTCTAAATTGAAAATACCGTGGGACCCACTGACCCCGAAAAGAAGGGACTAATATCATTGTGGTGTCGCATTAAAAAATAATCCGTCGTTAATTCGTCGCTATGATCTGTGGACTACGTCCTAAGATCAGCGGAGGGTCGGTACATTTTCCGATGTTCGTGTTTTTTTTTAAGAAACATGATTTGTCGCATACGGCTCTTTGCATGGGCAATTGCGGCTTTTCAGACATCAACTCTAATTTCACCTCCACTCAACTCGTAGACGCTCCACACAATCATATACCACCATATAAGTCGGATCGTGAGTAGGCAAAATTATTCAGCGAATCGAATTATTATTTTTCCGCTGCCGGGCCGTCGGAACAGGATCTGGGTATCTAGCACTGTCGATCGATATAGATTTAATCGATAACGTCGGTAACTTGTCATCGTTCCCTAGTGTATACGATTGGAGGCCGCTAACGAACTAACAATAAGTTCACAATTGATAATGGTGGAGTTATACTTGTAAGGCGTGTTGTGTCGTGATGTTCTCTGCCGTGAAGGCTAGTGTTCACATCTATAAGTTGTGTTCTGACGCCTTATGACGATATTTTAAATCAATACAGCACGTGGTACGTACACGCGCCCCTCACCTTCGCCGCTCTGTCGAAAATCGAGATCGCTTCTGTCGCATCACGACAGATCGCATCATGACACAACACAACATACTAATTTAATCGTCACCATACTAAATGTATGAAACCGATACCGTTGAACACGTCACGACAGACAAGTATAACTCCACCATAAGTGTTCCTAATTTATTTGATGTGAACTGTTGTTTGCTCGTTGGTGATATGCAGTCGTGCTCGAAACCATGAAAATTCACCGTAACTACCGATAAAACTTTTTTTTTATCACCCCCAATTTTTTTTATCCACCTCCAGCAAATCGGAGCGATGATGTGTGTAGACAAAACTCCGACCAAACATACAATTACCCCTAAGCGACCAATACATTTGTTATATTATAATAAAGAATTTTCTCAAGAGATTGGCAAATTAATAATATTTAATTATTTTTGAAGGACATTGGGAGAAGAAAAAATATTTTCCATGCCCAAAATAAATATTGAATTACACTTATTTTTCTTGTCTCAAAGCGAGTCAAATAATACTGGGAAAAAGCTTAATCATTTTTTTTATAGTAAAATAATCGATATGATCCAACGTGGGAAACTACATCCCATAAATTTATTTGCTTTCAATTCCCATGATGCAATATTGGTAGATATTGAATTTTCTTCTTACGTTGTTGTGCATCAAAAGGTAGTGCATGTAAATGGAACAGTGTGATGCAATAACCTTTTATATTGTCAGTATCAATCTACGTCGTAAACGAATTCTACGCAGTGCAAACACATGTTTAATGCTGGTTACATTGTTTTAAAAATAAAATATACAGAGAACTCTATATACCTACATACCTATAAAAAATGGTGTCCATTTGTGGAAGACATAAAGTTAATCATTTTAAAAGAAGAAGACAACAATAATAATCTAAATTGAAATATGAAAATGAACAAGACACAGAAAATAATAAAACATAATGGTCGCAACTGGGACTCGAACCCAGATCTCACGTCTTACCGGGAAGGCGCTCTACCAATTCAGCCATTGCGATCTATTATGAGACTGTAACAATATTATATTCGACTAATGTTTTTTAAGACGTGAGATCTGGGTTCGAGTCCCAGTTGCGAACATCATGTTTTATTATTTTTCTGTGTCTTGTTCATTTTCATATTTTAATTTAGATTATTATTGTTGTTTTCTTCTTCAATGATATATTACAATAACCTTCAAAAGTAAAAAAGAGAGTTTTTCTTTTAAAAAATTAATTAATCATTTTTAATTTGTCCATGTCGGATATTGAACCCGCGTCCTCTGTACCCAGAACTAAGAATCTTACCGTTCTACCCCAGAGATCGTAAAAGAAAATTGTTAATTCTGTTTTTATTTTTATTTCATTGAAATCTTTCTCCAAAATAAGCCTCGCTGAATTATTTCTCTTACTGTTTTCTTGTTAAAAATCCACGAAATGTTAAATTTCCGACGCGAATTTAACAGGTATGTACAGTCTGTAGAATAAGGGAGTTGAGTGAAAAATATTTTGACTTATAAAAAATATGTTCATGTAGATGACTTGCAAACAAAAATACTAGTATTTTTTTTTTTAAAGTTCGTTTTCATAATGAAATTAATTCTACAAGTTTGAATTTTATTAAAGCCCGCGAAAACGCCGGCAAGAGTATAATACCGTGCGGGAGAGTTCGTGACGTCACCCGGTCCTTGATTGTGTGCAAAATAAGGGAAAATATTTACGAAACCGGGACACGCTTAATGTAGACGAAAAAATAAATTTTAGAAGTTGTAGTAGTTAGATATTAACTAGTTAGTACTAATCAATTCAGTTACCCGAATTTCGAAAAAAGCGCATTTTAAGGCGATCCGCTCACTGAGGCAACTGAAAACTGTCAACTGGCAACTGTCTTTGTATGACAATGTGATGGCCTGCACACTACACAATCACTCAAAAACCCGTTGTCAATGGTAACGAAAGCGGTGACTCGCGACTCGCACTGCTGATTGCCGTGGCTGGCCGTTGCTAGTTGCCAGCTGTCAGCTGATTGTTCTTCGTCTATGGTTAGACAAGCTTTTTGACCAATCAAGACATAGAAACCAACCGGTTTTAGTTTGGTTTCAGTTGCCTCGTCAGCGGAGCGCCTAATGGTAATTTTTAAAATTTATAAACACGAAATGTCATTTTTCACCGACTGCTATGTTAGGAACTGTTGCAAGTTTGGTTGAAAAAAAAAATACTAGTATTTAAGTTTGCATATGAACATTGACAAAAAAAACTGCATTTTTCGGGAGGCAGAGGGCTGATGGTGATGATTTGTTCCTTTTTCACACCAAGAGTGTCACCGTATTACAATCCGACATTACTACGCAATTGCAGACGCATTATTAATTTTATAATGTCATATTATAATTATTATTGTCACGTGTAAAGAAAATTATTCAGATATTTCTCGTGGTTCATAGTTCTCATGACATATAGCACCATAAATATGTAATTTAAAAAATATATACCCGTGCTGTGAAATACCCAAGAATTATATTTCCAAAGAATAAAAATAATATTTATTCTATGAAAATATCAAAGAAAACAGTAAAAAAAAAGTTAGGTATTGAAATCATAAATTTAAAAAAAAAAAATGGCGAGTTTGGGTCACGAACACTTAGGCCTAGTTGTTTCACAGAAATTCAAATGTAACATTGTCATCAAATGGCTATTTTGTATTTTTGAAATTTGAAAGGTTCTGGGTAAAAGCCGATTCTAGGTACGGTTCCGCTTTCCATTAAATTGTAATAAACTGACAAGTCAGTCCTTTTCTGCTGGTCACAATTTGTTCAAAAGCTATAGAACTTAGATTTTTTTTTGTTTAACCGGAACATTTCAACTGTCAAAAAAACAAAATGGCACTGAATGGCCATTCCATGACTCTGTCTCACCTGAATTTCTGCAAAACAACAGGGCCTTAATATTTATCAATCGAAGAAAATCCCTTAAGGGTATGTTCGTTGCTCGACAACTGTTCGTCTTTAAAAATATTATTTTTATTTCATGTTTAGACATTACGTATATTCATAATTTTTATACATTACGTATATTCACCGTGATTGTACATTATACTTCACGCTAGCGGTTCATCTGTGTTGTGTAGGACACTTTTAAAGGGTAGTGTTTAGATAAATTAATACTAAGATATTTGAGATAACAATGTAAAAATAATTTAAATAAAAAAAAAGAGTCACAATGTATTTGCTTCTATTGAAAAAAATCAAAATATTAAATATAAGAGCAGTACCTTCAATCAATCAACTCAATACAAAAAATTCAAGTGTTAAATTCATTCAGTAGAATTATATTGTAAATAATTAAATACTTTCGAAGGCATTTTTTAATGTTGTAAAGCCACTGACACCGTATATAATAAATATGAATAACTATTCTAGTTCAATTGGAAAACGTATAGAAATGTATATGAAAGGACATGTTTCAAGAGTATCTATTATATAGTTCAATTGAAAAACTTATAGAAAGGTATGTGAAAGGATAAGTTTCAAAAGTATCTATTATATGGTTCAATTGAAAAACTTATAGAAAGGTATATGAAAGGATAAGTTTCAAGAGTATCTATTCTATAGTTCAATTGAAAAACTTGTAGAAAGGTATGTGAAAGGATACGTTTCAAGAGTATCTATTCTAAAGTTAAATTGGAAACTTATAGAAAGGTATGTGAAAGGATAACTTTCAAGAGTATCTATTCTAAAGTTCAATTGGAAACTTCTAGAAAGGTATGTGAAAGGATAAGTTTCAAGAGTATCTATTCTAAAGTTCAATTGGAAACTTATAGAAAGGTATGTGAAATGATAAGTTTCAAGAGTATCTATTCTATAGTTCAATTAGAAACTTATAGAAAGGTATGTGAAAGGATAAGTTTCAAGAGTATCTATTCTATAGTTCTATTGGAAACTTATAGAAAGGTATGTGAAATAATCATTGTGACTTACAAAATAGCCTGGAAAGGTGGAGAAAAATCCTAGAGGATAATGGCCTAAAAATTAGCAGGAAAAAGACCGAATATTTGTACTTGCCATTTGAAAACACAAATGCTGTAACTCCTTCGATGCAACTGGATGGAGTAACATTAGCTATCTGTGACACATTTAAGTATCTCGGCTCACTCATCCACAAAGATGGAGGATGTGCAGCAGATGTTAACCACAGAATAGGTGTGGGATGGAGTAAATTTAGATCCGTAACAGGAATCCTGTGTGACACAAAAATGCCTATAAAACTAAAAGGAAAGGTATACCAGACTATTGTTAGACCCGCGATAATGTATGGCTCCGAATGCTGGACCATGTACAACTCCTACACCAGGCAGCTTGAATCAGCAGAAATGCGAATGCTTAGATGGTCGGCAGGAGTGTCACTAAAAGATAAAATTAAAAGTTCACGCATTCGTGGTAGCCTGGGTGTCACAGACATAAACAATAAGCTAGAGGAACGACAGTTGAGATGGTATGGTCACATAAAACGGAGACCACCAGACCACACAGTGAAGCAGGCAATGTCTATGGAGCTTCATCGACAGTCATCCAGAGGAAGACCAAAGAACTCCTGGATGACTCAATGCTCTAAAATTCTAAGTAGAAACGGCCTGGAAGAGAGCGATACCCAGAACCGAAGAAGCTACAACCTGAGAACGAGGAGAGCCGACCCCAACAGCCTACCTAGGCAATGAGTTGGGACAGTGCAAGGAAGAAGATAGAAAGGTATGTGAAAGGATAAGTTTCAAGAGTATCTATTCTAGTTCAATTGGAAAACTTATAGAAAGGTACGTGAAAGGATAAGTTTCAAAGTATCTATTCTAGTTCAATTGGAAAACTTATAGAAATGTATGTGAAAGGATAAGTTTTAAGAATATTTATTTTTTCAATATAAATAGTTATGATTCCAAATATTTCGAAGAAAATATCAATGATATTTGTTGACAAAAACTGACAGAATCTATACTATAAAATTACCGAAGACGTGTTTTCCGATAACTTAATGGTAATGCATTCTGTTGTTTTTTTGTGCTTAAAATATCAAATATGATATACGCAAAAAAGACTTTAGTTTTTCCCCACTATATGTAAGCTTTTATTTTGCACAGGCCCCGGTAGCTATAGGCAGGGCCGTAGTTAGGATTCTAAACCTATTATATGAAACCTGTGGTGCTGGAGAATTTTAGAGAAAATAATTTGTGGTGCGGTGGTCGGTACCGCTGCCTACAGCCTACAGCTATAGGTATTGTGCATAATGGAGTTAATTAATTACAGCTGTAGCTATTCATTAGTTCGAGAAATTAGCTAAAAAATATAATTAAGTACTCACTCATTTTCTAAAGCATTTGCCTTATATGCTACGTCATCCCTTTTTCCTAGTTTGGTGAATCAATATTATTTAAAACCAGACCATTGAGGATTGCAAATGAACCCAGAAGTTCCTTAGTGAAAATCAAAACATAATTTATAAAAAATTAAAATAAACGTTGACATCAACAGGAAATTACAATGTAAGCATTGTAATTTCATGTTGATGTCAACATTAAAAAATGGCTTGCAAGTATAGGACGTCCCACCATTGCAAACATATGTAAAACAAATTGCACTTAGACAGGAATATCAATTTACATACGACCTAACCCAAATAAAATGATAGAATCCAATGAAATCTAACCTATAAAGTTATAATTTTAACCACTCAAGGGCTTTTTGCCACATTATGAATTATGACACTAATTTCAAAAGCACGGATTGCTTTGTTGCCAAAATGTGGAAATTTTTTAAACTTTTTTATTAATGCGACTAAATAATATATTGTACATTCAAAATATAACAAAATAAATGTTCTCTAGATTATTTAAAATGTTTTAAGGTTAAAGATTTAATATTTTATTTTATAAATCCTACGAATATGTGATAATAGACAAAAGATAGGTGAATTAAATTAAACAAATAACTTTGTATTAAACCACTATTATATAATCACAATTACCTACATGTTTCGAAACCGATGGTTTCTTCTCAGGGTAGTAATGACATTAATTAAATAACAAAAGAAACAAACAAATATAGACTAAAAAGAACTATGGACAAAAATATTATAGAGAGAGGTGATTAATTAATTAAAAAATATCGTAAAAAACAATTATTTAAAATTAAATATAAAAATTATTTTAGAATATGAAAAATTACATTACATAAATTATCAAAACATAATAAAGATGTTTAATCGACAAAAATAAATTATTTTAAATATAAGTATTAATAAGAAAATAAATTTAAGAGATGGATATTTAAAAAAAATATTTGGTTATTAATAATATTTAATTTACTATTAACACTTTTTCTAATTTCTAAAATTTCTAAGTTTACTAATTGTAAATCTGTTGTGTTTGTCTGTAAAATTTTTAACCCTTTATTTATATCAAAAGAATGATTTGTTTCTAAAATGTGGTTGGCAAATTCAGAATAATTATTATTATTCAAACACCTTAGATGTTCCTTAACTCTAATAATAAAATTTCTAGAAGTCTTTCCAATATAAAAAAAGTTACAATCGTTACAAATTAAATAAATTATTAAATTAAATTAACATGTAGGTAATTGTGATTATAAAATAGTGGTTTAATACAAAGTTATTTGTTTAATTTAATTCAAAATGACGCCACAAAGTGATTTTGCGAAGTTTGCAGAAATAAAAGAATGGTGAATTCATTGGCTATGCAGAACTATAATCAGTTTGTATTTCTCCATATTCAAATTCGGAGGTATTTTTTTTTTAATTTCGAAAAAATTCATTTATCTTTTTTACTTATATCATGTAGAATCACCTCCCGAAGTTACTGCACTTTACCCCCGGACATCCTGTATAGAAAACTTGCGTCACAATGTTCGTCCAAGGTAAACTCCGAAACTGCGGTATATATATCCCAGTGCTAAACAGACATTGAAAAATCACATGTAATTGTACTCTGTATAGATTAATGAATAAAAATTAAAGTTTAAAACATTATAATTTCGGATTTAATTTTAATATTTTATTTAATAAATCAAAGTTAAATTTCAAGTAGGTACCTACCGTGAAAGTTTTATTCAAGTTCTATTATTTTCATTATAGGCTAGTTGCTTCACAGAACTAGAAAATTAACTTCGAAATTTGATGAATTAATTTTAAATTCCGCGAAGCAACTTGCAAAAATGACGTTCATTCGAATGGTAAATTTTTGATCGTCTATAATCAGTTTTTTAGTAGGAAAACATTAATATTTTAAACAAGACACCACGAGGCAATTTTTTTATGAATAATGCTTTCAGTTTCCTACGATTAAATTGTTCCTTCAATAAATTTTATTGAAGGGAAAGTTAGCACATTTGTTTAAATTTGTGAATAACACCATAAACCATAAACCTATTTTCTGCAACATTACCATGCCATAAAAAAACATAACAATTTGATGTAACTTTATTATGTATTTACAACCGTAAAATTACTTTAAAAGTTGTAAATTTTCTAGTGTAATAGATATAGGTACCATAATAACGCAACTTACGTGACTGAAAAACAGGAAAAAGCGTTGAAAAACAAGAAAACTATTTAATTTGATAGGCAAATGATGTAAGTTTTCCTGTCACGCTAAAATAAAATAAAAATGATTTCAACGAAAGTGATTATTTGTGATGGAATCTTTTTACACCTGGTTGATTTAGGTACGCGTAAATCGTCTTGTCCAGTGGAATGGATAATTTGCGAATTTCTTTTTTCATCGATTTTCTGTCTCAGAGAGTCTTTATAAAGCAAAATCAATATCAACATCGTGTTGTTACATTGTTTACTGATACTTCACCAAGATGAAAACAAATTACGAAATTTTAATTATATTTGTAATACCCGAGAAAAATCACATGATATTATATAAAAAAAATGCAATACATGGTTACTACACAAAAAAAGGACATGCATCACAAAGTTACTGGCAATCTCTTCTCATAAAATCAAAATTTTCTCTTATACCCTATTTAAGTATGTTTTATTTACATATATATATAGGTTTATTCTTTTTTTTTATATTATTGTTTTACTTTTTTATTGTTATATTTTTACATAACTTTATATATTTATTTAGATTGGTATTTTAAAGTTTAGATTTAGATGCTAGCATTTCTAAAACTAACTAACTAACCATCACGCCGTTTCCCCGCAGGGGTAGGCAGAGAGGACGGACCGCCAAACAACTCGGTCTTGGCATACACTCCTCGCCTCATTTACATTCATACATGCTCTTCTATTATTCTGACTCTTGACATGGCCAGACTCAAGTATCTGATTCACTTGATCGTGCCATGTCTTCCTCGGGCGTCCTCGACTTCTTCTATCATTCACATTCGCACCATATATTCTCCCTTTCTTCCACTCCTCCTTCAGTCATTCGCTCTACATGTCCAAACCATCTAAGCGTCCCTTTTTTAATCTTACTTATGACGCTCACATCGGCCTTGCATTCTTTTCGGATCTCCACATTCCTCACACGATCATACATGGTTTTACCACACATACGCCTCAGGGATCTTCATTTACGTCTACTTTCATCCTTTCTCTGCCAGTTCCATGCTTCACTGCCATACATCAGGGTAGGTACCAGCACTCCATTGTGAATTGCTAGCTTCGCTTCTTTGGAGAGCTTTTTGTTGGCGCTAACAGCATTCAGTCCACCATTAATGGAGTTACCTGCATTTACCCTTCTTTCAATATCCCCATCAGCCTTCCCATCTCTCGTAAACATACTTCCCAAATACACAAACTCATCAACTTGCTCTAAATATTCATCATTCACAACTATATTGCACACTGTTTTCGTACTCTCTCTTTCAAACACCATTACTTTAAACTTACTTACATTCATCATCAACTCATTCTTCATACATACTTCGTTCATCCTAGATACGACTGACTGCAGATCTTCTATGCTCTTAGAAATCAGCACCGCATCATCAGCATACAACAGACAACATACTTTCAGATCATTCAATTTCGCGCCCAATCCCGCCTCTTTCAATTCTTGCATACAATTGTCCATGTATAGATTGAATAACCGCGGTGACATTACGCAGCCTATTTTATTATTATTTCTATTTCCTGATAAATATATTTATATCTGATGTATCTTTAAAGTAGGCACTTACGAAAATTTTTATTTTGTAAAATTATATATTTACCATGTTTTTTTGTAATTTTTTAACTTTTTCACAATTTTTCTTACTAAATTTTATATATTATCTATATTTATCATTTGGGGATATATTTTATAAATTTTTGTCTCTTTTTTAACTATTGATTACCATAATTTGTATTTTTATGTTTATTTTGTGTACATATTATGTATTCGTTTTTTAAACTAACGTTCAACCAACACATTGAATACATTGTGAGTAAATCAAATAAATTACTTGGTTTTATTGTAAGATCAACCAAATTATTAAAGAATTCTAATAGCCTAATAATTCTATTCAATTCGTTAATCCGTAGTGTTCTTGAATACGGGTCAACAGTCTGGAATCCACATTATATTACACAGGTATCTAGTCTTGAATCTGTCCAAAGAAAATTTACACGGATCTTGTCTTATCGATCAGGTGTGTACTATCTTCTAGATGGGTACGAACAAAGACTAACACATTTCAAATTAAAGAGTCTAGTTAAAAGACGTAACTTAAATGACCTCTTAATGCTTTATAAAATTGTGAATTATCAGGTAGATAGTAACTTAGTCAATCAAATCAAGTTATACGCCAGGCCCAAATCTACCAGAAACCTTAACATATTATTGTGATTTAACCTATGTTGTTTATGGCCTAGAACTCATCCATTATCCATTATCTATTATATGATAATAATAATTATTGTAAATATTCAAATAGATAATGTGTACGAGTTGTGATGATTCAATCTTTGTTTAAGGGTACATAAAAAAATTTAATAGCAACACCAAGGTGCGTATTTTTTTTCTTACCAAACTTCCGAAACGAGATGATTCTACATCGTATGACAATTTTATTTTAAACTTTTTATTATTTAACGCTTTGCAAAGATAAAATTTAAAAAAAATACAAAATAGGAAAGGCTATTATTTTTTGTATTTCTGGAATTTTTGTGTCAAAATAGCTATTTATTGAATTTATTAAATGCTTAATCAAAATAAAACAAAATGTAATTCACTCATATAATATAATAATTATAAATTAAAAAGCGTTAAAAAATCGAACTGTGTTGTTTTCCCATGTTTGTAAAACGAATTGTCATAAACTCGAATATGAAGAACAAATTAATTCCAAGAAGAAAAAAGTAATAAAATTGTAACTCGCTTTTGTTTCGTTTTAATTGGAAATTGTTTTGCATTTAGATATTTAATGTGACCAGAGCACAGGACAGGTGTCCCAACTTCTCGACAACTACTTGTGTATCTACAGAATCCCCTATTTGGGTATGTTGTGAGGCTGAAAGTACAGAGGAGGTGAGAAGGAGTTGTGAAAAGGAAGGCGGGGAAGTACCTGACTATTTAAATGATTCTGATCAGCAAAGACGGCAAAAGCCATTTCAGGCAACGTTCCTAATCCGAATAGGGTATTTTAGAAGGGCAATACAGAAAGTTATGCATATTGGTGGAATGATTTTCCGTTCTCTGTATTTCCATCCTCCTACAACAAGGAACTCATCAAAACCCTGGTTCACTACCTCCTTTCTACACAGCATCTCCAAAGTTGACAGAACCTGAGGGAAATTATTTAACACAGAAAACTAAGTGCGTCCGCTGACGAGAACTGAGAACTGAAAAAAAACAGTTTTCAACTAAATTCGCTATCCTGTGTATGTCAATGTGATCGCAAAATCTCAATCTCAAAAACCCGTTGTCAATGGACGAAAGCAGTGACTCGCGATCGCACTGCTAGTTGCCGTGGCCGGCCGTTGCCAGTTTGCTCGGTTGTCATGGTTGCGCCAGTTTTGTTGTAAGGCGCTCCGCCCACTGAGGCAACTGAAAACCAACTAAAACCGGCTTTTTCTCTGTCTTGATTGGTCAAAAAGCTTGTTTAACCATAGACGAACTACGAGTCAGCTGACAGCTAGCAAGTAGAAATGGCCGCCCAGGGCAATGAGCAGTGACAGTCGCAAGATGGTCGCAAGTCACCGCTTGCGTTACCATTGACAACGGGGTTTTGTGTGATTGTGTAGTGTGCGGGCTATCACATTGTCATACAAAGACAGTTGGCAGTTGAGAGTTTTCAGTTGCCTGAGTGGGCGGAGGCGCTAAGTTTTCTAGTTTTTTCTCGTTTTTCAATTTGACAGCGACAGATGACTACGATGACAGCTGATTTTTCTCCGTCTATAAAGTACGAAGCGTCATTGGCAACCACGGGCCGTTTAGGTTTCGTAGGTTTTTGAGCATTTTTAAAATGAATAAATTTGAATGAAAACGTAAAAAACAAATTAATATTTTTAGTACGATGATTAAAATCAGAAAAATGATCTTTAAACATTCCATACATTTTCAACAGAATCCTTCGTTTGTGAAAATACTCTATTGAGTAGGCCTTCATAGAACCAGCCGGTTTTATTTTGGTTTCAGTTGCCTCGTCAGCGGAGGCACTAAAATGTTGTTTAAATTTCCGCATTTCGTGGTTGCTAATGCCATCTGTTGATTTATAATAAAATCAATTACCTGGAATATTTCTGAAATACACTGGTAACACCACTATGAGATAGATAGGTACCTATCTGACGTTATTATTTTGATTATTTTTAGATTGCAACACCAACACAAACTGTTAATTGTCAATTGTGACATTTAAAAACAGAAAGAAATTTTACCGGCAAATCGCGGGTTTATTTATGCGCGGTAATTTCTATTTGCGCATTTATTGTGCAGTTATTTATATTCGATAACGCTTATTGTTATTTATAAAAGTATTTATTTACATCCCTTTCCCACAGCAATGTCGTAATGCTTTGATTTTCGAACGAATATTTATAATTTAAATAATCATGTCGTCGAATGTGATGCGTCAAATTGAAGAGCGCCATGTCCCGAGCCAAGTGGAGCTGATGGTTTGGTGTGGTTATTTAGATCTCTTGGCGCTAAGTAATTCAAAAGGTAATTATATCTCCAATCTATTTCTTCGAAATGTAAACGCTGGTAATGTAATAATGTCCATGGACACTGAACGGTTTTATTATGTTTTTTCAATGTATGCCTCTCGTTCTGCACTCTCGGACGCACATAACTGGTGAACGATATAATATCCTTTGGCAGTACTGCAAATTTCACCTGAAAGACCCAATCATGTCCGGTCAGTGGTTGAGTGGGCATAGCGTTTGGGTTTCACCCAGGCGTTCCGTGTTCGATTCCTCGGCTGGCTAAGTCCTCCATCACAACACAAGCAACATCTTCCGCTTAGTGTGGTGGTAGTAGGAGATTTTCAAATGTTGTTGGGTTATTCGTAACCCGGGAATGTTTGTCTTTCTTTTTAAAAAAAAAAAAAAAAAAAAAAAATGTCTGATTACGTCTAAAAGGGATAGAAATGACAACCTAGTCTCCTTCAACAGTAGCATTCTTCCGAACAGGTCCTTCATTGATATGCTCAGTGTAACTCTAAGCGACCAGCTCAGATACGGGGGCTCCATCGAAGCCAGAGTTAAGTTAGCCTCTCAGAAACTGGATGTACTGTACAGGGCCCGCAGATACTTTAATAGTACACAACTGCTAACTCTGTACAAGTGCGCCCCACGGTTGAATTTGGCAGCCATCTCTGGTCTGGAGCCCCAAAGTACCTGAACCTGACCTTGACCGGTCAGTGGTTGAGTGGGTATAGCGTTTGGGTCCCACCCAGGCGTTCCGTGTTCGATTCCTCGTCCAAGTCCTCCATCACAACACAAGCAACATCTTCCGCTTAGCGTGGTGGTAGTAGGAGATTTTCAAATGTTGTTGGGTTATTCGTAACCCGGGAATGTTTGTATTTCTTTAAAAAAAACTAAAACACCCTCACCTCTGTGCAGAAACGGGCGGTCCGTTTGATAGATTCTCCCGTCTTAACAAACGGATTGCAATCTTTAGAGCACAGGTGTCGGGTGGGAATGCTATCCTTGTTCTAGCGGTATTTCAATGGAAAATGCTCCGAGGAACTAGCGTCATTGATCCCCTCGGCGCCGGTGCATAGTCACACTTTTTTATATTAACTCCACACAGGAGTTAATATAAAAAATTTAAAAAATCAATAAGTAATTATTCTCAAGAATATGAAATCTTTCTTCTTTTGACAGATAAACATTCCAAGAATACAGTAACCCAACAAGATTTTAACTCCCACTTCCACCATTTTAAGCGGGAAATATTGTTTGTGCAATGATGGAGGACTTAGCTAGTAGAGGATTAAACCCGCAACACTGGGATTGGAACCTGACTCATTTGTCCACTCAGCGGTAAATATTTACAAAATAGGAATACGCTCAATATGCACTTTTGCAGTACTTAGATAATAGTGAGAAGTTAGTATTTCAGTTTCCGAAAATGGAAAATAATTATTTTCTTAAAATTAAAATCGATTGTTCCGCTGGCAGCCATTCTTATTGATGTCAAGGTTTTAAGGTGAGTTTTATTTCTTGTTATTTAATCCAAAAGATAAAGTTGTCGTACTGCACGCCACGGTTAATATGGAATATTTCTTATTGAAGTACTTAGATTTATTTAGCTTTATTATTTACGAAAAGTGGGTATTTATGCCAGGAGAGATGAAAATATGCATTTTATATTTTAATTTTGTTAAAGTTAATTTACGTGAAGTGTTCGACGCCATGACTGGCCAAGTGAAGTGGAGTAATACAGTTTTACCATCCAAAATTTTAACCTAATATCCTAAAATAGGATCTTAGGTTCTGTATTTGGTTTTAATTAAATTTAAAAAAAACTAGTCTGACAAACTATTTTATTTTATTATGTCAGAACATAGCGTGAAGAAAATGTGTCAAATTATCTGTTTTTGTGATGAAATAGCTACTAAAATGCAATATTTTCCATTTTCGGAAACTGATATACTTACGGCCGCTGTTTCTAACTTTTACATCGATTCATCTAAGGCCGCTATCAGCCAAGCATTTTGTAGGGTAGCGCTCGATTTATGTTGTCCCCAAACATCTTATGTTATCTGGCCTCGCCCACTTTCATAGACAATAAAATGACATCAAAGTAAGAACTTTCGAAGTTAAATTAATATCATAGAGTTAATTGTTGGATTTGTTATTAATACACGTAATTTATTTAAAATATTTTTATCCGTAAACTGACATTTTATATTTTTTTAAAGAAACGTATATAAAATAAAGTGTCAGCTTGACCGTAGGTACTGGACTTGACACTTGGCTTGGCGAATATTCGAAAACGACATAGTTTTTCGCATAAATTAACCGTTTTTCGTCTCTGCTCCTCACGCATCCGAACTTCTCAATCCATATTAATTAAAATGATAATTGATAAACGCAATACAACAGAAGTGAAATGAGCGCGAAACTGTGTCTTCTGTCAAAGTGATATTTCATCGACCATACATTGTGTTCGCGGTATTTTTTCTACTCTGTTGACACTTTTAAGAACTAGTCCAAAACTGAGGCGGCCGGAACGAGTTTAATCCACTAGTCCGGCTTCCTTAGGTTAAGATAAATGCTTAAGCGATACTTGTGTGTTGGAAAAAGCGTAGTTGTGCACTAATCAAATACTAAGGCAAAATTTTGGCTTAGTAATTGATTAGTAGGATTGGGAACAGCGGCCGTTACTATCCATTATTATCTAACTGATACAAAGTGTTTTTTAAATAAAAAGTGCATATTTTTCATGTCCATATTTAAAAAAAAAATTAATCCATTCCTATGAGTATGAAGCTTGCTATTTTTCTGAATAAACTCCAACCTCCTTCCCATCCTCAAAGAATGTGTTCTGATTCCTATTGACTCAGTGCAGAGAACCTGTCGCACCGGGACAGGAGTTCTCCTGACTGGGGTGGTACATTTGAGGCAGTTGGCGCAGAAGTGGCATAACCCACAAAAATTCCTAAAAGAAGTTAACAATCGGTAGGGGCTTTATGATATTTTTTTTTTTTTTTTTTTTTTTTTTTTTATTTGTGAAAATTTTAATTATAACATTATAAATATATTTTATTTAACATTTATATTAAATTACTACTCTTCCATTTAAAGCATTTGCTTGTGTATGGAAGAGGAGTGTACATAGGTGATGTTATTAATTATTACTTAGATATTTAATTTTACATGCTATTCGCATATATGTATATGCGTTTCATCAGATGGATCAACAAAATATGTATTTCACTGTGAATTCGTGCATTATCTCAGTTCAACATTTGAGATCAACAAAAAATGTATTTCACTGTGAATTCGTGCATTATCTCAGTTCAACATTTTTTTGGGTTACGCCACTTCTGCACTTACCACCTCATTCGTATTGTATAGAATATGGAATCAGCTTCCTGTTTTACAGTTAACCTCTAATTGGCCGTACGTACACCGGTGTAACATCGATTTTGGAAGCGATGTTGTGCCTTATGTATAAAGAAATTGTATCAAGAACAAGGTCAGAATCGCTTGGGCCATTCTCGTTCTCGACGTAACGAAATACTGCAAAGCGTCTAGCCTCTCGGAATAATTTTAATAAATTGTTGATGACACGGCGGGCAAGAAAGATGGCCGACAAAATGTCACCACGTCAAAATATGGACGGAGTTGGTTTAGAAACTATATTCTTTCATTGTTTTTTTTTTTTATATAACTTCATTGTGGAAAGAATATATTTCAGAAAGATCGTTTTATCTACATTATTTTCATATAATTTTTGTAATATATCACAAAAAAATGTTATAAATATTGGATTCGTATGAAATGTCAAATTTCTTATGTGGTAATGAAAAAATATATTTTTCCTATGCTGGCTTTCAAAAGGTTAAGATATTAGGTAATGTTGTTTAATGAATTACTATTCTTACGTTGTCAGGTGAAGTACAACTCCACAGACTGAACTGGCACCGAGTATGGAGCTTGCCTCCTCCCTCAGAAACTAGTCTGGTCCGGGGACTGGCTTGGAGACCTGATGGAAAGGTAAATTACATACAATAAAATCTCCATTGATCGTTCCTCGAATAGTCGTTTTCCTTCATGTGTCCTTTATTTCTCTCAGTCCCAAATTAGTTTCATCAAAAACTTGCAAAAATAGATCACAACGATCGTTCCTCTATGCATAACCTAATCATACATCCTGTTTCGGGAAGCTAAAATGTCCTCTTTTTAGAAATACTACATCAAATTATTCTAGGTGGAATTAGGTGAACTGTTTTATAATTGAGGAAGACATAAATGAGTATATATTTTTATAAATAAATTAAACAATATTTCTTTTTTTGAATCGCTATATATGTTAAGTGTCCGATGACACCGTGTGGACTGTAAAACTAAATTATGTGGCGAAATTACGAGTGTATTAGATTGTGTTTTTAAATCGACAAGGGAGGAAGGAAACGATAGGAATGGCCCTTACCTTGATGATGAGGTGACAGCTCCCAGTTCTTCTTTACGATCACTTTCCAATGATGATGACCCGATGGTCTTCACGACAATTATAATATATTTATATTATTGTTATTTGCGAGATTTGCGAAATGCTTGTACAAGCTTGGTCGAATTTTCAAGATAACAACTGAATGTTTTTATTCAAAAAAAGGAAGTGCAAAAGTGTTCTTTTTTCAAGTGTTTTAAATCATCTTCTTTGCTTCTTGGGTAAGGGCCTTGATGTGAAAGGAAGGGAATCACAAGGAAGGAATATTTGGTAAGGAACATGGGTATAATGGATTAATGTCCTAAAGTTATTTCAACACTAAACATTCCGCCGGCCTTGAGAAAATGTGATAATTTTCTCAATAATTGTGCATCAACGACACGAAAGAAAAAGAAAGCAAAAAAGAAAATGACAACAAACAACATTAAATGGTAGAATTAATAACGAAATTAAAATTATAAACTAAGCAAAACAGATATTTAATCGATAGGTAGTCGATACAGTTTTACCACGGGACGTTTAAAAACACCCTGGGGAGTACATACCGAAACGACACGGATAATTCCATCAGCGCCGGGAAATAGTTCAACGACTCGTCCGACAGGCCATCGCATGGGGGCTGATTGCGAATCATCAATCATAACTAGGTCGTCAACTTTCAAATTAGGGTTTGTCGTAGCCCACTTGTTTTGTTGTTGAAGAGTGTGTAGATATTCTTTCCGCCAACGATTCCAAAAATGTTGAGACATTTGTTTCAATAGTTGCCAACGCGATAAACGATTCATTGGTACATCCACAAAATCTTCTTCAAGAACAGAAACGAGGGGAGCCCCAATCAAAAAATGGGCAGGAGTTAACGGGTCCATTTCAGATGGATCCGGCGATAGCGCTCCGATGGGTCGCGAATTTAAAATTGCTTCGACGCGAGTCAGAACTGTGGTTAGTTCTTCAAAGGTGAGGATTTGATCTCCCACAACCCTTTTCAAATGGTGTTTGGTTGACTTAATTCCAGCCTCCGACAATCCGTTGAAATGAGGTGCGGAGGGAGGATTAAAGTGCCAGGTAATTGAACGAGTGACAGTTGCATCCACAAGTTTGTCGTTGTTTTCGGGTGCATTTAAGAATTTCGACAGACCAGTATGATATCTATTGGTCCCAATAAAGTTGCTGCCGCAATCGCTGTAAAGGTTCTGGCATACGCCGCGACGAGAGATAAATCTATCTAATGCTGTGACAAATGCTTCAGTAGATAGATCTGAAACTAGTTCCAGATGAACGGCTTTGGTCGATAAACAAACATAAAGACATAAATAAGCCTTATAAGTTTTGGCGCCGCGTCGTTTACTCTCGCGCACTAAAAAAGGACCTCCATAATCCGTTCCGACATTCAAAAATGGACGACCTTCTCGAAAGCGAGAAGCGGGTAAGTTACCCATCATGGGTGAACTTCCACGCGGGTTATTTTTAAAACAAACAATGCATTTGCTCAGACGGTGTCGAATTACGTTACGAGCCGAAATTATCCAATATTTTGATGATATTATGGATTGCAATGCACGCGGACCTGGATGTAAGTACATACGATGGTAATGGTCTATTATTAAAGTTGTCAAATGACATTGCTTCGGTAAAATAATAGGATGTCGAGCATTTTCCGAGACCTGTGCATAACGAATACGACCACCGACTCTTAAAATTCCATTTTCATCGATAAATGGAGTGAGTTTTTGAAGTTGTGTCGAACAAACATGATGCGAATGTATATTGTCTATATCTTGTTGAAAATAAATAGTTTGAACGAGGTTTTCGTAAAGTTTGTGCACTTTACCCCCGGACACCCTGTATTAATATGTAATAAAGGAAAACGCTTAGATAACTTAAAAGCCTTAGAAATAAAGAAACCCCTTAATAATAATTAGTCCATTATCAATAAACAAAAATTCTCATCTTGCAATCCCATCTTAGACATGTTCCCTTTCACCGTCGGTTCTACCTCCTCCCACTTTTCACTAATCCCTAGTCACGTCCCCACCCCCACCTCAACATAGTACATAATTAATATATTATCTCACGCATTGTTATGTAATGTCAAGTTTTTTTTTTTATATTTCTGCATCCATTTTTTTTCCGAACTCATAGTTTATTTCAATAAAACCCTTCAAAATAGATGGTTAGAGGTTTCAATGTATGTATATATTTATATTAATAACTTAAAACCATCATATTTAGTTGTTATTTATCAAAAGCCTTTTGTTTTATATGTTTATCAAAGACAATCAGCTTTGGATACACAAGCCTGCCTAAAACGTTTCGAATTTTTCTGATTCTTGGTAACTCTCTGTTCTAAAGGGCGCTTTGTTTTGATTTTTGTCGTAATATTCTTGATAAGAATTTTTGTTCTTTGAGCTGAATTCGAGTGCTGGTTGTACATATACATTTTTGAATTTGCACATTAAAAGATATTAAAGGATAACACCTTTTCTTTATTTAATTTTACAGATCTTGGCAATTGGATATTCGTGTGGTCGTATATGTCTGATTGATGTGGAAGACAAGGAAATTCTTTCTATTAACAAGAATGCCGACTGGGGCGGTGTCACCTGTCTCTCCTGGAGGCAGAAAACCACCAACAAGAAAACACACCTGGCTTATGTGAATTCTGTAAGTATAATGGCAATTTACTTCCTCTTCATAATCTCCTTCTCTCTCCTCTTCTCCCTTCATCCTCATAAAACACTTAAATTGGGGATACCATAGTACCCCTGGCTTCGGGCAGTTGAGACTTACTTTTGTGCATTGTTCTTAAATTTGAAAAGAACACCCATAATGTTGGTGACAATAAAATCTATTTTTGTTATTATTGCATATATATTTTATTCCTCTTTGAGTAAGTTCTATTCCAAACCAATTAATTAATAGCTACAACCAGAGATCTTTCAAATTCCTGTTGAGTAATAAGTTTCGTTACACATTCCTATTCTAAAAGTTACGCCTTTCGATCACGCAGCTACTTACAAGCGACTAAATCGCTGCCTGCTACCTGTCATACTATTTTTCTAGTGCTGCCCCAAGCGGCGTTTACAAACACTAATAATAGTATGGAAGGTACAGACGAGCGGCGATCGCGTCGCTTGAAAGTAGCTCCACGGAAGAACGGCGTTAGTGATTTAGACAACATTAATTTGTGTTCTATTATCGTTGCTTACTGTTTGTTCTTTCCTTTTCAGAATAATGTGGACACATACTTACCTCCGCCCCCTCTCCCCAACTCCAACTATAAGAAGGGAGATAAAACTGCAGGAGAATCCAAGCGAGCTAAAGAACAAACGGAACTTAACATTCTGCTCGTTGGATACGAAAATGGAGAAATTCACATGAGTGTCTTCGGACAGTTTTCTTGTGGAATTCTAGACATGAAGGATGTGGTAAAGTCAGGAGACATCACAATACTAGACGCTCATCTTTCATGTGACTTTACTTCCATGCATGTTTTCGTTTGGAATAAAAAGGATGATTCTCATATGTTGGTCATCTTCAATACAGAAGTGCTGACAGCTTACTGCGAAGAGTTGCACGCCGTGGCGGCTAAACACGCGAATGTCATGGGCTTGATATCATACATTGACGGATCTGTGACTTCAATCATCGAAGCCTGGGAGCAGATACTTTTGGAAATGGATTCAAAGCTTGAAAAATATGCCTGCAATGTGGCGGAAGGGGGGGTTTCAGCAGACTTCTTGGATTTACTTATTCTAGGTAAAAATACATCTACATAACCTATTAACCTGTCACGTGCCAGGCGTATTTGGAAAAACCGCGCGGAAATTACCTTTGTGATTTTTGGTCAAATATCCATATGAAAACATAGGAATTGTTTTTTTTTGCGATTGTTTTCTATTTCTCAGATAATGTATCTTATTATTCATATATATTACACGATAATATCGTTAGAAATGTTCCCAGAATAGCTAACTTTAGCGAAAAAAATCTCCCATTCGGCAAACAAAAAAAAATGTATATGAACTGATTTTATTGTTTCTACACAAACCTGAATAAACATCCTACATGAAAACGAACAATTCAAAGGTTATACTTCTTTAAAAAGTTGACAGCTGGTAAAGCGGGAAAAAAATTGACACTCGAATGTCATAGATAATTACTTAAAAAAATATTCAGAGGGGCTAGATTAATAAAATTAACTGTTACGTCAAGTAGGTGCAAGCGATTCTGCCCTTGTTCTTCATACAGTTTCTTTATACATAAGAATTAATATCGCATTTAAAAAAAAAAAAAATTGAAAATCAGTACCGTGCGCGCCGGCGCGTTTACGGCACAGGACAGATTAAGACATTTTTATTTATTATTTATTTTATTTATTTATTATAGAAGGATACAAAAGAAGTACATTTTACATATAAGAAAGCTTTGCCTGTCCAACTAGGAAAGTTTCCCGTTCTAGGACAGACAAATTGACAGGTTTTAGTTCATATTATTAGTCCTTAAGAAATGTACATAATTACATAACAAAAAACTGAAAACCATAAAAAACAAAAAAATATTATTTTTCTCTGAAACCAAAACTCTGTATTGAAAAGTATAAACCAGGTATGTGATAACAGGATGTAGGAATTATAAAAATTTTACAGCATAAAAATATGAAGTTATTTTAGGTTACGGGTTTAGAAGTGTGAGCTTATAATACATAGTACATTAAAATTTACAATATTAGATATAATTTAAGTATGCAATAATATATATGATTTTTTTCCTAAGCGTAACTACGATGTGCAATAAATTATGTGCAATCATGATTATTTTCACTGATTTAAAACATGTTTTCAGTTCATACGACAATACCAATCAATATACACCGCGCTAATCGCTTGAACTAATCCTGCTAAAATATAAAAACAATAACTATAAATATAGGTAGAAATATAAATAGATACTATGAATATACATGCATCTGATATATGTATTTTTTTTTTTTCATTGTTGTGATTTTGTTCTAGGTGTTCCGTCTGCTGAACTTGAACTCTTCCTGCTCCAAGATCTCACGGCAAAAGGTCTCAAGAAGTTTGGAACTTCCATAGAATTAAGCTACTCCACCATACAAAAGTTGGTTCTAAAGCAGCTGAATGCTGTGTGCCAAAATTTATCATATCACTTAATAGAGTTGAGAGGACTGGCACGCATCACTCATAGATATGAGGTGAGTTTGACTTTTTCCTGTAAGAATTCTCATAAAATACATAAAAACAAAGACAAAATGCACAAAATTTGTATTAAATGCCATCTGGTGTTAATTAACTGGACTTATTGAATAATGCTGTGCATGTGTATCTATATTTATTTCAGATTCTAGGTCTGGATGAGGAAATAGTAAGTGAAGCGTTACTCTCGAGCAGCGCATTCTTCAATAAGTGTTTGGAACTCCAACAGGTCATCGAACACTCCATGAAGAACTACAAAGCATTCTTCCGCTGGCTGTTCGTTGTGATTGTAAGATTAATGGATGAACATGTTCCCAGCGATATAAGCAAAATCAATCAACAGGATCTAACGTACATCGCCGAGTTCCTACAAAATTTTGACAAAGTCGGAGTTGAAATTAACCCCTCCACATCCGACGAACCCCAAAATGGAGCTCCTAGAGAAAAGAAAACTGGCAAATTCAGTTTGGAGAGACTCGGTCAATATCTCGTGGACAAAGAACTGACAATACCGCAGGACGATGAAAATAATCCTTGGGTAAAATTTTTATCTGAAAATCCTTGTTTGAACAATAACCTTTACATTATACAAAAGTTCAAAAAGTTTTCATTGGTCCAACAGCAGATTCACCTGAAAAATTCTATTCAGAAAGTTTTTAATCGTTCAGAAACAGCCTTGACGTCCCATTTCAAATTGTTTGACATAATTAATTGCATTCCCGCAGTCTTTCCGGAAACAAAATTTCCGTACGCTTTAAGGACAGCACAAATCCACGACATGAAGGAACGGTCACTGCTAGTGGCGTTCACTTATCCCAGCGACGGGGAAGGAGGCTTTCAATTTATGGAAATATTATTCCGTGAAGAAAAGTTAGTAATCAGAAGTGCTTTCTTTTATTTCCATGCGTCTGTAGCTTTGAATGATAGCCGACTGGACAGTTTAATCGGGCATCATTTGAAACCTGTTGACGTTCAATTCTATTCAACAGACATAATATCCATTTTGCTGGACAGAAATGGCGATGAAGAAGTCTCCGCATTTGTGCAATTCCCTGTTGATCTGGCCAGGAAGCACGCCAGAGAATCAGTCTCTTATGAAAAAGGGCAAGCATTTGGCGCTCTAAAAAATACACCCAAGGTTAATGCGTGCGGAATTTTGGAAAGAGGCGCTTGTAACGTTCTAGAGAAACTATCTGCCAATAGGTTGGCAGTGTCCGGGGTTCGTAAAGTAGCCGTGGTGCTGTCTAAAACGTGCCGGAAGGTTCGGTTGTTCGAGATGGAGGCAGACGGGGAAGAAGAGGAGGATGAAACATTGGACACGACCCAGCAGTCTCTCTCTTCCACCCAGCAAAGCGAACCGAGTCAATACGTTTCGCTGAACGAGACGGGATTGAATAATTTCTCTGCTAATCCCATCGACGATAATCCATCCATGTCTGAGAGCATAGATTTAGATAACCCAGAGCTGGTCTAATAGTTTGTAATATTTTGCAAGTTTGTACAAAAAAAAAAACTTTCTGAGAATTTCAATGGCTTTTATTTACACATTATTTTACTTATTATATAATTCACAATAATTAATTGCTTTGCACCTTGTATTACATTACATTTTGACTAGTTTTATTAGGAGAGCTTTATAAACTGGAATAAAATCATCAATTGGTTTTAAATACATCATACATTATTATGCTTCCTTTATGACGCAACATGCAATCTACAAGGGGGATATAGAAAAATATAGATATTCACTGGGAAAACAAGAAAGTAGAATGTGTACCAGTAGTTAAATATGTAAGTAAGTAGTAATGTCATCATATAAAGTTTTGCCGATTTGCCACGTTAATGGATATCTGTTCAAACACTGAGTTGAAATCGTCGTCAAGTCCTCTGTTGTCTATTCCTGTGATGTGCTCCTCCGGGGCCTTGCTGGGTCCGGGGGCATTCTCATTGATGACGGTGGTTGTACGATTGTAGATTTCATCACCGCTTCCTTCATCGTCTTCATCTTCAGCTGAAAAATTGGACAACTTTAATTAATAATCTTATTTAAACATTTTCGTTGTTTGTTTTTGGGGTGTTATGCCGTGTTGTGCTACCTCCTTCTTTAGCCGACGTTTCTGCCCTGAACACCCCAAAAACCAACAACGAAAATGCTTTTGGCCGTGAAAATCTAAAAAACGTATCTTATTTAAACATGTCCTGCTAATGCAAAAGCTCCCACAAAGCAGTTGGTGGGCAGACACATCTGCCACCAAGACCAGGACAAACTTCATCCCATAAACCCGTGAAGCCTTTCTAAGTCACCAAAAATAGCGAACCACTTGGGGAGACCTATGGCAGAGGTGTTATCTTGATAAATTATTTTTCAAACTTTCTTCAGGCAGGTAGATACCATAATATTGATTATTCTAATTTGGCAGCTTGTAGCAGGAACCACAATCATGCGAACTCTGGCGGGATAAAAAGGTAGTATCCAACAAGGCCACCATCTTGAACCAGAACCCGAATGTAACAAACAAATTTACAGACAGATGCAATGTCAAATGGTCTAGATAAAACAACAATTCTGTCATAGAATTGTATAAAAGAAGCGCCTTATATCAAATTTATTAAGAATATTTCATAAATAAAATTCACCCCTCAGAAAGCCCAAGCAATAGATCAAAACAGATGACTAAATAGCCATCCCAATGCTAGCGACCACGGCCCAGCACCACTTCTTGTATGTAGGTGTGAGATTGAGTCCGGAGTGCATTAACTTCGGGAAGTGTTTCTACATGATAGCATAAGTAAAAAAGATAGATAAACTTTTTTCGAAATTCCAACTTCTTTTTCGTAAAAAGGTAAATTAGCCCGGCTTGTGCAGCCAGCACTATTGTTTTCTACTGTTACGTTACGGGCCAATCACAACCATCCAAAGTCGCTACAATTGCGTCCAGCAGGCTCAAGACAAATTCATTGGGTAAGTTTGTACCTTACACTAAGGATTTTTTGTAGGTACGTCTTTTGTATGGGAAAAAAAATTTGGAATTTCAGAAAAAGTTAACAATCTTTTTTACTCCTTCCAACATGTAGCATCACTTCACGAAGTTAATTTAATAGGTACGTCTTTTTGTATGGGAAAAGAAGTTGGAATTTCTGAAAAAGTTAACAATCTCTTTTACTCCTTCCAACATGTAGCATCACTTCACGAAGTTAATGCACTTACTCCCGTACACCCTGTACATTATTGTCCAAAAACAAAATTAATGTAACCGAAACTTTAAAATATGAACAATTCAAAAAGCAAATTAACTCCCTGAAATTGGATAATGATATCGCTTCCTGAGGGTTGGTTTGTACTATGTCCACAAAAAATCATTGAGAAAACGAGGTTTGAAGTTTAAAAAAATTCTATTTGTGTTTCCTTTACTTCAAACTAGTTTTTATAAATAATAATATAAAATACAAGGGTTAATCTATCTCTAGGTAAAAGAACAACAAATTGGTTGAATTTTTATCTAAAAAAAAAAAGTATAATCAATAATGCAAAAGGACACTTTATTAAACAAAATAGCAAAAAATGAATGTTGGTTTGTACCATGCCCATATTTTAATGTTGGTTTTTACTATATCCATACTCTGGGCGGAGATAGACAAAACCAAACGTAATTTCAACCTATGGCACATCAAACAATAATTATTTAACAGTCTCATACATAAGGTTTTAATAAACAATAATTAAATTTAGAATATTAAAAATTCTTCATTAGAAATTAGAAAATTTTGTATTGTCATATGAATAAATAAAATGTATTGGGTAATCAAACATTAGTAATTTTTACATATGCAAACATAAGGTTTGAATAAATAATAGTAAAAAATTAGTATTGGCGAAAGGGCATAGTACACTCCAACCCTCATTTTTTTGTAATTACTATGGAGATAGAACTAAAAGTGATGTTCAAAATGTAAGTTCCCGTTGAAAATTAGTTTTTTTTTGTGTGAGGATATACCTAGTAGATAAAAATATGATTAATATTACTACATTCACAGTTTAAAAAAACCATAAGTGGACATAGTAAAAACCAACCCTGAGCAAGCGATATATTTGTACCCTTAATCTACATTTACTTAATCTGTACCATCTAGCATTAAAAAAACCTTTTATTATTTTATTCTTTTTATAAAACTATTTTTGTAAAATTGTCTACGTTTGTAGTTATTTTGCATGTTAAATTACGTTTCTAGTTATAAAGTATTTGATTATTGTTTGCATATCCGCCTTATAAGCATTATTTTGCATATGTATGTAAATACTCCTTCCATTTTTGTAATAAATAAATAATATAAAAACTGAATAAACAGTTTTACAACTCCAGCAAAGAAAATAATAATAAAGAATGTACTCACCTAGCATCACTAGTCTGGCATTCCTCTTTTTCTCGTCAGTCCTTAGCTTATAGAATATAACCGCGCACGTGATGAGGACAACCAAAGAAATGGCGATGCAAATTATTTTCACAATTTCCATGTCGTCATTCTCAACGATCTCAGTCTGGATTCTTTGGAACTTCTCACCGCCTCCTTTCACAATCATTTCCACGGCTCCAATGTTCAGATTTCCCTTTTCAATGTTTTTAGATACACATCTATAGTATCCTGTTTCACTAGGAGTCACTCCCTAGAAGAAATAATTGTTATTTTATAGGCACACAAATGCTAAAACCTCTAATAGAAAACTAAACACATAATATATGATATATTTATATTGATTAATATTTAGGCATTGACTTAGTAATTATTTAAAAAACGGAGATTGATTATTTTATTTTGTTTATTACATTACATTTTATTTAACATTTTATAATACAAGTTGTTTGTATCACTGTTTTTGTAAATAAAAAATTAAAACAATAAAGAAAATATAATATAATGAGAAATGAAACAACAAAAATAAAATACATAAGTAAAAATATGAACAGAGCCCAAGAATCCTCATTTTAAAACACACATAAATAAATATTTAATATAAAAAAATAGTAGAAAGTATATACGTTTATTTGTGTCTAGATAAATAAAAGTAATGTAATAAACAAGTTTATATTGATTATTTTAAGACAGAATATATCTCCCAGATCAGAATATTTATTTCCGAGACTCTGAAGTCTCGGAATCAGGAATTTTGATAAGCCAGTGTCCTGGTGTTGTTAAAGTAAAACGGTAATAAATATCGGCAAGATCTTTCTTTTGGATGTTGATTAATTATTGAAGCAATTCAGGATCATTTCAGATAATTCATTATATTATGATATCATCAGAGTTACTCTTAAACATGAATGTGGTTCTGTAAAAGAAAACTACGGAAAAAACAATAATTTTATCATGTGGATGTATAAAAATTGGAGAACACGATTTAACGGCTTGTGTTTAGTGCTAAAATTCAAAAGACTACAGATAAATTGAGATTGAATCAAATGCTTTTTAGTAACAAAATATAATTAAATCATTATGCGGTAAAACAGCGATATCGAAATAACGTTAATTGTGCAAATCCATTAAAATTACGCTCATATAACTATCTTCGTTCACACAAAAAATCTTTTGAATTCTCAACCACAGATGGCAGTTCAAAACAATATCTCAGAGGACACTTTATCACTTGTTTTTCCGCAAAGATTTCAATTCTTTACAAACAAATTCTCTTTTAAAGATCACTCACTTTGATCAGAAGTCTTCCGGATAGAACTTCATATTTAAATTTTGCATGATCGTAGTCATTTCCTGGTCCTATTATTTGGTTCTGTCCCAACTGCCAGAACAAGAAGTTGTGTTGATCATCATTACTGGTGCATCGGAGAGATGCAGTACCCCCGAGGGGAACCTCAGTCACTTGGGTTCCCAGCTCAGGAGCTTGTAGAAACATTCGAGCCATCACAGTTTGTTAATCGAAAGAATAGGAATAAACAATCACAAACACACGATCAATATTTTTGCACAAAATCAAAGTGCTGTTATGTCACCTTTTAGTCAAATGAATGACTCCCACACCCCCCACTTTTAAATAATGGTAATACGCATGGAATGACATACTTGAAACATCTGCCAAGTTTTATATTTAGAAGATGTCATATGACTGTTGTAACAAAAAAGTCTATACCTTCATGAAGGTTACATATATAGTCAGTACACTCATGAAGACGGTAGAGGAATGTCTTTTGAAGTATTCATGAGTCCAGATACGACCGACTTTCAGTTCTCCACAATTTCAAAAACACGTGGCTAACTAATATGACTAAAAGTATCCAAATTGGACACATTACGACGTAGATTGGTAGATTTACTTTTGCGTATTCAAGCTTGATGCAGATGATTATTTGCGAGGACATTTTTAATCCTATAGCAGTGATGTACCAGACATTTTTATTGATGGTCCCTCGAAATCTTTCACCGTCACCGGTTCTGCAGTGGGAAATCATGTGGAATACAACGTACATCAGCAGGATCCAATCAAATATCCACATTGGGATGAAAACTAGAAACCATGTCCAATGAGTCTTGGATTCAAGCCGAAGACAAACAAGAATTAAAAAATTTAGAAAGATGAACCAGGTAAATATTGCCCTGTGCAGGATAGCCATTTCGCCACTGAGTTACTGCACATCAGTTATAAAAATTGAACTTGGAGAAAATTGAGCCTTTATTCACAGCGACGCAAAAAAGGCTCAATTGAAGATATATTTAAAAACTTTTCTCCAAATCTGTAATGATTCCTAATAATACTTCGTTTTGGTTGGATTGAATAAATATTTATTCAGTGATATTTTGTTCAATAGTATTTTGTTTATGACCAGTTACAAGTATTTCAATTAATTTGAGAAATTCAAAAGCTGAGGTTATGATTTTTTGACAGAAGCCACACAACCATAGACAGATATTTGCACGCAGCTCGACAGCTGTCAGTCAGATTTGCCCTTGCCATAAACAACGAAAGTTCAGCCTGCCATAGAGATTTTACTAAACTGAAGCTTTTAAAAAAACTACAAAATGAAAATTTTGTGAAAAAATACCCCTATTCCCTATTCTATCCTTTTTGCTTCCGAAGGAATTTTAACATTTCTTTCCCCTCCCGAAAATAATGGTCGGTTTACCTAATTTTATGCAAGGAAAATTCTATTAAATCTAAATTCTGAAAAATCTAAATTCCTTTTACTATTCTCTGCTCACGCCCCAGAGAAGATCAATGTCTACGTCTTTGATGAGATTGATAATTGATCATTTACTGAGGCAAGTGAAGGGATTGACAATTATTGGGACTTCCCATTAACGGGAGTGATGATGTGCATTTTGATTGGGCAATTGACAATCATTCGATCAATAATTGCTTTATCGATAGAGCCTTTTGGAATTCAGTTTCATCGTGGACAAGATTTGCTTTACTAATAATTATATTGCGATTGTCTCAAGTAACGGAAAGAAAATCCAAAGATTATCACTGTATTCGTGCACTTTGTTTCTGCAGACATCAACAAAGCACCCGATGCGAAAGTATTGACGGGTCAATTGAAGTTCCTTCAATCGCACTTCAATGCACATTGCCAATAACGTTAGCACATTGAAAATTGAAAGTCTCCAGTCTACTTTATACACTCCTTGGCTAATTTTTGAACCGATACCTCAGAGGTGGATTATGGGTATCCATTATTTTCAGTCCTGGTTGATATGATAATGTGGGTCCGTTTATAAAAATATTTCTCAAAAACGGTTTTAAATTTCTGCAATATTCCGGCGCACAATGCACAATGACCGTGCGGGTTCATATAATTAGGCATTATCGTTGTGCGCCGGAATACCACAGAAATTTAAAACAATTTAGAGAAATATTTTTATAAACAGACCCGATCGTATCAGCTAGGAAGGAAAGGGATATGGATTCATATGACTTATTTGGTCAATAGTGTATAGCAGCGATCGGCAATTGGCGGCCCGCGGGCCGGATGTGGCGGTGCTTTCTTTTGTCTTGCAGGGTTCAGAGTTCCTGAACCGTCGAAGAAAAATATACTTGGAAAATGGATATTGAGCATGATAAGATAATTTAATAGATAGCCCATACCTCCTGGAATGCTATAAGTTATTTGTACCGAAGTACTACAACCAGGGACGGCATCATGATCTGCTGTATATCCCACGTGACAGAATGGACGTACTGGCTCGGCATAGCATGACATGAGGTATGGCGCTGTTAAACAACGCCTCCAAGACTATCGACACTTTTAACAGTAGCCTTGAAGGATTTAAGAGGCATATAAATGCCAATAATTACCAGATATAACTTGTTATGTATATGTAGTTAATGTTACATGTGTATTGTAAATGGACACACAGTCTGTAATACACAAAAAAAAGGTTAGGAAACTCTGCGCCATACAATGCTGCTATGCACGACATGAAGCATAACGAGGAGCGCACAGATAGGCAGCTACAAGCGACTGACTGGTTGACTTAGCAGTCAAAGTGCAAGAATCACGTTGAAGGTCGCATGGCCCCCCCCAATTTTTTTTACATATTTGTAAGACCTATTATTATGTAACTCTCTGAGGGAACTGGTAGGACTATTAACGGGACAATGCCATCTCAGGAGACACATGCAGATATTGGGAGTGGAAAACACTAATATATGCAGAAAATGTGAAGAGGATGAAGAGACTCCAATTCACCTACGGTGCCAATGTCCTGCCCTGGTGGGAACTAGGCTCAGAAACCTGGGGAGACATACAGTAGAACCAGAAGACATAGCCACATATCCAATGACAACCCTGGTGAACTTTATTAAAGGGACTGGTTTGTTATTAAAGGATTGTGGTAAAATGGGAGATAGCACAATGGGCCTATGGCCTAAGTGCTCACGGGAACTGCTTGTAAACCGTCTCCGCCTTAAAAAAAAAAAAAAAGACCTATTAATTCCAATGATTAAGACTACTTGAAATGTATTGGGAAACTTTCAAACAAGATCGAGGTTTGTTGAGATTACAAGCTTTATTTGCCTTATTTACGTTTATCGTAAAGTTTACAATGAATATTTAATTGGACCAGACGTCTTTACTCTAGGAAGGTCTAAATTATTCTGTTGCTATGGGCTGTGACACTGATGGCGTCTGACCATCTACCAGATGCCTTAGGTTATTATTGTAACCGTTCATACATTAGATACGAACAAAGATAGATGACACTTAACTGATATCTGTTGAAGGATGATGAAACTAATATTTCTATTTTTGATACTGACAATTCGTGCTGGAATTCCATTATAATAATATATTAAAACTATTTCAAACTTTTTTCATTTAACTTGTTGAAAGCCAGCATAGGAAAAATATATTTTTTTAATATGACGTAAAATATTTGACAGTTCTCACCTATCTTACGAACTCAATTTTTATAACATTTCTTTTGAAAACGAACTTCCTAATAATTACTCAACTTACTGCTTTCCACAATGAATTTATATCAAAAACAATGAAAAAATATAGACTTCGAATACGACTCCGTTCATATTATCAAGTGGCAGCCATTTTGTCCACCATATTTGATGCTCGGCGCGTCATTGGGAATTAATTTGAATTATTCGGAGTGGCTAGACGCTATCCAGTATTTCGTTACGTCAAGAACGAGAATGGCCTAAGTGATTGTGACCTTGTTCTTCATACAATTTATTTAAACATAAGGGACAAAATCGCTTCAAAAATCCGGACCCGGGGGGACTGCGGCCTGCGACGGGTTAATTTATTTCTGACCGAAACCGGTTTCAGCCTTTTAAGGTTATCTCCAGTCTGAAGATGGCCTTAATAGACTGAAACTGGTTATGGTCAGAAATAAATCTAAAAAAAAAGTTTTAAATTGTTTTAATATGTTATGATATTGAAACTACATGACTAATCTATAGACCACAATATTCATACTGCTCGCCACAAAAACTAATTGCCGACCACTGGCATTTAGTATAATATATACTAATAAAATTAATAATAGAACATAGTAAGTATCTATAGGCGTTATTTATTAGTTATTAGGTACACAATTTAGAGTTTTACAAATAATTAATTTTATGTACATAGCCAATTGGTTTTATATACAACATCAATAGGTATAAATATTATTATATTATAACAATAAAATTTATTAATTCCTCTTACATACAACATTCAATATAAGATCCATAAAACGCCATAACAGGACAAAGTAAAAAAAATTAGAGGCAGGCAAACTTAATTATTTAAAAAACTATGCCACTTCTATCAGATAATTTCACTTCAATGTGGGAGAAAAATAAAAGCCTGCGTAGTAAAAAAATAATATAACTTTATAAAGCTAGTAAGGCACAGGCCATTTGAATAAAGTTCATAATATTATGACAACGTTGTACTTACTGATTTAGCATATTTTATGCAGATTAATTAAGATAAATGGATAAAATGTAATTAATATCACTAATAATGTTCAATGACATTGACTATTTTCAATAAATTAAATCTTATTTGTGCTTTTGGTTATGGAAGAACTTTAAATTTGTCAACGAGTGCATTAATATATGCTTAAAATGTACAAAATTAATGCAAAAATTTGTCTTAATATAAATAGTAATCAGTCTTACGCTTAACATTAATATTTAACCCCTACAACAAATCAGCTCAGACATCCACCATGCTCTACATGGGCACGGTTTTAACATTTTTATTTTTTATTTAAAACATTTTATCTTGTTCTGAAACCTTGAAGTTTTTTATTATAATAACATAAACCTTTAAGCTAAGGAACCATCCATAGTAAAATTATGATCATAATTTATGATACAGGCAAAATATAAAATCATAAACAAAACCAAAGTGAAAGAGATACTTATCAATTATGGCGGGAAAATGCCTCCCGGATGCCGAGAATCGGAGAGTTAGTTTTTTCATGTATCGCCACATACTTGTTTAGAAGATTCTTTAAATTAGTTCAATTTATATTACACACAATTTCAATCCCTTACTAAAGAAGTGCAATAAAAGAAACAATGCAATTTCATATTTATAATAACTGGCGAAGTTTTGATTCTCTCTGTGGTGTTTTGCGTAGAAAAAGATGCAGCCAGGAGATTCACTGTTTTCTGGAAAACAATTTTAATAGATTATTACGGATTGGAATTATGCAGACATGAATGCAATGACACTTAAATTATTTACAAATTTATCAAAACAATTGTTCATATTTCATGGCAGGTATGCCAAAATTTGAACAAATAGGACATCTAATATAACAAATTAATTATCTACAATCTTAATTAAAATTAAAGTGGTCTAAAACAGATTTATATATTTTTATTGTAAATTATGGCGAGCCGCAAGGTTAATGCTTGTTACGAATATGTTATTAATTATCTGGCTTTCGATATATAAATTCAATATTTTCCAAGTCGCCATGATGGAGTTGAGAGAAGGATATAGAACTGTGATGAGAAGAGAATGTTCTACATGATGCTATGACTTTGATTCAAATGGCAGGAGTACTGGTATTTTTGAAAAGATTTAAAAGAATCATAATAACACCTTTTCTATTTTGAAAATAGACCCATAAGTATGGCTATCACCAGGGATGACATTTTGCAAACCATGTAAAATATTCTTTATTCAAAACAGAAAGTATTTTTTTATCTTTACAAAAATACCGTACCCTTTGAGCAATAGATATAAACGAGGCAGTGAGGAGCTCACCAATGTCGCCACCTGTTCAGGTATGGCTTCCTCAGTAGAGGTCTACCCATTTGACGGGGAATCGGAAGGTTTCAGATTCAATATTCGCCCAGTGCAAGCACTATATCGACACAGGCCTGCTCCAATAATTGCGCATAAGGTTGCCCTGTGTGCTTTTACAAGAATCCATTATGTTAGCGGCATTCTATCTCCCTTTGTAGTGATCACTTCCTAAAGGGAGAGGCTTGGGAGATTTTCTGGCATTATTTCATCCTGGAATTCTTGATTCGGTTTGACTTGATTAGGAGAACAGCTTCTTGATATGTGGATCTAAATAATTTCTTTATTGAATTATTGAAGTTGCTGGGATATGTACTTTAACCATAATTTATTTTGAACTACTCAATTGTAAACCGATTAAATTCTATGTCCATTGTCGCACAAGACCATATTACACAGATAAGTTTTTATTTACGCTGGATATAATTGTGCCGCTGTTTAACACTATGAAGATGCCCGATTGTTAACTGAAGAATAACCTCATATAGGTTATGTTTAGTCATTTCACTTATGGACTATAAATGTTCTTTTAATGTACATGGGCATTAACATACGATATTCATAACCGCTAGTAACGTGTGTCATTTTTCATCAACTTTACAAACACGTGAACCACTAAAATCACTAAAAGAATCCAGATGGGACTCATCACAACATAAATTGGCAAATTAACTTTGGAGTATTCTAGTTTGATGCAGATGATTATTTGGCCGGACATTTTCAAACCAATAGCGGTGATGTACCAGACGTTCTTACTGATCGTTCCCCTGAACCTTTCAATGCCATTTCTGCAATGGGATATCATGTGGAATACAACGTACATCAAGAGAATCCAATCAAATACCCACATGGGTATGAAAACAATGAACCATGTCCAATGCGCCTTGGATTCGAGACGAAGGCACAGCAGAATCAAAAACATCAACAATATGAACCATGTAAACAATGCTCTATGCAGTATGGCCATTTTACACTATTGTTTAACTTCCCGCTTTAAAAAAAAGATAACTGTATTTAATAATATTTCCAATTATAACAAGGATATAACTAATTAGTTATCAATTTCTTGTAGGTACAGCAGAACGCAGAACGGATTATTTATGTAGGTATAATTATTATGAGATGTCGTCTTCAGGTACATTTAAGAAAACGAAGCACACACTAATTTAACTTCGAGAAATGGGAAAGCAAATGATTACTTTTAATTACTATCGTTTCAGAAGAATAATATTATTATTTGAACTCTCAACTTTGAGCAAACAAAACTGACAGTTGTCCTTTTTGTAGGTTAGTGGTATTTTGACAGGACGGAAACTGTAATGGTAATTGTTAACATAAACAGCTGAGATCTGTCATGCCACAGAAGGGGATAGTGATGTGGCCGGTAGGCCTATAAAATCAGTGCAATCATGTATTTAGCTATTATATTTATCATAACTTGCATTAAGCTTCTTCTCATTCCATGCTAGTAAGTGCCATTTCATTAAAAATATATTTTCTAATACTATTTTATGACGTTTCTCAGATTCATTACCAATCAATATTTTTTTGTTTTCCAGTCATTCCACAGATTTCGAAGTGCACAGGAACTGGCTTGCGATAACACATTCCCTGCCTATAAGCTCGTGGTACTATGAAAACACATCGGAATGGACGCTAGACTATCCCCCGCTGTTTGCCTGGTTCGAGTATGGTCTGTCCCACATCGCCAAGTTCCTGGATCCCGCAATGCTGAAGATAACAAACCTGAATTACAAGTCGCAGGAGACTGTTTTGTTTCAGAGGCTTTCTGTCATATTCACTGACTTGATTTTCGCCATCGGAGTAAAAGGGTAAGTTCCTAAAAGCGAGTTTTTTAAATTTATTTTTACATTAATTCCATTCAGAAGGCCCCGAGGAAAATAATTTCCTTCAGAGCATATGTCATCTTTGGCGATGCTGCGTGTAGGGTCTTTTTGTAAAACATAGGTTTTGAAGATACACATGTTGTAGAAGGGAGGAAACACAGAATCTGGCAAATAGTTTCACAGCCGAGCTATTGAACTCAAGAATAAGTTGTAGAAACGACCCATTCTCATGTGACAAATGTCAACCGTGTACAAATTGTTAGGCTCATATTTGGCATGTTTCCCAACTATGCACCGGTGCCGAAGAGATCTTCGGAACATCTTCCATTGAAATACCGGTAGAACAAGGACAGCATTCCCACCTGAAGCCTAAACTCTAAAGATTGCAATCTGTTTGTATAGGCGAATCTATTAAACAGACCGCCCGTTTCTGCATAAAAGTCCAGGGTTTTTGAGTGATATTTTCTCAAATAATGGAATGGTTAAAAACGAATTGGACATTGCAAGGCTCTCCGAAACATTAGCTCAAGGAGGATTTATGATATTTAAATGAAGGAAATGGTAAAACTAATTCAAATAACAATTTAATTTTTTTTTTTTTTTAAACATTACATATTACGTATTACAATGATCTTTGGCTGTCCAACTAGGAAATTTACCCGTTTTAGGACCATGGATTCATGGATTGTATTTAAATGTTTATTGATATATTTTCATGGTATATTTTTAGATGCTGTGATTCTTTAGGTGACACCAAATCCAAGATCTTATCATTTGTATTGATATTTGGGAATGCGGGTTTGCTCATGGTGGACCACATTCATTTCCAGTACAATGGCATTCTCTTTGGAATCCTCCTTCTCTCTATCGGCGAAGCGATGAAGGTAAAATAATAATTTTAAATTTATTCTAATAATTACTAAACAGCTGTCGCATGAAAAGGCCAGCTTTGTAGATATGAAAGATTTAAAGAATGAACTCAAATGTTTACAAGGATAATAATTTTATCAAGTAAATTGAAATATGTGATAATGTTTATATTTTTATAAGAAAAACTCTCTTTTTAACTTTTGAAGGTTATTCCCATCAATGTAATATATCATTGAAGAAGAAGATAACAATAATAATCAATTTTTTTTAAAATATGAAAATGAACAAGACACAGAAAAATAATAAAAGATAACGGTCGCAACTGGGACTCGAACCCAGAACCTTAATTGGACTGCGATCTTATATGAGACTGTCGTAATTGTCAACTACATATTTCAAATTTCAAATTTCAGAATTAACAATATTATCTTCGACGAATGTTTTTTTTTCCATATTATTGGCAGCTACCTTTATTATTGGAAACAAGTATTCAAAGAATGCATTAGTTACCTAGATAGTGTCTCTGATAAATATATCCGATTTTATTTTTGTCTTGTTCATTTTCATATTTAAAAAAAATTAGATTATTATTGTTATCTTCTTCTTCAATGATAATGTTTGTTAATTTTTCCAGAATAACTACATCCGATCCGCGTTTTGGTTTGCCGTGCTTCTGAATATGAAGCACATCTATCTGTACATAGCTCCGGCATATATTGTGTACTTGCTCAGGTCTTACTGCTTTACGGTGTCATCCAAAGACTCTGTCAATGTAGCCTGGTACTCATTTTCTATCAAGAATTTGATCAAACTTGGGGGCGTAGTGTTATCAGTGGGACTTCTTTCATTTGGACCTTTCTTTAAGCACATTCCTCAGGTGATTCTCAGGAATTTTATATATTATTAATTTTTTTAACTTAACTGTGATACTGACTTTAACTTTGTATGTATTTGTGGTGATGCAATCATTTATTTCATATATGTGTTAAGTCATATCACTCGTTCAAGTTTGTTGTACAAAAAAGGGCAGAAAATAATAATAACATGCTATTGGATGAGTGATATCTGTGGGTATAAACTGAAACATTGTATTTAATTTATATGTAACTGCCATCTGTTGGTTTTTCGTTAAAACTTTGTATCAAATTTATGCAATATTCTTTTACATTGAAGAATAAAGCACGGTACAGACTCGAAGCTCACATACAAAGATACTGTGTTATTAAGTATCTTTTCTACTGACACACTACATTATAAAATATTTCTTCCTATGGCAGGAGAAGGGGTCAGTTGAAATCGGAAGCGGTCGAGAGAATATCATTTCTTTGTACTGGATATGTCAACTTGACGGCTCCGTGCATGCTCCGTGTATTCAAAATGACCCCCTCTCCTGTTTACGGCGAAGGGGGGGTCGCATAACTTTTCTGATATCGCGATCGTAGAGGTCACGAAAAATAACGCCGATTAGCGAAGATTCAAACCACACTTATAACACATGATCTTTTTACGTCTGGCGGGGCTCATGGGATTGTATGGCGAGCGCTATTGTGTTATAAATATATTACCTTAACACAAGAAGTGCCCTGCAATCAAATTATTTGCTCAATCGAGGATTAAATTTCCAGTACAATACTGTATTTACGAAAGTTAAATGGGAGGAAGATCTACAATGTCAGGCGAGTGTAAGTGAGACAGAGCGCTAAGCTATTTGGGCTAAATGTAATCCTTTCAAATCTGTTGGAAGGCACTTTTGGTTTTCTTCATTGTTCTATGTTATTTTACTCCTTTCTTTATAAAAGAGCACTGCAATATTTATTAGATAATGGAGGTAAAAGGTCATAAAATGTAAATACATAAAATAAAAACATTTTTATTTGTAGATTGTTTCCCGACTTTTTCCTTTCAAAAGAGGATTGAGCCACGCCTACTGGGCTCCAAATTTTTGGGCTCTTTACAACATTGCTGACAAAGGAGCTGCCATTGTTTGTAAGTACATTTTGGAAGCATGGTACCCCCCTTAACCATGTTATTTTAAGTACATATTTTCTGAAAGATATTTCAACAAATGAGTTAAAACTGTAACAAACAACAAAAAACGCTGAAAAACACAGATTTCAGTATTAGAATCTTTGAAACGGAAAACAATCCTAACAAATAACAGAGCCTAAATAGAATGTTTGTTTTATTTCAGTGTCAAAATTGAGCCACAATATTAAAACCGTGTCTGGTTCTATGACCGGAGGTTTGGTTCAGGAATATAACCACGTAGTATTGCCATCAATATCTCCAGCTGTCACATTTTACATCAGCCTACTGGCAATGGTTCCTGCCCTGGTGAAACTTTGGAGGCTGGGCGCGGATAAAAAAAGAAGGCCAATCCATTTTATCAGGTACATCTTATGTCATCGTAGAATATTAATGATTCCTTTTTTTAATTGTGTATACACAATGTTCAACTGGCTCTAAGCAGGCTGGCTTTTGTATACTTATAAACAGAGGCGGCTCTAGAGGTCCAGAAGTGGAATGTCAATTAAAAAAAAATTGTACAACTAAAATTTCCTTGATAGTGTGATATAAGTTGATATTATCAATATTATTTGAGAGTCAAACTACTTAAAGAAATTGTAAACTCCTCTGGCCACGGCAGTATTTTTTCAGAGGGTCGAAATATTTCCGTTTTGCGATAAAATTAAAATAAATTAAATATGTCTGAATGTATCCGAAAACTAAAAACGGTTTTAGAAAGATGATGAAATTAATGCGCTTTCAAATGTTATAATTCTAAATAAACATATAGTTTTTGAAATATAAAATTTTTCATGCATACAAAAAAGTTTTAAAAATGGCTCACCTTACGTTTTTTCTAATTAAAATTACTGATTATGAAAAAATATATAAAAACATACATATTTTATTAGACAAATGTATTATAAACATTATCTATACATCACTTTTATATCGTTTCATGTAAAAATAATTAATTAAAGATTCTCAAGGATTCAATTTTTTTTTATCAGAAACTCAGAAACTTTGCATTTATAAAAGTGTACATTTTATTTATTTTGCGGTAAACTTTTAGATTTGAATGTAAAGAATGATATTTTATCTTTCTAACGCTGTTTAGATCATATTTCTAAACATGATAGTAAGGGAGACACCGATTTCTGTGAGACCAATTTCAGTTGTCCCAAAGAAACAAATAGACCTGACGGGTAGTAAATTATTTCATGCGACAGGCGTGCAATATGTAAATTCAACCTACGTTTATCAAACCATCTCTTTCAAACGCATAATATTTATTCATAATGCTGACTCCCTCACGGCGTTGACCGAAGCTGTCTTCAGAATACGAAAGCATTTTTTAGTAGGCGAAATAGCGCCATTTCGTTTATTGTATGGTGCGTAAAGAGACGGAAGATATGACATCGGGACATTTCATAAATTGACCTAGCCAACCAGAGTGTTTGGGAAAGGAAGCTTCTATTTCAAACTTTAGTTGTCACACCTCACAGCGGCTCGCTATCTCGCGGTGATTTTTCAAATAAATTAGAATAATATCAGTTGTTTAGATTTGTATTAATATTTTTAATATTGTTTTATTATCATCTTATAATTTTGGGAGGTCATTGACCTATTGCCCGAAGGGAAAGGCTGCCACTGATTATAAATATATAAATCTAACCACTTCATTTTGTTTTCAGGTGTATTGCAATTTGTGCTGCAACTTCCTTTATGTTTGGTTGGCACGTTCACGAAAAGGCAATCTTGATCATATTGATTCCTCTAAGGTTTGTACAAGTATTTATTTCTCAAAATACATTCCGGCCTAACATTATAAAGGAATCTAAAATTGGGTTGTCTGAATATTTGACATTTGAATAGTACCCTTTAAACGCTGATTGTTGGTCGATTTCAACCTTTGATCAAGTAGTGATCAGCCGTCGAGCACAAAAGCATGATGGTTATGCTTGTAACAACCAAACCTAACACTTTACATATAAAAATAATATGTTATGCAGTAGTAAAAAGAAAAGTAAATTTAATTTCATTTTAGAATCAAATAGATAATAAATTTACATACTATGTAACTTTTTGGTAGATAATTTAAAAGGAAACCACATATCATGTTGGAGTGTCCGTATCAAGTGTCCTTTGAAATATGGATTACATTGAATTGTTACATTTGGTTCTGACAATATCTTGGGATGGAAACTGGTGGTACTGGTAGTAAATCAATATCATATTTGGAATCGATTTTGATGTGAAACTTTTTTGATTAGAGCATTCGTTTTCAAATAAAATATGTCCAAAGTTGGAATTTTTTAGGCCAAATACAAAAAAAATCAGTCGCTACAGGGTTAATGTCAGCTGTTTTTTGTTTTTAAAATATGCCAAAGAATAGCCAAAAAATGAAAATAATTTTTTTTTGAAACATCATATAAAATATCTTCCGTCTCTACATGATGAAGATTCTCCAATTTTCCACTTGTACCACACACCATGTATAATATTTGAAATAATTTCTTATGCTAAGTTGATGATTCATAATGTATTTATGTGTTTAAAAACTAGCATTCTTGCTGCTTTGGATCCGTACGATTGCCGAGTGTTTCTCATTCTCTCTACCCTCGGGCACTATTCTCTCTTCCCGCTGCTCTACGAGACCAATCTTCTTCCCATCAAGATCTGTCTTCTCCTCATTCACTCGGGCATATCTTTCTGCCAACTGCCCAGCCTCTACGCTTGCAAGAAACCCGCTGCCGGTGGATTGAAACGACTTCCTATGCTGAATGTTTTGGAAACGTTCTACCTGTTAGGTCTCGTACCGTTATGTCTCTACGATAACCTGATCCATTACCTCTTCAAACTGCACAAGACATATCAGTTCCTACCTCTGATGTTGACATCGGTGTATTGTGCTGTCGGCGTCTTGTATTCCTGGATAAGGTTGTACGGCAACTTCCTGTCTATGAATGTGCACGATGCTGACATGCGCAATAAGAAAGTCAAGTGAAGTACAAACTAGTCGTTCAAATTTGTTTTAAATTTTAAAAGATTTTAAATACAAGTATAGTGTTGCTGCTGCTGAGAACTCCAATGTAACCATTTTTTCTGATGCTTTTAAGTTTATTTATTTTTGTGTTAATTTATTGTTGAAAGAAAATTAACACAATGATGGCATTTTTACTTTATTTTTATGTTGCTGAATAAATTTTTAATATGCTATTTTCGGATTGCCACCAAAACGGCATATCAGTTTTTGTTTGTGAATATGACATTGTTGCCAACATATTATTCTTTATTCTATGATGCCATCCAACTATGGTGGCAGCCGTCTTACCAGCCTGTAGTATATCTGCGTCATAATGACGTTGTAGCCTTTTCGAGCCATTTAGAAATGTTCGGTTGTAGATTGTTTTTAAAATCAATATTTAAATTAATGAAAATATTAAAATCACACATTTTTAGTTCCTAAATGCCAAATGTTAAATACCGAATTAAGGGTATGTTGTGAGGCTGAATGGAGCGGGATGGGAAGGTGATGGGAAGATAAAGGTTCGGATATTCAAATATGGTCACTAAACATGGGTTAATCAATTTCAAGCAACATTTCAATTCTAAGTTGTGGTCTTTCACATGGATGACACTAATAGTTTAATAAACTCTGAGACCACATAGTCCTTTATGTAGAAGATGGAGTGGTTACAATGGAGCTATCAACGGTGTGCCATTAGTCGAATCAGGATCCAAGTTGGCTTATCTTCACAAAGCAACAATGACAAAAGATAAAAAGTGTCTATTTTAACTTAGACTCTCTTGCTTTGGATAAACTGATTTGATTATAGTTTAAATAATGGTTGTTGTGTTTTTATTTTTATTTTAGAGAAAATTATTTTAGGAAAATGCTTTACTAAGAAACACAAATTATTTTTTACTTAATGTTTTATTTTAATTATTATAGAAAATAATTGTAATAATTCTTATTGATTAAAACAAAATTTTACCCACCCAAATTTTTTTTATTTTTGATGTAAGTAACAGTCCCAATTGCTCCCATCTGTCTTTAGCCAATGAGACTGGATTAGACTGGCATTCCCAATTGGGTTATGTTGTGAGGCTGGTTGTAGTGGGGAGGGGAACGAGATGTAGAAGAGGAAGGTGACCTTTCTATTCAGACCTGGTCATCAAACACTGTTAAAACCATTTCAATTTCATTCGGAATGGTGGTATTACACCAGGGGATACTGAAAGTATCTACCACTCTGGAACATGTCACAAAATATCTTTTACCTATATGTATAATGTATGAAGAAGAGTATTTGGGGCAAGATTGATGAAATTTTGCACACTTGACCTTCTACGTGAGATTTCTAAAAACCACCCCACCCCCCTTTTCCACACCTGTAAGTACTAAGACTACAACAACATACAAATCTACAGTTTTATTACGGAATTGATGAAATTTGGCACACTTGACCTTCTAGATAAGATTTCGAAAAACCATTCTATCAATTTTTCCCATGTTCACTGCTTTCTCACCTCAAAAAGATCATCCTCGCAGCATCCCCAACGATGACATAGGACACTTTCGAAATTATTTTGCTTGGGGCCTCCTGTTTTTTTTTATATTAGCGGCCCTGTATCATCTTTGGGGATGCCGCGTGGAGGTTTTTTTTGGGAAAGGAAGGAGAAGAAGTTCTGAGAAGAAAAGGAATGAGGGGTGGGTATGAATCTGGGGGTCAATGTGACCACGCAGTAGGTGGGCAAACGTATTGGCCGCAAAGACCTAGACAAATCTCACCCCATGAACCCGGGCACCCCTGCTACACCACCAAATGTAGTGAACCACTTAGGGTGAACCTGTGACAGAAGTATTTATAATCCAATAAATGGTTCCCAGGGTGGTGGTACTTATACCCGCCTCCAAAATTGTGGAGCTTATGCAAAAATTTAGGTAAGTAGGTACCTACGTGATTTTATAAATAAAATGGTTACAACTAAAGTTCCAACGGATTTTCTAAATCGGTACCGAACAAACAAAATTATTTATAGGTAGGTACTGAATTTTGCCTTAGTCTTAATTTTTCCGAAAGTACTTACCTAAAAACGAAACAGAAAAATAGTGAAAATAATATATTTTTTTTAATTCCAGTACCTACCTAACTACCTACAGCAGTATTCACTGTCACCCCAACAAAACCAATGCATTTTCTTTAACTCCCTCTCAACAAAGTTAACCCTTTCAGATGCAAGAAAGCCACCGAGCGCAAAGAGAGAGAAAGTGCCTAAATAATAATTTATTTGGCTGCATTCTTAGTTGTTGCGGGCAGCGGAGCTTGGCCTGATATGTCACCTACCCTCCCACCGCCCCTTCTAGCCTTCCCACCCCCCACAGAGTGTTCTCGACCCCCCCCTCTCCCGCCCTGGGATGCAGTTAAGTTGTCTCGCAAGTTCAGTAATTGCACGGCCGGGTAACTCTGGTTCTGCAATGCACTGCATAGGAGAAAACTGCATGTTTAGACTTTAATAGCTTCTATTATTTATACCATTGCTTAACCCTTTAAAACGTTGGCCTTTTCTATCCAGACACACGGCACGTTTTGACTTTTTTTTAATCATAATCATCAATGCATAAACTTCATAGATCACATGGTATTACGGAGATATCCTCCGATGGATCATATGTGCGACGGCCACGTAAATCAGGAAAATACTTCTACCAAGTATATCGAAAAAACATTGTCATTTCTTCAACATTCCCATTAAATTTTTGTTAATCTTTGAATGATTATAGATATTTGTAATGATGGTACACGGTGATTTATAAAAGTTAGTTTATTGTAACTACGAGTATGTACAGTATAAAAATACTATCTACACACCATGCTGCGAACAGCAGCTTTTGGCAGCTGGCTAAAAATCGAAGGTTGGAGAATGTCTCCCGTCTCTTTTTTTCCCATGCGAACCCGTAACACTCTGTTTCACGTTGACTGCAAATTGGAAGAAACCGTCTGCCGTTAGTACCAACAGAGGAAATGAGATGGTGATATTGAATTTGTTGTGTTAATAAAAGAGACAGAAGACAACGTGAAACAGAATGTTACGGGTTCGCACGAGGAAAAGGGAGACAGGAGACAATAACCAGCTGCTAACAGCTGGCTGTTCGCAGCACCATGTGTAGAGCCCAGTCTAAACTGCTAGCTGGGAACAGAGGGCGCTACTGATCACTTCAAGGCTTATATAGACACTCTGTCTCTCTTCATCTTCCGTCTCTGTCAACTACTACGGAAGTCAAGGTGAAACCTATCTCACAATTTTCATTGTTTGTTTTTGGGGAGTTATGCCGTGTTGCGCTACCTCCTTCTTTGGCCGACGTTTCGGAAAGAGTTGCAATTTCCATCATCAGGGCAGATCCGGCAGTCACATATCGTCGGATCTGCCGGATCTGCCCTGATGATGGACACTGCAACGCTGTCCAAACGACGGCTAAAGAAGGAGGTAGCGCAACACGGCATAACACCCCAAAAACCAACAACGAAAATGCTTTTGGCCGTGAAAATCTAAAAATGTATCAGTCCCATTAAAAATCACGTGATGGCTTAAATTATTGACAAAGTACTTTTCTGTTAAAATATTATATTACATATTAGGTATAAGTATAAAAAAACCCTTGACTCTATGCAGAAACGGGCGGTCTGTTTGATGGATTCACATGTCTTGATTGTATTGCAATAGTTAGAGCACAGTGTAGGTACGCTGTCCTTGTTCTTTATTATCGGTATTACAATGGAATATGCTCCGAGGAACTAGCGTCATTGATCCCTTCGGCACCGGTGCGTAGTCGGGAAACATATGTGCTCGATTATTTTTAATTGGTAAACTAATGTTTAAGACAAGATTTTATGCATAGCACAAAGGGTAACAATTATTATAAGCAATAAATATTATCAGCCTGAATATAAAAATAAAGTTGGTTGTTTGCAGGTGAAAAAATGTAATAAGCGGTAGTTGTTGAATGAAACACTAGTACATATTGAATCATTTGGCGGGTAAGAGGTAACCCGCCGTAGCTCAGTGGATTAAGAGCACCTGACCGGACATCAGAAGGGCGCGGGTTCGTGTCCCGTCGGCGGCATGCACCTTTTCTCGGAAGATTCTTTCAATGTGGATGAGTGTTTCAGGCTGATAATTGTAGCTTATAATAATTGTTAGATATATGTGCTCGGTTGACATTAAATTTGTCATATCAGAATGGGTCGCTCCTACGACTCGTTCGCGAATTCAACAGCCCGGCCATGGAACGATTTGCCATTCTTCTTCCTATTTACTCCAAGACCCACGTTCACCCCTTCCTCTCCCCAAAAATACCCTCCCCCACATCCAAAGATGACATAGGCCCTGAGGGAAATTATTTTCGTCAGGGCCTCCTGTGTTGAGTTAATGTAAAAAGGGTAGATAGGTATGTATGTACGTACCTTTTTTTTTTTTACATTAACTCCACACAGGAGGCCCTGAGGAAAATAATTTCCCTCAGGGCCTATGTCATCTTTGAAGATGCTGTGAGGAGGGTCTTTTTGAGGAGAGGAAGGAGTGAACGTGGGTCTTGAAGAGACCCATGTTATAGGAAGGAGGAAACACAGAGGCCGGCAAATCGTTCCACAGCCGAGCTGTTGAACACAAAAACGAGTCGTAGAAGCGTCCCGTTCTCATGTGACAAATGTCAACTGTGTACATATGTTGGGCGCGCGTTTGGCGTGTTTCCCGACTATGCACCGGTGCCGAGGGGATCAATGACGCTAGCTCCTCGGAGCATCTTCCATTGAAATACCGGTAGAACAAGGATAGCATTCCCACCCGACGCCTGTGCTCTAAAGATTGCAATACGTTTGTTAAGACAGGAGAATCTATCAAGCGTACCTACTTTAATGCTTGTTTTAATTCTTCAAACAATCAGTTTTAATTTTGAAAGCGACGCTAAAATTTAAAACAAATTTTAGTTTATTGAACAAGATTCCACGCAGAATGAAGGACAGATAAACAAAATTAATATGTTTGATGCACATTTATTTTTTTATTTGCGCGATAAAAGTTAGAATCTGGTTTTTATAGAATTTCAATAGCTATGAAAATAACAATTCACCTACCGCGTATAAATCAACACTCACTAAAAATTTCAATAAACAAATCCATGCGTGGTGTTATCATAAAACTGCATTATTATTAGCACATTAAAATGATATTTCCACAGTTAACTTTATTGTCCAGAGCTCAACCAAACGGTTTTATTCGTACCTTTTCGAGTAGTAGATGGCTTCGGAATCGTTAAATTCGTTGCATAAACTAAATTCAATAGAGCAAAGTGCAAAATTCCACTGGAAATGCTCTCGTGTATCGTGCATAACCATCAAATCTGTCAATAAAATTTGGTTACCATCTCCTCTGCCTCTGCATGTACAATTTTTACCATCGGAAAACTCGTAAACTCTCCTTACGGGACGTGGCTCTATGGTTCACTCTGTTCATGCGTTGGACCTTTTGTGATGGTTTTGCAGACAAATAAAAAGCAATTTCATATTCCCATGTGCAATTTAATTATTAATTTATTATTAATGAATTACAGGTAATTCAAAATAAGCCAATCAAAATACTATTTCACTACGAATCCAAAACATCCACAAAAAAACTATATTTGGAAACAAAACTGTTAACATTAAGAAAACTATACGAATACAATATCTATATGTCTTCTTATATACAAAATAAATACAAACACAGAATTCATTAAAACGTCCCAAGTACACAAACATTTTACACGACAACACGATAACATACTTTTAAACACCATTCATACTAACTACGGTAAGCAATCCATTGGTTATGTGGGGGGCAATTTATATTAAAAACAGATGATATTAAAAATGAAAAAGGTGTGTGTAAATTAAATTTTTTTTTTTATTTTTTATTCATAAACAACAAAATAGTGAAAGTGAATAATTATGTATATTATTTGATTATGTAATGTAATTTAATCTACTGTAATGTAATGTAATTTAATTCATATTCTAGCTAAGTAAGTGAAAATGTTATTTTCTTTTTTTTCTGGAATAAAAAACTTATAAAATATAAAAAATTTCCAAAATTTTGGACCATGTCAATAATTTTTTTTAGTAGGTAAAATGAATGGGGTCTAAAGCTACGATGCTCTATGTTGACTTCCGCGGACCGTAGTTTGTTTGAAAGATCATTATGTACCTACCTGACAATGGTGTCATTTAACGATAGGTTTGCGGATATCTTATTTTGATCAATGAAATTCAGGAAACCCTTTTAAACTCCCCCCTTACTTATAATAGTAGTATAACTAATTCGCGTCGTATTACGTCGTAACAGTGAAAAACTTGACTTGTTATCACTGCATGTGTATGGTTAAAACGGCTTTTACGAAACCAAGGATGAGTCGGCGGATATAGCAATTATAAGTAAGGGGGGAAGTACCTACAAAATTTTAGGTATCTAATAATAACATTAAAATCGACTTGGTGTGTTTATTTTTGAGCTTATGTGTGTTTAAAATTAGATTCGTACCTGTGAAGTACTTAGGTATATAATTTTCATTTCAAATGCAAATCGATGTAAATGAAATATTTTCGCTTTCAAATGAAACAATTTTCGTTGTAAGTATACACAACAACGTGTAGGTAGATATATTATTTAAGTCCAAACTTTTGTCCAACTTTCTCAGATCAATTTAAATTTAAACAAAAATACGATTAGGTATTTCAGATCAGCTCTAGATTTAATGACAATAACTCGTTGTGATTTGAAATACTCGTATATTATCAACTTCAATTAAATAATGTTCTCCCATAATGATAAGTGAGCAGGTATCATTTTCATGTGTAACACAGCGAACTACCGGTCAAATTATAATTTTTTTTTCACCTCATTGAATAGATATATTATAATACACATTACACACTAGAACTGCGCTCCCAGGTGTGCTAGCACGGTCGATCGATATGAAATTACCGACCGACTGTCGATAACTTCTCATCGTTCCCTAGGAGAACTGCAGATCGCAAACGAATAGGCGACAGTTCACAATGACTAAGTGTCCTTAATATATTCGATATCAACTGTTGTTTGTACTTTAACAACCTGCAGTTGTCCTAGGGAACGATGAGAAGTTACCGACCGATTGTCGCTAACTTCTCATCGTTCCCTAGGACAACTGCAGATTGCAAACGAATAGGTGACAGTTCACAATGACTAAGTGTCCTTAATATATTCGATATCAACTGTTGTTTGTACTTTAACGACCTGCAGTTATCCTAGGGAACTATAAGAAGTTACCGACCGATCGTCGGTAAGTTCTCATCGTTCCCTAAAACAACTGCAGATCGCAAACGAATAGGTAACAGTTCACAATGACTAAATGTCCTTAATATATTCGATATCAACTGTCGTTTGTACGTTAGCGATCTGCAGTTGTCTTAGGGAACGATATGTATCGACCGATAGTCCGACCGATACCGACCGATACCTAGTCGGTAACTACATGTCGATCGACCATGCTAGCACCCCAGGGCTTACTGCGTTAGATGCAGAATTAATGAAAATATATATATTTTTAAAGATATTTATAAAATACGAAAAATTAGCAGTTTTAAGAGAGATTAGAAGCTGTTTTATTTTTTTAATTGTTTAAAGTCAAAGTTTTTTTTTTGTTTCTTGGTGTTAATTATAATAAAGTATTATAATATTTTTGATAATACATAGTTCGTTTTATTTATTTCTTCTACTCCATTTTCATTTATTTCTTTGGGGTCAGACCCCATGCGACTATTCGTGTGATTTTCTTAATTAAGGGTTAATTATATTGTTCAGCTATTTAAATTTACCATCTTCTTTTTTTTTTGTATAATTGCGCGCGGACAGCTCTCATGATTCTTGCCTGCCATACACAACCAAATAAACCATCATATTGTTTTGGCAGCGATGTTTATCATTATACGCATTTTATTTATTTACACCTACTGAAAAAGGGTTAGGTAACAGAGCTGTCCTAGCTACTAGAATGATTTTCAATTATTCAGTTTTGATCAGCAGGTTCGTCTGGTATTTTTTCCCATTCACATTTTTATTATTACTGAATAAACTCTCGCCAACAGCAACACTAAAGCGAGCCATTGTAAAAATATAAATAACTAACTAACTAACTAAGTAACTAACTAACAGAGTAGGCAGAGAGGACGAACCGCCAAACACCTCGGTCTTGGCACACACTCTTTGCCTCATTCACATTCATACATCGTATCATACATACTCTTCTATTTTTTGACTCTTGACATGGCCCGACTCAAGTATCTGATTCACTTGATCGTGCCATGTCTTCCTCGGACGTCCCCTACTTCTTATACCATTCACACTTGCATCATAAATTATCCTTACGCTCCTTTCTTCGTTCATTCGCTCTACATGCCCAAACCATCTGAGGGTTCCTTTCTTAATTTTACTCATTACGCTTACATCAGCCTTGCATTCTTTTCGAATCTCCACATTTCTCACACGATCATACATGGTTTTACCACACATACGCCTCAGGGATCTCATTTCAACAGCATTCAATCTACTTTCATCCTTCCTCTACCAGTTCCATGCCTCACTGCCATACATTAGGGTAGGTACAAGCACTCCATTGTGGACTGCTAGCTTCGCTTCTTTGGACAGCTTTTTGTTAGCGCCAACGGCATTCAGTCCTCCATAAATGGAGTTACCTGCATTTACCCTTCTTTCAATATCTTTATCAGCCTTCCCATTTCTCGTAAACATACTACCCAAATACACAAACTCATCCACCTGCTCCAAGTATTCACCGTTCACAATTATATTGCACACTGTTTTCGTACTCTCTCTTTCAAACACCATGACTTTAGGCTTACTTACATTCATCATATTCTTCATACATACTTCGTTCATTCTGGACACGAGCAACTGTAGATCTTCCATGCTGTTAGAAATCAGCACCGCATCATCAGCATACAACAGGCAACATACTTTCAGATTACTCAATTTCGCGCCTAATCCTACCTCTTTTAATTCTTGCATACAATTATCCATATATAGATTGAATAACCACGGTGACATTACGCAGCCTTGCTTAACACCTTGTTTTCAAAATATAAATATTTAATATAAAAAGAGTATTTATTACCTTGTGCCTGTTTATATTATCTGTTTTATATTATCTGTTTGAAGGAAAAAGGGGGATGAGTTGAAATAAGCTCTTAGAAATTAGTACACTCAACCTTTCGCCCTAAAAGTGTTTTCTATTATTTTCTAATTCAATATCATTTGACCTTCGAAAAATAATAAATATCCAAAAAAATAAACTTTTTTACTCATATTTTTTTCGTTGCGACAATGTTATAAAGATGACCGCGTACTTGAGGCCATTGGCCAAGTTTCATACAAAACGTAGTTTTGGATTTTAGGCCAAAATACCCAACCAAACTGAAAATTATTTTTGTAATCAAAATGTATGTCAAATGTCGATCTCGCATAGGAGCTACTTTATTTATTTTTGATTTAATTTTTAAAATATAGGCTATTAAAGATTTTAATATTTTATGATTTTAGAGGCAACATTGACAATTATTTGAGAGTAAATGTAAACATTTAAAAAAATTTTTTTTGCTATATTTTTTTTAAATATAATTAAATATAAAATTTCAATTTTTTTTTTAGAAACAATTTTGATGGGTGTAAATTTAAATTACAAATTACATATTTACATCGGAACAAAAACTTGTCGTTTATATTTTTAAATTACTACTCAAAGAAACGCATTTTTAACATTTATTATTTTTTTAATATTATTTTTCATTATTTTAAAACCAAGGATTAGGCAGATTTTTTTTATTTTTACAATTATAAATAACTGACAAAAAAATTCCAAAGTTGCTTCTAAAATGAACCAAAACTGATTTCTTTAATTACCTTTACGTCATCAATTAAACGCAAAAAAGTAGCTCCTATCCGAGATTGGCATTTGACCTACCTTTTTATTGCAAAAATAATGTTTCAATTTGGTTGGGTATTGTGGCCTCAAATCCAAAACTACGTTTTGTATGAAAGCGGCCGCGCAGCCGTTCCTCTTAATTTGGGTCGGTAAAATTATCGGTACATATTTAGTCGGTATCAATACAGGCGCTCTAGCACAGTCGATAAGGACTGATGGGATGACTTTCGGTAACTTCTCATCGTACCCTAGCGTGACTGCAGATCGCCAACGAGTAACGGTTCACAATGACTAAGTGTTCTTTATATATTCGGCATCAACTGTTGATTGTAAGTTAGCGATCTGCAGTTCGTCGCCCGAGTGCTTAATTGTCCAAATGACCATTAACAAATTTTGCAAGAGGAGGTTTTCTTTCATTATTTCAAATAAACATTATGATAGGTGTTTAAGTTGAAGCTATTTCTTTAAAGGTAAAGGTCTGATTAGTTTAATAATTCTTAGTAAAGTGATTAATTATTATCGTTTTTGATAGGTACTTTATTTTAAATTTAAATTTTTTTTTTTTTTTTTTAAAAGAAAGACAAACATTCCCGGATTACGAATAACCCAACAACATTTGAAAATCTCCTACTACCACCACACTAAGCGGAAGATGTTGCTTGTGTTGTGATGGAGGACTTACCCAGCCGAGGAATCGAACACTGAACGCCTGGGTGGGACCCAAACGCGATGCCCACTCAACCACTGACCGGTCAAATTTTAAAATAGACTTTGAACAAAAACTCTCGGGTGATGAGTTATTCTAGGGAACGATGAGAAGTTACTGAAAGTAATCCTATCAATCCATATCGATCGACCGTGCTAGAGGGCCGGTGACAAACTCTTTTGTTTATTATGATATAAACGTTAGTTGTTACCGGTTACCGCTAATTAGAAAAAATATATAAAAAAATATTTCAATAAATCGGTAAAAAAACATTCAGTAGAGTGCTTCTGTGAACTTGCGTTCATACGGAATTTTAGGATTCGTGTAGGAGGCAAAAGCGAAGAAGAACGTTGCAAAAGTTTTCCCTCATAAAAACTTGTAACTCGCGGAATGAGTTAGCCAAAGAAATTCACCGTTATAAATTTTATATCCCGTTGTGGGAAGGGGTCACATCGGCCCCCTCGATCTCGGAGGTTTTAGGGGTCTCGAGTAATCCGAGGAGCCTCTCCTGGGGCCAAGGGGGCCCTAAATGCTTCAACGTTCTTAGGGTATTTCCACCACTTTAAGATTTGGAATATCCCCTCTGGTTTCTGACACCGCATGCGGCTGTACAGTCTGACATTTTTAAGTGGACAGACATTGATGCCTCTGCGACTATTTAAAAGGTTTTTAATGGCAACACCAAGATGGCTCACAGGAAAATGTAAGTAAGTTTTAAAAGCCAAACGATGAGTTCATAAATTTAATGGTACTTTCCGAAAGGAGATGATAGTAATTTATTAGATGTTAAATCAAAAGAAACTATATCTAATTCACAGATCAAAATTTATTGTAAATCAAAAAAGCAACTTTAAAAATCGAGTTAATACCATAATATATTGTGTTGGTGCCTAGCATTCCTCTTTGTACTTTCCAAAATTATAATTCCTACCCACAAATTACTTTTGGTTCCTTCCCACCCTCTGCCGATAGATACATACAAATGGCACAGTAATTAGATGAAATTTACACCTCATTCTGTCAACGCATACTGTTGGTCTTGAATACGTCCATAAGGCTGGAATCTGACGGTTCACTCGAGTGAAGGTTTACTCTATGGTTACTCGAGCAAATGTTCCCAACTTCGATTCACTTTTGTTTCATTTTATGTTCAGACGTGTCATTCCGAGTAAAATAGGCCGAATGAAATACAGAAATCAACGATTAGTAAACCGTCTGATTACAGCCTAATTAAACCATTCATTAGATTGGTATCTTCGGGATTTTTGTATGGGGTAACTTTCGACACTATTTTACCATAGATATGGCAACAAAAGCTGTGTTTTTGACGTCACACACCATAGATGAGGATAGAGATTTGACGTCATAATAACGTCACGCGTCTTTTTCATTCGGTTGGCGATTTTGTTCGGAGTTATACCCCCCTGAATACGCGATAAAAAAATTATATGAAGAACCAGAACAAATGATTTCAAATACAATCGTAACTTGGTGTGATTCATTAATGAAACTTTTTAGATGTTTAACACTGGAACAAATTTCTACATTTTATTGCCAAACTGTTCCTACATAGTTCCTACCCTTCTATCTAGTCCCTACCTGCCCGGCTTCCTCACTCCTTAAACATTAAAAAACATTATGGTTATATTTTCTGGATAACGTAGATGTGTGAATTTGGGAAAGTTATATTAGTAATTTATTTAAATAAATGAGAAAATACTTTGTTTTAATTCATTTTATTTTTATTTAACGTCTACCGCTTTCGGTACCTCCGTGCCATCATCAGGACTGTTACAAAAATAATGTCTAAAACTACATAAGTACACATATATATATACAAAATTACATAATTTGTTTTATTTTATTTTATTTTTTGGGATAATGTGATATTTTGTTTTTTTGAGGATTATATTTTGGTTTCTGATTTACCCTTTACTCTTAATGACTCTATCTTAGTCTTGAAGTTGCCAAATTTTTATTTATTTAAAAAAAAAACTATTTTTCAATTCATTACAATTTTTTCCTATTTGTCTTTTTTTTTTACAAAAATCAAACAAACTTTCCCAAATTGTATTATTATACACACTGTTGCTACAGTAAAAAACCTAATGAAGGAACTCACTAATTTGTAAAAAAAAAAAATTATAATATATTTATATAAACTGCTTAAAAAAAATAGTATACCCACGAACTGGCTTTTGCCCATGTGGGATTTTTTTGTTATTATTCATTATACTTTATACACAATATATTATATTTTTAGTTTAATTATACTTATTTTGTATGTAACAAAAAAATTATTAATAAAGAAAAAAAAAATAATGTTAGGAATTTATTTGTTGCTTTGAAAGTTTTGAAGGTTTGTTATTATTCATTAGTTTGTGTTTATTTGTTTACTAGTTTTACTAACCAGTATTAGACAACGAATGAAAAAAAACAGTTAATTAATTGATTAATCAAACCTGGACCAGAAAACAAAAGATTTTCGGATTTTTGTTAACGATAAAGTGAAAATGGAAAATAGGCTTTTATCCAAAAAATGCAACACATCAATATTGTTCTTAGAATTGTGACTAAACCTCATTGAACGTATCTGATATAGTAATCAGCTCTAAATAGCCTGGCACTTTGCCCCTTTTCTCTTCCTCGTCTCTTTCCTATTTCCCATTACGAAATTCTCCAAGGATGCCATAGCCATGCAGCGTCAAAAAAAAATAACCCATTACTTACATTTTAATGAAGTTAACACAGCAGTTAAAATTTCATTTTTGACATGATTGCGATACATTGCGTTTTATCTTGATTATTTCTAATACGTAGCAACCTTTTTACTGGAGAATATATTTCCATGTCCCAGTAATGAACAGATTCATTGAGCCCAACATCGCTAGATGTCGCCAGTCGTTATCATCGGTAATTGCCGCCATAACTCAAGCGACGCGTCGCGTCGGCTACAGCTACAGAAAGCTACAAGAGGTGGCCAGGTGAGCTGTATGGCCGGTACCTGCTCAACGGGGCAGGTTGTTTCGAGATTAATTAAAATGCTCAGGTAAAGTATTGTTGCCAATTACACGCCGCCGTGAACACGGTTCGGCACTTTCGGGCCCTCGGTCCCCCTTTCGCGGAGAAGTTTTTTTTTATTTATCTTGTTTTGTTTATCGCGTTAAAGAGGATTATATATCACGGCGCTCTTGCCGAGTTACCCACGGGAACCCGCGGAAAATGGGAAAATGACATTAAAGTGTGTTTGTAAAAATAGAAAATGTCCTATGACATAATTATTTTTATCGACAGCTAACAAATATTAAACATAATATATTATATCATTTTTGCGTCATTAAACTCAAGCTTCACGATGATTATAACGATCAAAGGAAACTAACAAAAAGCTAAACACATTACACTTATTGTTTTCTTTTCAGGCCATCAATTTTAGGATAAATCATTTTAGTCAAATCGGAGCATTAGGCTCAGAAAAACTACATTAATTTTTCGACCGTACGGCTGGCATTTTTTTACACGAATTTTTCTGCGCAAACCGTCTTCAGACCATCAATCTTAACCAAAATCCAAAATTTCATTCCAATTGTGGCACTGAGTCAGATAAAACTGCTTTTCGCATTTAGCGCGTTTAATTGACGGTTAATCAAAAATAATATTTCTGGATTTTTTCATTGATTTATCTATTATTATTTTGTTATCCTATTCAGACGATAAAGCTTAGCTTAAATCCAAAATGCCAATGCAATCGACGGCTTGGGCAAGAGAAAATGGCTTGCAATTCTCAACTACCTACAAGGCTCGCACTTTGACAAAAGTTTTGACGATATTTGAAAACAAAACAAAGGATTTTTTGTCGAATCCTCTTCAGACCATCGCCTTTAGGCGATCCGCCCATTGAAGAAACTGAAACCAAACTAAAACTGGCTTTTTGCTATGGTTTCCAACCAAATTTTCTACTCAATTTTACGATTTCAATATTTATCTCAACTTGATTGCCGTGACCGGCCGTTGCTAGTTGCCAGCTGTCAGCTGATTGTTCTTCGTCTATGGTTAAACAAGCTTTTTGACCAATCAAGACAGAGAAAACAGCCGGTTTTAGTTGGTTTTCAGTTGCCTCGTCAGCGGAGCGCCTTAAAATCACTGGAAGTCGTATTCGACTTGAATAAGTTTGAAAACTTCTATATAAATGTAATGCATTTGTGTGAGTAGGTACTTACCTGCTGTACGTTCGGCTCAACTTTGGTTGCGTTTCACATATGACCGCCGCATAATGTGATCAGTGCTCTCGCTAAGTAAATTTCACCGTATAAAATAGTCTAATCGCTCTGTTTATTCAATGACGGCGTAGTCGGGCAAGGCTTTGGACTCCCATTCCTAAGGTCGCTGGTTCGAACCCGGCGTGCACAAATGTTATTGTGTTATATCAGAATTAATTAATTAAAATAATATATACTATATTTGCGGCACGTTCCATAGTGGAAGATACTCTCAGTATCGCTCTGGTGTAAGACCACCATTCAGAATTCAAAACTTGAAATGGCTTTAGCCGTGTTTAGTGACTAGATCTGAATCGCCAGGTACTTCCCCACCTTCCTCTTCCCCATTTCCTTCCCTTCCCCACTTACCTTTAGCCCCGCAACATACCCCAATTCAGCCTCCAGATGGGAGAGTGGGGACACTTGTGAGGTATTCTCTATAAAAAAATATATATGTCGTAACACATAAATCAGCAGTAACAACGAGTATCAACAACAATCGCAACCATTTGCAAACTGTCGTTGCTCGACGGCACTAACATGAATCACGTATCACTTCAAAATCCTGGATGATGAAAGTAGAATGTCGTAGATGGAATTTAAATTTTAAAGTCAAATGCATTATCTAATCGAATAAGATTCAGTAGATTAAAGGTAGATTCAGACTGGGACTACGCATCGCTACGCCAAACAATGCTTAGCAACCATAAATTTTCGATGAAAATGGCCACAGACATCGAACGTCGCGATGCGTGTGGCCAATGTGATTCTAAGGCGCTCCGCCCACTGAGGCAACTGAAAACCAACTAAAACCGGCTGTTTTCTCTGTCGTGATTGGTCAAAAAGCTTGTTTAACCATAGATGAAGAACAATCAGCTGACAGCTCGCAACCTAGCAACGGCCGCCCAGGGTAATCAGCCGTGACAGTCGCAAGATGGTCGCAAGTCACCGCTTGCGTTACCATTGACAACGGGGTTTTGTGTGATTGTGTAGTGTGCGGGCCATCACATTGTCATACAAAGACAGTTGGCAGTTGAGAGTTTTCAGTTGCCTGAGTGGTCGAGTGGTAACAACACTTGACTCCCAATCGGAAGGTTGCGGGTTCGAACCCGGCGTGCGCAAATAAATTTTATTTGATTAATTTGTGTTATTTCACAATTAATTAATAAAAATAATATATACTACATTTGCGGCACGTTCCAGAGTGGAAGATACTGTCAGTATCGCCCTGGTGTAAGACCACCATTCAGAATTGAGACGTTGCTTAATAATGGCTTTAGCCGTGTTTAGTGACTAGATCTGAATAGCCAGGTACTTTCCTGCCTTCCTCTTCCCCATCTCCTTCCCTTCCCCACTTTCCTTAAGCCTCACAACATACCCCAATTGGGGATGCCATAGTCTCACTGGCTCCAGCCGGGAGCAGTTGGGACTCTTGTGAGGTATTCTCTATAAAAAAAAAAAAAAATAAAAAAAGTAGCCCAGATGTTGTTAGGCGTAGCGATGCATACGTACGTCGACCCAGTCTGAATCTACCTTAAGTTTTGCAAGGTATTACCTACGTCTACAGCGCTTTTCTTTTTAATGTCATTATATATAACAATACCTGAGGGATTAATATACGCATAGTATCGGAGGTAAGAAGGAATGACGGAAAGGAGGGGAAAAATAATATTCAATAAATAATTCAATCCAATTTTGCGGACCATTAAGCGGGCTCCTTTGATTACGGGTGAAGCTCGTTCATGTAGATGCAGAACATTAAGCATTTCCTTGGGAAAGGGAATTTGGGGTGGGGGAGGGGCTGGAGGATTGGGTTAGGGATAGGGGGAAGGGAGGTGTCACTGAGGTTATTTGACATCATAATATCTAGATGGGGAATCTCGATTTAGACGATACCGTCCTATTTTCACGGGAAAACCAATCCCCAATAATGTTATAAAGGATGACTTGTATACCTACTTAATGCGAAATTTTAAAGGATATTATTATTTGGGTACTTAACTGTTTCAAGACTAAGCGCCTTCGCCCACTCAGGCAACTGAAAACTCTCAACTGCCAACTGTCTTTGTATGACAATGTGATGGCGCGCACACTACATAATCACACAAAACCCCGTTGTCAATGGTAACGCAAGCGGTGACTTGCGACCATCTTGCGACTGTCACGGCTGATTACCCTGGGCGGCCGTTGCTAGGTTGCGAGCTGTCAGCTGATTTTCGTTGTTTGTTTTTGGGGTGTTATGCCGTGTTGTGCTACCTCCTTCTTTAGCCGACGTTTCGGACAGCGTTGCAGTGTCCATCATCAGGGCAGATCCGGCAGATCTGCCCTGATGATGGACACTGCAACGCTGTCCGAAACGTCGGCTAAAGAAGGAGGTAGCACAACACGGCATAACACCCCAAAAACAAACAACGAAAATGCTTTTGGCCGTGAAAATCTAAAAACGTATCTGTCAGCTGATTGTTCTTCATCTATGGTTAAACAAGCTTTTTGACCAATCAAGACAGAGAAAACAGCCGGTTTTAGTTGGTTTTCAGTTGCCTAAGTGGGCGGAGGCGCTTAAGGTATATAATCTTACTATCTTCTTACTAATATTATAAACGCGGAAATTTGTATGGATGTATGTATGATTGTTACTCTTCCACGCAAAAACTACTGAATGGATTTTAATGAAACTTTACAATAATATTGTTCATACATCAGAATAACAGAAAGGCTATAATTTATAGAGATAGCTATATTCCATATATTAAAAATAATAATTATCTACTGTTTAATATTTTGCAAAATAATGATTGTTAAATCAAAATTCTATTTTAGAAAATATTTAAATTAGTGATTTCCTTTTAAGTACTCGCCTAATACTTTGAATCGAATCAAGAATTATAGATATTTTAAATAAATAGGTTAAGAATTTTGTTATGTTCATAGGCTTTATGTTAGGGACCTAGGAAAAGAAAATAGGCTACTCGAAGTGCGCAGACGCAGACGAAGTCGCGGGCAGAAGCTAGTATAATATATAATGTCCTGTTTAAATTTCGTCGTGTCTGAATGGAACAGTGTGCTCGGATTTTGTATGAAAACTTATGTAACCAGTAGTTTTTTAATAGTTACTAGCTGATACCTGACATGCGTTGCTATGCCGCTTAAGACCTATTGACCAGCTCCTGAGAATTAAAGTTCCAAAATGCTTGCAACTGTACAGGGAGGTTCCGATGAGAAAGATCGATCATTCCCCGTATCAAATTTTTTAAACAAAAAAATTAATATCGATTTATTTCATACAAAACTTGCTTTAATATATAGCTACATTCAAGTAAGCAATAAAAATGCTCAAAACTCATGGTGATAAATTATTAAATATCTTTTTTTTCTTCTTGTAAGTATTTTTTGATCATAAATGTGATGACCGTGGCCGGTTTCACATTGAGTTCTGGACTCCAGTATATGGATCCAGATTCCTTTGGGGTGGTACTCCAATAATAGATCGTAGGTAGACGATAACGTTTATTAAGAGATTATGTACAGGGTTCCTTCTTAGGAAGTCTGAAGGCAAAGAGGACGAATGGACAACAAACAAACCTTTTATGCCTTACTCATGCTGTCTCATTCATGCACGCATGTCTCTTTCATACCGCAAGACATACGTTCATCACATCCCTCCACACTTAAATCCGTAGACAGGTACACAACATGATGATGATAATATTATTTACAATACATACAATATTCCAATATTTACAGTGTAATTCATTATCATGTTGAGTCGAGAGCTGAATCCTGTCTTCATTGACTCATCTGTGTGTCCGTGGTCGTAATCTATCCTTCCAGTTTCCCGACGTGGAAGCCACCGGTTCACTGGAGCTGGAAGTAAGAGGAGAATCACCCATTAGATTGTCATCCGACATAAAGCCGGAGATATCGTACTCATCTGACGATAATCTCCTAGTCTCAGACGCGATTAAAGGATTGCTGGGGTTCTTTTCCCATGATACACACAATTTAGACAACTGATCAAAATGCCTTTTCCAATACATAAGTTTACCTTTTAAATTTACCTCAATTATATATTTTTAAATTTACCTCAATTATTAAGTTTTTTTCCTATTTTTTTATGTATCTTCCCTGAAACCCATTTATCATTGTTTTGGTCTCTAAAATCTCTTACCATTACTTTTTGATTTATCGAAAAACCCAACGATTCTTTATTATTTCTTTTATAATAATATTTCTGATTTTCCTGACATTTAGACATTTTAATTTTAGTTTCTTTATTAATTCTATTATCCTTATCTCTCCCCCCTCTCGGTACAAAACTGTTTAAGTTAGACCTTAGTTTTCTTCCGAACATTACAACTGCAGGTTCTAAACCAGTTGTACAGTGTGGTGAATTTCTGTAATCCACTAGAAAATTTCCTAATTTTTCATCGTAACCTGACTGAAACTTATTTCCTATCATAATTTTTTTCAAAAAATTTGTACAATTTTTCACGGCGTTTTCAGCTAACCCGTTCGATTGTGGATGATTTACCGGAGTAGTTAAATGTTTGATGCTATTCATCTCACAAAACTCTTTGAAGTCCGCTGACATGAAGGCGGCTCCATTATCTGACACTATTGTCTGTACACTCCCGAAATAACTAAATAAATTTCTTAATATTTTAATAGTATTATACGAATTTGGAGAATTTACCTCCACACAGTCTAACCATTTTGAGGTTGAGTCAATAATCACAAAAAAATATTTATTTGCAATGGGACCTGCATAATCAATATGCACCCTACTCCATATCTCTTCAGTTATGGACCACGGAGTCAATTCGCTTTTTGGTTGAGATGGTTGAACCTCTGAACAAATTTCGCATCCTCTCGCTAAAAGTTCAATTTCTCCATCTATCCCTGACCACCAAAAATACCCCCTGGCTAACCCTTTCATCTTAGCTATGCCCAGATGAGATCTATGCAATAAGTTTGAAATTTTTTCTCTTAAACTTACTGGGATTATTAGCCTATTATTCCAAAAAAAACAATCATCAATTATAGATAATTCATTCCGTTTACTCCAGTAAATCCATTTTGAATCATCCTTGTTAATTTTATTTGGCCACCCTGTTGTGAGATAATGTTTAATTTCCAATAAAATTTTATCCGTATTTGATTCCGATTTAATCTCCTCGACATCTATTGGTATATCTCTGTTATTTTTGAATAAACTTAGAATTTGAGTATCAAAGTCATTCTCTACGTGAACCGGTTCCTCGACAGGAACGCGTGACAAATAATCCGAACAATTCAATGCCGACTTCACGTACTGTACCTTATAATTGAATGACGAAAGAATCACCCCATAGCGTTGAAGTCTGTTACACGCTAATACTGGGATACCTTTCTTATCACCAAAAATTCTACATAACGGTTCATTATCTATTTCTAAAATAAACTCCCTTCCATAAATATACTCAAAAAAATTTTTTTTAACGCAAACACAATAGCTGTTGCTTCGAGGTCCAATATAGAATATTTCTTTTCCGCTTCAGTTAATTTTCGAGAAACAAAAGAAATCGGTCTCTGTAAATTATTATCGTAACAATGCAAAAGTGTCGCTCCCAACCCTTTTGTTGATGCATCCGTAACAACCTTCAATTTTACTTCCGGGTCAAAATGAGCTAGCACTCTATCATCACATAAAATTTCCTTTATTTTATTAAAAGCTTCCAAGCAATCCTGATTAAACTCAAAATGTATGTTTTTCCTCAATAATCTATGTAACGGATCTAATAGCACTGACATATTAGGCACAAATGATCTGTAAAAGTTCACTAACCCCAAGAAACTTCGTAATTCAGTTATATCTTTAGGTTGCGATACCTTGCTAATAGCGATAGTTTTATCTTTCAATGGTTTGATTCCTTCTTTTGAAACTTCAAACCCTAGAAAAGTTACTGATGATGCATTGAAAATACACTTGTGAATATTTACGCTAAATCCACAGTCTTTTAACCTGTTTAGCACTGCACTTAAATTCTTATTATGTTCGTCTACTGTTTCTCCCGTTACTATTATATCATCTAAAAATACAGCTGTTTTTTTCAAACCCTGTAAACACGAAGCTATCGTTTTACAAAAAATAGCAGGAGCGCTATTAATTCCAAACATTAATCTCGTGAATTTAAACAATCCTAAATGAGTGGATATAGTTGTGAATTCTTGACTTTCCTCATCTAGTTCTAATTGTAGGTAGGCTTGCCGCAAGTCAATCTTGGAAAAAATTATTCCACCAGCCATTTGTGAAAACAACCATTCTATCCGTGGCATGGGATATATATCTACCACTAGCTGCGGATTAATTGTTGCCTTATAATCACCACAAATCCTAATTTCCCCATTACCTTTTACTATGGGAACAATTGGTGATGCAAACTTACTATAATTTACCGGAACTAAAATACCTTCCGATTGTAAACGGCCTAATTCCGTTTCAACCTTTGCTTTTAAAGCAAACGGTATATTTCTCGGATTGCAGAATTTTGGTTCAGCATTCTCTTTTAGTTTCAGATGTATTTTATTTTTATTGAATCTACCCAGTTTATCCGAAAAACCCTCCGGGAATTTTCGAATTAATTTATCTACTTCACTTCTATCATTCTCAACTACATTTTGAGAAAAAATTTCACTTCCCTCCTGGGATGAAGTAGATTGTAACCCCGTAAATCCAATATTAAACTTTTTGATAAAGTCACGACCTAGAACAGTAGTTGTTCCATGTTTTACTACGCAAAATTCTAACATTTCCCTATAACCGTTTTAATCAACTGTTAATAAAATACAACCCAATAAATTTAACTTACAGTTAGCGTAACCCGTCAAGGTTAAATCCTTTGGTTTTAAATCCAACTTATTGAAGTGTTTAACATAATCTATCTCTTTTAAAATAGAGACTGCTGCACCTGTATCCAGTAAACCATTTAGTTCAACATTATTCACTAAGATTTTGCACAAAATTGGCTCACAATGCACTTCATTTATACACAACACTTCCTGCGTATTTACAAACACTGAAGAAATATCTTTATACTTTAAACCGCGACATATTTTACTTATGTGACCTTTGCCTTTGCATTTATAACAAATCACGTTTTTAAATTTACAATTAACTGATTCGTGATAATTACCACAATGTTTACACTTCGTTCGGTCTAATGATTTCGGTCTGAACGATGTAACATTCTTGTCCGTAGGTCTAGAAAAATGTCTACCCGCCGTATTTTTTTTTTGTGACAAGTCGATCTGTCTATTTTTAGAAATCATATCTACACTTTCCGTTTTAATTTGCTTATTAATTACATCGAACGAATCCATTGCAATAGCACATTCTAAAACCTTTTTTAATGAAAAGTTTTCAGCCTCGACAAATAATTTTTCTTTAGTACGACCAATTCGAAGACCGGTGATAAAAACATCTTTTAAATTATTTTCAAGTCTGTCTTCGAATTTGCAAAATCTAACTAGATTTCGTAAACGCGCTATGAAGTCCTTAACTAATTCTGAAACCTTTTGTTTCGTAGCGAAAAAAATTTCACGTTCCTTGAACACATTTCGTTTAGTACCTATATGATTTTCGAGTAATAACAATAAATTTTCTACCGTGAAATCTGTAATTTTTTTTGGAAAACACAAATTTATTAATAAATTTATTGTCTCTGTGTGCAAATGGGATATAAAAACCGCTCTCTTTTTTACATCCGACGTTATTTTGTCACCATTGACTAGGATGAACTGCTCGTACTGTAAGACGAATGTCTCCAGCTGGTCTCTCAAATGACAAAACCTGGGCAGTTCTCCTCCTTCCATCTTCACACAGATGCAATCAATGAAAAAAAACAGAAAATTTTACAAACAGCACTCAACTCACGACTCTGATGTCTTGATGCTGTCCGATCTCGCCCTTCCGCGAACCGTCTTCTGCTCCTGAACCCTGGTCGTCCTTCTAAGCGCCTTCCTTGAGGTCTGCGCCCGGTTCCTGGTCTTCTCTTGAAGACCCAGACTTCTGAATCCACGCCTTACGCGAATGCTCCTCCAGGTTCTCGGCACTGAATCACCATATATAGGATGCTGCTGCTCTTGCTTCCTCCTTGCTCCGCAATGATGTGGAGTCGTGATCTGACCCGATCACTCGTTGACCCCTGTAGCTTCAATCTCGGTCTTTTCGGCTGCCCAAATGTGAGAATTAGGCTGCTCCGTGGTTCCTTTTTTCGGCTGCGCCAAATGTGATAATTTGGCTGCTCCGTGGTTCCTTTTTTCGGCTGCGCCAAATGTGATGACCGTGGCCGGTTTCACATTGAGTTCTGGACTACAGTATATGGATCCAGATTCCTTTGGGGTGGTACTCCAATAATAGATCGTAGGTAGACGATAACGTTTATTAAGAGATTATGTACAGGGTTCCTTCTTAGGAAGTCTGAAGGCAAAGAGGACGAATGGACAACAAACAAACCTTTTATGCCTTACTCATGCTGTCTCATTCATGCACGCATGTCTCTTTCATACCGCAAGACATACGTTCATCACAATAAGTATTTATGATTTTTTAATAATGTCTAAACAAAATAAGTGTGTAAAAATAAACTGAAATATTTTCGTTTGTAAGACCTTAAATAAATAGAAAAAACTGAGGTATTTTCGGCAAAACACGTTCTCGGATTGATTTTTTTATGTTTTTAATTTAACTAAAATTAAAATTCTCAGATTTATTTTTTTATGTTTTTAATTTAACTAAAATTAAAATTCAGAAAAGTGTCTTTACTAGATACGTTTTTTTTTTAGTTTTTCACGGCCAAAAGCATTTTCGTTGTTTGTTTTTGGGGTGTTATGCCATGTTGTGCTACCTCCTTCTTTAGCCGACGTTTCGGACAGCGTTGCAGTGTCCATCATCAGGGCAGATCGACGGATATGCCGGATCTGCCCTGATGATGGACACTGCAACGCTGTCCGAAACGTCGGCTAAAGAAGGAGGTAGCACAACAAGGCATAACACCCCAAAAACCAACAACGAAAGTGTCTTTACTAGATTATGTATTGATTTTTAGATGTATGATTATATAATTTGAAATTTGTGTTGTGTAATACAATATTTCGTTTGAAAATTGAACAAATCTGCCAACAACCAACGGTATAACCTTAGTATATTAAAAATGAACATGGTTTTTTTAAATTTGAAAAACGAATTTACCAAATAAAAAACAATTGAAGTCTCATCAATGACAACTCTAAAAGCCACGCATTTCAACACCCCTTTGAAAATGTGAATAATGAGTGAACGAGACGGATAAACCTCGCCGGACTGTTCGTTGGAGACTGGCATCGCGTGTCGCTGACGAGCGTACAAAACAAAGTAGTCGTCAAGATACTTGAATCGTCGATTATCGGATAGGTACTTTAATTTGACAATGGAAGAAGGGCCTCCGAGTGATAGATAACCTCAGTATAGCCCTCAGTATTCAGTATCGGATGTTGCTAAAAAAAAAACATTACTCGTGTGTAGTCACAGGATCTTAGTAGCAGCCATGCTAAGGTTGAAAAGTATATATCACTCAACCATCCGCTGATAATCATATCTCCTTCTGATCCCACTCTCTTACACGCATACCGGCCTCACATACCCTAATATAACATAACCTAATTGAGGTTTCCATATGCATACAATCTCCGAGCATTAGGTATTCACAAAAAAAAAACTTGTCCGTTTAGGAAGTTCCTACATAGCGTTAATATTTTTTTGCGTTTCTTACCATTTTTTCCCATTGGAAACGCATCTTCTTAAATATTTTAAAAGAAGTAGTACTACACCAGTCACCCTGTTTATTTGCTATTAATATTATAAAGTACCTATTCTTGTGTTAATGATATGTTTTGAATTTTTCACGTGGCTAGAGCAAAGTACAAACTAGTTATATGATAATAAAAACGACTACAACATGTTGTCACAAAGCGCATTCCAGACCCTAGGGTTCAATTTCACGAAGTGATTATTTTAATGGGAATAAAACACGCGATTTAGCCATAAATTACTCTCATTGTGAAAACAGAAAAGCATTTTAAGCTTTCTCTATAGCCAGCTGAAAACTACTCATATTTTGCTAACCACTTGTTTGCCAACTTTTTCATGAAAATAATACATTTATACATTTAATATAAAATATCAAATCTATTAAATAATTTATTTTTTTTACATCACTTCTGGGTCCCTATAAATAGAACGAACATTCAACATTGACAAATGAAGAATTTTTTTACCAAAAATTTCGGTCGTTTGTCGAGACTCTTGCTAGCAATACCACATATGGCTCATAAATGCAATGATAGCCATGTTTGATGGCGTCATAAGAAGCAAGCTGGAGTATGCTGGTGCGGTGTGGACTCCGCAACAAACTAAATCCAGGAAAACTTCAGCCGAAGTCGTCGACACGACTCTTTTAAAATAACATACGGCAGAACAGATATTATGTCAAAACATAGCATGACAAGAGGAATGGTGCTATTGAATGACATTGCAGAAACACTGGATATATACACCTGTTCTTTAAATAGCCTTAAGTTTTTTTGGTATAATGATTATTTACCTAGATGTTAAGATTTGTCTAAATGAGATTTGCAGTAACTGGAAATAATAAATCTGTTGTAAAATAATAAAAAAAATAAAGCTTGACACTTGGCATCGACTAACGTGTTGTTAGTTTATCGAGCCCCTCCGTTCACCAAATAAGCCTGTACAAATATCCGTAAATTCGATGCATCGATTCTGTTTAGCAGTCGATGAGATTAAGGTTTGCCATAAATTTTTTTACTATTTTACGTTTTCCAGAGCAATTAAAAAAAATGCCGTTATTCGAGAACTTAATCCTTATTTGCGTATAAATACTATTTATGGAGTATTTTCTCGTTCAGGAAACAATTTTAGGGAAATAATTTGGAACTTGAGGCAAAAAAACACTTTAAAAGTTTTTGGTCTGGAAAATTGGAAAAGTCAGGACACGCAGGTGAGAGTAATTTCCCCCCCCCCCCAGATTGAGGTAGAGCTTACATTGAAAGCAAATATTTAAAGTTCTACGCCTGAACAGATAAAATCATGTAAATAATAGAATTTTGGGAAAGATAATTAAGGGCGCGCTACGCCGCTCAAAAATAAGAAGATGGAGAGATACGACAATACGAACGTGAGAGCGAGCGCGCTAACATTAAAAACCATAAAATTCGTGCGAAAATTGTGAAAATGTTTAATAAAAGACGACTCGTTTGAAAAAGAGCAAAAATCTCACGGGGGCTGTGTCAAGTAGCATTTAAGAAACACTGTGAATTTTTTCATACATATAACTTGTAAAATAACAGAAACAAACGTGTAAATAATAAATTTCGTATCATACTTTGCGATTTATTTCTATTGAGGGAATTTCAAATAATAACCGTTTTGGCGTGGGGAATGAGTAGATACTGTCGTAAAGAATAACATATATTTTTTTAAGAACTTAAAAAGTTCAAACGTTTATGGAAAACATGTAAGAAATCGGTAGAAATTGGCAAAGCGGCCCGTTAAGGATTGATTAACATAGAAATAATATTAGTATTTCAAAATTTATTTTATTATATCATAATGATATTATTCCTCTCGTAATAATATATCGGGGCCATAGACATATGAATATCGGGGCGCACAGATGAATAGAGGTTTCCAACTTTGAATTGACTGTTATCAAAGATTTTGCTGCCTGACGTATAAAACGCATGAAATAATGTCTAAATTTGAATCTTTTTAATAATAATGCTCATGGCCCCACATAAACCAAAATCCAAAAATATGATTTAACAGGTGAGTACCTTCCAGCAACAGCGAAGGCACGTGTGTATGCGACAACCAAATGCGGCGTATATGAGTTAAATAGAGTGAAAACTGAACGCATCGCATTCAATAAACATCAAAGAGATAAAACAGTGCGAGGGTAAACCTCCCCACGGTACATTGCTAACTGTTCTACCTCGAATTCCCCTTTTCACTTATCAAAATGCAAAAATATTCCTAGTGCTTTAGGCGTTCGATTTGTATTTAAATTGGAAAATGGCGCTCTAGCGGTGAACTCGCTAACCTTAACTGTCACAGTGACGTTTGTGCTTTGGCGCCAAAATGCCTCAGTCAGATTGATGCCATTATTTTTTTTTATGAAAGTGTAAAAAAGTCATGTCAACAATCCTTTCATGAATATATTATTTGCAACCAGTTGAGTGCTGCATTATAAATGAATACCTTGTGATGGTTTGATAAACGTATTTTTTCATTTAAGAGGGTATTACCAGAGAATACCGGAAATTAGTCCCTTTTAAATCAAATTCTAGACGTATTGATTCTTTTTTACAAAAAACATAAATTGATTTTGAAAGATTGTTATTTTATCTGGTACACGCAGTTTTAAAATTTTAATATAGGTACTAAGGTTATAACCTTTGGTCGTTGGCAGATTTGTTCAATTTTCAAACGATAGATTCTATTAAACAAAACATATGTCAAATCATATAATCATACAACAAAATAAATGAATACATAATCTTGTCAACACAGTTTTCAGAATTTTGATTTTAGTTAAATTAAAATCATTAAAAAATAAATCCGAGAACGTGTTTTGTGACAAAAATACCTCAGTTTTTCTATTTATTTAAGGTCTTACAAACTAAAATATTTCAATTTATTTTACACACTTATTTTTTTTAGGTATTATTGAAAAATCATAAATACTTATGATCTAAAAATACTTAGAATTACACGATATTTAATAAATTTATCATCGTGGGTTTTGAGCATTTTTATTGCTTACTTGAAAGTAGGTATATACAATTTACATATTAAAAATAATCTATCTTTCTCATTGGAACCCCCCCGTATAGTTGCAAGCATTTTAAAACTTTTATTCTCAGCCGCTGGTCAATCGCTCTTAATGCTTGTCTGCATTGGTTAGCGGCCATATATTTATTTTGATACCTACTGCATGTAACAAGTAGCAATTTATAATACGAAATTTTAATAAAATCTTAAACCATGCCATTAAATGCAGTCGGGATATTGTTTATTTTATGTATTAATTTTAAATCAGGCCCCCTAGCACACTCAATCGATAAGGATTGAAAGGATTACTTTCGGTAACTTCTCATTGTTCCCTAGGATAACTGCGGATCGCTAACGTACAAACAACAGTTGATGTCGAATATATTAAGGACACTTAGTCGTTGTGAACTGTCACTTATTCGTTGGCAATCTGCAGTTGTCCTAGAGAACGATGAGAGGTTACCGAAAGATATGCTATCAATCCTTATCGATCGATTGTACGAGGGGCTTGATTACGTCATAGTGTGCTCTAACTTCCAATGTACAAATATAATAAATAATTTGTATCATAATAAATTTTCTTATTTCTTTTAAAAATTTAACCACTTAGGAACTTATATTATCTGTTAAATATATTTGTGTATTTTTTAAGTACTGATTTATCTATATTTTGGTGTTTCCATCTTTCTATTTATTAATGTATATTTATATATCGATAAACACTTGTCTTTTACAAAAAGTAAAATTATCCCACTAATTGGTGTATTTGGTAGAATAGCCCATCTTCTACCAATACAAGTAAAGAGGGGATTATACTTTAGTTTAATTCATTCCCATCTTAATTACCTCATAGAAATATGGGGAAACACAAATATCACATTCTTAAACGAAGTTCAAATAATTCAGAATAAAGTTATAAAAAAACTTTTTAACTATAGACCAGATACCCCCACCAAAAGAGTATACAAAGAAACTAACTTAATGAAAATCAGAAAACTGTACGAATACAACATATGCATATTAATCTACAAAATTCAAAATGGCTTTATACACACAAATACTACATTTATGAAAACATCACAAGTACATGAACACCACACAAGACAACGTAATACATTATACACAAATTCAACAAAGACAGAGTGTGGCAAAAGAAACATAGGCTATGAGGGTATAAACATATATAAACTCCTTCCTGATAACCGAAAATAAAATAAATATATTTAAAAAAAAAACTGTTTGCTCTCAAAATTAATGAGCAAAACCAAAATGATCTCACTTAAAAAAATGTGTTTCTTGGTGTTAGGTAGTAAACCATCATTATTAATATTATTTGTATCAATGTATTAAGTTAACAAAGCGAAATATGTATATTTCTTTTAACTTTAATTTAAAAAAAAAATATATTTACACATTAACAGGTAAAATTTTTAAGATCGAAACACCAAAATATGGATAAATCAGTAAATGTTGTCAATGTGTTACGTTGATACATGACAATACATGCTGCATTCTTTTTAGTTTTATCGGAGGTGTTCTTCGGAGATGCTGTTTGGAGCCTTTAAGGGAAAGGAAGGAGAGTAAGTTCTTGGTAGGTTCGCTAGGAATTTAGTAGTCAGTGTGTACGAATCCATCCCTCACCTGATGAACCCGGGCACCCCTGCTAACTCACTACACGTAGCAAACCATTTGGAGTGACCTATGGCAGAGGTGTTGGTTATCCAATAAAATGGTACGATATATAAGCGGTATCCATACCCGCCTCCCAAATTGTGCCGAATTTGTTGCATTGTTTTTACAAAGGTAACACTTTTTTTGGTCTGTCTCAAAAGTTTTGTTTGCTTGGTTCAAATCAGCACAACTTCAAACTTCAAATAGTGTTAACTTTTGTAGCAAAATACAATAATCATTTTAAAAATAAACGACGTCTAAAAAAAATAACCGCCCTTGAGGTAAAGATTATTACTAAACGGCGGGATTTAGAATATTTTAATATAAAAAGAAATATAAGTTATACAACGTTGATAACCTTATCTCGACACCCTTAATTCCCCCATCACAATAATTTGTAATTACGTCTCCAAATTGGGTATCGAACTTGTGATAACGACTTGTTATTACATACTTTTTTGAGGGTCGTTTTTGTGTGACTGATAAGAATTTTATTACGCCAACCTAATCACGTAAAAAACATAATTTAATGAATATTTGTTACGCATAGCACATAAATATAAGTCCTGCCCTAAATTATTTATAGGATAGGCAGGTACGCGGTACTTATTTTCAGAGCCGGACTTAGGTATTATAGTCCTTGGGGCACCCAAATAGAATCAAAATACTTGACCAAAATTCATAATAAATTTTAATACTTAGAAAAAGAAAGAAGTATATAAGAAGTATATATAGAAAGGGTGTATGGGTTCCATGACAACTCAACAATGTGTAACTTTAACATAAAAATTGTAAAAATGAAAAAAATACAATAAAAATATATAAATTTGTTTTAGACCACTTTAAATTTTAATTAGACTACCGGTTTCGGAAGAACCCTTCCTTCATCAGGAGAAAATTAAAACTAACCTATGATACAAAATATTGACAGATATATACAAAAAATGTAGGTGTTTGAATGGGTGGTTAACGAAAGGGGAGGGGTAATTGCGGGCATTCCTGTAATAACAGAGCGGTTTATTGGAAATATATCTAGAATGGGATTAAACAATAAATTAATTTGGTTATTCAATATACTAGCGTTATTATTTAGGGATCTTTAAACCCTAGTATATAAATTTATATATTTTTATTGTAAATTATGGCCAGCTACAAAGTTAATGCTTATAATGAAGATGAAAAAAATGCTCCTTACCTAACGTAACCTAATCCACTCAACTTTTTTCAATTTTAATGATTTTTGTTAGGAGTGATGAAGTGCCACTTTGCTTAGTTGTCCGGTCACTGGGTATTTTAATCCGTTAGTCATTTTCACCCTGATTCCATTTGCCCGGTTCAAAAGCATTTCGACGAATTTTTTCTTTGTAATGAAATATTTCAGGTAAAATTTGCACTACGCGCATTTTTTGAATAAAATACTTATAATTATAACAACTTAATTATTAATTATAATTATAACAATTTTATTCATTTTCAGGTAAAATTTGCACTACGCGCATTTTTTGAATAAAATACTTATAATTATTATAATTATAACAACTTAATATATTACCTTTTGTTATTTCGGCTACTGGCATTATACCTAGCTCTCTTATTAAAAATTTAGGCATATTAGATTTGTCAAAGAATTTGTATATAAAAATGCAAAAATCAGTCATTTTAAATACATGTAGAATTACGAAAGATTTTTTAAATATTTATATTGAGGGATCAGTAGGATTTATTGGTCAAATTAGGAATTCCACAGAGCCGAACCCTCTGATATGAAAATATCTGGAGACGGTGAATTATATTCCCATTTAATAGTTTGGTAGATTAACGTGTTGTTCTTGTATTGTTTTGTATTAATTATACTTATATAATACACTTGCATAACGTGGATTTACTAGATGATCATTTATATGGAAAAGTGTATGAAAGGGTTTAGTTTTTCCCATAGGAAAAACTAAACCCGTTCCTGTAAATCTGGTGAATAAAAAAAATTAATTATAATTATAACAACGTTATTAATTTTGATTACCTTGTTCAGATATTGCACCCCGACCACCTCCACAGATTCCCCTACCTTATTCCGGTCCTGCGTTTCCTACAGGCTTTCACCAAGGACAAACATTGATAGGTAAGCAGTAGGCACTAGGCAATAGGCTGGCACCCCTAGCAACTCATCCACCTACAGGTTTTATCGGAAAACGATTGCGGCTTCCTGATAACTCCCTCCCATTCTTCATAAAAAACATTCCGAATATTTTTTCATCAAATATCCAAATGGCAAAGTTATCAAATTTATACCGCCGTATAAATGAACGATATTTCTTTAAGAAATTTAGGGTTAAGTTATGACGTCTATTGAAGTTGTTTTCGTCCCGAAGACTGCACGAGGATCACGATGTTACTTAGGGAAGAAGTAAAAAGTAAGAAGTCTACGTTACGACCTTTGGAATTTACGAGCGTTTCAGGCAAATGAAATCCATAGAAACTTTTCATTGCACCTGAAAAAATCGCGTCGAATTAAATTGCGATTTGAAGAATTCGGTTTACGCTAATGCTCGCGGTCGTAAAATTTTTCAATAAATCATTTACATTTGCATTAAATTTACTCCATAGATCAACAGAATGGAAGGTTTATTCAGTATAGCCCGCCATAAAAACAGGATTTAATTCAGTGGAGGAAATTCACAATCATATTCGGAAAAGTTGTTGTATCTTGTTTACTTTTTCATCTGGAAATATTTGATCACTTTGTCCGTTTCCGCGGATATATTATATTGCATGCTATTCATGACTTTTATGCAGAGTTTAAAAAAATACTTTATATTCGACGAACCATGACGTTCAAATGATTTTTTTAATTTACATTGGCTCCATACAGGAGGCTCTGGGAAAATAATTTCCCTCAGGGTCTATGTCATCTTAGGAAATGCTATTTAAGGGAAGGAAGGGGAGGAAGTTCTGGTAAGGAAAAAGGGGGTAGGACTCTAAGGGGTCAGTGTCCAGAAGTGACGAATGAATAAATCCATTCCTCTAACTGCAAGTCGAGAGAGTTCGGGTGGAGAGATCAAAAGATCTCACTCAACCAGTCTCTCTCGATCCGGCCAGCCAAGCACTAGGTGGGTAGGTCCATCCACGGCCAAAAAATAGGCAAACCTAACCCCATGAACCCAAGGACCCCTGCTAAGTCACCAGACGTAGCGAACCACTTGGGGTGACCTATGGCAGAGGTGTTGGTTATCAGTAAATGGTTTCCGGGACGGCAGTCCCCATATCGCCTCCCAAATTGAAAAATGATTTGTTTTTCGGATAAAACATTTAAAAATATGAAGCACATAGGTAGTTGAATGATGGTTAGGTAGTATATTATTCAAATCAATCTTCATTAATTAAAGACCTGCAGTATTAATACGCGAACGTCTGTCGTACCGCTGGCAACACATGTTAGATACAAAAATAAGTGCCGCCATCTAGAATTTTCATGAGAACTGTTGAAGTTTTCATAAAATATTATAGTAGGTACACATTCTGTCTAGGATAGTTTTCTTTTTTGATATCTAATTATTTTTAATTATTTAATTAAATTTGTAGTCTGTCAAAATAAAGTCGAAAACATAGGAGGGCGCCACTGTTCATTAAATGGCAATACTAAAGTTAACACTGGATGGAAATGTAAAGCTGTGTAAGCTACAATTTTATAGAAAAACAAAAAAACATAAAAGTGGGAAATTTTTTTATTTATGCAACTGGTCTCAAAATTAGAATTGCACATATGTATATTTTCCCTTTGAAATTTTATGTTAACACAAATAAGAATAACAATATTGTAGTAAAATAAAAAGCAGTTTAAAATTTGCTCACGTTTATTTAATACTAGCTGAAATACTGAGCGTTGCCCGGGCTTTAGAATATTCCCCTAAATAAATGTACCTTATCACAAATAGCACTGATGTCAAAACTATCTTTAACTTTCGGAGTGCGACCCTTTTTTTATTTTGCCCGGAGTTTCGAATTTACCTCCATTTGTTTCGCTCTCCTTGACAATTCGCCTGATGGTACTTTCTGAATTAACTGCAAAAAAAAAACAACTATGATAGCTAACAATATACTTAAAACATGTATCCGTGTTTGAAAATATTTATACAAAGCGAATTAAAATTTGTTATTATTTAAATAAAACTGAAAAAATATTGGATAAGAGTACAAAAAAAAAAATCCTAAGCTTTTTAAATTATAAACTAAAAATACCGAAAGAACAAAAAACTACCCTTTTCTACTACGATAATCTAATCTATTAAATTTCAATGACAGGAGAATTGTTTTTGGTCTAATATTTCTATTTAAAATCTTGCATAATATAATTGATAGCCCTGAATTCTTATCGCTCATAAATCTTAATGTGCCAGCCAGAAATACAAGGTCAGTACTACCATTTTATTGTAGTAATACTGCGACCAGGGCCCAATTCAATATACCACTACAGAGAATTCAAAACTTGGGAAATATGTATTCGCACGTAGATGTATGGAATGTGTCGCTGATACAATACAAACATGAAATTATTAAATCATTCATGTCAGAATGTGAAATCAGACGTGTTTAATATTAGTTACTATTATTTAAAAAATTCCATAATATTTTGATGTAGCATATTCTTATGATGTAGGAGCTGTTGCACATATTTTTGTATTATTTATCTATAATGTAAAAACTTGTTACTCTCTTTTGGTTTTCTGTATTGTAAACTTTTTCTTGTATTACTCATCTGTAAATTTCTAATATTAACTTACACTATATATTATTATTTTTATGCCATCTGCAATTTAAAAACTGGTTGCAGTTTAATTTATTTTTTTCTCTTTTATTATAATATAATATTTTTTACTTACTTTTATACCTACCATTTTTATAATGTTAATTGCTATAAGTTTATATTTCTTATTTAAACATTGTATTACATATATATCACTGTATTATATACTTATTATGTAAAAGCCCATCAGGGCGTTGAAAATTAATAATAAATAAATAAATAAATATTTAAAGAATGTTTTTTTTTTAATATTACTTATAGTATTCTACGTAAACAGTGTCATTGTTATTTCACTTTCATTTTTTCAATTTTTTTTGTTCCGGTTTTTATCTGAAGGTAATTATATAGGGAAGGTAGGGGAGAGCTGAACCAAAACGACCTCAAGATGGCCGCAACAAATATAACTCTTTTTTCTATAAATTATTCTATTAAAATCTTATTTAAACCAATCCCCTTTCAAGAATTATGCGCAATTATTGTTGTTTTGAAACATTTAACGTGGGGTAACTTTTGACCCTTATAGACGTCGTGGAGCTCATTTTACTTAGTATGGGCTTCATTACCATGTTAATACGGGTCAAACTTATTCAATGTAATTCATTGAAGCATTAAACACATCAATACCCATGCAAACTTGAAGAGGGTTACACAAAGCATAAGCTTATTATATAATTTTCGTGTTTAACTCACCCCAATCGCATTACCAAGCCATGCGTTGCGTAGGAATAAAATGGTAATATTTAAAATGATCAATTTACTTTGGCTTTCGTGAGGTCAGAAAAAATATGCAAACTGCTCAATAAAAATTCGAAAAATATAAAAGATATTCATATGCTCATAAAACCAGAAGAGAAATATTAAATGGTGATTGCGAAGACCGTTCGTTCTGCCGAAACTTCTGCCTTATGATATAAAAAAAATCTGCGATGTTTTATAGTACTCGTGTTGTTGAAATTGGATGGTTGTTAAATAATAATTTTGTAAGAAAATTTTACGTTCAGTTTTTTGATGGTAAAAACGGCATATGTTGTATTTTTTATATTATCGATGTGAAATTGATTTTATTTGAATACAATTTATAATACTGATAAAAAGTGTAGCCGACTGTAAAAAATTGCTCGTTTTTGACATTAATTCAGTCATGGCATCGTTAAATGTTGTCAAGTTGAAGGTAGTTGGGGGGAGAGGAAGATGGGGCAGAGGAAGGTTGGAAAGGACCTAGCTATTCAGATCTGGCCATCTGACGGCCGGCGTAGTCCAGCGGTAGGGCGTTGGACTGCCATTCCGAAGGTCGCGGGTTCGCAAATAAATTTTATTTAATTAATTTGTGTTATTTCACAATTAATTATTTTAAATAATATATAGTATATTTGCGGCACGTTCCAGAGTGGAAGATACTCTTAGTAACGCCCTGGTGTAAGACCACCATTCAGAATTGAAACGTTGTTTAAAAAAATACGCGGCTAAAACTATTTTGAACAGCGTTTCAGTTCTGATTGGTGATCTTTGACCAGTGTGATACTGAGAGTATTTACTACTCTGGGACTTGCTGCAAAACTGGGACCTACCATATTATGATAAATTAATTTAATCCGAAATAAAACAGATATTAATGGATTCGATTCGAAATAAGAGACTGGATTCGTAGTCGAGGGTATTAACGAAGAATTCCGCTTATCACAAGATTTTTTTATGTGAATACCTCACTAGAGACCCAACTGCTCCCGTCTGGGGTTATTGAGACTATAGCATCCCCAATGGGGGTATGTTGTGAGGCTGAAGGTAAGAGGGGAAGGGAAGGAGATGGAGAGGATGAAGGTGGAGAAGTACCTGCCTATTCAGATCTTGTCACCAAACCCGACTAAAGCCATTTCAAGTCACGTTTTAATTATGAATAGTGGTCTTGCACCATGGCGATACTAAGATTAACTTCCATTCTGAAACGTGCCGCAAACATACACCTTACATTATTTATGAATTATTATTAATTGTTAAAACACAAATAAATCAAATAAAATTCATCTCCGGATTAGTAGTTGAGATCCTTGCCTCTCGACCACAGAGGCCTTGGTTGAAGGCCAAGGATATCGGTGTAGATTAAATTTAAATGCAATTTTTTTTTCATCTTTACGACCTAAATGATTTTTTCTTGTAGTAATTTGAAAAATGAAACTAAGTGTTTTTTCAATAATTTATGTTTATTAAGAGGGCATTACCAGAGAATACCAGAAATTAGTCCTTTATAAATCAAATTCTAGGCGTATTGACTCTTTTTTACAAAAAAAATTGATGTTGAAAGATTGTTATTTTATCTGGTACACGCAGTTTTAAAATTTTGAAAACTAAGTTCATTTTTATAAGTTATACTAAGATTATACTTTTGGTCGTTGGCAGATTTGTTCAATTTTCACACGATAGATTCTATTAAAGAACACAAATTTCAAATCATTTAATCAAACAACAAAATTAACACATAATCTAGTAAACGCTATTTTTAGAATTTTCATTTTAGTTAAATTAAAATCAGTAAAAAATAAATCCGATAACGTGTTTTGTGACAAAAATACCTCAGTTTTTCTATTTATTTAAGAAAATTTATTTTACAAACTTAAATATTTATTTTACAAACATAAATATTTAAAAATTGTTTTATTAACATATTTTGTTTAGACACTATTGAAAAATCATAAATACTTATGATCAAAAAATACTTACAAAAAGTACACGATATTTAATAATTTATCATCGTGCGTTTTGAGCATTTTTATTGCTTACTTGAATGTAGGTATATATTAAAGCAAGTTTTGAATGAAATATATCGATCATAAATTTTTAATTTTAAAAATTTTATACGGGTAATAAAATCGATATTTCTCATTGGAACCTCCATGTACAGTTGCAAGCATTTTTAAACTTTTATAATCAGGCGCTGGTCAATCACTCTAAAGAATGAGGCGTAAATATATTATTTGACTATAATTATTTACCATTTTTTTGTACTTTTGCAGACCTTTGGCCGAGCAAGTAAGGATTGACCCAATTTTTGATTTAGCTACCTAACTTGAAATCTAAGATTGGTAAATTTTCCAAAATGTTCACGCTTTTCTCCGAATTCGTTTTGATTTACGAGTTAAAGTGGTCGACTACCATCCTACCACTACGGTCCCGGTCCGGTCGCCAGATCAGATGAATTAATGGACGCCAAACCTGTGCCAAAATTAACTCCTCTTACGGAAATTAAATGTTAAGTTGGCTGCTTATTATTTAGGCTACGGTGATTTATACATGACCCCCAAGCGATGCTTGAGCATCAAATCATTTTCCAACAACACATTTCAAAACACGAATTGTTATGTTAATTTTAACTTTTCATTCCGGACATTAAATTTTCAACGGATGTTGATTTTATCTCATATTTCATAAATAAAAATGTGTTATCATTGTTCAAACAATTTAATTGTCTTAAAAAAAAACTAAGGACGGGTTGTTCAACAGAATTTGAACAGTACATCAAATTTCGAAGTTAATTTTCAGGGTCTGTAAAAGTTTTATTATTATTTCAGTTCTCTGAAGCAAATGGCCCATAATGACATATAACAGAACTTAAATTATTATCTAAATTTCATTAATTGTTCAAATTCTGTGAAACAACACATCCTTAATAAAACAACACGCTTGTTTACACCAGGATACAATACAGTTTTCCAATCAGGATACAATGCACACTAAAAAATGAATACAACAAGTTAGTAGGTACCTAGGATTTAAAAAAGTACACACAAAATGTAAGTATGTATAAAATGACGTCACACAGTAATTTTGCTGTTACTAAAGAAGTTTCAAAAACCCAATCCTACCACTGAGAACACCATTGCGAAGAAATTCTATTATCATTACCCCAGGAACCATTTATTCGACAACATATTATGTCATCCCAAGTGGTTTCCTACTTTTGCTGACTTAGCAGTCCCCTGGGCACCCGCCCGGGATATGAGATAAGGTTTGTAGAGGATTTGACAACGGATTGCCCCAGCCTAGCAGCTGCGTGGCGGGCCGGATCGGGAGAGCCCGGTTAAGGGAGATCTTTTGACTTCTACAGCTGGACTCGCGAGCACCGCGGCGGGAGAGATGGATTCATACGTCCGTCACTTCTGGAGACACATTATCACCCCGATTCCTACCCACTCATCATAACTTATTCATTCTCAGAATTTCATCTCCTTACCTTCCTAAAAAAGAGCATTCAATGGATGAGGGGTAGTATAAATCTTGAAAATATTAATTAAGAAGTGTAATAAATATAAATCAACATAGTGTTAAAGAATTTTGCATAGTTTTATATTTTTTCTTCAATCTTTGCAAACTCACTTTGGGGCATCATTTTATTTAATTGAAACAAATAACTTTTGTGTAAACACCACTGTAATCAATGTTATAATAATTATAAAAACAAACAAATATTAAATAAAAAAAATTAGTGGTCAGTGGCAGTCGTCCCTGGCGATAACTTTGACCTCAAAAAAGCTTAGATATATGCTGGTAGTTTAATAATTTTTCTCGATCGATTTATAAATTAACCCATTAACCGTAATCGATTAAAATTGAATGCTATAGTATGTTTCAATTTTTTAAATAGGTACTCAACTGAAGTTTTTGATTTCGCAGCGGGCAATCTGACGGTGACCGAAGTTAACTCATATATTTATTTCGCACATAAAAATGACGTAAAATTCAAATACACACATGAGTAATGGTTTGTTTTTAGCAATTTCATATTTGGATGCGAAAGTTTTGGCGCTTGCGCAGTTCGCGCATCGTCTGGAGTTGCGCGGTTTTACGACATTTTCAGGTCCGCCCGTCTTTACGACGGAGCGGCGCCACTAAATATGAAATTATGATAATGTAGCCCGGTGTAATCCTAAAAACTGCTATAAAATGTATGAATTCAAAGTTGAAACCGCTGTTTATAAGGACATAGGGCCGGTATATCAGTCTTTGCTAAGGAGCACATTCCTCGCTCAACTTAAACCGCCGAAATCGGCCGCTTAAGCCGTGGTAAGCCGCAGAATAGTTCCTTTGCTAGACGCTGTAGCGCTATTCGCAAAAACAAATCTGTCATCTGTTAGATTTCACATTGCTTCGGTTTCGATCTGATACGTACATGCTACGTACGGACGCAATAAATTACATTGGAGGAATAAGTTTACCTATCAACATGGAATTCGAACTTTCTTCGAGTGATGACGATTTAGACATCGTTTGACGTTTGGTTGTTTGATAAAACCATAGAGTCCATAGAAACTTACATAAATAGATTGGTTCGGCATCGAAATGATTAAAATTATCATAGACTAAACGTTTAAAATTGGTCAACTCTAGGATTACGACTGATATACGGATTGTGTGCTAAGCCATGCTGAGCTCCACATTCCTTCAAAGTCGAGCTTTAGACCAACTGATATACCGGCCCAAACACATTGTTCAGGTAATTCCTAGAAGTGACACAGTCTCACAATGTACCCCAATTGGGGATGGGGATACACGGAGAAAAATGTTATTCTAAAATGCGATCATTTTATTCGTCAAAACGGTTAAAAACGGGACTGAAGTTCTTACGAACAAATTAACAGTGTTTCAATGTTTATTGGCGGGAAAATCTAAGAATAATTTATTGGTATACGTACGAAATTACGTATACCAACAAATTATTCTTACATGTTCCCGCCAATAAACATTGAAACCCTGTTAATTTGTGCGAGTCGCGAGTCACTGCTTGCGTTTCCATTGACAACGGGTTTTTGAGAGATTGTGAAGTGTGCGGGCCATCACATTGTCATACAAAGACAGTTACCAGTTGACAGTTTTCAGTTACCTCAGTGAGCGGATCGCCTTACAAACCGACGAATTGCAAAACGAGAACTTCGCTACTTATTCGCTGGCACTGTTCGGATTGTTCAGTTATATGTTTTTTTAGAAAAGGTCTTTCCGATTGAGAAGAAAACTTATATCATTATTACCTTTCGACTCAATTGAAATTGATTATCACTTCTTAAATAATTTTCAAAATCAAAATGATCAATTTCACAAGAAATAAGGAAAAATTGAGCTAACTTCGTACACACAAACAAGCCCACGACATTAATTTATCGGTTTACCCCTTCAGTGGACAGAATGCGAAAAAGGTGAGAAAACACACCATGATTCCTGCTTTAACTCCGTCTTAAATATCCCATCGCAATAATCCCTCACCAGGCGGCAAGTACCTACCCAATATCTGGAGTTATAATCGTTTGGTTAGTGACAGCTCTGTCTTGACTCTAGAGATTGCAAGGTGAATAATTAATAAAGTGTAAAATAAGAACACAATGTCTTTTGTTGCAGGGGTTTACGAGATAAGATCATGTACGATGTTAGACAGGGGCGAACTGTGTTCTTTTTAATGTATTTTCTAACATATTTTTTAATTTTTGTCAAATGCAAGAGCTGTCAACTGGTCGGTCACCCAGCAAATGTTTGGTCCACCGAATGATAATGATTGTATTTTTTAAATATAATGATAATTATATGAACTTCTTAAATTTTGGATCACGTACTCGTATTTAAAGAGTATCTTGGTCGTAGAACAGATTGATTTAGCTACATTTGTGGTTATCTGTTAGTGAAACGGTTTAATGTTAAATATTTTGATTTGAAGAGCAACAAAGTAACAGTAAGAAATAAAATTAAAGTGTTTTTTGAAGGTATATAATGTAACTAGCTTCTGCCCGCGACTTTGTATGCATAGGATTAGTACTTCGAGTAATCTATTTTCTTTTCCTAGGTCCTTTCTACGTTTATACCAAAATGTTTAACCAATTTATTTAAAATATGTATAATTCTTGTTTCGATTCAAAGTATTAGGCGAGTACTTAAAAAAAAAATCACTAATTTAAATATTTTCTAAAATAGAATTTTGATAAAATACAATCATTGTTTTGCAAAATGTCATTCTCAAGTTTTGATACTTTCTATTAAACAATTATTATTATTTTCAAAATATTGAAAATAAATAGCTAGCTTTATAAATTATAGCTTATATGTTATTCTGATGTATGAGCTATATTATTGTAAAGTTTCATTAAAATCCCTTCAGTAAGTTTTGCGTGAAAGAGTAACAAACATACATACATCCATACAAACTTTCGCATTTATAATATTAGTAAGATAGTTTTAACATAAAATTATTCTAATCGCCATTTTCAAAAATGGAAATTAACTGTAAAGAATTCAGACTAACCCCATAACATGTATTATGTATTTAGATGAGACAAATTAAATACACCGAATGACATAAAACTACCTATTCCATTTCCGCACTGCTACTCTTGTGATAATAGTGAAACATGTTTTGACATAAAAATTAGTATTCAATAACGCATCTATGACTATCCTGCGGTTTTTCACGGCTTTGGGACCTCGCAAAAAAGGTCCCATGGTCCCGTGGACCTTTTTTGCGAGACGTGGCTCAAACTAGGCGACACTGTGTAACATAAAAATTAGTATTCAATAACGCCTCTATGACTGTCCTGCGATTTTTCACGGGTCTGGGATCTCGCAAAAAAGGTCCCATGGTCCCGTGGACCTTTTTTGCGAGACGTGGTTCAAACTATGCGACACTGTGACTAACATGATATGATACTAAAAATATGTACTTTTGGGTGAGATATGATTTTTCAGTATGGACAGTGTGGGGGAAAACCCTAAGTTAGAAACGAGCCAGAAATTTAGTACGGGTTCACAATGTTTCTTCATTTAATTTACCTGTGTACTACCTACCTACTGTAAAATGTCCAACAAAATAATACTAGTTATGAGAGAAGTTCTCCATCTTTTCATATCATGGATCGTTTGGTAAAAAAACTAACAATTCGTTTTTTAAAGGTTTTTATTCGTATTTTGTGTTTATTAGTGCAACAAAAGGGCGATATAAGGTTAAATGTGATATGAACTTAAATCCAAAGTCAAAATACAAACTTTCTGTGGTAATCTTGAAATTTTAGAACTATTAAGCGATTTAGTTAAAAATGCAATAGGGAAGGTTAGGGGAATTTGAAGTCGAATTTTAATGACCGGATAACTCAGAATTGTGCGAAATCAACACCTCCTTTAAAAAGGCAATAAAAGTTAAGACAATAAAAAATAAATTTAAAAAATTGGTTAATTAAGTTACATTAGGTTAGATTATGGACAATTTTTCAAAACATAACTTTCATTTTAATGAATTTTGTGCCCAAACCCAAATTTTATGTCAAAATTATACAATTCAGGTTGGCGTTCTTTAATTTCTTGAGTTTTGATTGGCAATAAATTTCTTAGTCAATAAGAGTTCCTTACCTAGTACAAATTAATTTTCATACGTTCGGTGAATTTCGAATGAATCCAGTTTTACGGTGTACATATATTACGTAGGCATTCAAGTATTGTTTTTTTTTTTTTATTTATAAAGAAGAGTTATAAATTAATGATGTGAGGTGTAAGGCCCACATTCTAACTCCTAATGTAGATACAAAGAGGCAAAACTTCACTATCATATTATTAGTCCACATTATTACAATAATAACGGGAGCTACTCCTATTTGGATGCAACAATACCAAGCATTAGTATTACACTCGCTCTCTGATGTCATTTCACAATCGAATGCCGCAATTAGTTGTTAAAATATTTTAAAATTATTTCTAATATTTTCTTATGATTTAACTGCGACATGTAATAATTGTTTATGGTATATTTATACCGTGGATATTAAATAAATAAATTATCATTAATACTTTCGCCCTCGGATATCCCTGATTTGTTCCACCCCTGTACATTTAGGGAAGGTGGAGTTGTTACAAGATGGTATTGAGATTTATGGTGTTGCAGGAAACTGCCGCTTCACTCGGTATACTCGTATTTACACTTTTATCATGTTTTTAAAGTATGTATTTTATATTTAGTAGATATAAACAGCATTACTGCTGACGAAGAAAAGAGTTTTTCAAAAATAAATCTTAGAATGTAATACGTTTTCCATAACTGCAAGATTTTGCACTGGTTAACACTGACATAAACTTAGTTTTAATCCTCGTGGTGTTGAGAACTTATTGAAAGCTTATAAACCTCATTGTAAGATTTATTTTATTATTGAAGATGTTGTGGAAGAATATTATTTGAAGACAATGTTAGTAATTCAAAAATGGATGTATGAGGTTGATCAAAATTGACGGATCGTAATTAGGTGGCAATAGCGCAATTGGTAGAGATGCCACTCCAGGTAAGACTGGATGATCTGGGTTGGAGTCCCAATTGCAACCGTTTATTTTTCTATCTACTCTTTCATATTTTCATTGACATTGATATTGTCTTCACCAATGATTGACGACCTCCGTGGTCGAGGGTTAAAAAAAAATTGTAGTATTTTTGCGGCACGTTCCAGAGTGGAAGATAGTCTTGAGTATCACCCTGCTGTAAAACCACCATTAAGAATTGAAACGTTGCTCCAAATGGTTTTCAGTCGTGTTTAGAGACTAGATCTAAATAGCCAGGTATTTTCCCACCTTCTTCTTCCTCATCTTATTTCCGCCTCATAACAAACCCCAATTGGAGATGCCATAATCTTATTGGCTCCACAGGTGGTTGGGAGCAGTTGGGACTCGTACGGCATCCACTTTTTTTCTAATATGCCAACATTGCCGACTAGTTTTTCATTTAAAAGAATAAGAAGGAGAGATACGACAATACGAATGTCGGAGCGAACGCGCCAATATTAAAAACTCAAAAATTCGACAGAAAATTGTGAAAATGTTTAATAAAACACGACTCGTTTACAATAGAGCAAAAATCTCTCTTCAACACCTTAAAAAGCATTTAAAGAATTTTTGTGAATTTTTTCATACATATAACGTTTAAAATAACAGAATCAAACATGTACATAATAATGTTTGGAGCATACTCACTTTTTTTTTTCAATTGAGGGAATTTTATATAATTGAGGTTCTCTATAATTAATTCTTCAGATATTATCTTTAAAAATAACATATATTTTTTTAAGAACTTGGAAACAAGTGTTCATTGGACATATGTTATAAATTGGTAGAAAATCGGAATTCCGGCCCTTAACCTTTGGAGGGCCAGGTTTTAAAAAAAAAAAATTAAACGTCTCATCAGATTTTTTTTGTGTCGCTTTTTATAAGTTTACAGTAACAATTCTTTCAGATTTTGGTAGTTTATATAACTGTTGTTATTAATAATATTATTTTGTAATAGAAACTCGTAAAAAATAATGATATAAATTTTATTTTTTATTTTTTTAAAACGACCACTGGTGGAATACAAACAAACGTTCAATTTGGGATTATGTTATTGGGATTTGGGTTGTTTTGGATTTTGCTTCATAATGTACCCATGTTAAAATATTAAAAATAACTGATCCTAATTATACGATACGAAAACACATTACTGCTGAATGTTTTCTTTGTATTATTATTATTACCTCTTCTCAATTTTATACACGACCTGGCTCTTACACCGTTTTAATCTGCAATTATTTAGCGGAAAAGAACTGTTTTCCAAAAAGCCTATAAGGGAAGAAATAATGAAGTGTTCCTCCCTACAGTTTCCCCATCAGAACTGTGGACCCAAGCAACCAAGTCGTGAAACGGGGGCAATGAAGCATGCTTCTTGTGAATAACTTTTCTGTAACGGTTCACTGGAAATAATTCCCTGTCGGCTTACAAGTACTTCCTCACCTGCCCTTTTCCTTACGCTACTCCCCCTTCCATCACAAATAACAGATTATCCCTTAAGTACACAAGTTTATTACTCGAAGCCTTCTAGAGTCCATTATGAAATCATACATTTTTGAATTCTGGTAACTTGAAACTTGAAACAAGCGAAATGTTTACTTACGAGGGTTTTACTTTACTATCGGTGAACACAGGGTAACTGCCAGTAAAGCAAATATTGCTTTCATTACAAATGAAATAACTGACTTGAAGTGTACTTCGTTATGTTTTTAATTCGTAATTATGTACACGGTTCTTCTTAAAGTAAGTATTTTTAGAGCCTGGTAAAATATGATAGTAGATACATTTTATAAAAATCGATAGATCTCGTGTTTGTGGAATTATTTATATAGTTTCCTTTTAATTTTTTATTTGATATTAACGTAACATATATATTTTATTAATTTAATGTTAACGTAACACATATTTCAAAAATATTTTATTTTGTTTATATTGGTAAATATATAACATGTTTCTTGATGTAAATTAATACCTCCCTAATTGAGAATAAGTCGTGTTTAGGGAGGGAGTTTTTTTCATGATTTAAATAATTTCGGGAATTCTTCCTAAAATGAACACTATAGACATTCAAATTGATTAATGTATATGCACTAAAAATCGATATGTACATGCACTGAAAACGGACGTTTAAAAAAATATAATGCGTAACCTTTACTAGAGTGTATTTATTATTCTTTTGAAAAGGGAGAAAATAAATATGTGATAGTATATATAAAAATATATCTATAAGATATTATTTAGTGATTCTAATTGGCTAGTTTATTAAGGATATTATTATTTAATTTATTTTAATCAGATCTAATCTTAGCCCTGTCTCTAGTTGATTAAACCACACTAATCCATTGTACGTGAAGTATTAGTGTAAAAGTATTAATGTAGTATTAGTGTTTCCAAATATGCAATGCACAAATGGCGTGCCTAAGCGCCCCACTGTGTTTTGACTATTTCTCCAACACGTACTATGGCATGGTGCGACTTTTTAGAATGATCTTTGTGTATTTGAAGCAGTGTATTATTTATATATACAGGGTGTTAAGCATCGTACTTGAGTTACTTTAACCAGTGATTCCTGACATTATTTTAAGTAAAAAATGTGAAAAAAAATTTTTGTCTCCGGTGAAATTTTTGATGTTTTTTTTTTGTTTTTTCTTCAAAAACATAAAAATCAGTAGGTATTGGGAAGTTAGGGGCGGGGTGAGGGGTTGGTTGGTTACTTGGCTTAGAGACCAGGGACGACATGTGTAAGAATTTTTTTTTTCTTTGATTTTGAAGAAAAAGTTTTTGAAAAAAAAAAATCTCAGCAAAAAAGTCATCAGAGACCAAAATTTCATTTACATTTTTTACTCCAAATAATGTCAGGAATCAGTGGTTAAAGTAACTCAAGTACGATGCTTAACACCCTGTATATGTGTTTTTTAGAGGTAGCACTTGAAAGTCTTAAAAAAGTTGGGAGGTTGAATAATCTGATGGTTTTTTTAGTTATAATTTTGATTAATAGTTTCCGTGTAATTTTCGACCGTCCGTGGTCGAGTGGTAAGACACTTGACTCCCATTCGGAAGGTCGCGGGTTGAAATATTGTCGCGATCGTGAACACACCAATTATTGAATTCGCAAAATCGTTTTAATATTTTATATATGATATACTTTATGTTAACTATCAAGTGGCCAGTGGGTGAAAGACCAGAACATCAACCATTTGAAGGTATGGTTTTCTCCCGTCTGTCTCTTTTTCCCCGCGATGCAGTGGACTGTAAAACACTTAACAATATAAAAAGAAATATTAAATTTAAATTTAAAATATAAAAATAATTTTGTAAACACCATTTTTATTTTTTATACTTTATCGAACCCCGACCGGGTTTCCCCGGGCATAAAGTATAAAAAATAAAAGTGGTGTTTTCAAAATTATTGTTTTATTTTACATATTAATAATAAGCATTAACATTGTGGCTCGCCATAATCTATAATATAAAAAATAATGTTTGTTTGTTTGTTCGTACTAAAAAGATTAAATAACACTTGCGCCGGTACACTTTTGCTCTGGAAAATGGCAATAATCAGGAGTAGGTTATTGTACGCCACCGGCAGCTTGATACTACCAATATGCATTTGACTTGCATCTCGTAAATTAGGATTTTTTTCAATTTCGATAAGGCCATCAATACATCCCATCACATAAGGCCATCAATACATCCTATTATGCCCTTGATATTATGAAGATAATTCTGCGATAGATTAATGTATTATACAAGCTTCTGCCCGCGACTTTGTCTGCGCAGTATCTATGTTTATACCAAAATTCTTAACCTATTTATTTAAAATATCTATAATTCTTGATTCGATTCAAAGTATTAGACGAGTACTTCAAATAAATTCACCAATTTTCTAAAATAGAATTTTGATTTAAATTAAATTTGATTGTCTTGCAAAATGTCATTCTCAAATTTTGACACCTTCTATTAAACAATAATAATTATTTATAATATACTAAAAAAATAGCTTAATAAAGCTATATGTTATTCTGACGTATAAACTATATTATTTTAAAGTTTCATTAAAATCCATTCAGTAGTTTTTACGTGAAAGAGTAACAAACACACATACATCCATACAAACTTTCACGTTTATTAATATTAGTAAGATAACGAACGCCCTGATGATTAAGGTAATTAATTATAATGTGATCAATAACTAAGTTAATTCCTTCGTTCGGATGGCGTGCCAAGTTCTGTCGCAAGTGGTATTTGGAGGTTATACCGGGTTAGGTGTCGCAGACAGGGCCGGCAGAGAACCTGATTGCTGACCTCGTGGCCTGCGTTGAGTTAATATTAAAAAAAATTACGCCGCTGGTTGGCCATTGACTTCCGCTTAAATCTATTGGGAAGTCATTTTTGTGAATATTATCGCTAGAAATGTGATATATATCATTTTTTAAGAAAAATGTTGTGGTCATTTACATTGTACAATTTACCTTTGAATTAAAAACGTTTCACCATTTTAACCATATGTAACTAACTAACCATCACGCCGTTTCCCCGCAGGGGTAGGCAGAGAGGACGGACCGCCAAACAACTCAGCCTTGGCACACACTCCTTGCCGCATTCACATTCATACATTTTCTCATACATATTCTTCTATTATTCTGACTCTTGACATGGCCCGACTCAAGTATCTGATTCACTTGATCGTGTCACGTCTTCCTTAGGCATCCTCGGCTTCTTCTACCATTCACATTCGCGTCATAAATTCTCTTCACACTCCTTTCTTCATTCATTCGCTCAACATGCCCAAACCATCTAAGCGTTCCTTTCTTAATCTTACTTATTACGCTCACATCAGCCTTGCATTCTTTTCGGATCTCCACATTCCTCACACGATCATACATGATTTTACCACACATACGCCTCAGGGATCTCATTTCTATAGCATTCAGTGTACTTTCATCCTTTCTCTGCCAGTTCCATGGTTCACTGCCATACATCAGGGTAGGTACCAGTAGTACTCCATTGTGGACTGCTAGCTTCGCTTCTGTGGACAACTTTTTGTTGGCTCCAACGTCGTTCAATCTTCCATTAATGGAGTTACCTGCATTCACCCTTCTTTCAATATCCCTATCAGCCTTCCCATCTCTCGTAAACATATATTCCCAAATATACAAACTCATCCATCTGCTCCAAGTATTCATCATTCACAACTATATTGCACACTGTTTTCGTACTCTCTCTTTCAAACACCATGACTTTAGACTTACTTACATTCATCATTAATTTATTCTTCATACATACATACTTAATTATAAGTAAAGACAAATTAATTGACCTTACTTTGGGCACATTGAAATGCCCTTAAAACAGTTCTATAGGTTTATTCTTTGAATGCTAGAAAAGATAATACACAGAGAAAAATTTTATTCTAAAATACGATAATTTTATTTGCAAAAACAGTTAAAAACGGGACTGAAGTTTTTACGAACAAATTAACAGTGTTTCAACGTTTTTTGGCGGGAAAATGAAAGAATAATTTATTGGTATACGTACGAATTAAATTTTTTTTTATAGTGAATACCTCACAAGAGTCCCAACTGCTCCCGTCTGGAGCCAGTGAGACTATGGCATCCCCAATTGGGGTATGTTATGAGGCTGAAGGTAAGTGGGAAAGGGAAGGAGACGAGGAGAAGGAAGGTGGGGGAGTACCTGGCTATTCAGATCTAGTCACTAAACACGGCTAAAGCCATTTCAAGCAACGTTTCAATTCTGAATGGTGGTCTTACACCTGGGCGATACTAAGAGTATCTTCCACTCTGGAACGTGCCGCAAATATACTATATATTATTTTTAAAAATTAATTGTGAAATAAGACAAATCAATTAAATAAAATTTATTTGCGCACGCCGGGTTCGAACCCGCGACCTTCGGAATGGCAATCCAACGCTCTACCGCTGGACTACGCCAGCCGTCTTTTGCCAATAAACATTGAAACACTGTTAATTTGTTCGTGTTTTTAACCGTTTTTACGAATAAAATTATCGTATTTTAAAATAACATTTTTCTCCTTGTAAGTTGAAAGATTATTTGAGGAATTTTCCATCAGAGTGATTCACGCGCTTGAGGGGACCGTTTATTTCTTTCTCAAATTTAAACGTTTCGCATATCGCATTAGCGTCAAGTCAGTGAGAATTTGAAAAAATACAGCGCCGGTTCTGGGAGTTGGGAGGATGCGAGGATGGGAACTGCGAGAAGCCATTTGGCGTTATCTCCTGGTTCTGCAGCCTCCAGTCGTATCGTGTTCTGGCATAACCATCGATTGTTTCCATCCATTATTATATTATGGTAATCGCGAACATTCCGCCTGAGTGATACGCCATGATCCGGCCGCCCCACTCTACCCACCTGTCTATGGGGTTGTAATATTCAGGGTTGTCACTACTAGAACATCAAGTAAATGATAACATCTTACACCACATGTATCATACGGCAGAAATTTGTGCATCCATAAAATAATATCATTGAATGAATTAAGCCACGGTTATCATCTTTTCTGACTTCTATGTATGTTGAATTCTTGGTCTCTTTTGTTTACATGAAATCACCATACACGTGTGCTGTATGTAGCCTTTTAACGTAGGACATTAGTAATGAATTTGATGTTATTTTATACGTGCAACAACTAGACTAGTAAAGAGCCTGCCAGATGTCGCATTTTAAAATAATGAATATAGAACATTTATCCAAGACACTACCTAGATTGCAAGTTAATTTTAGGTAGAATCTTGCAATAATATGTAAAGATAGCCGCAAAAAAAATTTGAGTTAAGAAAATGAAGATAATCTTGACAAGTTGTAGTTTATTGGATAGCCAACAACCAAGTGGTTCATCACGTTTGGTAACTTAACATTGGCACCCATCTACTTCGTGGAGGGCCGGATCGGAAGAGACTGATCGAAGAAGACATTTTGACCTCTCCAACGGGACTTTCTCGACCCATCGCGTTGCACCGCATAGGAGGAATGGATTCATACGTCCGTCACTCCTGGACACACTGATCCCTAGATTCCTATTCACGTCTCGTACCTTTTCCTTCCCAGAACTTTCTTTCCTGATTTCCCATAAAAGATCCTCCACACAGCATAAACATAGAAGACACATGGCTGCGAGAGAATTTGTTTTCCTGAGGGCCTCCTGTGTGGAGCTAATGTTTAAAAAAAAAAGTAAAAAATGATTTGGTTGAATTATCTCAGCGGTCAGGGGACCGAATCTTTTCTGTCTTTTACGCTTCACCTTTTTCATTTGAGAGTCGTAACATCTTCAGTGATTAAATATTACAATTGGAGGTGTTACTCATTATGTTCCTCTATATAAATATTGAATATTTTATAGTTCAGACTTTTACAGTTGGAAGAGAATTTTGTCAACCCTAATAATGCTGGTTTGTATGGCAGCATCACAGCCTCCTTATACGTGCAGATCCCGTCAAAGATCAAATTTTCGAGGCGAAGTGTGGGAAATTCGATCAAAAATTATATACACTTCGTACTGAGCGAAATAAAACTCCTCTGTGTTCTACATAATCTGGCGCTGGGTTAAATTTGTCGGAATTGCTAGTGTTACGTTCACGTACAAAATCTATCTGAAAATAATATATAGTGCAACGTCATCTAAACGGAGTTTTTTCAAGAAATGATTGATGATATAAATTTTATATCTTTTTTTACAGTTTTATTTGATTAATTTGTGTTATTTCACAATGAATTAATTAAAAATAATATATAGTATATTTGCGGCACGTTCCAGAGTGGAAGATACTCTCAGTATCGCCCTGGTGTAAGACCACCATTCAGAATTGAAACGTTGATTGAAATGGCTTTAGCCGTATTTTGTGTCCAGATCTGACTAGCCAGGTAATTTCCCACTTTTCTATTCCTCATCTACTTCCTCTCCCCAATACCTTCATCCTTACAACATACCCCAATTGGGGATGTCATTTTCTCAATGGCTCCAGGCGGGAGCAGCTGGGTGTGCGGTATTCATATAAAAATAGTTTTTTTTTGGTTCTCTGTGTGATGTAGATTCACTAGTTTCCCACTCGTAATTTACGGACACCCTGTATAATATAAGAAAATAAAAGAAAATCTATAAGCAATAATTTTCATCCTGAAACACTCATCCAGATTGAAACAATCTTCCGAGAAAAGATACATGCCGCCGACGGGACTCGAACCAATGTCCTTCTGATGTCCTGTCAGGTGCTCTTAATCCACAGAGTTACGGCGGGTGACCTCTTACCCGCCAAATGATTCAATATATAATAGTGCTTCATTCAACAATTACTGCTTATTACATTTTTTTTACCTGGAAACAACCAACTTTATTTTTATATGAGAAAGGCATTGTAAGTGCTAAATTTCCCACAAGGTGGGGTCGAGACTTATCATGTCTACATTTTTTGGTAAAGTACTTTAACTCGTCAAATATTTATTATTTTTTAATCGATAAACTAATGTTTAAGACAATATTTTATGCATATTAGCACAAAGGGTAACAATTATTATAAGCAATAATTATCAGCCTGAAATACTCACCCACATTGACACAATCTTCCTGTTACCCTTTTTGATATTGTTACCTCTTGTTACCCCTTGTGCTATGCATAAAATCTTGTCTTAAACATTAGTTTATCAATTAAAATATTATAATTTGAGGTTTTACTCTTTAAGTTAAAATAATATTATTATTAATTGTTATTATTATTAACTTATAGTTATTAACTGACCAATGAATATGTTATTAACTTTTTAATTGAATGTTATTGTCACTAAAATATATTATTAACTTACTGTGTAAAATAAAAGTAAGAAAATAAAAGGTAAAAAGGAAAAATATAAAAGTAACCAATACTACTATGTAATAATATGATATTATATTATATATTCATGTTATTTTCTGGATGTAATAGATATGTAATAGTTTAAAAAAAAAAAAAAAAATAACCTATTTAATTAAAACTAATATGACTTAAATTTTTAGAAAGGGTAATATTAAAAGTAGCGTAATATTTTAATCACAGTGTATCTGTATTCCATAAAGCATAAAAAATCTTTAAGGCTTTGATGCTCAATATGTTATACAGAAAGGCAGCATTGAAGGTACAGTTTTCCAATATCCTCTACATCTACAGGTAGGCGTCCTTAAATAACCCTGACACGCTAATAAAACATTCTGATCAAAAGATTTTTCGCAAAATGGCGTCGCGGCGCCGGCGCCGAAAAAAAACTACATGTAGGTTAGTTTCCGCCCGCTTGTCTAAAATCAGTAAAATCACCGACATTAAAGAAGCTATCGGCTCGGGCGCACAAACCGGCTCGTGAACGAACTCACACACGGGCGGGCGCGGTGCGGAATGGCCGATCGCGCAGAACGCCGCACTCCGAATGAATGAACGGGTGATTATCGTCAAAGCAAGCGACATAATCGTCCTCGCAACTCTTCAACCCAACCCCCCCTTCCCCGTCATGTCTATCACTTTGATAATGATCCCCCAACCGTGAAATCAATTTAGCCGTAGCTATCTGCACATTTGCCGCTCCCGTATCCTGCTGGCTACAAATCTGATATTTCAAAGACCCGCGTCACGGCCTTGTATTATGTATTAGAGATGAGATGAGACGGTATTGGAATGCCAATGTGATGGTATGATATTGGCTGATTTTACTTTGCTGCGTTGTTGTGTTGACATTTCTTATGTAACGTAGATTTTGATGCTTGCGGAAAATCAGTGTGCCTACACTGCCTACTAGAGCTTTCGGAAGCAATGATGTTATCACCATAGCGAAATTCTCGGTTTCCTATTTGCTCGGAGCTTTGTTTATCATCTGATAGAAAAAAGCAAATATATACGATTTTTGGTTTTTGTGCATAACGGTTTGTTACCGAATTTTACAGCATTAAGATTTCATATCATGTATCAAAACAGAACGATTTATTAATTCAAAAGTATTTTTATGAACATACGGGGCTCCATCGAAGCCATAGTTAAGTTAGCCTCTCAGAAACTGGGCGTACTGTACAGGGCCCGCAGATACTTTAATAGTACACAAATTCCAACCCTGTACAAATCGCAAGTGCGCCCCACGGTAGAATTTGGCAGCCACCTCTGGTCTGGAGCCCCAGAGTACCTAAAAAAAACACCTTCGACTCTGTGCAGAAACGGGCGGTCCGTTTGATAGATTCTCCCATCTTGCAAACGGATGGCAGTCTTTAGAGCACAGGCGTCGGGTGGGAATGCTATCCTTGTTCTACCGGTATTTCAATGAAAGATGCTCCGATGAACTAGCGTCATTGATCCCCTCGGCACCAGTGGATAGTCGGGAAACACGCCAAACGTGCGCCCAACATATGTAAACGGTTGACGTTTGTCACATGAGAACGGGTCGTTTCTACAACTCGTTCTGGAGTTCTTGAGTTTAACAGGTTGTGGAACGATTTTCCGGCCTCTATTTTTCCTTTCTTCAACATGGGTCTCTTCAAGACCCATGTTCACTCCTTCCTCTCCTCAAAAAGACCCTCGACACAGCATCTCACTAGATGACATGAGGCCCTGAGATAAATTATTTTCCTCAGGGCCTACTATATGGGGTTAATGTAAAGAAAAATAAAAAATTAATAAAACAATTTATTCACTTTCAAAATTAACATTTAAAATCGTATTTATAAATAAGTCGCCTCATAGTGGTACAACCAAAGTTTGAAAATGGTCTTGTAAGCCGAAACATATATGTTACAATAAAAAAATGCCTACAAGTAATAAATTTAACTGGAAGATAACATTACCATTACCATAAGTTTACCATTCTTTAAGATATACATACATGATATTTTTATGTAGCATATATTTTTAAAATTGGAGCATCACATAAGGATGTCGGATATATTTTTTGTATTTTTTTTATTTATGTAAAATGTAAAAACTTGTTCCTCTCCTTTTTTTATAAATAGCACATATTAAATATATTCTAAAAAAATATATTTTAACCTACATTTTTATGCTGTCTACAATTGAAAAAATGGTTTCCGTTTTATTTTTTTTTCTCTCTTTCTTTTTCCTATAATATATTATTTTCACTTTAATTTACCTTCATACCTACTATTTATGTAATGTTCATATTTTAAGTTGATCTTTTTTTTTAATCCAAACATTGTGTATCTGTATATATCACATCACACACTTACTATGTAAAAGCCCGTAAGGGCGTTGAAAATGAATAAAATAAATAAATAAAAATAAAATTATTAAATTTAATTTAAAAAATGTTAAATGGATTTCTACGATTTAAACATAAAAACAATTAATTAATTAATAATTATTAAGTAAACTCTGCTGGAGTTTGCTGATGAAACGTGTTGGTTTTTTTAACCAATAAACGAAGTATTCTATTTTTTACATGTCTTTATTTCCTATTATGATGTGTATGTCGGTAAATAAATAAGTCATTTATTGGGTGGTGCAATGAACACTTGCATCGCCCAAGGGGCATTCATAATCCTCAATCTCCGCGTGTAGAAAATAAATAACTGCTTTTCAATTGAATGCGCATTACGGTACAAATGGATATATTTCATGTCGGGAAATGAGCAGTGAATTATCACGGAGTATTATCTCTGCTGATGTTGGCTCAACAAGAATACTCGATGTATGCGGTGTTCCAGTGTGTATACATTATCTACTGTACTCCATACATACAGACAGCGTGCAGGTATGGATCAAGGGATTTGTATTTATAAGGTGAAGCCTGAAACTGAACAACTTATGGGTTTGGGGTATCAACAGGTGTTTAACATTGTTTGTGTGATTTACCTTTGGTTGCATAGATTCTAAATAGTTGTGAAAACCGTGGCCGGTTTCTCATTGAGTTTCTGGACTCCCGTGGATGGATCCAGATTGCTTTGTGTGATAGTCTCATTTCAGGGGTGACTAGCAATAATAAGTCGTAGGTAGACTATTGATGTTTATTACGAGATATGTACAGATTGTACAATGTTCCTTCTTAGGAAGTCTAAAGGCAAAGAGGACGAATGGACAATAATCATACCTTTTATACGTTACTCATGCTGTCTCACTCATACACGCATGTCTCTTTCCGTATTACCTGACGCTATGTGTGTTCTCTTTTCAGACAGAATTATAATAGAAACAGAATGCAGATGACGTTGAACGTTGGACAAACGGAATGCAGATGACGTTGAACGTTGGACAAACGGAATGCAGATGACGTTGAACGTTTGACGTAATTTATTTAGTTTTTTATATAGCTCCACAAGAGGCACATATTTGGGGATGCTGTGTTAGAGGGTCTATTTAGGGAAAGGAATGAGGATAAGTTCTGGGAAGAAAAAAGGTATCAGGTGTGGTAGGAATCGGAGGAACAATGTGTCCAGGAGTCACGGACGTATGTACCCATCCATTCCACTGCGTTGTAAGGCGATGTGTCAACAGACTCCGGTTGGAGATGTCAAAAGGTCTTCCTAAACCAGTCTCTCCCGATCGGGCCAGCCACGCAGAAAGTAGACAAATGCATTCACTACCAAGACCTAGACAACCCTCACCCATGAACCCGGGCACCTCTGCTAAGTCATCAAACGTAGTGAACTATTTGGGTGACCTTTATTTATTTTTTTCTTTATTCATTAAATTGTCAGTTACAATGATTTGAGGATTTTTCCTGTGGTTTTTTTGCATAATGAACGACATTATTAAAAATGTTTTATATATTGACAGCTTTTCTGATACTCAGGAGGCCGCACTAAAATTTGTCAATGGTCGGTCGGAATATTTCTTATCAAATATTCCATGCTCGCAAATTTTGATAACTAACCATAGATGAGGGATTTAGTCAATATTGTATTAATATAGGGTTACATCGATCGTCCGTGCTAGACCTCCTGGCCAAAAGCACACGAGAATGAATTAAGTACCGCTGTTATCGACATACTAAATAAAAAAGTTCATTACTAGTTACTTGCTGTTATAATATGTCAAATGGATAGATTATACTATGTATTACTACTGTTACTGTGAACTTACAATCTTAAGAATATTTTTTATAACTATGTATGTAAAAGCCCAATAAGCGTATAAATAAATAAATAAATACTATTCTAGAACAAATAAATAAATAATATATATGCCTTACGTAACTACGAGGGTATTAAGACAGTTGGTAAGAGATAAGCAAACTCATTAAATACCTGCTTTATGATAAACCTCCCCCAAAGCCTCAAAATCCGGCCAATACTTGGTCTAACACTGTATAAGGCCCTGGATTTAAAAGGGTATTACCAGAGAATACCGGAAATTAGTCCCTTTTAAATCAAATTCTAGACTTATTGACTCTTTTTTACAAAAAAAAAACGTATATTGATTTTGAAAGAATGTGTTTTTTTCTGGTATACGCAGTTTTCAAATTTTGAAAAACGAAGTGGTCGTTGGTCGTTAGCAGATTCGTTCAATTTTCAAACGATTGATTCTATTAAACAACACAAATTTCAAATCATTCAACAAAATTAATCAATACATAATCTAGTCAACACAGTTTTCAGAATTATAATTTTAGTTAAATTAAAATCATTAAAAAATAAATCCGAGAACACGTTTTGTGACAAAAATATCTCAGTTTTTCTATTTAAAAGGAAGGTCTTACAAACTAAAATATTTCAGATTTTTTTTACACACTTATTTTGTTTAGATATTATTAAAAAATCATAAATATTTATGATCAAAAAATACTTACAAGAAATACACTATATTTAATAATTTATCATCGTGCGTTTCGAGCATTTTTATTGCTTACTTGAATGTAGGTATATATTAAAGCAAGTTTTTAATGAAATAAATCGATTTTCGTTGTTTGTTTTTGGGGTGTTATGCCGTGTTGCGCTACTTCCTTCTTGAGCCGACGTTTCGGACAGCATTGCAGTGTCCATCATCAGGGCAGATCCGGCAGATCCGACGATGTGTGACACGTCGGCTAAAGAAGGAGGTAGCGCAACACGGCATAACACCCCAAAAACAAACAACGAAAATGCTTTTGGCCGTGAAAATCTGAAAACGTATCGAAATAAATCGATATTAAATATTTGATTTAAAAAATTTGATACGGAAAATAATCGATCTTTCTCATTGGAACCTCTTTAAACTTTTATTCTCAGCGCTGGTCAATCGCTCATAAGGTATATTCAAATCAAATCTGAATTCGCCCCTGATCGGTCCGGAGTGCAGAAGTAGCAAGTTGTACCTATGTAAGGTTATATGTTTTATCTGTTCCGTGTCAGTGTGTGAATGTGGATCATACGAGGATAACATTATGTAGGGAATAGACCAAGGAAAAAGTTTCCCTCGTCATGCCTCACTGCTTTGTAACTAATGTTACTTTGTACTCCGTTTCATGACAGAAAGCAAATAAATGAATATTTCCTCCAACGTTTATGCCGCCGTGTATGTTGTTAATGGGAATGAGAATGTCGGGGATAGTAATAAACCTTTCTTACATTTTTTCATTATCTCTTTGTTTTTGCGAATTTTTCGAAACACGATAATATATTTTCGTTTCAGTCAAATCCGACTAAACGAGGCTTCTAAAATATGAGTCCTATGAATTTTATAAAAGAAATACAGCCTACATATTTATGTTACGGGGTAAAAAAAGAAGCATCTTTTCATTTTGATTATAGTTGGGATAAAAACCGTGTTTCCAAGGCAGAATATAGTATAAGCCGGGCGCGCGGCTGTTAAATTACGATGTCAGTGCTGTTATTAAGTAATTGGGTCTACTCACCTCAGATTTGCAGAACGGCTTGCAGGATAGCATGTTGAACCACAAACCAAGTTATTATAATTCTGACGGCCCGACAAAGGGAATAATAATAATTTGGCTGGCGGTTTATCCTCAAATGATCCGATTTGCAGAGATCCTGCATGCAGTCCTTAAAGCAGTTCTGAAAATCGGATGGTGGAAAGGCCGTTTAAACTTTATGATTTAAATCACTCTGTTTATTTATGAGGGTATGACCAGAGAATACCGGAAATTAGTCCTGTTTAAATCAAATTCCAGATGTTTTGACTCTTTTTTACAAAAAAAAAATTTATTAATTTTGAAAGCTTGTTATTTTGTCTGGTACACGCAGTTTTAAAATTTTGAAGTGTATTTTTAATATTCTAAGGTTATATCGTTGGTCGTTGGCAGATTTGTTCAATTTTCAAACGATAGATTCTATTAAACAACACAAATTTCAAATCATATAAATCATACAACAAAATAAATCAATACATAATCTAGTCAACACAGTTTAAAGAACTTAAATTTTAGTTAAATTAAAATCATTAAAAAATAAATCCGAGAACGTGTTTTGTGACAAAAATACCCAAGTTTTTCAATTTATTTAAGGTCTTACAAACTAAAATATATCATTTTTTTGCGTTATTTTGTTTAGACATTATTGAAAAACCATAAATACTTATGATCAAAAAATACTCACAAGAAGTACACGATATTTAATAATTTATCATCGTGCATTTTGAGCATTTTTATTGCTTACTTGAATGTAGGCATATATTAAAGCAAGTTTTGAGTGAAATAAATCGATATTAAATTTTTTAATTTATAAATTCGATACGGGGAATAATCGGTATTTCTCATTGGAACCTCCCCGTACAGTTGCAAACATCTTTAAACTTTTATTCTCAGCCGCTGGTCAATCGCTCTTAATATTTGCAGTAAAACAATACAAAAATCGGCAGTAACAACACCAATCACCGCCAAGTGCAAACTGACGTTTTCTGAGACATTTAACAACATGTTTTCAGTCCTTCATTTGTTTTTTGTAAGACCCTTCTTCCACGGGGATAGGCTAGTATCCGAGACTTGTTGTGTACGAGTCCATCCACGTCACTACTGAAATCAAGAGAATCACGTTATATCGTCACTAATCATTGTTGAAATTCTCCGAATTGTATCAAAACTAGAATACTTTTCACACCAAACAGTTGCTGTAGCTGTCATTTTTGTATCCTGGCATTTTTGTGTCCTTATTCTTTGTAAATATTGTTTCTAGCGTTGACCTAAAGCTCATGAATTGTTACAAAATGCCGGCAACGTGTGCCGAACAATTTACGATTCTCATCGCAGATGTACGGCGCTAGTCGCCAAAATATTGAATCGTCGAGTATCGGATACTTGCGTATCCCCGTAGAACGGCCTAAAGGCTTATTCGAAATTGCGGTATGATACCACTGTACAAATATTAAGGAAGATATCTGTCTGTTCTATCAAATAGTACCAACAGCGATTGAAAACATCATAATGGAAGGATCAGGTTAATTTTAAACCCCTTAATTCGTCTGTCCTAAATGATCAAGGGTTCCAAGGAAAAAAATCTCATTTGATCACAAATTAAGGGTGGATAATGTTTATTCACTCCGCTAAGCAAAGCGGTGTTTGAAAGCTTGGCTCAAAATATTTCCCTACAGATACACGGTGTCCGGAAAATTGGCGCTAAATAATTCTCCACAAATACACGGTGTCCGGAAACTTGATGCTAAATAATTCCCCACAAATACACGGTGTCCGGAAACTAAATGGTAATTAATTCCTTACAAATACACGGTGTCCAGAAACTTGATGCTAAATAATTCCCTACAAATATACGGTGTCCGCAAACTTGCCACCAAATAATTTCCGACAAATACAGAATGTCCGGAAACTTGGTGCTAAATAATTCCCCACAAATACACGGTGTCTGGAAACTTGGGATAGATAATTCCCTACAAATCACGGGGTCCAGAAACTTGATGCTACATAATTCCCTTCAAATACACGGCATCCAGAAACTAGTGGTACCAGCGGAAAACTGGTGAATCATCGCATCGCATTTGGAGTCGATGATATTTTTTGATTTAATGTTTTTGATGTTGTTCGGAGATTTTTTTTAAAATTAAAGAGTCGAAAAAAGGTTAGTGTCTTTGTTATTCATTTAGACCAGTGCTAATAGCTATTTTTTGATATATCAGTGTCCGCGAGTAAACCTAACCTAACCAATATTTTTTTAAGTATAATGCCCATCAAGTTTGGGATTGTTTACACCACCCGCGCTTACATATTATGATACATAATTGTGGTATTTAAACATTATGATCCATAATTTAGGTATTTATATAATTAGATGTTTATTGTCGATCCGGCTAAAAAAGTTTTTTAACCCTTTTATTGCCGAAGAAAGAGAATTTTTTTTGAGCTCTTACGTCATGCAGATCCATCAGGTTCCCAGTTGTTCCCCTTGTTTCCAGACAATGTGTACAACTATTTTACTACACAATGTGAATATATTTAAGAGCGATAAAGTTATTTTACTTTCCTAAGACAAAGAGTTATAATTTATACCCCTACGTCACTGCAGTCGATAATAATTTATCAAAACATATTTGATAAATGTCCCCCTCTTCATTCCATGAAGTGGAGCATGAAAGGTTAGTGTATCGAACGAGGAGTCTATTTTGTATGCTCTGACTCTAGTGAAAATTAGGAATATTTTCCGATGATTCACGTGTCTACTTTTATAAAGCTCTTACCGTTTTTTTATTTTTCATTTCTCCATAAATTTTATTACAACGTAATAAAATTGAAAATAAAAATGCATACATTTGTTATAGACCACTTTTATTTGATTCACACTACCGGTTTCAGAAGAACCCTTACTTCATAAGGAGAATATTAAAACTAATCTACGATGCAAAATTTGACAAATATATATAGGTATATATATTTTTTATTTATTTAATATTTAAAGGTTTTTTTTACAATAAATACACAATTTTTACATTTTATACAGTGGTAAAATAGTAAGTAGCTTTTTCTCACCATAAAGAGACGAGGTTCTTGTGTTTGGTGAGGGAATTTTAGTTCAATTATATAATATCATGTGTGAAAGTAAATAATACAATATGGCAAAAAACAAGGGATAATTAAAGCAACACCTCCTAGATCACGAGGCCGGGACACTGAATCCGATCGGCCTCCTAATTTGTATGAGAACCTTAAATAAGAATAAATGTATATTTTATATATGTTTCAGTAAATTAGAATAAATTTAAAAAAAGATCAAAACTTTTTTTTTGTGGAATCCCATATAAGTTAGAAGGCTGATTTGAACGCGTGTCTCCGGCCTTGTGATCTATGAGGTTTTGGTTTAAGTGGGAGGTGAACAAAGGGGAATGGGTAATTAATGGATTTCCGACAAGAACACAGCGGTTTTCTAGAAATATATATATATAATAGGACTAAAATATGTATTAATTTGGTTATTCAACGTACTAGAGCAATAAAAAATAAATAAATGTTGTTTTAAAGTCAAAAGTTTCATAGTGAAGTTAAGGTACCTATATAAATTTAAGTACCTAATTTAAGTCCCAACTTTATAACTGGCTAAATTTTGTGTAAATCAATAAGTATTTATATTTTGTGTGACAAAATTTTAATTCACATCACTGCACAAAGAAATTAATTTTGTCGATTGAAGCACTAAAATCGTACTAAAAGGCAGGCGGAAAATGGAATATCTCATTACCTCAACTTTGCTAACTCACGATTCCTTCTGAGTTGATAGTAATTATAATCATGTTATACTTAGTACCAATAATCGATTTGTTAATATCGTATGATTTTTGTCAAGGGCTTGTTTTATACGGTCCACTATGGATCGTAGCGAAGTTCTGTTTTAATTCATATCTTATACCTTCTTACGGATTTTATAATTTCTGAGAAAACTTTGTTTTTTTTTATTAAAAAAGAGAAATTTTGAAAAATCTGTATTGTGAGGTTTACTGTTTACAAAACTATTTGTTTATTATTTAGTTTAAGCACTCAAAATATTAAGTTGTTCATATATCACTTTGCGAATCAGGTACATATCGACCCTTTGAAATAACGCTCCATGTAGTGCGGAAACGTCACGCGGTTATGGGATCTATGGTAAGCTACCTTAGAGTTCATTATCGCATGATTTTAAAGCAACAGATGGAACCTTGTTATTCCAAAGGGTCGATATCTCAAATCACCTCTCTCCTAGATAGTCTTTATTTATTTTGACGAGAAGCACAACTAATGGCAAATCTGCTCTGCATCTCTGTTCAATTAATGATTGAACGTTTTGAAGCTGTTGGTGAAAAAAATAGTTTTTAAAAGAATTTGTATTGCTGATGTGATCCATTCAACAGGTTGGTCATTATAAGTAAAACAGTATTCCGTTCGTTAGTAGGCAACTTTCCAAAAGTGAAGAAAAGTGGATTTAAAAAAAAAAAAATTACAGTGAACACCGCACATGAGTCCCAACTGTTCCCGTCTGAAGCCAGTGAGAATATGGCATCCCCAATTGGGGTATGTTGTGAGGCTGAAGGTAAGCGGGGAAGGGCAGGAGATGGGGAAGAGAAAGGTGGGGAAGTACCTGGCTATTCAGATCTAGTCACTAAACACGGATAAAGCCATTTCAAGCAAAGTTTCAATTCTGAATGGTGGTCTTACACCAGGGCAATACTGGGAGTATCTTCCACTCTGGAATGGGCTGCAAATATAGTATATATTATTTTTATTTCTACTAATATGTGAAATAACACAAATTAATCAAATAAAAATTATTTGCGCACGCCGGGTTCGAACCCGTGACCTTCGGAATGAGAGTCCAAAGCCTTGCCCCTGGACTACACCCCGCCGTCATGACCGTGGTGGATATACATAACTCGCTGAAATCCCCGGCGTTGCCCGGGCTAAACTCAGAGTTTTTCAAAGTCTGATTGAATTGAAGTCTGATGTAGACAGTAATTTTCCTCTTATTTTGAGCGTGAAATGAGTAAGATTTCAGAAAGAAGTATCCAAATTTTGCTTTAAGGGGTGGGAAAAGAGGAAGGATGGTATTCGAAATTTCACGTAGACAGTGGCCTTCTCTTGATTTAGAGTTCTAGTGTGCAAAATTTCATCAATCTCGGAATAAAACTGTAGATAAATGTAAAAGATAAATATCAAATCCACGCCGCCCGTCACATGCACTCTTAATATTATAGATACCTTAGAAACTTATTTGCTCTACCCAACTACCTAAATAATTGAGGAATAATGTAGGGTCAAGTCGTGTATCTATGGACAATACCCAGTTGGACAGTAACATATTCTATAATTCTCATGGATGTAGGAATAAATCTTTTTTGCTAAATGGAAATGAAAAATAATGACAACTATTGATATTTATCTGGCACTAGCTGTAGTCCCCGGCGTAGTTCTGGCTTTAAACAGAGTTTTTCGAAATCAGGTGTAGAAAGTAATTTTCTTTATGTTTTAAAACCTTCATCAATCTCGGAATAAAACTGTAGACTTATGTAGGTACAGCCATTGCACAGACACTCTAGATATGGCAGTAAAGAATATTCAACGGTTTCAATTCTGTTGTTTTAAAGGGTTTAGCGGCAAATTTCGGTCTTTCTTTAAAGTTTCGAATCATCCACAGTAAAGAATATTCAACGGTTTCAATTCTGTTGTTTTAAGGGGTTTAGCGGAAAACTTCGGTCTTTCTTTAAAGTTTCGAATCATCCACAGTAAAGAATATTCAACGGTTTCAATTCTGTTGTTTTAAGGGGTTTAGCGGAAAACTTCGGTCTTTCTTTAAAGTTTCTAATCATCCGCAATAAACAATAAGACTTTCCTTTCATATTCTTAAATGTACAAAAAATTTCACCTTCGCAGCACAGTTTTTTTGTTGAGATCTATGTTTAATGATCTAAATTTAATAAAAGGTTTCTGTTTTATAAAATACCAAAAGTTATATGGACTAAATTTACTTTAATTTTCCGAATGATAAAATCGACAGTTCTTTCCGTTCCTTCGACAGCTTTTATTGGTTTTGGCCTTGGAGATATAAAAGTTTGCTAAACTAACTAACTAACTAACCATCACGCCGGTAAGCAGAGGAAGGACCGCCAAACAACCCGATCTTGGCACACACTCCTTGCCTCATTCACATTCATACATCTTCTCATCCATACTCTTCTATTATTCTGACTCTTGACATGGCCCGATTCAAGTATCTGATTCACTTTATAGGTTTGCGACACCACCGACTCTAAATTTAACACTTTTAATTAGGTATAGGTAAAAGCTATAGGTACCCCACCCCCTGCGGCCACGAAAAAAATTGAAAATTTATTTAAAAAAAAGAAAAGAAAAAAAAGATAAATTGCTAAATAGGTTGATCATCACTGCTCTAGGTAGTAGAATTATATAGAAGATTAGATTAGTCAATAAACTTAATTTTTTACCAATAATCGGCGTTAAACGGAAACCTTTCAAATTAGTGTCTAAAGGCAGGAAAATGCCACTAATTGTAAATTTGATGACAATGTAAGTAACTATGGGAACTGCTATAGTTGCGATTATAATGAAGATAAGGAAAACTCTTTACTTACAAGTTTATTCAATAATACTCGTAATTCAACAATAATTCAGCACCATAATTTACATTTTATACGAGATTATTTATCGAGAAGTGGAGAGCGAACTCGAAGCAATTCGCGAGCTATTGGATCGGTGGCAATCGGGAACAGAATGAATCTTATTTCATTGTATGGCACCCGTCATCGGATGTTGAAGAAGATCCACTACTTGGAGTACAAGCAGCCAATAAGAGGTGATCGCGAATTGTTACGTTGATCGCTGGCCACATAACATTTGAGTTTCTGTTATAAGGTTTCTCGAGAAAAAGTAATCATTTTCCACAACACTTTCAGACTTCGGGGAAAAAGCTGAGACATTAAACACCATCCTAAAGCCAATTAAATACGTAATAACAACTGATGGTCCTAGGAGATGTTGACCTATTTTGATAGCCCGCCGACAATCTACGGTTTAGTTACCAGGACTAGTCGATAACTCGCCGCAATCTGACAGATTGTTTGAACAGTGCCGGGGATAATCGCATCCGAATGAAACTGGGTCCATAGTTCACGTTTAATTATATCTATAGCGGCCTGTAGAATTGTATCTAATGAAATGGAAGATAAATCGTCTTTGTATTGGCGTTTTGAAAGCGGCTGACCACGAGATACTGTATGGTAAATTCATTAATTCATTTCTATATAACTAAACTTCTGATTCGACTATATACATTAAATATAAAACAGTTTTTTTTTATGTTTTACCTGCTAGTCGGTTAACGACCTTTCACGCTATAGATAGTATGGAAAACAATCTGTGTGCTACCAAGTTATTGTAAAAATATTACAAAATCTATGACTCAATCAAAGATCTTACTTAGCTTAAAAGTGGTAGAATGCATCTATAACCAGAGCTTTTTTACTTTGGTAATAGACCACAATTTAAAAACGAAGCAGTTCAATGTTGAAATATATTTATTTATTGATTTATTCACGCCCCATTGGAATCGAGCTTTAAAATAATAATGTCATTTTCTAAATTGGACTAATTGTGCCAAGAATTTAAACAATTCGATAGAGCACGTCCTGTTATATAATAGTTTTAACCAAAATTTTAATTTTTTTTTTTGATGTAACTGTAATTGATTTTCAAGACTTCACAATATCCCGTGATTTTTTACGGGCCTGCACTGGTAAAAGTAATAAATAACAAGCCCAGGAACAAAGCATCAAGGACTTTTATGAATGATGTACAAGTTTGATTACATTACATTTATAAAACGATGTGAATTTAACTGTGTTTAATGACCAGATCTGAAGAGTTAGGTTATTTCCAAACTTCCTCTTTCTTATCTCTTTCCCCTTCGCACTCACTTCAGACTTACAACATACCCCAATTGGGAATTTCGTAGTCTCACTCCCTCTGGGAAGTTGGGCTTTTACATGATTTAAAATTTAACGCAGTTAAATGTAAGAAACAGAGAATTTAGATAACAAAGAAATTTACGTAACACGAAAGTAACATAATACATAAAATAAAAGTAACTTTATAAATAATGCATAACATTGTCACGTAGTGCATGACACAAAGAAATAAAATTAACAAAATACATAAAATGAAATTAACATAATACACAATGCTTAACATAGTGCATGGAAATTAACATAATATTAAATTAACATAATATTAAAGTAACATAACATATATTGCATAACATAGTGTATGATACAAAGAAAGGAAATTAACATAATAGATAATATGAAAGTAACATCATATACATTGCTTAACATGATACAAAGAAAGGAAATTAACATAGTAGATAATATGAAAGTAACATAATATACATTGCTTAACAAAGAAAGGAAATGAACATAATACATAATATGAAAGGAATATAATACATAAAATAAAAGTAACGTAATTATAATCCAACATATTTTTTAAAGTTTTTATTCCAGCAGGACTGGAAGGATAGTGCAATCCCAGTCTGCCATATTACATAAATAATTATAACAGAGTAAATTAAAAATTCTAAAAGAAAAGAAGAACTAAAAAGAGATTACATGGTAGATACCTAATTAAAACATAAAATGAAAATACAATTAACCACATAAATAAATAAAATAAGCATAAAATTATTAAACAAAATAAAAAATAAAATAAAACATAGTGGATTTTGCAAAAGAGAAAACAGAGGAACATGCTTCGAACAACCACCGTTTAAAAATAAATATATAATAAAAACGGTATACAATATCTCGTATACGATACGTCTAAAATTATAATCATCGGTACTTTGAAATAATATCATTCTAGTATCTCGAAAACTTACATTGAGCAGTAGGTACTAAGAACGGCACTCAAAACCTCAGTGGGTTGTTTCAGAACGGCATAATTTTGAAAAGCCAGTTGTAACGATATTGTTTGCAAATTTTCGTCGAACGATTTTCAATAAACAGTATCTTATTTATAATAATTTGGGAATGCAATCGACTGGTTTGTTTGTTTAGCTAAATTGGTTTTGCCCGACCACAATGAAACTAGATATCTGCAGATAACAATGCAGTTGATTTCAATGACCATTGGGCGTTTACAATCAAATGCAATTGGCGCGAGGACAATTGAAATGATTTTAGCGGAATCACCGCTGCACCTACACACGTTATAAAGTTCTCATCGGAGTTCGCCATATAATTATTTGCATCGGAATAATACGTACATACACATAGTCTTGCACAATACAGATTGTGACGCAAGTTGACTTGTTGAGTTGATTCTGCCAGTTTTGTAAAACGCAAAGAACCTGTTGGTTCACAGATTTAGTAAAAAAAAAACCTGTGAACACTCAAAACGCATCAACATGCCTAATTATAATTAAAATTCATATTCCGACATGATCAACATGACAATTCAATTTGTTTTATTTGCCCACATGTAGAACTAACAATAGAAAAAAAACTCCAGTTCCCCGTATTTGTGCGCAATACAACACAAATTTTGACAATATAGACATTTTTAGCTATACAGTTCAGAAATATCGATTATAAGTAACACGAACGATCGAAAATTAATACAAGAGTGTGGAATGTATCGGGAGCATCTCCTATCCTTATCCTGTATTCCTCTTCCTCTCCTCCTCACCTACAATTAATTTTAAGCTGTAATAAAACTCCATATCCAATCAACTTTTACATATACGACTTTTTTGGCTTGACTTCATTTAACAATATATATATTTATTTCTGTATTTTATGTATAAACTGTTTGTCTCTTTTAAATAAATAAAATAAAACAAATTAAGGATTAAATTTATTGAAATCCTCATTACCCCATAGATATTAATGTTGACGATGACGCTATAGCTTAACAGCTCTAGTATTTAAAGGTTACACCAAAACTAAACGCACAAAATCTCATTAACTACACAAATACAATATCACTTCTTCATGGTTCACGGCGAGTTCACCGAAATCGAGTTTATCGAAAACGAGTTCAACTAACCTAACCTCTCGTTGTCGATAAATTTGCTTTCGATGAAATGATTTTCGACGAACTCGTCGGTTACCCTTCTACATGGATAGGTGCGTAAACACACACTTCACTAAATCTATACACACCTGCCCTGGATGACGAACAAAGTAACGCTGGATAAGGAAGGAGGAAGCACAACATGGCATAGTGACCCAAAAATTAATCGCGATAAATAATTATTAATTATCCATTTCCGTGTTTTAATTTTATTTGGTATGAACAGATTGAAACGATTATATCGGTAACTTTTTTTTGTCCCTCGGAATAACCACTACAGATCACCAACAAACAAACTACAGCTGTTCACGATCTAGATATATTTTTAAGGCCCTGTTGATTTTTCGCGAAATAAACCATTATTTATTTATTTTTATTGAACTTTTTTAAAATAAAATAATGTGTTCTTACTGGGGTACACCGTTCTAAGGTCACAGACGTGGTTAAGGGTCGGCGTAAGCTAAGAGTCAGCATGTGTCGCGCGTGCAGCATTTGTTTTGCAATATATGGGCTTCTATGAAAGAACGTACTGAGAGGCAAACTTCAGAGGCAGCTTCGTACAAGTCCATACATTTCCTGCAAATGCTTCACGCGCTACACATGCTGGCTCGCATCATACGCCGACACTAAGTGTTTGAAATAAAGTAGGTACACTTAAAATACTACGAAGAAAATTAAAAAAAACAATATCTAGAATAAAATAAAACACAACACAAGTTTTAGTCTTTGATGGGTTGCAAAATTATATCTTTATTCTTAATTCCCATCTCCATAATGCATTTCTTACATTACATTGAGGGCTTTTAAAACAAAGTCGGTAGGATTTGTGATGGGGTCTCTAAGTATAATTTTCAAAATTGCTTTTTGTGTTATGAGGACTGGTTTTATAGTGGAATCGCATTAGCTTCCTCATCTGATAAGACCACGAGACCAAGACATGAAACACGGTTACAAATTATGTATGTACTTAATATCAATTCGTCGTGTTGAAATATTCCATCTATAAGCGTGACAAACACGTTCCCCATTAGCAACGCTGTGAACGGATTGAATAAATGCCATCGACATGGTGACTGGGATATTTCAATTGTTTGCATACAATGAACTGAAGCGGGCTAATTGGAGGCAATGTACGTAGGCGCCATACTTGCAAACATAAAGTTGGACGAATGTATTCAGTATTTACAAATTGAGCCATAAATGTACGTTTAATCAATGTTGTTCTGACAATAAATGCGAATACACATTTAAATAATTTAAATCAGTCACAGATTAATATTTACATAGTATGAAACTGTGTAAAGTAGATACATTTTTATTTTTTACTTTATGGTATACCTAATATGACCAGACGTCTCGTTTTAACCAGGACAGTCCCATTTTCAGACAACGTGTCCCGGTGAACCCGAACACAACTTTGGGATGCCAAAATGTCCCGTTTTCGGAAAGAAAGAAACTCAAAGTAGAATCTTAAAAAGATATAAAATAGTTAACCCTAATACGACATGAAAAAAACATTACTATCTTGTCAATTGTATTGTATGAAATGTGAGGCTCTTAAAACGAATTATAAGACGTTTAATTTAATTTAAAGGGGCTATTATTGCAATAATCCACGCGCGTGGGAGCTGCGAGACGAGTTGTGATCTAGCCTCCTATATAGTAAAGTAAATTCACTCGTAAAATCCATGCTTAATTTAGTCAAAAACATTTTTACTCTAACATATTGCATTATTTCGTTAATTAGTAAAAAAAAAAGTCTTTAAATTTTGAACAAGGGTCTAGAATTCCAATCGTCCATGGGATTGGTACTTGCAAGATGAATTGTAATCTAGCCTCTTTTGTACAGCGCTCTTTAGCGATTTTTCGCGAAAACAGCGCTTTTTTTGCCCCGGTTTGGGGAGAAAAATAAATAGTCAAGTTAGGTTTTTTTTTATTTATTTTTTATAGAGAATACCTCACAAGAGTCCCAACTGCTCCCGTCTGGAGCCAGTGAGACTATGGCATCCCCAATTGGGGTATGTTGTAAGGCTGAAGGAAAGTGGGGAAGGGAAGGAGATGGGGAAGAGGAAGGTAGGAAAGTACCTGGCTATTCAGATCTAGTCACTAAACACGGCTAAAGCCATTATTAAGCAACGTCTCAATTCTGAATGGTGGTCTTACACCAGGGCGATACTGACAGTATCTTCCACTCTGGAACGTGCCGCAAATGTAGTATATATTATTTTTATTAATTAATTGTGAAATAACACAAATTAATCAAATAAAATTTATTTGCGCACGCCGGGTTCGAACCCGCAACCTTCCGATTGGGAGTCAAGTGTTGTTACCACTCGACCACGGACGGTATACCTAACTTGACCATATATGTCCCGCTTTGAATGGGACGGTTTCGTTTTTAGACACCATGTCCTGTTGTCCCGAAGGAAAACGTCGGGACGCGGAGATTAAGACGAAACCACAAGCCAAAAATGTACGTTTTCTTAGTGTGCTTTATATCATCACGAATATAAGTAACAGGCATAAAAATCACTTAGCAAACGTAGTCTGGAGGTCACGATTTTAAGCACAAATTATTTTGTGAATAATTTTATACGAATAAAAAAAGTTAATCAATGGAAAGAGTCCCAAATAATTTTAGCCATGAAATTATGTTTTTAAAAAGTTGTTCCTTATATGCGTTTATACATTTTTAATGAAAAAACACATTTTTAGTAGTTTACGCTTATATTTTTTAGTAAGTAATTAATAAATTTATTTTAATTCAACTCAATGGAAACGGCAGGAAAAGCTTCAAATTATCTAAAGCATATTTTTCGTATTTATAATGTAAACTGATTCGTAGTAAATATTAATCGGAAATAGTTATTTAGCGTTAATCTTCACCATAACCATTTTTAGAAAGCGGCCACTCATCATGTATCAAATTGAGAGCAAAAGATTATCTCTAATATTAGTAGATTTCGTCATAGAAAAACGAATAATGTTAATTGAACGAATAAAAAGCCACAAGATATTCCTAGGCAGAATCCTAGGTCTCAGGAAGACTATGGAGATACTCTTTAGAAATTTGTAAATTTGAGCCAGCATAGCATGGCACGAGGTATGTGCTGCCAAATGATATCTCCAGGTCTCTTGACATCTTCAAACTTGGCCTTGAAGATTATTAAGATTAATATATAAGATTATTAGACATATAAGATTAGATTTAAGATTATTAGACAAGAACTCTAAAATATATATTATTGTAAAATTTTTCATTTATTTATATAAAGTTATGTACATATATGTCCTGTGTATTGCAATAGGATTTATCAATCTGTACTATACATAAAAATTTCACTTGGAGTTAGTTAAAATTGATCTTACGTTGTATCTATAGGAAAAGCATTTTGGCTTAAACCAATTCCTCAACCAATTCCTTTAGTCGAGTTACGTCAAATGAACTACTCACTTTTATTTTTATTTTTTTTTATTATTTATTAACCAAAAAATACATTTTACGTACATTCTTTTAGGTATATGCCACCTCACTAGGCTGTTTATTGTAATTGCAAAACATTGCAACCTCAAATATAGCACTCTGCCAGGACGATCCGTTATATTGCAAGCGCCGCGCCGTTGGCGTGCTGTAGACAGGATGTTTGAGTTACAGCGTATTGGCTTCAGTAATCGGCAGCTAACCATGCCACGTGCGCGTCGCGTGTTGTGCCAATATGCAGTATCTCCACATAGCTACTTTTGAGATGAAAATGACTTTAAACTTTTTTGAAAATTTTGTTATTTACCTCGCCAACATGACAGAAACAATTTAAAATTTGACATAAGGTTGGATTGTGAATTGAATTGATATGTTTAAAAAATCAATTACAACATGAATTCCAAAATATAAGACCAATTTTTAACAACAGTCACTACATTTCACAATCTAACCTTTCACCCAAAATTGAAATTGTCAGTACTCACAAATAAAAAATGTAAAAAAAGTTTCAAATCTGTCATCTCAAAACTAGCTTTTTGAAGATACAGCATTATGCCATTAAAAGGACCGCGCTTCCTCCGTTTTATCTCTCCAGTGGGTATTGTGAATCAAATATTCAAAGTTCAGAGAATATGGTCTCGGTGGGTTAGAAGGGGGAGGGTTCAAAACCAAATTCAGAGCGTTCAACCCCCTCCCCAATTCTCTATCAATTTCCCATTTTAAGGGCCGGTAGTGCCCACCCAAAAAGAATAAGAAGGAGAGATACGACAATACGAATGTTGGAGAGAGAGCGCTAATATTGAAAACGAAAAAAATTGAAGCGAAAATTGGGAAAATGTTTAATAAAATACGACTCGTTTACAATAGAGCAAAATTCTCTCTTCAACACCTTAAGTGGTATTTAAAGAAACACTGTGAATTTTGTCATACTGACATGAACTTGTAAAATAACAGAAATTTTTGGAGCATACTTTGCGATTTTTTTCTATCGAGGGAATTTTGTGCAATTAATATTTTGGCTCTACAAATCTTCAGATATTATCTTAAAAAATAACATATATTTTTTTAAGAACTTAGCAACTTAAAGTGTTCAAGGGACATGTGTTATAAATTTGTAGAAAATCGGAATTCCGGCCCTTAAGGCAAAATGAAACTGGTCACCTCAGGTACATACCACAAAAAGATTATTTTCTAAAAAATGTTGTGAGTTATCACTAACAAACCAAAGATCAATTACACTGATCTTTCATAATGATAGATTTATATAATAAACAATAATATATAAACGACATGTTTTTAAAGAGTGTTAAGGAGAATATTTTATTGATATTTTATCAAAGGACATCTTACTAATAATTCTATACATTCATAAGTTGGTGGCTTTAAGGCAGAGTGATGAAATATTTGGCCTTTAGAGTGGCGGTCATAGGTTATATACTTCGTTCCATAACGGCGGACTTAGGATACTTAGGACTTGAAATCTAAAGAACTTTCGTCCCTTTCTCTTTCCCATTCTTATTTTATTTCCGGCTAAGATATAGTTCATTTACGGGGAGAGGTTTTTCTGGGTTTTGGGGGCACATGCGTCTAAATACCCATGAACTGCGTGGCAGGCCGTATCGGGAAAGAGTGGTAGTGAACAGCAGGGAACATCGCCTTACACCGCAGTGGGAGTGTTGGATTCAAACGTCCATTACTCCTGAACACTCCGACCCCCAGATTCTTACCCACCCATCATACCTTTTTCTCTACAAAAAAATCCTCTCCTTCCTTTTCTAAAAAAACCCTTCACACAGCATCTCCAAAGATGACATAGGCCCTGAGGGGAATTTTTTTCCTAAGGGCCCCCTGTGTATAGCTAAGAAAAAAGTATCAGTGTTACCATATGCTTTATAATAAAAGATAATTTATTTGTACTCCCGTCATTTTGCAGCTCTTCAACTATATTTTCCGAAGACTACAACCAACACATTAGTTGCTCCTTGCTAGATCGTTGGCCTCGAAGAAAGATAATAAAAATATACAAAAAAACTCTACCTATTTACATTAAATAATAACATAATATTCCTTAAATCTCACGCAAGTCCTACAGGTAACACTATTATATCAAGGCGATAAATAAATTCAATGAAAGTAGATAAATAAAGCGACAAACGAAATGTTGGACTGCCGCCAAACTTGCAAATATTCAACTACTGGCTTTACATGTCCTTGGTTCCGCTAGACATGTCATCGCAAATCTTTCAGATCTCACAATGCAATGACATCAGGAAACTTGTGTCAAGTGAGAGCGAGGGTGCATTTTCAATCAGACCGGAGAGGGAAAGTTTTGCATTCCACGGTCAGACCATTCATGGCCTTTTGCAGGTTGCGTATATAAATATGTACTTCAGTAACATTACGGAGGAGGGTTACTTCTGGTGTTTCCGTTATTTCAGACTTGTACCTGTGGGACTTCTCGGGAAAATGTTTGTAACGAGTGTTATGTGGACAGAGTTTTGTCAATTCAATTCATTTAGAATTTATAGGTTTTACAATTAGTTATTGTAATATTGTAATCTCTGCTCTATTCACATTCAGACATCTTGTGAAGTTTTGGGTTCTTCCAATCAATATAAGTTTCTTGGATACAAGTTATTTATTAATTATCGTGTAGGCGGGATTGGGTACCGCCGCCCCGGGAACCATTTATTGGATAACCAACACCTCTGCCATAGGTCACCCCAAGTGGTTCGCTACGTTTGGTGACTTAATAGGGGTGCCCGGGTTCACGGGGTTCATTGTCTAGGTCTTGGCGGCGGATGATCTAGACACACTGAACCCCAGATTCCTACTCAACCCTCATACATTTTTCCTTCACAGAACTTCCTCTCCTTTCTTTCCATAAAAATACCCTCCACACAGCATCCCCAAAGATGACATAGGCCTTGAGGGAAATTATTTTCCTCAAGGCCACCTGTGTGGACCTAATGTAAAAAAAAAAAACCAGCGGCTGAGAATCAAAGTTCCAAAATGCTTTCAACTGTACAGGGAGGTTTTGATGAAAAAGATCCGATAAGATTTATTTCATTCAAATTTTGCTTTAATATATACCTACATTGAAGTGAGCAATAAAAATTCTCTACAAGGCACGACACCGGACACCCGGCGCTGCATCGCGCGAAGGTGATCCCGTCTCGCAAATCACGACCCTGGAAGTCTTCAGCAGCACCATTTAAAGCCGATAACTTCAAAACGCGAGCTCGCACTCAAACCCAGCGTGCGCAAATAAATTTTATTTTTTTTATAGAAGGAAGCAAATACTTTGGGGTGTGACATTATATATTGAAATGAAAAAACACACTTTGTAAAACACCACTTTAATTTTTGAATTAATATTCTACAGCCAACCAGGTTTCGCTTAGCTCAAGCTTCGTCAGGGCTTATTATATCAACTATAGTTATCGCTTATCACGTTATCAGTTTATCAGTTAAAGTGGTGTTTTACAAAGTGTGGTTTTTCATTTAAATTTTATTTGATTAATTTGTGTTCTTTCACAATTAATAAATTAAAAATAATATTTACTATGCTTGCGGCAAGTTCCAGAGTGGAAGATACTCTCAGTATCGCCCTGGTGTAAGACCACAATTCAGAATTAAACAGATGCTTGAAATGGCTTATGTCGTGTTTAGTGACTAGATCTGAATAGCTAGGTACATCCCCAGCTTCCTCTTCCCCATCTTCTTACATTCCCCGCTTACCTTCAGTCTAACAACATACCCAAATTGGGGATGCCATAGCCTCACTGGCTCCAGAAGGGAGCAGTTGGGACTTGTGTGAGGTGTTCACTACAAAAAAAATTACAAAACGGATTTCCGTACTTGTGGATGGAAGAGGAGTGTACATTTGCAAAAAAATAACAGTTCAACAGAGGCATGGTCGAAAAATCCTCACATTATGTAACTAACAATTTAATGAATAAGAAAAGAAAATGGTACATGTATAAGTTTCTGAAGTAGTAACATAATTTTGTTTTAAATTAATTTTGTTTAAGGATTGAATTTTTTTTTGTTAATATAACTACAGTTAAGTTAATATTTAACCTGACATTATATGGTATTATTCATATAGTGATATATTGTAATATAAACATAACTACAACAATGTACTGTACACTAGGGTGTGTCAATTGTTTCAACTTTTGAATTCAGAAACTGCATAAAAACTATTTTTTTTTATGAAAATCAGAAAAAACACCAAAAACATGTATTTTTATTATGGTAATTAATATTTTTTTCACAATGAATGTTGTCACAACAATCATTAAATTTTGAGCATCCATTATTTTTTATTCGTTGTATTTTGTTCAAAACTTTTAGTGTACTTATTGTTTAGTATCTTGATTTTATCAAAAAAGTGTTATTTTCCCTTCTTATATTTTTAACAAACACATCACACGTTTCAAAACAATTTTTTTTTAAATTCTTTGGACTACAGTAATAGAATAAAAATTAAGTTTGCTACAAAATATAAAATATAAAAATTTGTTTTACTTTTTTCCCGAATCACGAAATTTTTTTTTTTTTAACTTTCGGACATTTTGTGAACAACAATGACAATTTCATTTATTTTGATGTTTTCGAATAGCTACAGATCATACGCAACTTTTGAGACCCCGGACGTTTAAAAATAAGGCAATTTTTTTTCTCTCTATGGAGAGCGACACACCCTACTGTACACTCCCATTCCAAGCACAAGCTAACACTTCCATAGATGAATAGTTTTAAAATCTCGCAATGTGCAAAATATTATGGATACTATATATATGTATACAGACTATATAAGGATTTATCATATTACCTACATATGGCAGCGCAGAAATCACAAAAAATATTCGCACAAAATACAAATTACAGAATAACGCTTTACTCGTCAAATTGGAAGGAAGAGTAATCCGTCAGAGAATCGCTTTAAGATACGAATTCACACACATTCTTATTTAATTATCTAACATTCCGTTTTCCGACTTTTCCATTTGCCATGATTTGAAAGATTTCGAGAAAACACTGAATGCAAGGCTGGAAAATCTCAACGTGAAATTTTCATGTCAATTTACCAAACGGCATGAAGTGCTAAATTGGAGTGAAACGATTTATTGTAGACAGCATTCATATTATATGGAGAACGCAGGGATAAATCTTAGAGACATTGAAATTTCCGCAATAGATGAAGCGTGAGAGAAAGTGAAAGATATTTTATGTAGAAGTAATTGAAAAAATTGAGTTATGTGATGGGAAATGATGTGTCTGAAAAAAAAATCTGAAAATGTTAAAAAAATTGTTTTATGCAAATAATTTTATAAAGATAAAAAGTATAATATGTGATACCGCGTTAGGGTGAATTTTTTTTTTTTTTGAAACGTGGCTGTTACAATAATATATATTTCAATTAGGGGAGGAACTTATAATAATATTTTAAATCCACTCAAAATTGTTCAAAAATTGATAATCAAAGATAATTGATAATTGAGAAAATCATCCAAATTTTCTACTGAAATTCTCTTTTCAATATTCAATGTAGCTACAATAGACAAAATATATAAAAAATATTCAATACTACAAATTTACAAAGAAGTACAGTTAAATAACTTACCATTCCATTCATCAGCAAGATATCAAAATACTATCAAAATCTCTAAATTTAGTTCAAAGCATACACAAAATACTTATCTCTATCTAGGTAAACATAACATAACAAACTACCATTATTTCCTGAATATTTTCGATAACTTTCAGATGAAAAAATTATTCAGCAAAAATTAAAAAAAAAAACCTAAAACTACTATAAGAGTCCACATCTCACTATCATTATTATTTCTTTCAAATCCTTTATTGATAAATCTTGCATTTTTTAAATTATCCCTTGTTTTTTGCCACATTGTATAATCTATTTTCACACATTATATTAAATAATTGATCTAAAATTCTCTCACCAAACACAAGAGCCTCGTCTCTTTATGGTGAGGAAAAGCTATTCTTATCTACTAATTTACCACTTTATAAAATGTAAAAATTGTGTATTTATTGTAAAAAAAAACCTGTAAACCTAAATATTAAATAAACAAAAAAAAAATTACGTTATAGAGAGGATACCTAGTGGTATGCTTATAATAATGTTTTGTAAGAACAAAAAGGTTAGATGTCTTTCTCTGAAGTTTAATAAAATCAAGCAATTTTTATTGTAAAAATTGGTTCGCGCAAACAACTGATTATGATAATATTACATATACCAGATTGGTGTAAATAAATTAGATAATATTTCTGAAAAGTTGTTGGTATTTCAGCTGATTTTAATTGCAAGGTGGTTGACGTATCAGAAAACATTGTCGGAACCAAAAGGTTATAAAACAATTTAATTAGATTTTAATTAATAAAGACAATATTAGCGAAACTCAATCTAAATCTGAAAGAGAAAAATCAGAAAAAGATCGGGTCACATCTGGGACTCGAACCAAGAACCTTCGTCTTTCCGGGCAGATACTCTATCCACTGAGCTAATGTGTCCCTATCCGATTCGGTCATATTTAACTGTATCATACATCGACTGAGAACTACCAACATTATCTTCATTTTCATAACGCATATTTTATTGGCTGCTATCTTTATACTCTGCTATGATGGCAAGATTCAACTCGAACTAAGTGTCACCTAGAAAGTGTTGGTAGTTCTCAACATATACTGGACTAAAATACCAAATAAACGAAATTTATTTGCAAATCACTTTATGGCAGTATTTAACCACTCGAGCGCCTTTTGTCACATTATGGCACTATTTCCAAAACCGAATTGCTTTGTTGCCAAAATGTAGCAAATTTTCGATTTTTTTTATTTATTAAAACGACTATATAATATATTGCACGTTCAAAATATAACAAAATAAATATTCTCTAGACTCTTTAAAATTTTTTAAGGTTAACGATTTTATTATATATTTTTTATAAATCCTACAAATATGTGATAATAGACAAAAGATAGGTGAATTCATTGGCTATATAGAACTATAATCATTTTGTATGTCTCCATATTCAAATTCGGAGGTATGATTTTTTTAATGTGGACGGAAAAATTTCCTTTAGCAATCCGAGGAAAAACATTTTAAATTTTAAGTTATGAAAAAAAAACAATTTTGTTTACATCACAATTATTAATAAAAAGCGATCAACACGTTTCAAAACCAAAGACTTCTTCATCAGGAAACAAAGTATACTAATTTATACTGAAATATGGTTCAACTAAGGTTTTATTTATATTATAAATAACTACTTACAATGATGGCAAAAACAAAACATCACAAGTAAAAACATATAATATTTATGAAATTTATAATACTGTGCATGTTGCATAGAACAATACTGTTTTCTTGTGCCATTTTTACTTTTTTTACAACTTCACAAAGCCTTTTTTGTGAGGGATCCGCTTACCAGACCAACATACACCGCTGTAAAAAGGAATACGTATAAAACCTCCCATCAAATAAGAACAGTCTAATAAACAACCCAACCTCTTTTCATAGAAGCTCCTTAGTTGATGTAAGAAGAACTTTAAATGGCCATATTTATGCTAAAAGTTTTAAAAATCTTTTATGATTAACGCTTCGCATTAAAGTACATCTGGTGTGCAATTCTTGTAGTCTGTCAGGACATTTATTTTTCAAGTTTCTGCTGTTTTATTGCTTGTTTTGTTTTGGATGTTGGAGTGACAGCGATTGTGCTTTTTGCACCTCGTCGAAAGGGTGACGATTTTGCTGCTATTCCCAATATTCTAAAGGTCGTTTGTTTGTCGAAATTCTTTTTTGAACATTTTAATTGGCCCGCTTTGAGTCTAGGAAACCACTGAAGACGTAAACTGGTTGAGTGGTATGTTATGGGCGTGTCTTATGTATGTAAAGTTAAATTAATTTTTCCTTACTTCTAATAAAATTGATTCAAAATTTTTTCAAATGTCCAAATTATTTCTTGAACAGAACATCAGTTTCTTTTAGGTACCTTTTTTACATTAGCTCCACACAGGAGGCCATGAGGAAAAAATTCACTCAGGGCCTATGTCAGTTTTGGGGATGCTGTGTGGAGGGTCTTTTTAGGGAGAGGAAATTCTGGGAAGGTAAAAGGTATAAGAGGTGAATAGTAATCTGGTGGTCAATGTGTCTAGGAGCGACGAACGAATGAATCCATCCCTCCCACTGCGCTGCAAGGTGATGGGTTGAGAGAGACGGGCTGGTGAGGTCTAGGTTAGTTCTATCTCAACCAGTCTCTCCCGATCCGGCCCGCCATGCGGTAGGTGGGAACCTGGGAAGTCATTCCAAGTAACCAAACATAGCGAACCACTTGATGGGGTGACCTATGGCAGAGGTGTTGATTATCCAATAAAATTCCTGGGGCGGCGTTACACATACCCGCCTCCCAAATTGTAACCGGTTTTTGACCTGGAGTCCACTCAAGAAATTAGTTGGTTGAAGTATGTTGCAGACGTGTCCGTTGCCCGAAGACAGCTAATTTTTCTACAAGCTCGTCTGGCGCAATTGACAAAACATTTTCAAAGAACGAAATGATTATTTGTCAAAACAAAAATCAAGTTCATTGACCTGTCTGAGACGAGTCAAATATGTAAATTGGAAGTAAAGTAAAGACTCCAGTAAAGATCACACCTCTAGAGGTTTAGAAGTGCAATTCTTTTGGTCTGTCAGGCCATTTCTTTCCCCAATCTGCCTTGTGTTGTTTTGGACGTTGGAGTGACAGCTATTGTGAAATTTGCTCCTCGTTGAAAGGATGAGGATTTTGCCCACATTTTTATTTTACTCCTGATATTCTAAAGGCCATTTGTTTGCAGTAAATTTATGCGTAAACAGTACGTCTGCTTTGAATTATTTATTACATACGGCTGAATGACTTCATTCACTGAAAAACCAGCCGCACGTGAAAACGATTTATGCAAATACTGTTTTTGTTTTGACTTGTTCAAGCTGCATAGTCTCGGGTTGTTCGTTGTTCGGTTTAACACTTGATAGCTTCCATGGCTCTTTGTGGGAAGTATTGGGAAATAATATACTCGTGGCTAGAAAGCAGAATGGACCTGAAAAAATATACAAAAGCGACAAACAGGAATAAACAGGATTTTATTTTCAATAATTCAAAAATAAATAAATATAACTATTTTTGAAAATGGTAATTCGTGGTGGAATTCCTCTATAATCTTACTAATATTATAAACGCGAAAGTTTGTATGGATGTATGTATGTTTGTTACTCTTTAACCCAAAAACCACTGAATGGACTTTAACGAAACTTTACAATAATATAGCTCATACATCAGAATAATATATAGGCTATAATTTATACCCAAAGCTTGCTATTTTCCATGTAGTACAAATGATAATTATTGTTTAATAGAAAAAGTCAAAATTTGAGAATGACATTTTGAAAAACAATGATTTTAAAACCAAAATTCTATTTTAGAAAATATTTAAATTAGTGAATTTATTTGAAGTAACCTTTGAATTGAATCAAGAATTATAAATATTTTAAATAAATAGGTTAAGAATTTTGGTATAAACATAGATCGGACCTACGAAAAGAAAATAGGTTAATCGAAGTACTAATCCTGCGCAGACGAAGTCGCGGGCAGAAGCTAGTAGTATAATAAAACAAATTGAAACCCTTTTCCATTGTAATTTTTTGACCGTAACAGGTTTCCGCTTGTCAAAGCCATCTTTGGACTGGTACAAATTATTCTTAACCTACCGATTTTATACAAACCATATTAGGGAGGGGGGTGGTGTACAGGGATTTTATTCAATTATGGTTGTATTACATTTATTGCTAAGTGGTCTTTGACTATTCAACTTTCTAATTATTTTGGTTATTTCCAATAGGCTAATTACCTAGGGTTGGTAGCTTACATACTTTAGTATCGTTTGGGAAATAGCTTACAAGAAATGTGAATTAGCAACCTAATTTTATTAAGAATAATTTATACCAGTCTGAAATTGGCTTTGACAAGCTGAAACGGATTACGGTCAAAAAATTAAAATGGAAAAAGTTTTAAATTTGTTTTATTATACTAAAATAAATATAAGTTTTGTAAAATAAATAACTCAGGTCCGGGGCATACGTCATTCCTATGTCTACCTACGTTAAATTGTCGTGAAAACAAGCTTATGGTCCCAAGCGGTTAACAAACATATTCGTAATAAGCATTAACTTTGTGGCTCGCCATAATTTACAATAAAAATATATAAATTTGTTTTACTCCACTTTAAATTTTAATTTAACTCTACCGGTTTCGGAAGAACCCTCTCTTCAGGAGAATATTAAAACTGATTTAATATTCTCCTGACGAAGGAAGGGTTCTTCCTAAACCGGTAGAGTTTAATTAAAATTTAAAGTGGTCTAAAACAAATTAATATATTTATATTGTACTTTTAAAAAATCTTACACAAACAATATATACATAGGTGTAAAGAACACATACATGTGTAATAAAATATTTGTTAATTATTCACCTTTTCACAATTTTTTTAGTGGATTCTTTGTGATTTTAAATTGACCTGATCGCATTGGTGCTTGTTTAGTACCTACTATTTGAAGATTGATAGAGATTTTTTTTAAAATCTATCTGCATCTATTTTGCAAGTATTTAAAAAATGCCTGCAGCATTTAATAATAAAACTATTAAATTTAATTAAAAAAATAAAAACAATAAATAAATGATTTTGAAAATGTTTTTTTTAACATTATTTAACTTTATTGTAGTTAAGTGTTTTACTAGTTCAGACCCGTGTCTCGAGATAGTCATAGAGGAGCTATTGCGCAGGCACTAATATCTCGTCGAAACGTGTGTTACTCTTATCACGCAAATAAAAATGCGTGGGACTGGATTCGGTAGTTTTCGGTCTTTCGGCGTTAACGGGAGCTTGAGAGTTTGAGGTCAAATTGAAATAATTGGAGGTAAAATTTAGTTTACCATGAGCATTTTTTCCCCTTCGTTTCTCATCAATAGTGTTAAAATGGAAATAGTCTGAAATCGCCACAAATCACTTCCAATACAGGCACAACCGAATTAATATTTTTATCAATGGCATGAATTGAACGTAAAGATTTTATTTTAAAGATGATGGAAACTGTAACGTTGTCAGAAACGTTGCCTAAAGAATGAGGTAGCGCAACACGGCACAACACCTCAAAAACAAATAATAAAAATACTAAAAAAATAATAATAAAATTTAAAATCATAACCGTAAAGATTTTAAGTAAATTAGAACGCTTCGAATAATGAGGAAATGTGAACAATGCTCTCAACGTTTTAAAGTAAATGATAATTTTTCAATTCATTATTTATTTGTTTTTTTTTAAAGCAAACACTCGATAATTAAATAAATATTTAGTTTGGATTCACTTTCTTAGTATCTGCAAACATTTTTGGTTATCTGAAACAGTCACCACAACCTTTAAACTTTTCAGTTTTTATTAATTGCCATAATTCGTTTCGGCTCGCGTCTCGTTTCGCAAATGTATACGCAGCATAAGAGTTAACGGTAGCGTTAAACTGTTGAATCGTATCATAGGCTTGTATGGTGTATCCCAAGTAAGTTCAAATTTCCCTTACTTTTGACGAATATCATAAAATATTTTTATCCACACAAGAGGCCCAGAGGAAAATAATTTCCCTCAGGGCCTATGTCATCTTTGAAGATGCTGGATGAAACTTTTCTAAAGAAGTTTGGGCTAATCGAGAATAGTTATCAAATGCTCATACTAGGTAAATTTTTATTTTTCGAATCCCTTATCCCTATGAGTAGTTGTGAACTTGAAAAGTTTATTTATTTCCGCTCCAGACATGCAGACAACTAAAATCTACGGGATATTTCTCTTCTATGTAAAACTTTAGTAATTTACACTGTATTCTGTTTTCCTGGTGAATAGAAGTGAGATGTATCGGTCTGAGAGGAAATTGAAACTTATGGAGGAGTAGTAGTAGGTATTAACTAGAAACACGTTTCAATGGAGATAAAATCGTCTGGTACGATCCGAATGATGTTCAAATGATCTCTGAAAAGATTACCATCGATTTTAAAAGATAGTTTGGTGTAAAATGTAAGTAAGATTGGTTTTACAGAATAAGAGCGTGGGAATATCCGTATAATACCTATTAGAATACATTTTTAAACGTTTTTAATGTGAAAAATAAAACAAACTGAACATTGACACATAATTAAATTGTCTGAGGTATCTGTGGAATAAGCACAATATAAATTATTAGATATTTTATGCCGAACTATGGGAGCCTTATTAAAATGATATATAGTGGGCGTGTCCATGTGCCCGAACTAAACTCATTTTTCTTAGTTCTGGTGAAACATTTTATACCGAAATTCTTTTTTGAACATGCATTTTTTTAAAGACTGTCTTCTGAGGCATAAGGCTACGAATTATCGGAAAGTAACGAAGCAACGCAAACTGCGCAAAACTCTGTTTGCGGTTGCTTAATTTTTTTTTCCATAATTCGTTTCGGCTCGCGCCTCGTTTCGCAAATGTATACGCAACGTAAGAGTTTAGTGTAGCGTTAAAATGTTGAATTGTATTATAGGCTTGTCTGGTGTATCCCAAGTAAGTTCAAATTTCCCTTACTTTTGATGAATATCATAAAATATTTAAAAACATCGAAATAGAAGTCGTGACTAAAACCAATCATCCAATCAAGTTAAAACCTACAAATGTGTTTCGTTAGCAAAATTATCGCAAACATATTTAGGGCCATTTCACAGAATTTGAACCATTCAGAATAGAACTTTCACAGAACTTCAAAATTGATGAATTATTCAAATTATGCGAAACAATTGTTCCTTTAATGATTTGCACAATTTTTTGTTATTTAAATCAAAGTTATGACTCTCATTTGCAATCAAGAAAAAATAATTATAATTGAAATATTTTTACAAGATAAAAAACATTTAAAACTAAGGTCACAAATGGGTATTACTTTAAAAAATACAACTTAAAAAGATCTAGTATGAACATTCTCCCAATCTGATGTTGAGGGTAGTAGGAAAATTCGTTCTGCACAAGGAACAATTTCCCCTTAGGGACGCATTTTTATTTTCATTCTAAGCTCGGATGTGTTTTCCTGTTGCCCAGTATAGAACCTTCCCGTGGTAATTTTGCTTCGCGCCCCGTGAACTGCACTTATTCTTTGGGGGTAAAACGTAATTTACCTTTTGTTATTTCGTTTATTTTACCATTAGATATAACTCTGGTGTCCTCTTTATGTCCCCAAGTAATGTAGATGTGAACATATTTTTAATGTTTATTTGAGTTCATCAATGGAATAATTTACTAACGAAATAAAAGCGGGAAGAGTAATACCATTTACGAGTAACACGTAGAATGACGAAATGCCAAGAGTTGTCAACTAGCGGTCATGACGTTAGCCGCTAGTGTTGCCTAGGTTGAAATAATAATATAGCTAGTGAATGAAAAAAAATAGGAAAAGAAATCACTTTGTATACACCACTTATCAAATCAAAGATATCGACGGGATAAAATGAAAATTAACAAAAATAACCATAGACAAACCAGTACAGACAAATAACATTACAAAGGGTGATGAATAATTAGTTAAAGGTATCATAAAACACGAAGTAATTTTAGAATGGGTAAAAACTGCGTTTATGTATTATTTTTTTTAATTATAAATTAATGAAAAATAATCAAAGAATAATCAAAGAATAATTAAGACATCATTGAAGAAGAAGATAATAATAATAATTTTTGTTTTTTTGTTTTTATTTTTTGCTAGATCAATCCCGATGAGTTACATAACTCATTTTAGGACAGGAGGAACTTACAATTCACAGGTAGGAGGTAGTAGTAGTTACAATTTTACAAAGGTATTTTGATATCAAAATATAAGTTTTACATTCAGTACAGCATAAAAATAAAAATAAAGACAGGTTAAGTAAAACAAACTAACTAATAAACTAATCTATATTAAAACTGGAAACAAGTGTCTAAAAAACGTATTTGTTACCTAGATAGTGTCTTGGATAAATATATCCAATTTTATTTTTATGGAATTCCTACTGACTTTTTATAAAACTCTAAATAAATATTTAATTTTTTATAAGAAAAACTCTTTTTTTACTTTTATTCCCATCAATGTAATATATCATTGAAGAAGAAGATAACAACAATAATCTAAATTAAAATATGAAAAAGGTAGCTGCCGATAATATGGAAAAAAAAACATTAGTCGAAGATAATATTGTTTATTCTGAAATTTGAAATATGACTTTGACAATTACGGGGGTTTTATAATAGGTGACAATGGCTGAATTGGCAGAGTGCACGTACCGGTAAGACGAGATATCTTGGTTCGAGTCCCAGTTGCGACCATTATCTTTTATTATTATCTGTGTCTTGTTCATTTTCATATTTTAAAAATTAGATTATTTTTGTTATCTTCTTCTTCAATGATTATTACATTGATGGGAACAACATTAAAAAGTTAAAAAGAGAGTTTTTCTTACAAAAAAAAAAATACAAAAATAAAATATTGTAAATACTAACATAATTTTTAATATGAAAAATAATTTAAGAGGTGGCTATTTTTTTAAAATATTTTGTTATTAATATTATGTAGTTAATTGGCTGTTAACACTTTTTTGTGTTAAGTAATCTAATTGTAAATGCATTGTGTTTGCATTTAACCCTTTATTTATTTCAAAAGAATGATTTATTTCCAAAATATTGTCTGGCAAATTCAGAATAATTATTATCATTCAATACGTGCTCCTCAACTCTGGTATTAAAATTCCCCATGAAAAAAGTTACAATCGTTAAAAATTATTGATTTGTTTTTATTTATTTTATTTTGCACTGTACGAGAGCTCTGGCTATCCAGTGAAATAACGACAAGCATTGGTTGAATGTTGGTGGGTTTCAGACTTCGTAAATAATTTATTATGGAATATGATTCTGTTTTATTTCCATATTATTTCGATGGTTTAGTATTTTGTAATGAACGATTCTCCTTGAAAGATAATTAATAGTGCATGAGGGGCATTCAACAAGTTGTTGACCATAATTTAATTTGTATATATTTATTCTGTATTTTGATGTAAAATCTGTTATAGTACCTATTGAAAAGTTAAATTAATATTAGTGTCTTGTAAGCCTTTAATTAATATTAGTGTCTAGTGCCTGTATTCTATAATTACTTGATGAAATAAATCTACTAAAACTTAAATTTACTAAAACTCCGACATAAAAATTTACGTTCAAAATTGTTAATGGAAGTATAAAAAGCCGCGATTTAATTTATCCCGCTGAATTTCATTTACCTATGAGAGCTACTCGTTCCAAATTCATGTTGAAATGTAACAATACCAGAGGCCCTAGCACACTCACTCCATAACGATCGATAGGATAACTATCGGTAACTTCTCATCGTTCCCTAGCATGACTACAGATCGCCAACGAATAGGTGACAGTTCACAATGACTAAGTGTCCTTAACATATTCGACATCAACTGTTGTTTGTACGTTAGCGATGTGCAGTTGTCCTAGGGAACGATGAGAAGTTACCGATAGTTATCCTATCGATCGTTATCGATCGAGTGTGCTAGGGGGCTACGACTGAGCATTAAGCCAGGGACAAACACAGCGTTAAAAGCGCCGGCGTTATTTGGCTTGACCTATTTCACCACATCGCTCGCCATACATTTACAATGGTAATCTATGGCGAGGGATATGCTGAAATAGGCCAAGCCAAATAACGCTAGCGCTTTTAACGCTGTGTGTGTCACTGTCTTGACAAACACTCGCTTGCATCTAGATTACAAGAGGTTATTAATAGATACACAGATGTTGCGGATCTCTTAAACTGAACGGAAGGTACATGCAAGAAGGTTATACTATCTTATCTTTTCAATCAATATTAATTTAAGCTAAGTCTGGTCATTTATGTTGTGTGTAAGCGCATCTCTTACTTTTATATTCTTCAAACAGTTTTTGATGTCGTTGTACGATCAAATGCCACATTTAATTGTTATTTAAAAAAAATATTTTTACTATTTTCTTAAGCTTGTTTTTAACTGCGACATGCAATTAATTATTGTGTGCCATATATACGAGTATGGCGTTGTTTTTAAATAAATAAAATAATTAAAGTAAGGAAATTTTATCTCATTTCTGGTGAAATTGATAAAAAATTATCAAGTTTCTAAAATTCTTTCTTTTTGATAATTGATTTAGTTTGCCGGTCTGTGTCCTACATTACTTTAAAGGTTTTCTTTAGAGCACACTTCTACGATTTTAAACACACTTCTCAGAATTCTGTTTAGTGATTGAAAACGAGGAGACAAAATATGGTTGTTTATATCTTGTATAACTCAGCTGCGGTCAAATTCTAGAGTTTGTCAAAAGTCCTAAAGCACAATTAAATTAAATAAAAATTGGTAAATGAGGAAGTAGGCCATGATTATCAAAATTAGTTAAAATTCCCGCCACCTCATAACAGTGAGGTGGTATATAAATTGTATATTCGTATGTATATATTGTAATATTACCATGTTTAATAAATAATAATAAAAAATAATAAAAAAAAAATTACTAAATTAAATATTATATTTGTAAATGTATCTAGGACGCCCTAGCAATCACGTGATAGGTGGTCAACTCCCGACACTACCGTCAATTTACTTGCTTGCGCCAGTTAATTTTATTTGATTACTTTTTGTTATTTTCATAAATTTTTAATCTAATATTAAAAAAAAAGTTTGTTTGTTTGTGTGTTCGTATGTTATGCGCGGCCATACCGTTCATCCGTTTGCGATGAAACTTTGGGAATATGATGTGCGCATACCCGGGATGGTTATAGGATATTATGAAATTATTGGCGTAATGAAATTATTTCCTATACTATTCATCCGATTGCGATTAATATTTCATCCGATTGCTATTAATTTGTTTTGTGTTGTTGTGAACATGCCCGTGAATATTTCTATATACATACTGGTGAGCCCTGGCTTATGAAATTTTCATAAAAAATTAAATAGGTCACGCGAGTTGTTGGAAAAATGGGTACATTTTAGGAGTTAGGCGGCAGGGAAAAAAGGCTGGGGGATGGGATATGCGGGAGGCCCGGATGGGGAATTAAGGAGGGGGGCTTCGCGGACGGTGGACGAGGGAGAAGGGAAGGCGGAGAAACAATTGGATTGGCCTCCCAAAAAAAAAAGCCGTGTACTTCCTAAGCTTCCTCTTCTCCATCTCATTAACCTATCCATTACCTTCAACCTCACAGCACACTCCAATTGGCGGCAGCGCCGGATCTGCCATACGTTCAAAATCGTGCAAAAAACCTGGTGCCAACTCCGAAGGGGCGCCGTGATAAAATAAATATTGTTTTAAAATTTAATTAAAATATTCCCCGAATCGTTTAAAAATTACTCATAATACGGAATTATTAGTATGCGCTAGCAACACTCACTTTCCATATGCGTGAACCTAATGCGCGCGCATCGATGGTTAAAATGTAACGAAATACGGATTTGACTTACGTCAAGGAATTTTTTTCCAAATAATTTAATGTTAATACAGAAAGCTTTTCGTATTCTCTTTCTTTATTTGTTTATTTGGAACCTATTTACGATTTTGAATGGCTTAAAAGATATATTTACAGAAGAGTCTTATTATATATACAATTTAAAAAGAATACTGTCATTTTGGCTAAAATAATAACAAATTTGTCAATCTGATCTTCGGGGTGGCACATATTACGACAGTGATTATATCTCTCTATCATAGCTGATATCAAAAACCGCTCCATTAAGTCTAGTGATGTGATTAACATATCAAGTACCCTGTGACCACACCTCTGCCACAGGTCACTCCAAGTGGTTTGCTACATTTGAGGACTTAGCAGGGGTGCCCGGGTTCATGGGGTTAGGTTTGTCCGGGATTTGGGGGCGGATGCGTCTGCCGACCATCTGCGTGGCAGGCCGAATCGGGAGGGACTGGTTTAGGGAGACCTTTTGATCTCTCCAGCCGGACTATCTCGACCCATTGCCTTGCACTGCAGTGGGAGGGATGGCTTAACACGTAAATCTCTCCGGGACATATTTATCCCCTGATTCCTACCCACTTCTCAAACCCTTTTCCTTCCCAAGATTTCCTCTCCTTCCTTTCCCTTAAAAAACCCTCCACACAGCATCTTCAAAGATGACATAGGCCCTGTGGGAATTTTTACCTCAGGGCTTCCTGTGTGGAGCTAATGTAAAAAAAACTCCGCGAGTGATTATTCCGATATAAGTTTTATACTAATGAAGATATCTACAACACTGGTACATAATAATTAACACATTAACGATTCATCACAAAGTTAGATATTACTTTCCAAAACTATAGTACCGAAGTAATAATTTAACTATTTTTAAAGCCTACAATTAATTATTGTTCACTATAAATTTTACATGTGTTGCATAGTACCAATGAATTTGCAATTACATTTTACGTACAAACCCCTGAAATAAGTATTGTGAGTCTCAATTTTCCATATATTTTTTTGCAGCATTTTGAATTCTAATTTTGTAAAGGAGTCAATAATAACAAAAAATACTCTTCCTGGAAAAACGTGTAATTTTCATTTTATTCTGATGAAATTCTGAAAACACTCCGAATTCTGATGAACACGGCGAAAAACAATTTACAAAACACAATATTCGACAACTCTATTCCGCCGGAGAACGTCAGCGTACGGAAAATCTGAAAACAATGCGATATTCGCGGGAAGGTGTTTCAATAACAGAGGTATTTCTATGCAGGGATTTCAATAAGGAGATTTGCGGAACAAAGCCCCGTGCCGGGAGCCTTCACGCACAAACGCGTTTTAATAGAATTCTTCCATCGGATATCTTGCTCTCTTGTCTCAAGGGCGCGTTTAACCCTCTGCCTTTTGCCCGCTGCTGGCACAAGGCTAAACAGCTAAAGGGTTAACGCTCTTTTCTTTACAATATTGTTGCTGTCTAAAGTTCGAGGTACTTTGATTAAAATAATATTCTCACGTTTATTTTCACGATGTTTTGTCGATTTATATCTGCTTATTACGTCTGTTTGGTTTTGAAATGAGAAGAATGTTCATATTTCCTACCAGCATAGCATTTATCCAGTATCTAACTTTCTCTAACCACATCACATTGCTGGAAAAGATTTTTAAATTTAGAACAATGACAAGACAAATTCAAGTGCATTTGCTTTTGAAAACCAGAAGAAGAATTGGGACTTCCTTGGAAGCAAGTCGTTGGTGTTTTTCGTGATCATAATCTCGATTTTGTACTAAAAAAAGGTATTTGACCATCTGGAAAGTAAACAATTTCGTTTTGTACTTATTCGTGCTGTTGTGGCGATAATTACCTCGAGGTAAAGCAATGGAACTATATAAACTATATTGTGATTGTGTGTGTGCTCCTTCGCAGGGGTAAGTGATTGGTTATCCTTCTTCCCTGCATGCATTGTTTTTCCTACCCATATTGTCACCTAATTCCAGCAAACATCATTTCGTCTCGTTTAATTTTTATTAATATATATATAAATTTAGTTCATAATTTTCATAAGTGATGAATATTCTTTTTATTTTATGTTTTCATTCGGTACCTACCTAATATGTATTCTCATAGTATTTTTTTTTTACTATGTGTTATAGTTGAACATGAAATATGGAAGACTGGAATTTCACTATCTATGGAATAAAAACTTTAAAAAATAAAATTATTTTTTAGAATTTACAATTCTTTTTCCAAGTGAATCTGAATTCCATGTTAAGAGTACCCGAACGATCTTCGAACTATCCTTCTTCCGTTATGGATGTAGACACTCTCAATATTGCCCTGGCGAAAATCTACATCGGAATAGAAACGTTGCTTGCCATTAAATGGCTAACCGTGCATGTTTAGTTACCAGATCTGAATAGCTAGGATCTTAATTTTCCTTCAGATGCTACGATGCTCGTATGTCCAGTGTTTTGAATAGTGTCCTCTGCGTGCAAAGTCGTATTTTTCTATATAATAAAAGTGTGTTTATCAGAAGTGCTGCCAGGTAAGTATGTTTTCTATATCTGTTAGTAAATCTTCCCCACAGGAAAAACTAAACCCTTCCACAAATGATCATATAGTAAATCCACGCATCAATCGTACTATATACGTATAATTAATACAAAACAATACAAGAACAACATATTAACCTACAAGATAACCAAATGGGAAAATAATTCACCGACTCCAGATATTTTCATATCAGAGGGTTCGGCTAGGTAAGACCCCTAACTGGACCGATAAATCCTACTGATCCCTTAATATAAATATTTAAAAATATTTAAATTTATTATTATTATTATTACATAAATGCTTGAAGATAGTTAAACAGCATAGTTTGTCATATATGCGTTGTTCTTAGAAAACATAAGATGGGAAAATTTGATTTTAACTGTCGACTGTCTAATGATAACGGTGATACTTAAGATGTAAAAATAGTGGGTTCCTGCATTCCACGAGCTGTTCGATTGTTCACATACCATAAGGGTACAAAAAACCGGAAGAATAAATTACGAAAACTAAAAAAAATTTTGGTATATAAAATAAAATATTTTATCACAATACATATTCTAAGTATGAGATAGGTTGAATTATTGATTTTTCATTCATCCACTGAGCAGTGAGAAGGCACCAGGCAGGGACAGGGTCTGGTACTAGGGAGTTGGTTGTACGGAACTACAAACGAGGCACGTAATATCTGCAGTGACTTGCTTTTTCCTTGAGGAATCTCTCACGAAGCTGGGGAACCATTTCCTGTACCATGTTTAGTTTTGACATGCCGACGGGCCTTTCTTTTTGCTTGCGGATATTGGGAATGCTGGGGGTGTTGGGGGATAGGGTGGGGGATGGGTGGCTGAAGGGGTGGAATACTACAAGAACAGGGGGGGAGAGGAAGACAAACGCAGCGCGGTGCTGTTTGGAGTGTGGAGGGTGTAAACATTGCAATTTTAAAGCAAACAGCAAACATTACGGTGCTGTAATGACAAAAGTTCGTTTTTTTATTCAAGAGCCCTTTTTACGAAAAAATGCGTAATTGTACATCAAACAACTTTGTTAATAAATTTTAAAACATGTAACTGTAATATCAATGTCATTCGAAAGAAAACTGGTGTCGTTAATTCAAATAAAACATCTTTCGATTTCTAAGTCCAGATAGGCCAATAAAATTGTTTACTGCTCAATAAAGAATGCTGTTTTTTTTAATGTTTGATCAGTTTCATGAGCAGTAAAAGGAAACCCAAGGAAAAGAGTACATTATTTGCGCACACAGAAACTCCACCAATGCACTTCTATATGTTTATAACTTTAACAGTGTATTTTATGTAGTTTTTAAGGTAAATACTAGCTCAGACCCGTGAATATGTCGGGATATCTGAATTTTCGTTAATTCTGTAGGGTAGGGCAAGACTAGTTGAACATAATTTGCTTATGTGCCCATAGACTCAAAACCCTTATAGATATTTTGGTTTTTTCAACTTTATAAAATATTTTTATTATCTGGCATTACAATGATATTCATGAATTGATGTAATAAGTTGACCTTATGCAAGATATTTTAATTTTCATCGAGAAGTAGAAATGGTTCAACTTGCCTCATAGATGGGGCTAGTTGAACCACCCGAGCGCTTGTTGAACAATATAGTGTCAAATATTATCATTCACACTCATGGATTAATTAAACAAATTAAGTCATTAAGTCGGGCCATGTCAAGAGTCAGAATAATAGAAGAGTATGTATGAGAAGATGTATGAATGTGAATGAGGCAAGGAGTGTGTGCCAAGACCGAGTTGTTTGGCGGTCCGTCCTCTCTGCCTACCCCTGCGGAGAAACGGCGTGATGGTTAGTTAGTTTTAGTTAAGTCATTAAACTAAATTTATTGAAATAAAGAAAGAAAACATAAAAATTTGTGTTCGACGGCACAATCATATGCTAGACGATGTACATCCTTAAGTGCCAACCCGAAAAAAATTGACGATAGTTAAAGCAAGTATTTGTTGAGCCAAGATTCGACTTTTTTTGTAGGTACGCGTCTAGAAAGTTTAAAAAAATCGGTATTATGAATGTATTGAAGAGCGAAATAAATACGTTACATTACAACTACGGTAAGAAATCGGAATGGGGCAAGTTGAACCAAATGGTTCAATTAGCCCCACCCATGTTTTATTACAAATTTGTCGGATAGCTTATGTACCCCTAAATGCAATATAATTATACAATTGAAGTTATGAAGATAAGTAAACACCAATTTAAATCGACTTGGTACCTTTTTTCTCTGATATCTATTTTGAAAAAAGCCGTCGAACGTCTTTTTTTACTTTTGGAGCAAAAATCACACAAAAACACCCGTGCATACGCTATGAACATCATGCGCCTGTATAATGCTTGGTGGGGAGGTCCCCACACTTGTAGCTTGCTAGAAATTGCGAGAAGATGCAGAGATTTTAGGCTTCCCAAAACTAAGCTTTCGTGCACCCAAAATGCACGCAAAATAAAATAGTTAACTGTATTTCTTAAATGAATCTCTTAAATTGTATTTTTTAATTTGTATTTCTTAAACTGTATTTATTAAATTGTATTATCGTATTTTCTTACTAGATATATGAAAAAAATGTGCATACATCTAAATAAACATAACAAAAAAAAAAAAAAAACAAAATGTTCGGCATTCTTTTTAAGTCTTTCGGCTTCCGAGATATTGGCGTGTCCCAACAACCCCTTGGTTCAACTAGCCCTACCCAAGACAAATAAGTAAGTAAATCCCGCTCTTCTTCTTCTTCATTGCACTGTCCCTCTCATGATGGCGCTTTATGATCTTTATTAGGTACTGCACTTGTGAACGCATCACCGCTTCCATCCAAATACCTTACTCAATCCCCGGATGCTGAATTGGGAACAGCGGACTGGATTCTGGACACGACAGCACCAATTCAACCACTTCGTCGTTGCTAATGCAACTAGTCTAACATAAAACTTGTAGAGCGATGCTAGTGCAACGGTGGCAAACCGGTCCGATGTTGTTAGTGCACCTTCGGAATTGCTGCTATAATGGTGAAATGTGCGTAGAGATCATGTTAATCTCAGGTTCTACAAATGGGAACGCTCCATGTGCAACCACTTGCCACGAATTAATCAGCTACTGGATGCTGCGTTTGGGATGATGGACAGGCTTTTCATACGAATGCACTCCTTCAAATCACTCCTATGTTGTCAATGCAACTTGGACATCAATAAACCAGTCGAGAGTTTACAGTGCAATCGTTGAGCCGGTCTATTGTTCAGAATGCTCTCTAAAACATAGACAAAGTTGTTAATGTCTGCATTTTACTTACCTCATCTTTAGGCTCTACTACGAGAACGGTGTTATGGAACTATTGACACTTCTGAATAACCATCTCTACACCTATGTTATTACCTCGTTATGATTATTGTCTTGCTACTTTGCTCAACCTTTGTATGTTTTTATTTTTCTTTTGTTTAACTTAGAATACCATTGTACTTGGCAATCATAGACAAACTCAACTTTTCCATACTGTATTGTCCATACTTCCCCACTAGGGGGGCGTGTTGACCTCTCCCCACATCAACAGTCAGGAGATAACTACACAATACGGATTCAAGCGAACCGCCCGCGCCACCCTTGAAGCCAGCTGTGGGTCTGAGGGACGCCCGAGCGAGTTAGTGGACTCTTCGCCCCGCTTCTGACAACCCGACGCCTCTCATTCCATCGTCTTTGGGAGTTTCCCCTAGTTCTCATCCGTCAGCCGCACCATTTTCGTCAGAGCACCACCGGGGAATAAGCTAAAGGGCGCGGTCACCGACCCTCGCTACGGGCCTACCTGAACACCAACATGCTGTCGACAGGACTGCCGGGTGGTCCCGTGATGAACCGTATCCTGACATGGAAGGCGACTCATTATACTAGGAATTATGCTTGCCATTACAAAATAAGAAAAATGAGCAACTTGGGCGGGCAATAAGGCCCCCTCTTGTCTTTTATTTTACTCCCTCTCCCAACTTAAAAAGGTAAGTATAACAATCTTCAATAGTACTAATACTGTACATAGCAGGCACTCGCATACTGCTTGCTAACAATGTATGCGGGGACAATGGAGGTCTAGAATCATAATTTATAAAAAGTAGAGGCGTTCATACAAAATATTAGAGTCATTGCAAGAGCTCCGATAGGGGTAACCATATGTTATCCATCGCGGGGCGGGTAAGTGGTGGGATCCTCCAATGTCCCTCTCATTGCCTAGGTAGGCTGTTAGGGTCGGCTCTTCTCGTTCTCAGGTTGTAGCTTATTCGGTTCTGAGTATCGCTTTCATCCATGCCGTTTCTCCGTAGAATTTTAGAGCATTGAGTCATCCAGGAGTTATTTGGTCTACCTCTGGATGACTATCGATGAAGTTTCATAGACATTGCCTGCTTCACTGTGTGGTCTGTTGGTCTCCGTCTTATGTGCCCATACCATCTCAACTGTCGTTCCTCCAGCCTTCTGTACACGCGACCGGGCTACCACGAATGCTTGAACTTTTGGTCTTATCTTATATTAAGAGGGTATCACCAGAGAATAACGGAAATTAGGCCCTTTTAAATCAAATTCTAGACGTATTGACTTTAAAAATTTTTTTTTTGAAAGATTGTTATTTTATCTGGTAAACGCTATTTTAAAATTTTGAAAAATATACCGAGGTTACACCGTTGGTCGTTGGCAGATTTTCAAATCATATAATCATACAACAAAATATCAATACCTAATCTAGTAAATTCATTTTTCAGAATTTTTATTTTAGTTATATTAAAATCATTAAAAAATAAATCCGAGAACGTGTTTTGTGACGAAAATACCTCAGTTTTTTTTTATTTATTTAAGGTTTACATTTTACAAACTAAAATATTTCAGAATTTTTTTACACACTTATTTTGTTTAGACATTAATGAAAAATCATAAATACTTTCATGAAGTACACGATATTTAATAATTTATCATCGTGCGTTTTGAGCATTTTTATTGCTTACTTGAGTATATATTAAAGTTTTAAATGAAATAAATCGATATTAAATTTTTAATTTTAAAAATTTGATACGGGGAATAGTAAATGGCTCTTAATGAATAATTCATATTATGTCTGAATGTAAGATGAACTTTTAATAAAGACACAAATTTCGAACTTCGCCTAATTTTTCTCCATAAATATCTCTCATTGAAACCTCCCTGTACAGTTGTAAGAATTTTTAAACTTTTATTCTCAGCCGCTGGTCAATGGCTCTTAAGTAAGTAAATCCCGCGTGAGGAAATAACTTTAATTTTTGATTAATTTGTGAAATTTCACATTAAATTATAATAAAATAGTGATTATAAAGGTGATTGTACGGGACGGGCGCTGTAGCCGACCGCCGCACAGACGATGTAGCGGGAAGGGACCGGCTGGCCGCTTCGACGCCTAGGGAAGGAGTGGGAAAAAACGAGGGAAAGGGGAAGAAGGGGAACGAAATGTGGGGAATGTAGGGAAAAATGTGGGTAAAGGGAAAAGTAGGGTAAAAATTATGGAAAAGGGAAAAGTGGGGTAAATTGTGGGGAAAGGGAAAAGTGGGGTAAAATGTGGGGAAAGGGAAAGGTTGGGAAAAATGTTAGGAAAAAGGTCGAAGGCAAGGGGGAAGGAAGGTAGGGGGAAACCTGCGCCCTGAGAAGGGCGATCGACAATTGCAATATGCTTTTCAGGAAGGTGAGCAGGTCGGCCGAAATGAGAAGTCCAGTGTAGTGGTGAAGTCGATCAGAGGAGGTAGAGCAGAGCAGGGAGAGATGTTCCGGTGAAGGCGGTGTCTGGATCTCTGCCGAAGTACGGCTTTTAGCGGTCTATTTAAAGGGCCTACTGGCGGGCTAGAGCCCTTGCCAGTCCTTTGTGTCGGCCCGATTCTAAGAACTAAGATGAAATTCTTAGAATTGGACCGACTAGAAAGTTAGGATGCACCGGCGTTCGGTGCGCCGGGCATAACGCCGTACCGTTTCTCCCTGCCTCACACCCTACGCTCCTTGATGTTTTTATTAAAAGACACATTATGAGTTTGCACAATTGGTTAGATTTGAGTTGCACAAATTGATTTTGTGCAACTCACTTTACAGGATATATGAAATTTGTGCAGAGTTACTTTGCATGATTTGGTTTCATGCAAAGTTGCTCTGCACAATTTAATTGAACATATAATAAATTGATTTGGTATTTAGATATAGAGTTTTATGCAAAAAATGGCTTTGCATAGTTCGGGATTTGCGCAAAGGTGAGTTTTTGTAAGAGACTACTTTGCGCAAATTCAAACCTTATGCAAAGTTGAAAAAGGGTAGGTTGTAGGTACGTACAAAAGGGAAGAGGGGGGGGGGTCAAGCCTTCTTTTTTGTCTCTGTACGGACTGCTTGACCCCGCGATACAATTTATTACATATCAACTAATTATTCACAAAACACGTCCGGTACAGTGATCTTACACCTAATTTTCCATTCTGGAGATGATTTTCATAAAACTCATGCGATGACGGAAAATAAAAATAATCAATAAAATACTACGGGTGCGTGTGGGTAGTAGGTAGGTACTTGGATTATTTATAAAGCCTCGAGTGGAAATCGACATGCCATGCGCCCCGAGATATAAGGGATGATGAATTCAATTTCCGGCCTTTATCCACACTGATTTTTTGTTATCCATCTGTTGATTCAACAGCAATCGATCTGGAAGTCATTGAGTCGAGTTCGGAGTTATTTAAATTTGGAATTCAAATTTTAAGCCATCGTATTTCCAACAAAACTTATGCTTCAATAAATTAAAAAGTATGTTGTACATGAAATAAATTATAATTGCATGTGTTAACCCTGTGACGCCCAGTTTCACAATGAAAATGTTGTGTTAAAATAAATCTTATTAATTTAGATTATTCTTCAATTGGTTCATCAAAATATACATAGGAATTGTGTTGTTTTTTTTATTTTCGTTATCAATAAAATTAGATTTAGCACCAACTTAGTTTAAATAACTTAGTGCAGTTCTCCGCAACCGGTGTGCCGTGAGCCGCAAAATGAAAATTCTTTTTGTCATAATATTGTCTATTGTTCAAAATATAATTTAAATTAAATAATTTTTCAACGCCAGCGCCTGGTGCCAACTGGTGACAACCGCGTAGTATGTTTTGTACACGCCCAGGTCCAGACCGAATAAGCCACAGAAATAAATAGCCCTAAATTCGCGAACTTTGGAATACTCTTTGCAAAAAGAAAAGGATGTTTGGAAATGCACCAAAGGACCAACTAAAGTACGATTAAAAATAAGCAATTTATTGTGGATCAGGACCAACAATACATAAGTATACTTAAACAGAAATTAGATCAATTTGGAACAATACGATTGGATTCGAAATCCTTTTGCAACCAATGGAATAAATCCTACGGAAGCACAGTCTTGTCAAGAGGAATTTATATAATTAAGTAGGTAATGTCAGGACGTCAAAACTTCACTTCTCCGAAGTTCCATTAGATGTTTTCTGGTATTACGTTAAGAAAGAATATAATCGAATTTCCGACAAAGCCATTATAACACTCCTTTCATTCTCGATGACATATGCATGTGAGCAAAGTTATTCAACTTTTGTATTAATTAAAAAAGTGCTCATGCTTAAAAGGTCTTTACCAAGAAATTCGGTTTGCGCTGTCAAATATCGAGCCGAATATAAAACTGTTGTGTTCATTCACATTAAGTAGTCAGTATTTAATAGATATTAAGATTGCCTAAAAGTAAATATAGTATTGATTGATGTATCACTTTTCAAATAGAAAAACGAAAATGTATTGTAAAATTTGTATGTATTAAAATTTAAAATCATCATTTGTATCTATTAAAATTTAAAATCATCTACGTAAAATCTATTGTCTATTTAGTGTTTAATGTGCCGCGGAATCAAAGGAAGAACTTTTGTGTGTCATAGGTGAGAAAAGGTTGCGGAGCACTGCTTTAGTGTATTAAGTTAAAAAGTATAGTGTTTGAAGTTACGAATTTCTTTATCAAAGTGATTTTCAATTAATTGTTCTAGAATTTTTTGTATGTCCCATGGATTTAGGTTGTCTCAAACATGGAAAATATTAAAAATTATGTGTTTATTTCTAATAATAAAATATTAACCATATTACATCACCATTCAAAAACAATTTTTAATTTTCGGTTTCAGAAATATTCCATTTATGTATTTGGATTTTATTACAAAGCGGAAATACTGTGACTTTTCGCCAAGATATGCTTGAGGCCTGAGGGTTAAAAAATAAATAAATATACAATTACAATGTCATCAATACTTATAATCTAAGAAATTGTTCTAAATTCTCAAGTAAAATAAGATGGATGTACTATACAGATACCAATTGATGACATTATTTATCTCCGTCAAGCTTGGCTCAGATTTAGAGCCAGATGAAAAATGATAAATGAAATCGAATTATAAGTTAGTCTATACCAAATGACAATTTTCTGATTAAAGCCGCTTTAGACGGCTTCAGTCCTCTTGGGGTTTCACGATATATTAAACATTAAATGGATATCTTTTTACGTTCTGAGGAGCTTAAAACGTAGGCATTACTGCGATGGAAAGCTCGCAATTACTAAGCTCTACGAAGCTCCAAGCGCTTACATTTTATGACGGCAATACGAGCTTTGATCGGCGTTATTAAGGTTTATCCAGCGGCAGCTTAAAGCTCCATCTTGTTGCATTTGAGCTCTAAAAGTTCATCACATTTTATAGTTCCTCAGTCACTTTACTGAGAAACTTTCCAAAGGCAAACATTTCGACATGATTCTCTCGATCTTTCAGCGCGATCTGGTGAACTAAATTTAAATAATCTAGTGAAACTACGATCAACTTAATGCATTTTTCGTACTCGGAAATGCTGGAATCTTGCATCGGGTTTAATGGCGGTTTAAGATGAAATAAAATCTGTTTTATAATTTTAAATCGGATAGGGGTGTCAGAACTACCACAATATAAATACATATTATAATACTAATACATGCATGGATAAAGAAGTCGATAGTATCCTAAGAAGACGTGCCATGATTTCGATAGCCACCGTGGTAAAAGGGTAAAGCTCTCGACTAAGTTGCGGGTTCCCGGCGTGCACAAATAAATTGTATTTATTTGAATCGTGTTATTTCACATTTTATTAATTAAAAATTAATAATATAATTAATTCTAGAACGTGCCAGAGTGGAAGATACTCTCAATATCACCATGCATTCAGAATTAAAACGTTGCTTGAAATGGCTTTAGCCATATTTGATGACTAGATCTGAATATCCACTACCATCAGCCTTACAAATTAGTGGCAACAAACAATATCGGATGCCATAGTGTCATTGGCTCCAGGCAATTGGAAGAAGCTGGGACTCTTCCGCGGTATTCACATAAAAAAATTTTTAATTGAATCAAATGCTTGATTAAGGTTGAGTCAAAAGTTAGAATGACAGAATGTACAAATGTGAACAGACAATAAGAAATAAGAAATTTTCAGCTCACTTACTGAAGTGCATCATTAAAATTATGCAGTTAATGAAATGACGTAAGTTTTCCGTAAACACATACATAAAGTGACGAGCGTTATTTGAACAATTCACAAGGACTTGTTTATGAACTCAAATAATGTGAAACAAATTGGTCCGTCCATTTAGTCCGTGATGTTGTTTAGGTATACTCGTATGTGAATCAGTTCCACGACAACTCAACAGTGATGATTTTTTTCATCAAACCAGATATGGATAGCCAGGTATTTCCCGACCTTCCTCTCCCTCACCTTATTCAGCTCAACAGTACCTTCAACCTCACAACATTCCCCAATTGGGGATAAAATAATCTCACTGGCTCCAGACGGTTGGGAGCAGTTGGGACTCTTTTGCTGTATTCACATAAAAACTATTATATAAAGTATCATAATTTTTGTACGACTGGACCAATAATTGAACAAAATACTCGAATCGGGCCATGACATGCACAATTTGGGAGGCGGGTATCGCCGCCCCGGGAACCATTTATTGAATAACCAACACCCCTGCCATAGGTCACCCCAAGTAGTTCGCTACGTTTGGTGACTTAGCAGGGGTGCCAGGGTTCACGGGGTGAGGTTTGTCTGGATCTTGACGGTGAATGCGTTTGCCCACCCACTGCTTAGATTAGGAGAGACTGGTTGAGGGAGACTTGATTTAGACCTCTCGAGCCAGATTCATTTCACCCATCACCTTGCATCGCAGTGGGAGGGATGGGTCAATTCGTATCTCCTAGACACATTGACCCCCAGATTCCTCACGCCTCTTACATTTTTCCTTCCCAGAACTTCCACTCCTTCCTTTCCCTTAAAATACCCTCCAAACAGCATCCCCAAAGATGACATAGGTCCTGAGGGATTTTTTTTCCTCAGGGCCTCCTGTGGGGAGCTAACGTAAAAAAAAATGTCAAGAGTCAGAATAATAGATGGTTGTGTGTGAAAAGATGTATGTATGTGAATGAAGCAAGGAATGTGTACCATTACAGAGTTGATTGGAGGTCTCTCCTCTCCATCTACCCCTATTGAAAACGGCGACTATCATGATGTTTTCACAAAGCCTTACATTTTCTTTAATTATTTCATCTGTGACTATACATCCATTTTCTAATAACTCTTTTATATTTTTTACTGCATTTTAAATATCAAACATTATTTATTTTATTACTTATACGATATAATTATTTGACCATAAATTCCCTCATCAAACAGAATAAACTTCTCTTTATAGTGAGATTTATTACAGTAGACATGGGCAGATTTATTCACAGTAGTGAATCGATTCAGTCTGATTCCCTCGGCCTTTTGATCTGATTCCTTTCATTCGATCCTTTCATTCATAAAATTCCCAAAAAAAAAAAAAAAATTATATGTATATATATATATATAAAAAAATTTATATAGATTTTTTATATATAGATATATATAATAATAAAATAAAAAAATTTAGACACTCATCGACGAAAACCACGACGACGGGGTTTTGAATTTTTTAATGTGATGTTATGACAGCAAAACCGATAGAAAAATGTATTTTTATAAGTAGTTATATCCAGAATATCATAAATCAAATAAATCATCAAATTAAACAGTTTTACTAATTTTATTATATTTATTTTAAACTTAAAATAGTTCCGCTTCGCGTGATCGAATATAAAACACATTCTACCCAATTTACGCAGGGCTCGAAATCGGAAGTTTTCGACCTACGATGTAACTAAATTGACGGCTCGGCCCACGGGGAAATCGCACTGCACTCCCAAACGGATTTGCGGCAGGCATTGAGAATAAATTGTATCTTTTGAGCAGTGTCTTGTGTCTTGCCTGGGACTTGTGACTGGGAACTAAATTGACGGTTCCGCTGCGCGGGGACTAACGACGAACCGATTCGCAGCGGTCGTTAAGGATTGGATTAGGAACTTCCGACTAGCAAGTGTCTTTTGACTTGCTGTGACTTAATTTACTTGCGTTCCGCGAACCTAACGACTCACTTCAACAGAGGCAGTACATACTCGATCATGGGAGCGGGATTTGAAAAGAGGCGATCATACTAATTCGCTCATTCGTTGAATTAGTGGAACAGAAGTGACAGAGAGACTGGGTTTGACCGCATCGGTCCGGAGAGACTTGTAGGACAATGACGACACAACTGAATAAGGAATACATTAATTAATTCAATGAATGAGTGGGACATATGGGACTGTAAAAGAGAGGTGCGTTGCTCGGAACTCGGAACTACTTCGTTCGACTCGCAACGTTTTGTCGCCTGGGCTGGAGGTGTGGGGACTCTCTGAGTTTTCGGCGCGGGATATACTATACGTGATAGAGGTAGTACAATGCATATAGCACATTACCTCCGGTATCTTCGCGGCGCGCGCTTATAGGTAACTTATCCGCGCAGTAAACATACAGAATAATATTAAATAAAATTTCTACGAAGCATTAAAATATGTAAATCGTTAACATAAAATATTTTTTTAATGTAAAATAAATAGAAATAAAAATATGGTGCCGTTTAAAAAATCTGTAAGGAATGAAGATTTAATTCCTTCTGAAAATGAGAATCAGATCGAGTGTGTTACAAGATTGAATTGATTCATTCAAATCATTCATTCAATTTTGCCCACGTCTATATTACAGTGAACTTCAAACCCCTGGTTTTATAGGGGGATTGTGTGATCTTTCTCATTATTGGGATAATCCTAAGAGTATGGATATTAGAGAGACGGCATGTGAAGTGTGCCCGCACGCTCCAAGTGTGCCTTTTCGAGAATTTTACTTAAATGGCTGACATTGGCTGCTGTTTTTTGGTCGTTTAATACGTTCCGACATTTTTACGATAGCAGCCATCTTCCATGGTGACAGCCAATGTCAGCCTTATGGGTAAAATTCTTGAAAAGGCACACTTGGAGCGCGCGGGCACACTTCACATGCCGTCTCTCTAATATCAATACTCTTAGGGATAATCTGACTTTAGGAAATTCTGTACAGTATATGTGAGTATACACTTTACGTATACAAAGTGTATATGTATACACCAGTGGCGTGCACATGGTCTTTAATCAAGGTTGGCAGTATGAAAACAGCGAAATAATTTGATATATATTATTATATGCATACGTGGTAAGTTTTCGCGAATGAGAATGGCTAAGCTGCTAGCTTTAGCTGGCGTTAGTTGGGATTATCTTAACCACATCTTATCCAAACAACCTTTTCATTTATGCATGTTAAAATCCAATTAATTATTGGATGTATAAAATTAGCATACTATTTTTTACGACCGCACAAACGAAAGAAAGCTAATGATAATTATTTCGTTAGTAAAGTAGTGGTATTTAATAGAGGTTCCAACAGATGGCACTGGTTACTATTGAATTTATTCCCACAAGCACTGCCTAAACTCTACCAAATACTTTAAACAAAAAAAAATTATTTAAATTAAATTTGATAATGTTGTTATAAAGTTCTGCAAGATTTTTTATTTTTTATTATTGTGGTAGCTGTTTCGGCTTACAAGGCCATTTTCAAATTGTGGTTGTACCACTTCGAGACGACTTCTTTATACGACTTTAGATGTAACATTGAAGGTGTTTAAATTGATTTATTACCGGTAAAACCAACTTGCTGAGAAAATAATTGTAACAACAGGTTCTCTATTATGGGGCGTATTTTGAAATCTGTTTTCGCCGCGCTAAATCTTAATGTATTCTTAATTATTTAATAATATAATGACATTACAGCTACGAATTATTTTTATTTTGTAAACATACTAAGAAGGGGGAATAAATTATTTTCCTTTCTTTATTAATTACTGTTAAATTAGGGTAATTCGTTCGTTTATTAATTTATAATTCTTGAAGTAAATACAATCTAAGACCCTTTCTTCTATACAGAGTGTTAAGCATCGTACTTGAATTACTTTAACCAGTGATTCCTGATATTATTTGGGGTAAAAAATGTAAATGAAATTTTGGTCTCCGGTGACTTTTTAGATGTCTTTTTTTTTTTAACTTTTTCTTCAAAATCAAAGAAAAAAAAACTTTCCACCTGTCGTCACTGGTCTCTAAGCCAAGTAACCAACCGACCCCTCACCCTTCTCCTAACTTCCCAATACCTACTGATATCTATGTTTTTGTAGAAAAAAAAAAAACTTCAAAAATGTCACCGAACACCAAAATTTTATTTACATTTTTTACTTCAAATAATGTCAGGAATCACTGGTTAAAGTAAGTCAAGTACGAAGCTTAACACCCTGTATGTAATGGCTTAGGTCCCTTGTTGTTAAGTGGAGCGTAATTAAGAAATACAGTAATACAAACGCGTCATCACATGAATGCACACATAGCTAACAGCACACATGTACAAAATATGCTGTGTGTGTATATGTAGTATGTGAACATTGAATAATCTACTCTGATGTTGGTATAACATTTTGCTAACTTAGTTAATATTTATGCCACGTTTTAGTAGGGCAGTCGATTATTTTTATAAATATTTAAAAAATGTATATCTTTAGAAATAATTCAACGAATATGAATAATATTTATATTTGTGTACTATGCGAATACGGTACGGTGGGCAGTGATTTAATGCCCTCATCAGGGGTTCCCAAACTTTTCCAAGTCGTGGCACACTTGGAAAATTTGAATTTTCTCACGGCACCCTAGATACTATCTATCTGTGGTTTAATTTTTGAACGACTATGAAGAAGAAACCAGTTAAGAAACTAATACAACACATTTATTGGTATAAAAACATAGGTGAAAATACAAAGAAAACACAAATATAATTACAAAAACCTTCCAATTACTCTAGAGGTGTATGTGTTTGGTGCGACGGGTGAGCCTATTTTTTATATAGTGAATACCTCACAAGAGCCCCAACTGCTCCCGTCTGGAGGCAGTGAGACTATGGCATCCCCAATTAAGGTATGTTATGAGGCTGACGGTAAGTGGGAAAGGGAAGGAGACGAGGAAAAGGAAGGTGGGGAAGTACCTAGCTATTCAGATCTAGTCACTAAACACGGCTAAAGCCATTTCAAGCAACGTTTAAATTCTGAATGGTGGTCTTACACCAGGGCGATACTAAGAGTATCTTCCACTCTGGAACGTGCCGCAAATATACTTTACATTATTTTTAAATAATTAATTGTGAAATAACACAAATCAATTAAATAAAATTTATTTGCGCACGCCATGTTCGAACCCGCGACCTTCGAAATGGCAGTCCAACGCCCTACCGCTGGACTACGCCTGCTGCTCACTGCACAATTTTTTGAATCGGGGAATAAGGCTTGATATGGCAACTCTCATTTCTTTTTCCATATTTATTTTCGAGTGATATCGAAAATCCGCTTTCACATATATATGAAGTCGCAAAGGGAATGAGGACCCTTTTAGCTTTCTCACTTGGTGTAATAACTTGGTGAATTATGATTATTTATGATCTCATTATAACACCTACTCTACGTATATGCCACCTTGAATTACGCCAGCAAGGCGTAATATAATCAATAATAACCCTTTCAGCTTTCTCACTTGGTGTAATAACTTGGTGAATTATGATTTATAGTCTCATTATCTACCTACTCTACGTATATGCCACCTTGAATTACGCCAACAAGGCGTAATATAATCAATAATAACACTTTCAGCTTTCTCACTTGGTGTAATAACTTGGTGAATTATGATTTATGATCTCATTATACTCCCTACTCTACGTATATGCCATATTGAATTACGCCAGCAAGGCGTTGTTTGGCACTGATGCTTGCTTAGTGAAGACATTTTTTGTTGGTGCAAATCTTTCAATTTTGTACTAAAAAAATCACGTGGTTCGTCGACCATGTTGGGACATCAGGAGTGCCGTGAGGTACCTACTTTGGGAACCTCTGGCCTATATGGTAAGCACGCCCCTGGTATTATAAACCAATATAAGATCCTAGCAACATACGCTACCAAGCGAGGGGATAGAACATTATTAGTTGGATCATTTTAATGATATATCGGATCATCAAAACTCCATGCTATGTAATTATTTGTACGGTTGGGTACGTCGTTTTAGCAATTTGAAATGAAATTCAAGAATGATTGGACGCTTCAAATCACAATAAAACATTTATTACTGCTAAAGAAATGTTCTAATTATGTGCATATATATGTACTAAGGCAGATTCGTTAAATATATCTGAATATTGTAATTATTTCAATTTTTAAAAAGCAAAAAAAAAAATTCTGTCTTACAATATATTATACTAAGCGAAGGTAATTATTTACTTTATCGCTTATCAATTAGACACGTTCAATTAGAGTTAATTGAACGTGTATTTGATAAACATACTAATTACGTTTTCAACTAATCCGAAAAACATGCTACTAACGATACTATCCGTACAATCCTTCTTGCTTCTTCAGGGAAACATTTTATTATATTTTATTTGGCAAGACGGAGAAAGCATAACATGGCATGATAGTCTAAAAATGAATCGTACTCTGACCGTGAAAAATCTCATTTAAATAATAGGATTCAGGTCTAAGCAATCAATAAAAGGTTAATTATTATGTTTAGCGGGAAGTTCACTTTCTATGATTGCAGTTCCAATCAAAAGGAACAACTTGTAGTTCTACGGAGTATAAAGAAAATTAACGTACTAACGTGTAAAACTGTCTAACCGGTATATTGGAGATTCTGATGATCTCGAGTTCTCCGGTTCGGGAATACTTCTGAGAAGGAATGGAGAAATGGCTTTTCGTCGATTACCTTCCTCTCTCCTCTCTCCTCTCTCCTCTCTCCTCTCTCCTCTCTCCTCTCTCCTCTCTCCTCTCTCCTCTCTCCTCTCTCCTCTCTCCTCTCTCCTCTCTCCTCTCTCCTCTCTCCTCTCTCCTCTCTCCTCTCTCCTCTCTCCTCTCTCCTCTCTCCTCTCTCCTCTCTCCTCTCTCCTCTCTCCTCTCTCCTCTCTCCTCTCTCCTCTCTCCTCTCTCCTCTCTCCTCTCTCCTCTCTCCTCTCTCCTCTCTCCTCTCTCCTCTCTCCTATTTTCAATCTTGTCAATTCAGCGGGTATTCTAGTATCACTTAAAAAAATATATAGCAACCGGTCTGGCACACTCAGTTTTGGTATAAGAGGAATATAAACGCCAGAAATATTTGAGTAGCGCCAAAGTTGTTTTTACATTTTTTTTTAATAATTTTACACGAATGAAAAAAGTTAGTCAATGGATCAAGTCAGAAATGATCTTAGCCATAAAGGGGTATTTTAAAAGTTGCTTCCTATATTAGTTCATATTTATCTAATGGAAAAACATTTTTTTTAGTACTTTACGCTTATATTTTTTGTAACGTAATTAATAATCTTATCTTAATTCCAATAAATAGAAAAGGTAGGAAAAGTTTTAATGTATCCATAGCATATTTTTTCATATTCATAATGTAAACCGATTCGTAGTGAAGATAAATCTAAATGGTGATTTGGCGTATAACTTCTAATCGTTTAATTCTTAATCCCTTATCATTTACCATGACATTTGTATATTTCACAACACAACACAGCGCAGGTATCATATCGGTGCCCATTAACACCTTCTAGCTGCTATTAATTCTCCATTCTCGTGTGTACTTTACACCTAACGTTTATTGTCCGGTTTAGGTGCTGTTCACACCTTCGTATTATTTGTTGGATGATTATTAACGCGATATCCTGAATGTTCGCTAGTTAATCGCGGACAAGTTAAGCGAATGGTTAAACCAATAACCATACATTTACTTTATGTACAATTTCAAAATAACTAAATATTATGACAAATTTTCATCTATAATATAAAATTACCAAAGAATAAGATTTTGATTATTTTATTTATTTATTATTATAAAGGTGGGAGGGGAGGGGGGGGTATGGTTTAGAGGCGAAAAAAGGCATATTTTCATGATTGTTTTTTGGAGATATGAATAGTGTTGGTTTATTTATTTTATATACACTTTATAGTATCATATCTGAAGTATCTTTGAAAATTAAAAGGTTGAATAAAAGGGGACTAAATAAATACGGCCGAAGTATGGCTGGAAGAATCATAGTCAAATTCAGATCCAATCACGTAGCAATTTTTAACAACAATAATTTTTTTATTGGAACTAACTTCAAGGCTAAACTAAGGCCTCTGTTTTTCATTGGAACTAACGTCAAGGCTAAACTACGGCCTCTGTTTTGCATTGGAACCAACATTAAGGGTAAACTAAGACCTGTGTTTTGCATTGGAACTAACATCAAGGCTAAACTAAGACATCTGTTTTTAATTGGAACTCACATCAAGGCTAAACTATGGCATCTGTTTTTCATTGGAACTAACATCAAGGCTAAGCTAAGGCCTCTGTTTTTTATTGGAACTAACATCAAGGCTAAACTAAGACCTCTGTTTTCCATTGGAACTAACAACAAGGCTAAACTAAGACATCTGTTTTTAATTGGAACTCACATCAAGGCTAAACTATGGCATCTGTTTTTCATTGGAACTAACATCAAGGCTAAGCTAAGGCCTCTGTTTTTTATTGGAACTAACATCAAGACTAAACTATGGCATCTGTTTTTCATTAGAACTAACATCAAGGCTAAACTATGGCATCTGTTTTTCATTGGAACTAACATCAAGGCTAAGCCAAGGCCTCTGTTTTTTATTGGAACTAACATCAAGACTAAACTATGGCATCTGTTTTTCATTGTAACTAACATCAAGGCTAAACTAAGAAATCTGTTTTTCATTGGAACTCACATCAATGTTAAACTAAGGCATCTGTTTTTCATTGGAACTAACATCAAGGCTAAACTAAGACCTCTGTTTTCCATTGGAACTAACAATAAGGCTAAACTAAGACATCTGTTTTTAATTGGAACTCACATCAAGGCTAAACTATGGCATCTGTTTTTCATTGGAACTAACATCAAGGCTAAGCTAAGGCCTCTGTTTTTTATTGGAACTAACATCAAGACTAAACTATGGCATCTGTTTTTCATTAGAACTAACATCAAGGCTAAACTAAGGCCTCTGTTTTCCATTGGAACTAACACCAAGACTAAACTATGGCATCTGTTTTTCATTGTAACTAACATCAAGGCTAAACTAAGAATTCTGTTTTTCATTGGAACTCACATCAAGGCTAAACTAAGGCATCTGTTTTTCATTGGAACTAACATCAAGGCTAAACTAAGACCTCTGTTTTCCATTAGAACTAACAACAAGGCTAAACTAAGACATCTGTTTTTAATTGGAACTCACATCAAGGCTAAACTATGGCATCTGTTTTTCATTGGAACTAACATCAAGGCTAAGCTAAGGCCTCTGTTTTTTTTTGGAACTAACATCAAGACTAAACTATGGCATCTGTTTTTCATTAGAACTAACATCAAGGCTAAACTAAGGCCTCTGTTTTCCATTGGAACTAACACCAAGACTAAACTATGGCATCTGTTTTTTATTGGAACTAATATCAAGACTAAACTAAGGCCTCTGTTTTCCATTGGAACTAACAACAAGGCTAAACTAAGGGCTCTGTTTTTTATTGGAACTAACATCAAGACTAAACTATGGCCTCTGTTTTTCATTGGAACTTTATTCTGTTTTTCATTGGAACTAACATCAAGTCTAAACTAAGGCCTCTGTTTTGAATTGGAACTAACATCAAGGATAAACTATGGCCTCTGTTTTTCATCGGAACTAACATCAAGGCTAAACTAAGACCTCTGTTTTTCCTCCCTCCTACAGCATGGGTCTCAGCAAGACCCATGTTCACTCCTTCCTCTCCTCAAACAGGCCCTCCACAAAGCATCCTCGTCCTTAGGGTCTCCTGTGTGGAGTTAATGTAAAAAAGATAAGTAGTCAAATAAATCTGTATTGTGGAGTTAAAAGCATGAAAAATGTACAAATGTGAGACATTTTAAAGGATTTTTTTTTCTTCAGTTTTTGCATTTCCAGAGAAGCATTTGTGCAAGCACTAAAATTTTTTTTTTTTTTCTTTCTTAAAGTCTAATATAAAGCGGAAGTACCTACTGATATTATTTATGTTTTTATTTATATTTATACTGATTTGATAATATTTCTTTTAGAGATTCATACCAAATACTTATTTTGAAAGTATCGTAATTATGAATTTAACAGATTGTTTAGCATTCAATGAAGCTTAACCAAAAAAATAAACATTTTTATGCCATGCATAATTTCCTTTCCACTAACTTTGTCAAATATTCCTGATTTTGTAATTTCATTAATTTGTGCTGTAAACAAAAAAGTTAATCCCGTGTTAGGTAGGAACACATTTTTTCATATTTACGAGCAACTTGTCGGTTTTTAACCATTAACATTAGACTTACACACTATTTAATTTTTCCATTGTTTCTCGACTGTTGGATCGCGCCTCTTTAATTGCGTCACAACGTCAACGCATGTAAACGTATAAATTAGTTGCGTCAGCGCGCCATAAACCGTCAGTCGGCCGAGCGACCGACAATGCAACCGACGGCCAACGTTCATCCAGATAACATTGTGTTCGAATTTCAAATTCACGAGATGGACCAATCCGAACGCTGGGCATTCCCGCGCTCCGCTAGGAACACGGCGGAATGATCGGGCAATAAATATCTACATTGCTGGAATCACAGCGCAATATCAAATACCGTGGAATCTTATATTGGCTGACGGGCGTATTTGGCCGCAAAGCAAAATCCTTACGATTTGTGTATATTTGTAATCTACGTATTTATTAACCCTGGTCTTTGGAAGCGAAATTGAAGGGGTTATTATATATTTTTTCTAATTTAGGTTACGTAGGTATTTATAGAAAATTTGGGTAATTAATCATTAAAAAACTAGCCGCTTCACTTTAAGACACAGATTATGAAAATTACACTACGTTTTAACAATTACTATTTATAGAAAATTTGGGTAAATATTCCACTAGCCGCTTCACTTTAAGACACAGATTATGAAAATTACACTACGTTTTAACAATTACTATTTATAGAAAATTTGGGTAAATATTCCACTAGCCGCTTCACTTTAAGACACAGATTATGAAAATTACACTACGTTTTAAGAATTACTATTTATAGAAAATTTGGGTAAATATTCCACTAGCCGCCTCACTTTAAGGCACAGATTATGAGAATTACACTACGTTTTAACAATTACTATTTATTGAAAATTTGGGTAATTATTTCAATAGCCGCCTCACTTTAAGGCACGGATTATGAAAATTACACTACGTTTCAACAATAAAATTACTATAAGAAACAACTATTTAATAAAGTATTCTAAGTAATCAATGCAATTTATGTAGAAACGAAACTCACGCAAATGTCAAATTATACAAAAAATAATTAAAATGGCGGCAAAGGAATTGTTTTATACGGGTAATTTTTCTTTGAAACTTTGATTGAATACAAATAGAATTTTAATGCACGTTTTACCATCCATCCGAACATGATTAGTTGTTTCTTAATTTAATTAAGTTTAAACCATTTCGTACCGGAATGAAAAAACACATGATCCGAAGGGGGGTCACACGGGTCCCCCCATTTGATTTCCTTATTAAAGGGTGTTAATGACATAATTTCATGTAATATTTTTTTGTAATAATTATTGAAAAGTATATTCATCATATTCTAGTGATCATTATGTAAATCGTTCGATAAATAAAGTCATAATTAATATTCCAATGAATGTAGACCATAACGCACATTTTTTCATAGAAAACAGACAAGGCGGGCCGATAGCGAGCATCACACTGTGTTTCCGAATCTCGACTGGCGATTGTAGATGACAGCTCACAACGTCCGCGAACGTGGGTAGTTTGTTGCGCAACTGTTGGGAAGTAGTCTATTGGGAATGCAAAATGGTAAAAACGATAATAAGGAAGCTATCGTGACTCACTTATTACGACGCAGCCCTTTCTATTAAAACGCAACATTTACCGATCGGCCACAAGCACGGGTTAGTTACTTGAAGTTAGGTACATGGTAGGGATACGAACGGGGAAATTCCAGGCCAGGCGACCATAAGAGGTGGGGCGGGGGAAATAAATATTTCGCTAGAATTCGATTTAATTTATTTAATATCTAAAAAAGTAGTATTTAAAATGCAGATCGATAACTGAATAGTTTTTTCTAGAATTACCTAAATTATTGGGTATGTGGTGTAAAAAACCACTCAGATACAGGGCAAAACTCTAATTAGTGTAATGTGTAACCCCGGTCCGGTGTGGAAGTGTGTGTAATTTCCAAAAGTGACCATTTATTCCGGTCAAAAAATATTGTCGAAATTTATAAAAATTATCTACTAATTGGACAGAAAATTGTAAAATAATCATATCCACAAATAATCGAAAGAATCTCAAAATTTTTACAAACATCCACAAATAATTTTCCACCAATATCCAAATCAAATGTGAAATAATTATACGGTCATTTTGTCTGAATGTGGACAAAGACCCAGAGTAAAATGATAATATCCTCAAATATTCACAAGCATTCTCAAATGTCCACAAATTAATATCCATAAAAATCCATTTGGCAGCAAAAATCTTTCCTACCCCTGCGTTAAAGTCATTATTTAAAAAACGGTTGTAGAGAGACTCGAATCATTGAAAAAAATACGCAACACGTAATAGGTAATCCCTATCGCGAGATAACGCCATTGAACCGGAAAGGGTTAAAAGTACGCATAAAAGGTTAATGTGATGAAAGAGGCTTAAATAAATTCTAATAATTATGGAATAATATTGATAAATAAATTACTAATAGTTCTGTGTCGTCCAAAAAGGTATGATTCTTATTTTCTCGTATTAAATCAAAACCAAAAATTTCCTATCCCTCCTGACTGCAACCTACTTTATTATATAAAATTATATTAATATTATATTTATTACCTGTAAACATCATTATCATCAATTACTATATTATATATAAATTTCATTATCATAAATTCATTGCTGCATTAACTGTAAACCTCATTATTATAATTATTATATTATCAGTAAATGTACTTCATTACCCATATAATCTGCATACTTCACCCGCCATAACAAAGGGACATCCTTAGCATGGCGGGCGAAATAACACAATATGTACACTATGTATAAAATTCTTTAATAAATAAATGAATAAATATATATTTTTTAAATTTCTAAAAAGGAATTATACAATTTGTTCAAAACAACCATCTTAGGCGCTCCGCCCACTGAGGCAACTGAAAACAAACTAAAACCGGCTGTTTTCTCTGTCTTGATTGGTCAAAAAGCTTGGTTAACCATAGACGAAGAACAATCAGCTGACAGCTGGCAACTATCAATGGCCGCCCAGGGCAACCAGCAGAGCAAGTCGCAAGTATAAAATATATTTTCATTTGTTCTTCCTTCGGGTAGGTAAGTACCAAACTATGAAAAGCTCAATCAAAATTAGCCTCCTAGTCAAAGTATAGCTTTAAAATTAATAAAATTCTTATTTATAGCCACTTTTATTGTTGAATGAAAGCAAACTTATTTTGAAAGCATTGTTTAAATAAGAAAATGTTTGTGTTTTAAGCAAAAGTAAACATTACTTACGAAACAGAGTTTTACAAACGTGGTTAAAACTAAGTATTTTATTAATTTTATTTATTAAAATGGTACCACAAAATAAGTTTGCTGTGTTTGAAGAAGTGAAAGTATTGCTTGTTTGAATAATGAAATGTATGCAGCAGATTTGCGAATCAAAATTACTGACAGATAGAATGCAAAACGGTTGAGTTAAAACAATACTTCGCTAAACTCAGCTAATTATAAATCTAACTCAAAATTTGTACATCATTAATATTAAATGAGCATATCACAGATATGTTTGTTTTTTGTTGTGTTTAAATGAATATTCCCCATGCGTTTAGTAATCAGTCGGCGGTTTCCGGAAAACAGGATTATTTTATTTGCCAACTCATTTACAATCAAGTGCTAAAATCATATTATATTCATGTTTTCTATATTAGTAACGCTACCGGAAACAGGATATTAAGTCATAATAATTGAAATGTGAGGTATCTGTTTGTTAATCGCAAATGCAAACGCGATTTAATATTGCGTATTTGTTTTGGTCCCTACGAGCCGAAATAATTTATTCATTTGATTAGGTACATTATCATATGTTTTTAAGTCGGTAAATTGTTTTAATTATAATTCAAACATAAACAATATCAATATAATCATAATATATTAAAATCGCTTATTAATCAAAATTGTGCAAAAACTTAAATAACAACACCGAAGACTCAGCTAGTCTTAATTTAATATATAAAAATAAATAAATATCAATTATTATCATAATTTTATTCCAAGATGGTGAATTCAAATATACAGGGTGTAAGAGGACTTACCCGAGAGATTTTACCAAGCGATTCCTGAGCATATTTGGAGTAATAAATGTATTCGTCATTTTGCTGTCCGATGATATTTATTTTCTATTAAAAGCAAAAAATATTTTTTTCGATCACAAGTCGCTACTGATCCCATCGCTATCGGAAATACCGCGTCACGATGGGTTTGAGTGAAACATGCGCGGCTTCGTACATGAGAAATAGCTGGAATTTCGAAAAAAGTTGTTAACTTTTTTTAGTCCTACCATCATGTAGAACCACCACCCGAAGTTAATGCACCCCCGGACACTATGTATACTTCAAATTAAGTCTTTAATATCAATTATTTATTTTTTATCATTTTATTCCATGATGGCGAATTTAAATATGCACTTAGAATTAGGGTGATCTAAATACTAGGTAGTCGTAGTTAGAAGCTCCGAGTAAATTTGATATCATCATCATAATAATATCCCGCATACTTATTATGGTAATGACTTTGAGGTCGGGGTCTCGAGGGATTTCCACGATTGGGGGAAGTACCTGATGCTTAAAATATCGAGGGATGGTGTATTAAAATCAAACGGATTAGGGTGGAAGTCTTTGCGCTTGCATTAAGGGCGAATCCCTTACAAATACTGCACCCGACTTTTAATTCTGCAAACCCCTCTATGCAAATTGTTATTAGCATTATTTTAAAAGCTTGAAGTTTTTTGAAGGCTTTTAAATATAATAATTTTCTTAATTGCTGTAGAAAGCTATAAGTCGCACAATAAAGATTTTACACGAGTTCAGGCGAACCAAACTTACTTACACGGAGAAAAATGTTATTCTAAAATACGATCATTTTATTCGTAAAAATGGTTAAAAACGGGAATGAAGTTCTAACGAACCAATTAATAGTGTTTTGTTGGCGAGAAAATGTAAGAATAATTTGTAATATATTATTCTTACATGTTCCCGCCAATAAACATTGAAACCCTGTAAATTTGTTCGTATGAACATTAGTCCCGTTTTTAACCATTTTTACGAATAAAATGATCGTATTTTAGAATAACATTTTTCTCCGTGTAGAATTGCGTGTTTTAATGCATAATTATATTTAAAGATTTCTTTACAAGAAAGTTAATAGTTTTTTGGTTATTTATTGAATTTCCGAGAAAGGGACAGCATGGATATACGATCATCGAAATGAAATAAATATTATAAAGTTTTTTCATTTTCTCGAAAAGCTTTACAGTGTGCTGTCTTTATTATTGTCAACAATAGTTTTAATTAAATTTTCACTGGAATATTATTTTCTGACTTCGAATATCAAGTGAAAAACATGATGTGTGCAAATAACATATTTGTGTGAGTAATTTCTTTTCAATTTGGGAGCTAGAAATGGATACCGTCGCTCAGGGAACCATTTATTAATTAACCGACACCTCTGTCATAGGTCACCCCAAGTGGTTCGCTACATTTGGTACCCGGGTTCATGGGGTGAGGTTTTTTGACCCAACAACATTTGAAAATCTACTACTACCACCACACTAAGCGGAAGATGTTGCTTGTGTTGTGATGGAGGACTTAGCCAGCCGAGGAATCGAACACGGAACGTCTGGGTGGGACCCAAACGCGATGCCACTCAACTACTGACCGGTCAATCTAGGTTTATCTAGGTTTTTACGCCGGATGCGTCTGCTCACCTTCTACGTGGCAGGCCGGATCTACGTGGCAGGCCGGAGAGACTGGTTGGAGAAGCCAGTTGTAAGGATGGATTCATACGTCACCCCTGGAAACACTGACCCACAGATTCCGACCCACCCATCATATCTTGTCCTTCTCTGAATTTCCTCTTCTTCCTTTCCTTAAAAAGATCTTCCACATAGCATCCCCTAAGATGACATAGGATAAAGGGAAATTATTTTACTCAGGGCCTCCTGCAAATGTAAAAAAAGATGTTCAAACAAATGTGGTCAGGACAATAACTAATTTATGAATAGATATTAAGTAGGTAGGTAGGTACATCTATTGAACATCTCGTAGTATCCCCAATCGTACCATCTTAGATTACGCTTTTAGACTTCAATGATATTTTTAAAATCCTAAAAACGAGAGATGTATTGAAGATATCGACCAAAACTACCCTGTGATCGAAGAACCTACAAAAACACCTTGAAACTATTCCTCCTCTTTGGTGTGCCCGTGGCTACAAGATAATAAAGGTGAACCAGAAATAAACGCTGGTAAAGAGGACATAACACCCTAAATTTAGACCATTTCACATCACGAGTTGAGCCTCTTTCAGGTCTGCTGTCTTCAAACAAAAATACAGGGGATATTTTCAATTTGCCAATGTGGTACTATTTGCCCACAGAACTAATTAATTAATTAGCCCAGTTCTGTGCGTTAAATTCGTAAATTCGTGTTGTTTGTCCCCTTTAGTCCCTGTGCTCTCAATAATTATTGTTGGTTAGGAGGATTAACTAAATGTTTAATTTGGACTGTTTATTGAAGTACATCTTTATCTTAGTTTGTATCCCAACTATTTTTGTTGTAAACATTTTTATTTCTTCAAATTTCGCAAAATCACTTTGTTGCGTCATTTTTGTTTAAATTAAACAAATAACTTTGTATCAACCACTATTATATAATCACAATTACCTACATGTTTCGAAACCGATGGTTTCTTCGTCAGGGTAGTAAAAAATAATAGTGGTTAAAAAACTATTTAGCTAAATAAACATTTTTAGCTAATTGAAAAGAAGGCAATACATAACCTACTACTGGAACAGTTTTTTCACCTGAATAGGAAGTAAGTCGGTACTAATCGTCGTGAATAGAACTCATGTCGTCCGACCTATAGCCGAGCCTTCTATCCACTGGGTTATTTCTTAATCTCATTCATTTAGCTAATATCGTCTTACATACTTTTTATTTCTTTTCACACTTATCATATATTTTCACATAAATATTATCATGTGTTTTCGTATCTGTTCGTATCTTTTCATATATTTTTACATCTTTTTCGTACCTTTTCAGATAATATGTTCATATCTTTTCTTATCTATTCGTTTATTTTCATATTTTTTCGTACCTTTTCTTATATTTTCGTACATTTTCGTAACTTTTCGTATTATTTCATATCTTTTCTTGCCATTTCATTTCTGTTCCTATCTTTTCATATCTTTTCATACCTTTTCGTATCTTTTCATAGCTTTTCGTATCTGTTAAAATATTTTTATATGTTTCCACATGTTTTCATGTCTTTACGTATCTGTTGGTATCTTTTCATTTCTTTTTGTAACTTTTCGTACCATTTCATATATTTTCTCATCTTTTCATATCTTTTCGTATCTTTTCGGTTCTGTTCGTATGTTTTGATATCTTATCATATCTTTTCGTATATTTTCATATACTTTCACATCTTTTTATATCTTTTCGTATCTACTCATATATTTTCATGTATTTCACATGTATTATTTTCATATCTTTTCGTATCTTTTTGTATTTTTTCATATCTTTTCGTATCTGAATTTCGTCCAATAATGGCTTTACCACGAAGGAATTTGAACATTTACTACTAAGTCATAATCTCCTAGAAAATTCTTGCAGTCCAAGACCCAGTATTTAGAGTGATATGGTTATTCTATTTTCGTTTTTTATTTAAAACTATTTTAGCATTATTCACACAACATCATTGCAACAACAAAAAAGGTTTGCTATACTAACGAAAAGGTTGGGTCTAATTAACCCATTTCGTTCTCAAACTCCATGTCAGAGGTAGTAAACCAATTTCTATAAGTATATGAAACAAAAATCCGAACATTTTTAACTAGCAGTTTTTTAAAAAGTCTTCTCATCTCAAAAAATGCCTTTCGAATTTTCTCTCATTTAATAAATCAAAACATAAATTTCTCATCATAATCTTAAGATTTGTAAGTACCTAGGTATGTACTTAAATATCTTCCTGCATTTATAAAAAAATATATGTTTTATGAAAACTTTTTTTTTGTTTAAAAAAAGGATTTATGTAATTTGTCCAAAGAAACCTCTCCTTCAAAGGAATCAGTCTTCCGAATAGGCCCTTCATCGATATGCTCTGTGTAATTCTAAGTGATCAGCTCTGTACGGGGGCTCCATCGAAGCCAGAGTTTGTATCCTGTGCAAGTGCGCCCCACGGTTGAATGTTAGCCTGGAAACATGCCAAACGCGCGCCATTGACATTTGTCACATGATAACGGGTCGCTTCTACGACTCGTTTTTGAGTTCAACAGCTCGGCTGTGGAACGATCTGCGGGCATCTGTATTTCCTCACTCATACAACATGGATCTCTTCAAGATCCATGTTTACTCCTTCTTCTCTTCAAAAAGACACACAGCATCTACATAGAAAGATGACATAGACGAAATTACTTTCCTCAGGTCCTCCTGTGTGGAATTAATGTAAAAAAAAATATGCAAATAAATACATTTTAAAAATTTATAGCTACCAACTGAGTGCGTTTTTCAATGCCGGTCTCCTGCGAAAAAATGGTTAACAAAACATCCGAATAAACAAAAAAAACTACAGCAGGACCACGACGTTTGAAAACAAAAACTTTGTTACCCAGAGCTAACCATCGACAAAATGTTTGTAGAAACGGTCGCAGGAGACCAGCCTTTATGGTACTGGCACACATGCTCATTAGTAGCATGCTCATTTCCCCTTCCACCCGAAAATCAATCATTTGGGCGTGACACACATGCTACTAGGTAGCATTGCGGTGGAATGGGATATTAGCATACTCATTTATGAGCATGTGTGTCAGTACCATTAGACAAACACATTTGCGTATTATGTTGCACTTGTATCTTGACAATTGAGATATGCAGGATTTCACCGCACTCCGTAGCAGACAATTAAAGTTTCATTACGAGAAGGAAATAATATTTATAATTATTTAGGTCGCACATTTCACGTGTGTTGCCAGATATCCCTTTGCAACTAAAACAATAATTATTTGTTCGTAATAAGCATTAACTTTGTGGCTCGCCATAATTTACAATAAATATATAAATTTGTTTTAGACCACTTTAATTTTAATTACACTCTACCGGTTTCGGAAGAACCCTTCCCTCGTCAGGAGAATATTAAAACTAACCTATGATACAAAATATTGATAGATATATACACACATATATTTGTATATATCTATCAATATTTTGTATCATAGGTTAGTTTTAATATTCTCCTGACGAGGGAAGGGTTCTTCCGAAACCGGTAGAGTGTAATTAAAATTAAAGTGGTCTAAAACAAATGTATATATTTATTGTACAATAATTATTGTTCGTGCATCATAAGTTAGCGAGCCCTTTTCTAGGTGAACATAATAGCTTTTATTTTTGTTGTCGTTTTTATTTTTCTTGGTATTCGCATCGGTTCGTGTTTATAAAGTACTCTTATTAATTACTGATAAATAGCCAAGGGTCCGTGCATGAAATAACGAGGATAATATCACGTAACATGTTTAACATTCTTAACATCACAATATCGCCACCATTCCTAGTTCTTGCGGTGTTGTATTCCTGCCATTGTATAGATATTAAATATTTGAGAATTATTAGTCACCGGTTTCTTTAAATTTGATATGAACATTAAGGTGGGTCACGAATGTTTGGGGAAATTTTTTTTCTTGTTTTGATTTGTTTAATAGTGAAAAAAGGGTGCTAAATGACGATGAAAAATCACCTAATTTTTTTAATAATATTTGGATATCATCTTCTTCCTCCGGATTGACTTTGAAATTTCACATATTAGAGAAAAACCCACCCTTTTTAAATCTTTAAAAAATGTTAGATAAACAAGTAAAAATGAACTATTTTTCAATAAAACGCAAAATAGAGGGAATTTTTCGAATTACTAACTAAAAACATATATGAATATAATTCAAATTATCTCAAGGTAGTGTATTCAAATACGAGCAAAATTCTTCTTACTATCAAATTTCGGCATTATTTTGAGAGACACAATCTTCACCTTAATAAGACCATCTCTTGCAGACTTCGTACATAAAGTAGTCAAGGCTTCAATAATAGTCGTTACACCTCTTTCAACTGCTTGAGTATGACATGGCAGACGCAGAAGAGGCAATCTACATTCTCCCCCATGAGCTACAAATAATTGAAGATCTTCATCCGAAATATTCTTCAGTATTAAGGGTTCGGTTACATTTTGCTTCCAAATAATATGATGCATCGAGGTTTATGTTTGGAAGTTGGAACAGCCCTGTTTTACTTAGTTTATTACTGCGTGCTTTTAGAACACGACGCGCAGCTAATTCTCGAATGTGCTTGTGAGGGTCATTCAAAATTGCAAGTAATAAATTTTCGGGGTGTGCGAAGAAACTGTTTCTTTCTATAACCGGATCAATTAAGTTTTCAGTTCAGCTGATAAGTATCTAGGCGCTGAGATTAACTACCAAAGGTGACGTGCTCCATACTGCTCCATTTACAGGTGGAATGAGTTTTAATGCTGAACAAGCCGGAGCATACACTTTAACAACGTACGTTTCTAAAATAATAAGATTCTCTGAAGGAGCTTTCGTTGAAACATAAAGACGAAGAATTCGGTTAGCATGCGTAAGCTATTAGGCATGAGACATTTTTCCAGGAGATTTGTGGCATAAATCTTCAGGTAATTCCCCCACTGTAACTGCAGATACTATTTTACATAAATATAACTGATCTGTATCCTCGTATTTAGTAAATAATTCATGCAACTCTCCATCAATTTTCTGAAAATGAACCATAGGCTTTTTTTCTCAATTTTCCAAAGCTAGTCCCATTGTGCCTGAACATGTTTGAGGTCCAGATGTCTTACTGTCAAGATGTGCGAACAAATGCCGAAATGGTAACTCGTTCATGTGAAGCAAGCAAATTATCCATTTCAATGGTTTATAACTTCCGACGTGCCAGAGTTTGGTGCAATAAAACCTAAATATCTATTGAGTCCGGTTCTTTTATCAATGAAATATGCTCTTCAATGCATCATTCTCTGAATTGAGTCCCCTCCCTTTCCCTGATAATTAATGTTTTATCTTTACAGCCATCAAAATATATTTGGGGTTTTTTATAAAACTATGTGTTGTGCCCTTAATATTTCCTCTTGTTTTCTTTCGTTCTATGCGAAGTTTACTCTTGTCAATAACTGGAATATTAGACTTGTTGTCATACAAAACTGCTAAGGCAATGGCTGCCGCTGCCTTATCCGACACTCCATATCTATCACAAGTTTTAGACAGTGTGGAGTGATCAATATTGACCGCAGCCTGCTTCCGAAGCGTTTGCGGTAAAACATTAGGTTTGAAAACATCTTTACAATCGGATTCATTTGATGCAGAAGACGTGGAAATGTCGAGTAGACAGGTAGTTAACTTACCTGTGCTTTCCTTTTTAGACGGGCACAAGGATTTTTGCTTCAAAAGTTTCATTTGTTTTGTTGAAGCGATATCCACGTTTCCTATTATCATTTTTCGTGTAGTACGTTGGTCAGTGATGAAACTCTATTCATTTACAGGTATTTTTTGATCTCTAGGACAGTCACATTTACTGAAATCATTGCATTTGCAAGACGAAATATCAAACAGCACTTTACTTTTGCCGCGGAATTCCTCCATTTTTTCTCCGGTATAGTGCAATCGGTGCTTCCCCCGCCCTCACCTCACGCCTCCAATAATCAAAACCGGGACATTTTGTAAATGATTCCGTAAATATATACTACATTTTCTATGGAAGATAACAAAAAATATGGTTAAAAAGATTCATAGTAACTTTTATACACACTAGAAATAACCTCTAAAATTTCAAATTTTCAAAACTTTGAAGTGAATCCGGAGGAAGAAGATCGTATCAGAAAATTTAAAAATTTTAAACACGTCGTTTTGAACCCATTTGGCACCCTTTTATCGCTCTTAGATTTTGAAATTAACACATTTTTTAAAATGACCCACCTTAATGAACATGCTAATAATTTATTATGATGATATTCGAATCCTACAAAGATAGGATCAGATTTTTTTTTCTTTATCTTAGTAACATAATAATATACAGGATGTTAAGGGTGTTGGCTTACTTTAACCAGTAATGGTTGATAATATTTGGAGTATAAAATGTAAAAGAAATTTTTGTATGTGGTGACTTTTTTGATGTTTTTTTTTTTTTTAATCTATATTCTTTAAAAAAAAATAATTACCAGTGATATCTATGGTCAATCAACCGAGTAACCGCCCAACCCCTCACCCCGACCCTGACTATCCAATATCCCCCAGGATGGATGGTTTACAGGAAGTCAGTCAGAGATTTTGTCGATGATAAATTATTAAATATCGTGTACTTCTTGTAAGTATATTTGATCATAAGAATTGATGATATTTCAATAATGTCTAAATAAAATAAGTGTGTAAAAAATTCTGAAATATTTTAGTTTGTAAGACCTTAAATAAATAGAAAAACTGAGGTATTTTTGTCACAAAACACGTTCTTGGGTTAATTTTTTAATGATTTTAATTTAACTTAAATTAAAGTTCTGAAAACTGTCTTTAGAAGATTATGTATTGATTTATTTTTCTGTATTTTTATTTTATTTATTTATTTTTTATTCACATTTTAGGTATAACAGTTTACAATACAATTTTTAACCTCACTAGGACAAGCCTGTGTTGAGGTTAACAATTATTTACTTAAAGTAACTAAAATAACACAAAAGCAAAAACAAAAATAGTACTTCAAAAAACACAAAATATGTATGATTATATGATTTGAAATGTTGTATAATACATTACTTCGTTAGAAAATATAACAAACCTGCCAACGACCAACGGTATAACCTTAGTTTATCAAGGATCACACCTTGGACCCTTGCTTTTCTTAATCTTTATTAACGATCTTACATTTAAACTTCGTTGTAATTTTTCTCTGTATGCTGACGACCTCAAATTATATAAAGCAATTAATTCTATGGAAGATTGTGAACTCTTACAAAAAGACCTTAACACAATATCTACCTGGTGTGTTGACAATGAAATGGAACTTAATATAGCAAAATGCAAAGTTATAAATTTCACCAAGAACACCAACAAAACTGTATATTCATATACCATATGTGGTCACAATCTGGAAACAGTTGAATCGATTAAAGATTTAGGAATTATATTCGACAACAAACTAACGTTCAACCAACACATTGAATACATTGTGAGTAAATCAAATAAATTACTTGGTTTTATTATAAGATCAACCAAATTATTCAAGAATTCTAATAGCCTAATAATTCTATTCAATTCGTTAATCCGTAGTGTTCTTGAATACGGGTCAACAGTCTGGAATCCACATTATATTACACAGGTATCTAGACTTGAATCTGTCCAAAGAAAATTTACACGGATCTTGTCTTATCGATCAGGTGTGTACCATTTTCTAGATGGATACGAACAAAGACTAACATATTTCAAATTAGAGAGTCTAGTTAAAAGACGTAACACAAATGACCTCTTAATGCTCTATAAAATTGTAAATTATCGGGTAGATAGTAACTTAATCAATCAAATCAAGTTATACGCCAGGCCCAAATCTACCAGAAACCTTAACATATTTTGGACCGAAATTTTTACCAATAATACTGGATATTTTAATCCTATTTCTAGAATGTCTAGATCATACAATGATCTTGCTAAATCACACATTATCATAGATATTTTTGTAAATAATATAACTTGTTTCAAGAAGTATCTCCACAATTTGTGCACCTAAAAAAAAATAAAATAAAAGATTGTTTGTTGTTTTATTATTTTTTCATAAACATTTTCTTTTTGTTAGATTTTTTATTATTATAATTAAGTTTTTTAGAGCTAAGTTTAAAAATACTGGCATTGTTTTTCTTTGTGTTTGCTTATGAGTATATGAAAATATGATTACTGCAGACACATTAGTCTAGGGATATTTATATTTGTATTTAATTTTGTTTTATATTACCAACATGAATGTTCTATAAATATCCTGTTTGTGTCTCAAATAAATAAATAAATAAATTAAAACTGCGTTTACCAGATGAAATATCTTTCAAAATCAATTAATGTTTTTTTGTAAAAAAGCGTCAATACGTCTAAAATTTGATTTAAAAGGGACTAATTTCCGGTATTTTCTGGTTTATGTACATATTACGTAATATGTACACTTTTAATATGTACATATTACGTACATTTGTCATTTTTGAGTTCAACAGTTCGGATGTGGAATGATTTTTCCTCCTTCCTCTCATCCAAAAGATCCTTTACACAACTTCTTCACAGATGACATTGTGGGAAATTATTTTCCTCTGGGCTTACTGTGTAGAGTTATTGTAAAAAAAACAGTGAAAGAAAAACTTTATTTAGATTATAATTAGCAATTCTTAAATCGTTACTGCTGAAAGTTTTTGAAGATATCAAATATTCATTTAACACATTATTTGAGAATGCACGAACCTAAATTGCTTACTCTTACTTCCTAATTTTAGTACATAAATAAAGTTGTGAATTTGTCCTGAAATAAATAAACTGCACGGTCGTAAATTTGACAGTTCAACACGTACGTAGCAGAGAGCGGAGGTTAATCCAAACGAATGGATGTCTTAAAATTAAGCGTCCTGACTTAAAGTTAAGCTTGGTTGGATTTTTGTGTTGGTGACACCAAGTTTGTTTGGCAAGAAAGGCCGTTAGCTATTAATTTTAAAGAAAATAATTCATTTGCTAATAATTTTTATGCTTTCTTTTAATATCCAGTTGAATTGATGCTGAACAGATGTTCCGATCAGTGAATCGCGTTCTGAAAGATTAATCGTGATCTCTGTGTTTATTTATGTCATGTTTGTTGTATCACGGACTGGACGGGGTCAAAGCTCCGAGAACGAATCTGGTTAGTATCGGCCTTGCGGAATTTAGCGACTCTCGGAATTCCGGTTTGTGAGTTGAAACGAACTTTCAAAGAAACTTCACTGAGAGGGTATAAACAAATGTGTTATTAAGTTCAACACAATTTTGTTTTTCTTGGAATATCTCAAAGTCAAAGTGAGTTAAGAAGACTTTACTGAACTATATAATTATATACTTTACAAAATTAGCTATTTCCAAGATACTTTAGGAATATCGTTGTAGTTCTATCAATCTATACCCCATTTTACTGTTAATAGTTTAGCATCTACATAGGTTCCAAGTTATTATGTTAATATCTTGCATTTAATTGAATTCAAACTTTTCACGGGTAAAAATAAATAAATGCCCATCTACTCAGATTTTATCAAAAAGCCGGAGACTTTTATGTTGTACAAGCTGATACCCGGCATGCGTTGAAGCTAATTAAATAAATAAATTGTTTCTCCCTTCGTATCATTTGCCATTCGTCTCCGTTCCCCTTCTGACTCCTCTTCCTTTTCCCCTCGCGTGACCCCTTCCCCTCCCGCGTTCCCTTTTCCCCTTCCCGCGATCCCCCTCCCCCCTCCCGCTCTCACCTTTCTCGCGAACCCCCCCCTCGCGCATTCCGCTTCCACCTTCTTCGCCACCCCTCTCGCGAAGCCCCCTCCTTAATTCCCCAACCGACCCTCCCGCATACCCCTCCCCCCAGCCTTTTTTCCCTGCCGCCTAACTCCACAAAATAAACCCATTTGTCCAACAACTCGCGTGACCTATTTTTTTTAATGCAAATTTCATAATGCCAGAGCTCACCTGTATAGATATAGTAGTATTCACGGGAATGTTCACAACAGTTAAAAAAAATAATAGCAATCGGATGAAATTTTAATCGCAATCATATGAATAGTATAGAAAATAATTTCATAACTCCAGAGCTCACTATCTTATAACCAACCCTGGTATGCGCACATCATATTCCCAAAGTTTCATCGCAATCGGATTAACGGTAACCAACATAAATTTTTATATTATAGATAAGTAGCATAGACTAGTAAAAATCACGGGATAATCTGATTTTTTTTTTTTTATAGAGAAACCTCACAAGAGTCTTAACTGCTCCCTTCTGGAGCCAGTGAGACTATGGCATCCCCAATTGGAGTATGTTGTGAGGCTGAAGGTAAGTGGGGAAGGGAAGGCGATGGGGAAGAGGAAGGTGGGAAAATACCTGGCTATTCAGATCTAGTCACTAAACACAGATAGAGCCATTATTAAGCAACGTTTCAATTCTGAATGGTGGTCTTACACCAGGGCGATACTGAGAGTATCTTCCATTCTGGAACGTGCCGCAAATATAGTATATATTATTTTTATTAATTAATTGTGAAATAACACAAATTAATCAAATAAAATTTATTTGCGCACGCCGGGTTCGAACCCGCAACCTTCCGATTGGGAGTCAAGTGTCTTACCACTCGACCACGGACGGTCGTCAATTCTTGACATATTAATTAATTTTTTTGTACTTAGTACTTAGTACAAAAAATGCCTCCCTTTATTAAACCCCCGTTGTATACTGACAACAACTTAGGTAAATTATTAAAAAACACCAAAGATAGAGATCATAAATTAAGCCACTCAGGCACTTACCAACTATGTTGCAATGATTGTCCATCGTTCTACATAGGTAAGACAACCAGAATGTAAATATTAGAATCACGGAACATTTAAGATGTTTAAATAATAATAATTTTTCGGAGTTTGCCAATCATCTAATTTCCACCCATCATACTTTAAATGAGGACACAGGGGTTCAAATTCTTCACCGTAATAATAAAAGCAAAAAAAAATAGATAACTTAGAAGCACTTGAAATTTTAAAATCCCTAAAAAATAACGCTAATATATTGAATAACCAAATTAATTTATCGTTTAGTCCCATTCTAGATATGTTTCCAACAAACCGCTCTGTTATTGCTAGAATTCCCGCAATTACACCCCTCCCCCTTTGACCTCCCACCAGCACCTAAATGTTTGGTATATATCTATCAATATTTTGTATCATAGGTTAGTTTTAATATTCTCCTGACGAAGGAAGGGTTTTTCGAAACCGGTAGAGTGTAATTAAAATTTAAAGTGGTCTAAAACAAATTTATATATTTTATTGTAAATCTAAGTTCATTCAACGTGCGTTACAATCAGACAGATCCACAACTGAAATTAGTATATTTAATTATATTTTAATATGTCTTAGAACCTACCCACTGAAAGATAGGAAAAAAATATATTTAGGTACCAATTTTACTAACGAATTTAGTCTTGATTCATGCTATTTGTCTAAAACACATACAATGCCAATAAAAGGTTTTAGACGTGTTCATTTTCTTTTGCACCCAGGAATTCAATATTATTTGTTTATAAATTAGCAAATAATTCACTGCCCCGTCAAGTCTCATTACATAATCAATTACGTTTGATTTATTTACAGTAAACAACCACTCGAGGTCTGAAATAAGCCTGGCATTAAATAAATCTCTTCAATTTAAACTGGTTAGCCAGATATGCATGCAAAACACTACAATGAGAAGTTATTAAGCATCGCAAATTTATTGCAGCCAATACTCGCGGCATTAAGATTAATCTCCAAAATGTCAAAAGGAACTACAAACAACATCATTTCATTACCATAATATAATATATATACACATATTTATATTTATTTGAGCGATAATGTTCTTATCTATAACATTATAACATAATATTTTTCCAGAAAATTAATCTTAATATATAAAACAAAGTCGGGTTAGTTACACCATTTATAACTCAAGAACGGCTGAACCGATTTTTATGATCTTTGATTTGTTGGATTTGTCTCCCCGATTATCAGAATAACCATTAAAACATCGAAAAAAATCACGGAAAAAATAATTATGAAGAAAAATATTTTTTTAATATATTTTGTATGGAACGGCTTTTCAAATAATGTGCGTTGGTCGACATAATTTGAATCAATTCGAACTGTCAATGGTGTAGTATGCTGAACATTTCATGCTTAGTCAACAGCTGAATTTCATTTTTTGAACTCAGAGTACCTACCTTTTTATTATAACTCAATAAAAACTTAATTTATTTCAGCTAATAGATAAAACACAACATTTATTGATTCTGAGGCGGTACGAAGTTTGCCGGGTCAGCTAGTTTTAAATAAAACAAATATTGACAGCCAAAACTGTGTTTTAGGTACACGTTGAATAAAGACTGTACAATTTCTATTTCAAATTATTACTATTAAAATGACTCAAACTGTGCTGCGAAAGTACTAACAACATTGCATTTTGATCCACTGGCGCATGCGCATTCCCGACAAAATGTGATGTAACGTGATGTGTGATTCATATCATGTTTTTGTTCGTAATTTCTATTAATTTGAGAAATTCACGTAATTTTATTTATTTAAATTTAAAATTTATTAGTATTTTTAAATATACTAACTATGACATGCGCTATGTTTTTCGTATACATATATGTTTTCTTCAATTATCGCAAATTCACTTTGTGGCGTTATTTTCTTTTATTTTTTAACGAAAAAGTTTCGGTCGCATCTAGGAATTGAATCCAGGTCCTTACCCTTGTTGGGACACATATTACAATAAATTTAAGTTTTACTCATTAAGTTATCAAAAAAAAAAACTTACTATGAGTATTTAAAGAATTATTTTGAAAGCTTTTTAATTCATTAAAAATGTGTACAACTGAACATAAAATACTAAGATTTTTGAATAAGACTATCGTGTCTAATCTACGTAAGTTATTTCGACGTTTGTGGATACAATACCCATGTTGTAGGAGGCAGGGAACACATATGCCGGCAAATCGTGCCACAGCTGACCTGTTGAACACTACAACGAGTCGAACAAACGACCCGTTCTTATGTGACAACTGTCGAATGTGTACGAATATTGGGCGTCAGTTGTACGTATTTAACCGAAACTTGAAAATTAATGTTTGATCGATTTCACCCGAAGTAATATAAAATTGCACTAATCTCTAGTACTAATACTCTAGTAATAATAGAACACTTTTCTAAGCATTTTCTTAAGTATAAAATACCTCCATTTTGATGATAAAGAGTTCAATGTACATATCAATTTCTATTGAATTTCCAGTTGAAGAGTTTTTCAAGCTTTCTATGGAAAATGACTAATGATTTCCTTTATGGGTTTATCTTGTAGAGATTTTAGATTCGATCGAGAATTCGTCTATTTTGAACTTGTCGCCATTTGAAATCCGCTGAGTTAGTGACCTGGCTGACATCTTCACTATTAATCATGTAGACAGAAGTTATATGTTGTACCCAGTGGCGTGGCGATCGCATGCTCGCCCGGGGCTAGGGCTAAAATACACAAAAATAAAGTAACTGAAATACAGTTTTTTCGTCACTATTATTCTCGAGAGTTCGATCAATGCGTTTTACAAATAATATATTTTTATTTTCATTTCCAGATATTATATTTTGGATGGAATTTCGTGGTCAATACAACTGTTTTAAGAGTGTGGCATCATAAAGGTAAAATCATCGACGTCGAATCCAGAGGTCACGGGTTTATATCGCGGCGTGTGCAAATGAAATCATTTTTAGTACTTTTTTTTTACATTAGGTCCATACAGGAGGCCTTGAGGAAAATAATTTCCCTCAGGGCCTATATCATCTTTGGAGATGCTGTGTGGAGGGTATTTTTAAGGAAAGGAAGGAGAGGAAGTTCTGGGAAGGAAAAGGTATAAGGGTTGGGTAGGAATCTGGGGCTCAGTGTGTCTAGATCATCCGCCGCCAAGACCTAGATAAATCTTATCCCATGAACCCGGGCACCCCTGCTAAGTCATCAAACGTTGCGAACCACTTGAGGTGACATATGGCAGAGGTGTTGGTTATCCAATAAATGGTTCCCGGGGCGGCGGTACCCATTCCCGCCTCCCTTTGCCGCCTCAAATTGTAAACTTGATTTGTAGTTTTGAACAATGAATTTATTAAAAATAATAAATATTAGAGGAAGACACCCTAAGCATCGCCTTGGTGTAAGACCATGATTTAGAATTGAAATAATGGTAAAAATGGCTTGAGCTGTGTTTGGGGACCGGTTGTGAACAGCCTAACTATCTCCAGATACTTTCCCTCCTTACCACTTTCAGCTTCACACAAAATTTCAGTTGCGGATGCCACTGACTAAAGTCGGTTGGTAGCAGTTAGCGCTCTTGTGAGGCATTTGCATAAAAAATGTATAGAGCTTTTTAAATAGTGGTTGAATAATCAGTTAAAACGCGATTTTTTTCTTAAGTTTTCTTTATTCATAGAATTGTTTGTTACGTGAATTAAGGATTTCGACCACTATGCTAGACACATGACCATGTTGTGGTGGTCATTCTGTGTTGTGTTATTGTAATATTCTCAAATTTGCTAAATAAGAAAATAAAAAGTATTTCAACTCAGTTTATTATACTTTGAATAATGTATACAAAAGCCACGCATCAAGAACTTTCATAAAATACGTAGTGACTCCCTTGAATACTTATACCTAACTTGATTCAAATAATATTAAAAAAAAAAATGTTTCTCTCTAATCGAGGCGTTGCCTTGTATGGGGTGCAACAGAAGGTAATAATAATAATATACTCGAAATTTTTGTAATTTTTCTCAATGTCTTCCGCGGAGCCTGAAAATTCATCGCCACGCCACTGGTTACAAAACAAGCTTCAAAAACATTATCAACGTGTTTCTTTTTCTAGTAAGTAGGCGGACATTAGTCGGGATCTTTTACAAGTAGCGTGTCTGCCAATTACTCCACAACTTACGATATGTTGTGTGAAATATTACAGTAAGCAGCGTATCTAAAAGTAGTGCCGGCAAATTGGAAGAGACTGCGAATTACATTATGTTTATCACGGAGAATATAAACATAAATCTCTGTCTTCGCTAATTCGGTAGTGCGTATGTTGTACAGATAAGATAAACAGAGCAAAAAATGTTTATAATTTTGAAGTCTGGATAACGTGGGAATAAAATTTATTTTGAGCACTGTTGGTTACTACATATCTAGAAAATTTGATTTATTGTGCTTTCGTGAAAGAACGAAGTTCATAAGATTTAATTTTTTTATCTTTTAAGAGACATAAATCGAGCAATATGTTGATGTATAAGTGTGTCTTGCTGTTGAGTTTGTCCGTCAGTAATCGAAGATTATATATTTTGGACATATTAAGAAAATCTTAATGCCCATTTGCGAATACGAACACTGCGCCTGATTACTTTTTTTTTTATAATAGCTCCACTCAGAAGGAATTCCCTTAGGGGCTCTATCATCTTTGGGGATGCTTGGTAGGAGATGAAGTTCGGTGAAGGAATAAGGTATGAGGGTGGATAGGAAATTGGTTGTCAAAATGTCAAGGAGTGACGCAGAATATGAAATATATCCCCCCCAACGCGATGGGTCAAGAGAATTGGTTGGAGAGATCTAGGTTAGGTTTCCATCAACCGGTCTCTACCGATACAGACCCTGCTATGTCAATAAACGTAGCGAACCACTTGGGGTAACCTACGGCAGAGGTGTTGGTTATCCGATAAATATTTCCCGGTTCGGAGGTACACATACCCGCCTCCTAAAGTTTTGATATGTTCTATCAAACAGATTACTGTCTTTTGAGCAAATGGAAAAGGAATGTTGAGTAGGAATGGGTAGGAATGTTGTGACTGTATTATCAGTATTTTTTATATACAAGGTGTTCTGGGGAAAAAAATTTTATCCATCCCTTCAGCATTAGTGCACAGTGGAGAGTTGAAAAATATGGCAAATGCATGCAAAGCACCCATACACAAACATGTTTTGCTTGAGAACGGGTCGTTTTTATGATTCGTTCAGATTCAGCAGAAATCGCATCTACTTGCCTCGCGGCACCTCACCTCGCCGGGCCCCACTTTGTTTCGATAATTCTTGGCCCGTATGGGTTTTTAACAAATAATAATAACTTAATAACTACATATAACTTCAGTGAATACATTAGCATTTCAACGCACTCACCTCAAGAGAAGTCCCGCGGAATGTTTTGACGAGACTTATCGCAAATAATACAGAACAGACTTCAGGTAAAAAAAACCAAATGTGGACCAAAAAATATAAAAATACACTTTAAAACGGAACAGCGGTTTCTTGAGCGATAGTGTCAGTCGTAATTAATGTGATTAAACGATGGAAGGGGTGTTTCAAGACGAACCTTTGAGAAATTCTATCTCTCCAACTTACGTCTACTGCGATGTGGTGCATGTGTTGGGTAAGTTAAGCCAGTGCTACTTGACGTAAAGAATGATAACAATCCGGCGTCTTCTGGTTTCGAACTTGTAGTGCAGGGTAACTCAGTGATTCCCAAAGTGGGCGGAACTGAATCTGAAACTTGAAACACAGCAGGGTTATCAATAAGTTTGGAGGGTGCAATGGGGTGGTAGAAGTGGTGCGGATCGCTGACCGCACAATGTATTTTGAGGAAGCCACAATCCAAAAATGTATGTGCCTTTGTATGCCTTATATTGCCACGAATATAGGTAATATGCATTAACAACGTTTGGCAAACGGAGTGTAGAGATCACGATTTCAAGGGCAAGAGCGGTTTATATTTATTATATTTATATTTTGTGAATAAGTTTGTAAAAAAGAAATAAGGTAGTTAATAAAAACTGTTACAGATAATTTTCGCCATAAAATCGTATTTTAAAAAGTTGTTTATTACTTGTGTTCATATGTTTCTAATGAAAAAACAATTTTATTAGGCTTGTGCTTATATTTTTTGTAAACTAATTAACAAATTCCTTTTAATTTCTACCCGATGGAGAGTGAAGGAAAAGCTTACATTTAACTAAAACATTTCTTTTTAATATTTGTAATGTTAACAAATTCGTAGTAAAGATCGAAATAGTAAATCGAAAATAGTCATTAAGCATTAAACCTGGCCTTAAAGGTTTTTTTGAACACTTTAGTATGATGTTTTTATTATGACGGGTGTGTTTTATTATCAAGGAATGGTTTAACAAAATAAATATTTAACCGATACTTCGTTTTTTAACTCTGTTCTGTAATTTAAAACATATTGTTATTCTTCGATCACCATGTTAGAATAATGAAAACTATTATGTTTTGACTGAATTTTTTCTAAACCGAAAATTATACTGCAGCCCATCGACCAAGTATATCTTGGTCGAAACTGCAGCCTTAACGCACCGTTTACGTTGATATTCCTAGTGGTAATTAATTTGAAAATTCTTGCAGTAACCTTATAATCATAATTATTTTGAATATGATTGCTTGACAATTTACCAGATTTGAATTGCCAGAAAATTATCCATTCCCTTTCTCCATTACGCATCCACCTCTACATTTCATTCCACCTAGAAATTACGTGCCACAGTACCTCTGTTCTCGGTAATAAGAATCTTACGTGAAATTCAAGTAATAAACTAATATCATGTCTTTACGTGATTTACATTTAAAGATTTGGGAAACACTGACTTAGCTTTAACATGCACGTTCCCAAGCATATCCATACGCATGATGTCTTCCCGTGCCTATTAACCAACTTGTAAAAGTACTTGAGTAAAAAATGAACAGTATTTAAAGAGTAATTAAACATCCCAAGTCAATGAGATATTCTGGTCATTTATTTCGATGGAGAAACGCCCCGTGGTCAGGAGGCCATCCATCACCGGGTAGTTAATCACAAAGCAAAACGAATGCCAAGACCTTTTAACAAGAACCTTCTGACAACTGACTTTTCGATCTTACGACTAACAGGGCTGAATTTTGAATTAAGCGTTTAGTTTTGATTACATAATATCATCGCAACATAATTTATATTCCAGATTTTGTATAATTTGTATTGTTAAAGTTCACATCGATATGGTTATAAATAATATTGATTTAATTTTTATTACTCCCTTTAAACCAAAATATCTGTGATAGTTCGAGCTACAATACACAGATGACTCTAGTGTAGATATATGGTAGAGGTTATAAACTTATCCGACGGATGTCGGTAGTGTTATAACTACGGTTTAGTTTCAAACTCTTAATATTATTATTTATTTATTTAATACATATAGAGTATAATATTACAAGTGATTTTTTCAAAGCCTGTCTCACTAGGTTGTACCTGAAGCTATGGGGTCAGCAAAACACCTTGGACATTATTGTGATAAATTAACGATATAACAATGATCTCTGATATTTGATTTAAAGAATTCTACATAAAGACACAGTGATGTTGTTTTGAAGATTGTGCATTTATTATCAAGACCAACTTACAACAATTTCCACTACAAAAACTAAGAAATTGCAATGCAACATCAATGAAATTTTTATGTATGTTAAAAAAAAAAAAAAATGTTTAATTATTATAATACGTCACACCACAAAGTTATTGCTGTCTATGACAACCTTATTATTTATTCACTTAGTAAAATTGAAATTAAGAAATAACTAGACTAAATAACTGTTCTAACGTCAACAGCATAAAACAGATTTCGCCCTCATGAGTCCCCACCATTCAGAATACTGATTAAAATTGATGCTGGAAATGGTTAAAGCAATTTTTACCGATGAGGTATGAAGAGCCACAAGTACTTTTACCTTTCTCTCTCCCATCTCCATCAGCTCTTAATGTAGATCAAATTGGTGATGTCACAGTTCCATTGTCGTTGGCAGTTGGGACTCTTATGTAGATATCTCTATTTTACTTTTTTTCCTGGGGCGTCCCCGTCTTTATTTGATTCCTATATCTATCAACTGTAACTGGCCAGATTAAATATGAGTCCATTTCATAATCGTTTTCACAACGCGGTCTTGCATTCCGTTCTGATCTCCTTATTAAGAGGGTATTACCAGAGAATACCGGAAATTAGTCCTTTTTAAATCAAATTCTAGACGTATTGACTCTTTTTTACAAAAAACATAAATCGATTATGAAAGATTGTTTATTTATCTTGTACATGCAGTTTTAAAATGTTGAAAAACTAAGTTTATTTTTAATATACTAAGGTTATACCGTTGGTCGTTGGCGTTTTTTGTTCAATTTTCAAACGATAGATTATATTACACAACACAAATTTCAAATCATATTATCACACAACAAAATAAATCAGTACATAATCTAGTCATCACAGTTTTAAAAATTAAAATTTTAGTTGAATTAAAATCATTAAAAAATAAATCCGAGAACGTGTTTTGTGACAAAAATACCTCAGTTTTTCTATTTATTTAAGGCCTTAAAAACTAAAATATTTCAATTTTTTTTACACACTTATTTTGTTTAGATATTATTGAAAAATTATAAATACTTATGATCAAAAAAATACTTACAAAAAGTACACAATATTTAATGATTTATCATCGTGCGTTTTGAGCATTTTTATTGCTTACTTGAATGTAGGTATATATTAAAGTAAGTTTTGAATGAAATAAATCGATATAAAAATTTTAATTAATAATCGATCTTTCTCATTGAAACCTCCATGTATAGTTGCAAGCATTTTTGAACTTTTATTCTCAGCCGCTGGTCAATCGCTCGTAATCACTGCCTGGTCAAATTTGGATACAAACATCTCAATCCACTGAATAGTTTCATGAAGTATTTAGTGTTTCCCTTATCACAAACAGTAGATAGATGTCAATATTTTGATGTTAACCCCGCGTACTAATGGGCGTTTCAACAAAGATGTCCCGCACCTCGTCGTTGTTGAGCTGGTCAGAAATATGTACGGAAAATCATTGTTTTGTATTGGAAAATAAATGTCGCGTAGAGTGTAAGGCATTTCGGTAGTCCGACACGTCCGGAACGTCCAGCATTCCCTAATGTCTCTGGTGTGAACGGAATCCCAAATAGGCCGGGAAGAAAAATTTACAACGATTTTAAATTGTTCGGACATTCGATGATGTATTATTTCCACTATCTCCAATGGCTGTGAAATTCGCTGCATTCCCGGCGCTGCCCACATATTCAAGGCATCTTTTTCATTGCAATTTTTGAGATTCATTGCATACTATTGGCGCCACGATCGGCCAATGGTTGAGAGACATACGGTCTTAAAGGTATGCGGAATGCGTCAAGCAATCCTGCTCTCTGTTATGTTTTAATTTCTCTTTCACTTTACATCGGATTGCCTTTTCTAAGTTCAAGCTGATAAAAATAAACATTGGTTCAATCCGTTTTGGTCTGTTTTTGCACGTGTTAGAACTATTAGGTATACTCACTGCGCAATGCACAAGAGTCCAAACATCCTCGAGCTGGTGAAGAGTAGATCAATGACATCCCTATTTTGCATCATTGGAGGAACTGTGGCGTATCCATGGCTCGATGGCGTATCCAAGAGGAAAGATGAAAGCGAGTACATGATCCAAAATTAAAAAAATTGAAATAATTATTATTATATTTAAAAAAATACAACCGTTATCATTCGGTTGTACCAAACATTTGCTGGGTGACCGACCGGTTGACAGCTCTTGCATGGCTCCTGGCTTTTCAGATCTGGTCACTAAACGCAACTAAAACAATCTCAAACAACCAAATTTTGATTCTGCCGTTCACAAGAACGAAATGATAGTATATTTAACTTTGGAACGAAATGCAAATATTGATACTTACTATTTATTTTATTTCTACGTATATAATAGCTCAAATAAATTTACATGTTTATTTGCCGAGGCTGAGTTTTGAACACGCGACTTTTGGGTTCGAAAAGCACGGAGGTGTCTACTAGACAGGTAAAAAATCATAAAAAAGGGTGTCTGCTGTCTGCGTGCATATTTTTATGTCGGTGCATGTATGATAGAAATTGTGTGATAGAAATAAGCTTAAATTTACCTTACTTTCTATCTTCCAAATATCTATATTATTTCTAGAACAGTTTTTTATTAACAAAATTTCAGTGGTCTGAGGCCTAGCAATTGACAAGTCTTGTGTAAAACTGGTTTTAAAATCTGTTTTCGAAGATCACAATTCCAGTGATTATTTGTGCAGTGATCATACTTTAGTACCTGACATTAAACCCACTGAACGCGTAAATAAAGAAGAAACATAAATAAAAAAGTAATAAATGTTTCAAATAATGTTCCAAAATTTATAACTCTATCCCAACGAGGCATCCAAATGTTCCATATAAAAAACACTGCCCAGAACTCAACAAGAATAACATAAAAACCTTATTACACGGAGCATTTCAACGACTGTGGTCTACAAATAATAATGGTCTATCGATTGTAAATAGATAAATTAGTGAGAGTGTGGGCGTGATGTTCCCCCATTTACTTCCCAGAAACACCTGCCACATTACCATTTAGTTCGATTCTTCCACGTCTTTACTCTTCTCTTCTCTACGCTCCTGGCCTCGGGCATCTTGTGATGGGAGAATGTGCCGTGTGTCTTTCATATGGTAATTGATTTGACTTGTTCCCCATAAGTGGACAGATAAAGCATGAATAGACAGCAGCCCTGAATACCGGTTCTTTCTGTTGTTGTATGTACACTGGTTCTTGTATGCTCAGGGTTATCACAAATATAACATTTTTTAATCCTAAAGAGAGTAACACTTAAAGCAGAAAACTTTTAGTTTAAAACTCAAATGTTGAGTACCCGCAGCATTAATTTTCTGTTTGTATGTTTTAGATTTCTAGTTTTGAGATGGCGGAGCTTTTCTCATCAGTAGTTTTGAAGCTTTTAAAATTTATATAGCTTTAAAATTTTCTCATTGGATAAGCCAAACCGCTTGTTACGTTAACTGCTCTTAACCTTCTGGAGCCAGTGAGACTAGGGCATCCTCAATTGGGGTATGTTGTGTGGCTAAAGGTAGTGGGGAGGGGTATGAGATGGGGAAGAGGAATGTGGGGAAGTACAAGGTTATTAAGATCTGGTCAACAAACACGGCTAAAATAATTTTTAGCAAAATTTCGGTTTTGAATTGTGGTATTTTACCAGAGCGATTCTGAAAGTTATACCATTACACTGGGTGGCCAAATTATTAGTTACACTTTAGTTTAATTATCTATTTTTAATGCACACTTTTTATTGCTTTTGTTATGATACAAAAACTTGATATACAAATACCAAGAGTAAAATGGACAGCTAGAAAATGATGAAAATAGTGATTACTGTGCCTAAAAAGAAACGACAAATTCGCGAAACTTGCCTCGAAAATACGAGAAAATCTACGAAGGAGGTACGCTCTACATAAGCACATAAGTTCATACTTCTGCTGAAACAACCAGGCGACGTCTTGTGGAAATAAGTTTCAAAAGCCGTAAATCGGCGAAGAAAGCAAAACACTCTATAACCATGAAGTAATAATAAATATTAAGAAATTTAAAAATTTAATAAAAGAAAATAATCTATTTTCAATTTTATAAGAAATTAATAAATTATGTAAAAAACATATAAAAGGATAAATTCACACTATTTAAAAATGTTACACATCTTCAATCTGATAATAATGTACGTAATTTGTGGACGTGTAAATAATAAATTGGCCACCCACTGTCCACTCTGTAACGTGCTGCAAATATACTATAATTATTAGACAATTTTTAATCAAGTAGCAAAGATTACTGTAATAAAATTCACTTGCCCACGCAACTTCCGGATTCGTAGCCAATAAACGTAACACTCAACCACGAAGGATATCAAAATGTTGAAATAATATTACAAATCTTTAGATAATTACGACAGTCATTGGAAAATAGAGTAAGCAAGACTTTTTTCCAGTGATTTTACACAATAACCAATAAAAGCATTTGTGCTACATTAATGGCAGTTTATTATTAGGTAGTTATGTAAAATTTAAAACAAGTTTCAGTTTCAACAATCAAAACCAAAAATAATTACATTCATTAATGAATTTAAAGGAAATTAAATCTTGGCTTAAGGAACCACCGGAAAAAAGAACTTACTAGCATTTTAAAAACATCATCGTAGAAGTTTCTGGAAAACCTTACCCAAAGCATGAAGTTGAACATATCCAAAACCTAGTCCCCCTCGCACAGGATCTCCTAGTTAGTCCTCCTCACTATGAATATAATCAACATCTATTTTACAATATATAAAAATGAAATTTTAAAAAAAATATATATAGCTACTAAATAAAAAATATAAAATAGTTAACGTATTAGAAACGCCCATATGTTTGAATTGCTTTAAAAACACTCGATTACTAATAAACGTGTTTTAAATTTTACAAAAATAACAAACAACCATCTTCAGCAACAGTAAGGGTAGGCGCAAGCTAGGAGTCAGCATTAGTCGGACGTGCAGAATTTGTTTTGAAATGTATGGACTTATATGACTGAGAGGCAGACATGCTTCGCACAGGTCCATATATTTCCTGCATAATCTGCACGCGCGACACATGCTGACTCTCAGCATACGCCGACGTTTAAGGTTGTTTATCAGTTATGTAAAAAAAATCAAATTTAAAATACGTTTATTGGTAAGGCCCATATATTTGAATTGCTAAAACAGTTAAATTTTTCCAACCACTTGTTAATGTGTCTGCCCTTTTACAGTAATATCGACAATGAAGAAAGAATTTTAACATGATGTGCGAAATAAATAAAAAAAATATCACACACATCATTTACAATAATATATGTGTAAAGGAATAAGAGTGCCTACCTAGAAATGTCTAGGATTCCTTTATATTTATTTACCTACCTACCTACCTAGAAATATCTAGGATTCCTTTATACTCTAGAGCAACACATTGTTTTATTTGTCATTTAAAACCTAAAGACAACAAACAGTCTTATAAAACGACATTTAAAGTTTATTAGTCATATAGAGGTTGTTTTTATAATGTTTTAAAAATATCAGCCACATAACATAGTGTAACCAAAGTAATGACATTTGAAAAAAAAAACAATAGAATAAAATAAAATTCATAATTCAAATATAAAGGAATCCTAGACATTTCTACGTAGGTACTCTTATTCCTTTACATATGTATGCTGTATAATGTATATTATCACCATGTAAATGCATTTGTTTCGAAAGCACAACAATTTGTATATTTACAAACAAGTCAACCCTGACTCAAACCATTCTTGGTTTATTCGACGGATGTTTACGGAGAAGATGATTTGTTTCTTTCGATGCTGTCATAACGGACTCGTGTTTTACGGTGTTCGTGCAGCCCATGTATTCTGGGCTCGAAGCGTTGAGTATTATTAGGTTCCTGCATTTAATGGATGCATTCTGAATCTTTGAATGTATTCCAAATCATTGAACGATGTTTTAACGTTCTACAGCGGTATCGTGTGCCAAACTGTTGCTTATAACGCGTTGTATTATGATGTTGAATTTTATGTAAAATCTTTTTTAAATGTGTATGATGTTTATCAGTGTCAAAAAGAAAAAGCAGAATTTTTTTTTTTTACATTAGCTCCACACGGAGGCTTTGAGGAAAATAATTCCTCCCAGGGCCTGTGTCATCTTTGGGAATGCTGTGTGGATAGTATTTTTAGGGAAAGGAAGGAAGGATGTTCTGGAAAGAAAAAAAGGTGTGAAGGGTAGGAAGGAATCTGGGAGTCAGTGTGCATGGGAATGATGAACGTATGCATCCATCCCTCCCACTGCGGTATAAGGCGATGGGTCGATAGAGTACAACTGTAGAGGTAAAAAGGTCTCCCTTAACCAGGGAGGTTCCAACGAGAAAGATCGATTATTCCCCGTATCAAATTTTTTAAACTAAAAATTTAATATCGATTTATTTCATCCAAAACTTGCTTTAATATATACTCGTACCTACGTTCAAGAAAGCAATAAAAATGCTCAAAACGTAAGATTATAAATTATTAAATATCGTGTACTTCTTGTAAGTATTTTTTGATCATAAGTATTTTATGATTTTTCAATAATGTCTAAACAAAAGAAGTGTGTAAAAAAAAACTGAAATATTTTAAATAGAAAAACTGAGGTATTTCCGTCACAAAACACTTTCTCAGATTTATTTTTTAAAGTTTTCAAATTGAACTAAAATTAAAATTCTGAAAAGTGTATTTACTTGATTACGTATTGATTTATTTTGCTGTATGATTATATTATTTGAACTTTCTGTTGTATAATACAATATTTCGTTTGAAGATTTAACAAATCTGACAATTAAAAATAAACTTAAAAATTGCGTTTAATAGATAAAATAACAATCTTTAAAAATCAATTTGTGTTTTTTTGTAAAAAAGAGTCAATTCGTCTAGAATTTGATTTAAAAAGGACAAATTTCCGGTATTGTTTGGTTATACCCTCGTAACTCAGTTTGAGAGAGAGATTCTTATTCATACATTGATTTCTTAACTGAAATCATTCATATTAAATTTCCACAATGTCCCGCGGGCTACTGACGATTGTCCGCACGTGTCAGGGCTATCGCCTGACGACTATAGTATGCCTACATATTATAGTTAAGGAGTTATTCGCCTTGGTACTAATGACCCGTGTTACTATTGTCCCCAACTATTTTTCACACTCAAATTATCAATTTCGTTTCCCCATTGGTATCTGTGAACATGCACGGTCGTGAGCTTTAAATAATTCACTAGAATTCCAAAGTTCTTAATGATGTTCGGCTGAGATTAAGATCAGTCGTGGAGAAATCAATCATAAAATAAGAAATGCGTACGCCTTGAATATTTAAAATAGGAATGTAATCGCTGAGAAAAAGCGTCACCGATATTGTCATTTGAGGCGACACATCACATAAATTGAAAGTTGATCGAGAGTTATGGTACGTGGGCATCGAATGTGGGATTTATTGTTTTTAAAGTAGTTAATATAACACTTTATTACATACGAGTGAATAGTGATGATGATTTTTAAGTGGTGTAAAGATATTTAATGATCGCAGGAAGAACTGAACAATAAGTTGTCCTTCAGTTCAAAATGATTATTTAAATTTGAAAGCATAACTTTTTATTTTAAAACATGATTTTTATAACTATTTTTTTTTTGTATTCTTTGCATTTTCCCAGTCGGATGAGGACCCATCGCCTCTTTTTAAATTATTAAGTTAAAAGAAATATACATTTCACTTTATTAACTTAAAATTAAATACGAACTTAAAAACAAGGTAGTAAAATTAATTTTGTTCTGTCAACTTAGGGTTAAATAGTTTAAAAAAAATATATATTTATACTTTTCTCCATTTTTAGGGTGTCTGGAAGATTATAATATATTTGAACACTCACACTTTTAGTCTTAACAGCATTTGTGTACAATTTATTGTGTTGCTCGTGTATTTGTGACCTTTTTATAAATGTTGTGTTTGTGCGTATAAGTCCATTTTCTATTTTGTAGAAGACAAGTGTTATATTCGTACAAAGTTCTTATTTTCAGAAAGTTCAATTCCTGGTATAGTTTTTGGGTGGGTGTATCTTGGTTATAATTAAAAAGTTTTTTAATAACTTTTTTCTGTATTATTTGTAAGTTGGTTAAGTACGTAATGTATGTGTTTCCCCATATCTCTATTAAATAATTTCGTTCCGTTCCGTTTACGGTTCCAGATGGTGACCGTTTTAATAGTTCAGTAAAGATTATTCTTCAAATATGAAATCGTCGGTTTATTTTTACTGTTTTGTTCGCGATTTTTTTTAAATGATAGGTTTGAAAAAAAATTCATTGGTTTTAAGAGCGTGACGTTTCATTCGAAAAATTTTATAATCTCTTATTTGAATTAAAAAATAAAAGTTATTGTACCTGCTTCAATATCTTACGATTTCAGAGGAAATTTTGGAGGTATTTTTTTTACATTAGCTCCACGCAGAAGGCCCCGAGAAAAATAATTTCCCTCAGAGCCTATGTCATCTTTGGGGATGCTGAATGAAGGGTATTCTTAAGAAAAGGAAGGATAGGAAGTTCTGGGAAGGAAAAAGGTAAGAGGGTTGGGTAGGAATCTGGCGTTCAGTTTGTCCAGATCATCCGCCGTCAAGACCTAGACTAACCTCAGACATGAACCCGGGCACCCCTGCTAAGTCACTACACGTAGCGAACCACTTGGGGTGACCATTGCCATCCAATAAATGGCTCCCGGGGCGGCGGTACCCGTTCCCGCCTCCCAAATTGAACTAACTATTCACTGAACTACCCGTAAGTCATTGTATGATACAATATTAAATACATTTCAGGACAGAGATAAACATTTTTAAGTGTTACCAGTAAAGTTATTATGCGTTATTATCTTAATTAAAATAAATGTCTTAATCCATGCGTGTGCAGGTGGAATGCTTTCCGATAACATGCACACCGAATGAAACTTGATTTTTTTAAATAATAAAGACATATATTTATGTTCAGCTTTCATCGCTTACTGCAGCGGACATGCAAGTATTGCGTGATAACTTTTAAATAAATCATTGTGTGTGTTTAATTTCTTTTAAGAACGTTATCAACAATAATAATTTATCATTGATAAAAAATACAAGCGTGAACAGTTGTAAATTAGAGGGTATTTGTTGAGAAGAAAAGATAACACACTCGATCGATGAGGATTGATAGGATAACTTTCGGTAACTGCTCTTCGTTCCATAGCATGACTGCTATCGCCAACGAATAAGTGACAGTTCGCAATGACTAAATGTCCTTAATATATTTGACATCAACTGTTGTTTGTACGTTAGCGATTTGCAGTCACGAAGTTACCGATTCTATCAATCCTTATCGATCGAGTGTGCTAGGGGGCCTGAGGAGTGATATGATATTAGTCAATGGTTGTTTTAATCATGCAATTAGTCTAGGTCAGGGTTATTATAGCGGGGATACGTACCACTTACCCACTCGAACGCTTTTTGCCACATTATGGCACTATTTCCAAACCCTCGGATTGCTTGTTGCCAAAATGTGGCAAATTTAAAAAAAAAATAATTATTAAAACGATATAGTCGTTTTAATAATTTTATTTTTTAAACATTGTAAATTCAAAATATAACAAAATAAATATTCTCTAGATTCTTTAAAATGTTTTAAGGTTAAAGATTTAATTATATATTTTTTATAAATCCTACAAATATGTGATAATAGAAAAAAGATAGGTGAATTCATTGGCTACATAGAACTATAATCAGTTTGTATGTCTCCATGTTCAAATTCGGAGGTATGATTTTTTAATGTGGGCGGAAAAATTTCCTTTAGCAATCCGAGAAAAAATATTTTAATTGCTCTGTTGCTTTAGTGGTTTACTGTAAAAAATGAGACAAAACATAAAAGGTACACGAACATTATAACACCAGACAACATTATAAATGATGCACTAATACGGTAAACACTGAAAGTGGTAAAATAAGCATTGGCCATGAGAGTATATGCATTCACAATCTCCTTTCCGAAAGCCTGAAAACGGAGAAACAAAAAAATTCTTAAAAAAACTGTTCATTCTTAAGATAAGTGAAGAAAATAATAATGTAATGCGAAGTAGAATATTTTTAAAGATTTTATTATACAGGGTGTTAAGGTACGTACTTGAGTTACTTTAAACAGTGATTCCTGACATTATTTGGAGTAAAAAATGTAAATAAAATTTTGGTCTCCGGTGACATTTTTGATGTTTTTTTTTTTTTTTTTTTCTACAAAAACATAAAAAAATAGTAGGTGTTCGGTAGTTGGGGGCGGGGTAAGTGGTGGGGCGGTAACTCGGGAGACTAACCAATAAGGTCATGTAAAAGAATTTTTTTTTTGTTTGATTTTGAACAAAAAAATTTTTGAAAAAAAAAAAAATTGTCATGAAAAAAGTCACCGGAGACCAAAATTTCATTTACATTTTTTACTCCAAATAATGTCAGGAATCACTGGTTAAAGTAACTCAAGTACGTTCCTTAACACCCTGTATAAGTACTCATCATAGCTGTGAGGTAAAAAAATATTATATATATTTATTATGATAGCAATGAATTGTGTAGTTAGAAAGCGAAATATTTTAAAATATAATAAATATAAATAATATGTTTATCATAATATAACAATATCTTATATCATAACATAATATTTTATACTTGAATTGATTTTATTTTTAATTTGATTTGATTTGAATTGATTTTATTATTAAGATTAGTTTACATATTAAGATTTTTGGCCTTTTTGTTTTTATTATTTATATTGTATTATAGTTTTTGTGGGTGTTGAATTAGAGATTTGGTTTAATTTTTTAATGTAATTTAATTTAATTGTATTTAGTTTATATTAATTTTATTTAATTATTTATTTTCTGTCTTATATTGAAGGCACTGCTGAAAACCAGCTGCTTTCCAGGAGAAATCCTGAATTGCAGCTGAGCAGTGACCTTTTCGTCAATAGAACCAATGAGTAATCAAAAAAGTGTATAAAATTGTAAAAATAAATATATAGATGAATAAACGATTTTATTATTATTATTATCAGGTATTTTTAATTCAAAATCCCCCCTTTTAAGCATTTCTTTAATTTTGGAAGAGGTATGTGGACGATTTAAATTAACTTTTTAAATTCCTTTCACCAACAAATAAAATTTGGATAACTTATAACTTATATATATTATAACGTTTAGATAACTTAGAAACCTAAATCCCAAGAAAAGAAGAAACCCAAAAATAAATAGAAATCTCTTAATAATAATGAGTCCATTATCAATAAACAAAAAATTCTTCTATCTTAGATATGTTTCCTTTCATTGTCCATTCTGCTTTCGTCCCCTCACTCTCCACTTACCAATACCACAACAATTAGCAATACATTGCACTCACCCACTGCGTGCGCAGGTGGATTTGCACTGTTTTGTAATGTTCATTATTATAATTTAAAATAAAATACTTTTTTGTTTAAAACCACGAGATTTATTAATTTATGAACCGACCGGTTTCGCTTTACTCAAGCATCTTCAGGGAACAAATTAATACTAAACAACAAGCACATTTATATATAAACACATCTTATGTACTTGTTGTATAGTATTAATTTGTTCCCTGAAGATGCTTGAGTAAAGCGCAACGGGTCGGTTCATAAATTAATAAATCTCGTGGTTTAAAACAAAAAAGGATTTTATTTTATTAAATATGTCAAACCACAAAGTGATTGCTTTCTAATAATTCATTATTATAAGTTTGCCTTGAAGAAGGAACGGTCGTTCTAAAATTGGTTGGCGTTACTATATAATAAATTGTACAGCGCCTTTGAGGTGATTTCTTACAAAAACGGCGCTCTACAAATTAACCAATTATTATTATTAAACGCTTTTTACAAGTTATGCTTTGAAATATTAAGAAAAAAGTATTGTTCGCGCAAGTACACAAGCAATATGTATATTAATAAATAGTTTTGTCAATTGAAAAACTCAAATCTTTCAAAGAAAGGCTAACAAATACAATATTGGATTGAATCACTGATAAAATATTGTATTTGTTATATATTTATTATATATTATATATTCAAAACTATTTATTATATATTTATATTGCTTGTGTACTTTTTTTTTCTTCTTAATATTTCAAAGAATAATTCATAAAAAAGCGTTTATATAAGTAAAAAGACTATACGAGCGCCATCTACGAAAGCGTAAAATATTAATTCTTTTGACAAAGAGGCTAGACTTTGAACCACACGCGGAACACCCGCGACTGTCATTCTGTCCCGCTCACAATAAGCCCACGCACACTTACAATACGTGCGAATGCGAAATGTGCGAATGAGACAACGCTCAAATTTACCTACAGAAATCGCTCGAAAAGGGGTTTATGGAGAATACACTTTTCTACACCGAAACTTTCACGAAATTGAAATTTTTAAAAATACATAATTTTTAGAAAGAAGAAGCTACGTCGGTAGCTTTTTATAATTTTATAATTCTTTATGAGAGTTGAGTTAGCAGCACTTTTTCCTTAAATAATATTTTTTGATAAATCGTACATGTTTGACAGTTAATGTTTACGATAATACGAAACGCATCGAAAATTCGAAAACATACTGACATAGTTTTCACCCTCTAGAAGTCATTATAAAAAAAATATATTCATTTTGTGCAATTTTCGATGTAGAAAAGTGTTTTTCCCGGGCATCCTTTTTGTATGGGCCGAAAAGCGAAGTCTATCATCTTAATACACAGCGTCTAACAATGTATCCTCGTTAATATGAAATATTTGTCTTAGCGGGAGCTGAGGTTATAAATAGACATTCCTCTTTACATTCAAATATTTGCATAAAATCTTCAACAGACTCTGGTGGAATGCAGCGGCTGCATTGGTTGCAGCAGAACACCGATTGAGTAATTTATAACCTGCGGAAAGTTATTTCAGTTAATATTTTTATCTGACTTCCATTGTCTCGACTTTCGTGATGTAAATAATTACTTCGTCATCTTTTTGATAATCAATATCTCATGTATCTCTTAGAATCCTTTTGGTACTTAATAATAGACTCGTAGGTACTTCAAACACTTTACACATTTATTAGTAGATAATAATAATACACAGATGCAACTATATAATTTGGGAGGCGGGAATGGGTACCGCCGCCCCGGGAACCATTTATTGGATAACCAACACCTCTGCCATAGGTCACCCCAAGTTGTTCGCTACGTTTGGTGACTTAGCAGGGGTGCCCGAATTCATGGGGTAAGGTTTATCTAGGTCTTGGTGGCGGATGATATAGACACACTGAACCCCAGATTCCTACCCAACCCTCATACCTTTTTCCTTCCCAGAACTTATTCTCCTTCCTTTCCTTAAAAATATCCTCCACACAGCATCCCCAAAGATGAAATAGGCCCTGAGGGAAATAATTTTCCTCAAGGCCTCCTTTGTGGATCTAATGTAAAAAAAAAAAAAAAACTATTTCTAGTATTGAAGGCTGACTGCCAAATGCAGGAGAAGTGTTGCTCCGCACTCGGAACTGTTATATCCGCCGACACTCGGCAAGACCCGAAACTAATACACTGCAGGTATCTTTTTTTACAATAGCTCCACACAGGAGGCCCTGAAGAAAATAATTCTCCTCAGGGCCTCTGTCATCTTTGGGGATGCTGTGTGGTGGGTATTTTGAGGAAAGGGTGAAGATGAAGTTCTGGGAAGGAAAAATATATGAAGGGGGGATTGTAATCTATGGGTCAGTGTCTCCAAGAGTGACAGAGGAATGAAACCATCTCTCCCTCTGCGGTGCATGGCGATGTTCTGAAAGAGTCCTGCTGTCTCCCAATCCGGCCTGCCACGCAGCTGGTGGGCAAATGCATCCACCGCCAAGACCCGGACAAACCTCATCTCATGAATCCGGGCACCCCTGCTAAGTCACCAAACGTAGCGAACCATTTGGGGTGACCTGTGGCAGAGGTGATGGTTATCCAATAAAGGGTTCGTTGGTGCCCATGCCCGCCTCCCAAATCATTATGTATCTAAATTCATGAGTAATTTTAGAATATTATTTTTGAATAGGTAAGTGGAGTTAGAGATAGTGTTAAGTAGTGATTGTTCGTATTGACTTTAACTGGTATAATTCGAGTGTCTGTGATAAGTTGCGAGGAATATAATACGAGGAAACACAACAGGCATACTCACTCTCACGCTGTGTCAGTCATACTCGATTGTCTCTTTCATACATTTAGGACCAGTTGTTTCGGAAAATTTGACGTTAGATTTTCCTTCAAATCGTCAATCACCGCAAAATTGGGTTGTTTCAACCTCCGTCAGACGAAATTTCAACGAAAATTCCATACAAATGTGATTGGACATCACCTTAATGTGATCAGCCGAGTTCGAACCATTAAGCTTGAATGGCGCATGCGCAGACGTCAATATTGTGATCTGACAGGTCGTGGCGGGAATGTCTGTAATATTTTTAACTAAATATGGCTGGACAATTTTTGTACATAACGTAAAGAATGCACAATGGTTAAAACTTCAGAAGTTAGATATCCTCTCAAAGTAATTCTGTATAAGAAGTTAGATATCCTCTCAAAGTATATAGTTGTCGAAAATCGTCAGTTTCAGAGATTGAAAATGACGTAAAAACTGGCGAAAACATTGAACAAAATAAAAGTTTTTTCTTATTGACCGATGGTATCACAATAATTGTCAACTGTAATACTTACATTATGAATCTACAATATATAAGAAACCTCTTTTTTATGATTGACATATCCCCGTCAAATTATTTTACTGATTATTTACCTTGAAACCACGGAGCTGCATGGAGCTATAGGTTCATGTACATGGATACAACTGAGGAACTCCCGATTTCGTACAAGATACGAAATTAATAGTATTTTATAATAAAAATCCTTTTGTGCTCAATATATATCTTTATTCAAATGTTTATTTATACACGTAAAACTTCCTCGTCATAAAAGTTATAAGAATAAGTCAGTATTTGTACACAGTTGTATGTGGGTAAAAAAAAACTGTTTATTCATTTCACTTGTATGTTTAATTGGCGACTTAAGAACAATGTTAAAATTATCTGTTGGTGATTATTGCTCCTTTGTACCCATATCTTTCGCATGAGATAAGTTGGTTTCTGTTTGGAGATAGCCTTTATCCAAAACACAGACTTGTCATAATTTCAGTTGCAATCCTCCATTATATATTTCTCTCCCATACTGCAAATGCTGCTAAAACAAGTATCAATATTATAACATATTTTACTTCATCCGTTGGTACCTGATAAGTAAAACAGACAAACTTAATATTATATCAAATAATAACAATAAATGAGATGTCCGTCATTCATTGTTAATAATGTTAGTTGCAAATATAGTTATACGATTGTAGGATACCAAATAAACTTTAGTAGATACGTAATTATCGGAATTCGGACTTAAAAAATACTCATTATTAATAATACAAGTAACCTCTAATGTACGACGTTTTATGTTGTTAAACATAGCTTGTAAATATGGGCACGTTGAATTCATTTTCCATATATTTTTATGTTTTCTTTAGCACTTTTCCCACCTTGCTTTCAGGTTACATCTCTGAAGTGGTCACATTCCGGAAAATCGGTCTAAAATTAAATAATATACAAATAATACGATTGAAAGTTACCATATTAACTTTACTATGTATGTAATTGACTGAATACGAATAAAAACAACACTCATTCTCAATCATTTACGTTTTATATCGTAGAAAAACATTACCCACCGCAACGAAACAAAACAGCGGTAAAATTCTGACGGCCGTGGTCGGCGTGCGCATGCGCATCCATAGAAATTTTATAAGTGTTGCCATCATAAAAATATCTCGGTCTTCGAAATAAATAATTCTGCGGAATAAATGCCTAATTCGGCGGGGAACACTCAGTGAAATTTTCAACGTGGATTGGAGTGTGATCGGAGTTGAAACAACCCATTTGGTATTTGAAATGATGGAAGACGTGATTGCCAATCTAGTTTGAAGTGAATTAAAAGAATATTTTCATTATTTGAAACAACTGCTCCTTAGACATATTCCCTTACAATATGTAAGTAAGTAAGCCAAATTTCGTAATGCTGATAAGAAAGTTGATAGAATATGGAATTCAGTGGCCTCCGTGTTAGAGGGGTAAGGCACTCGACTAGCAATCCGGAGGTGGCGGGTTCAAATCCCGACATGCCCAAATAAATTTGAATTAATAAATTATGTTATTTCATGATTCATTTAAGTATTTAAAAAAATATATCTAATATTTGAGACACGTTCCAGAGTAGAAGATACTCTCAGTATAGCGCAAGCGAAAGATTACTAAACAGCATTGAAACTATGCTCGAAATGGCTTTCGTGATGTTTGGGGAACACATCTGGATAGCCAGGTTCATTCATTACCGTCAGCCTCATAACACTTCCCAATTTGAGATGCCATGAAATTGTCAATGGTTTCAGACGGGTTGGGAGCAGTTTTGACTATTTTGCGGTATTCACGTGACATTTTTTTTACATAATTCTCGATAAATTACAACTTATCTGTTTTTTTGTTTTTGTTATGTTTATTTAGATGTATGCACATTTTTTTCATACATCTAGTAAGAAAATAAGATAATACAATTTAATAAATACAGTTTAAGAAATACAAATTAAAAAATACAATTTAAGAGATTAATTTAAGAAATACAGATAACTACAATTTAAGAAATACATTATAATATTTGTAATCTAATCAAAGATTGTTTTCAACATATATAGCACATGTCCTACGAAAAGTGCAAAGGTTTGAGGCTTCCTTAACGGCATTCGGTAGGTTATTATACAGTTTTTGTCCTTTATAAAACACGCTATTTTGGGTGCACGAAAGCTTAGTTTTGGGAAGCCTAAAATCTCTGCATCTTCTCGTAGGATAATTATGAACATTTTCGTGATACATAATATTACTTTTCAGATAACTTGGCAGCATATTATTTTTGAGTTTGTACAACATTGTTACGGTATTATATATTATATGTTGTTTGGTTGTCATCATATTTAAATTTTGTAACATAAATAATTTGACTCTAGTGAAAATGTTGCACTTTAAAATGATCCTCATTCCCCTATTCTGTATAACCTGTAGTTTGTTATTTTGTTCTTCGTTACATAGGAATAAAACAGTAGAACAATAATTTAAATGCGGAGTTACAATAGAATTGTAAACAAGGCGCGTTGTCTTGAGATCCAATAATTTGTAATGTAAAGCAGTCCAATTGCATTACTCTTTAATACGTTACAAAATGGATGGTGATGTGGATGTAGTTACTTCAACAGTTCGCAGTCTCTACACACTTTTTATAGTGTCACTTTACCCACAGGGGATCGTTCACACTCCTCCTTTCCGTCACTATCCACTCTACCTGTCACAGCGAGTTTCCCCGGGAAGAAGTAGGCCACACGCTTCAGGTAGCAGAGAGCCACTCCTCGGTATCGTGTTACCCTTTGAAGGACACGTGTGATCTTAGTGTCCAGGAAATCCTTAGCATTACATATGACATCTTGAATCTTGAAGGTGGTGAATTTTTCATCAAAGATCACAAACCTCTAAATTATTATATAGCATAAATAATATTATACGTCTGTTTGAATGAAATAGAAAACACACGAACAGTATGTTTGTGAACAGTCATTCGTTGTGGGGTTTTAAACTATAAGGCAATTAAATTGATTAATTGATAGCTGCAAAGAAATAAGTGTAATAATAATAATCCTAGAGGTTTATATAGGCCAGGGATGCGTTTGCACCGTGCGTTTGGTGCAAACGCATCTCTCTTCCCCTTCCCCATATCCTTCCCCTCCCCAATACCTTCAGCCTCACAACATACCTCAACTGGGGATGCCATAGTCTCACTGGCTCCAGAAGGGAGCAATTGGGATTCTTGTGCGGTATTCATATAAAGAAGAAGTGACAAGTATAATTAAAACCATTTGATTAATTTATACTGCACATACACGGAGAAAAATTGTAATCTAAAATACGATCATTTTATTAGTAAAAACGGTTAAAAACGGGACTGAAGTTCTTACGAACAAATTAACAGGGTTTCAATGTTTATTGGCGGGAACATGTAAGAATAATTTCGTACGTATACCAACAAATTATTCTTAAATTTTCCCGCCAATAAACATTGAAACACTGTTAATTTGTTCGTAAGAACTTCAGTCCCGTTTTTAACCATTTTTACGAATAAGAATTTTACTAATTTTTTTGTTTATTAATATGATTGAATATTAAGGCATCTCAAACAAACATAAAAAAATCATACGGTTATAAATCCAGAAGTTATAAATTTTTTTTAAATGCATGTCTGATTTTTTAATATTTTTTTTATATTGAACACCTCACGAGAGTCCCAACTGCTCCCGTATGGAGCCAGTGAGACTATGGTATCCCCATTTGGGCTATCTTGTGAGGCTGAAGGTATGTGCGGGATAATAATTCGCATACCGTAGGGTATGTGTTCGCACCGCAAACAGTTAACCCCCATTGCAATTATCACATTGTAATTGCCCCTTATTGTAGTCTGTGCAGTTCTCATGCCACCATGAGCAAGTGGCTTCACTGATCCCAACAATATCTGCAGCAGCCGGCTGACTCTCTATCATAAGCCTTTCTGCAGTTTCAATCTGCTCTTGGGAGACCTGACCACTGACCTCTAACCTCTAAGGGTGCTTTCTCACATACACACACGGTATATTTCACTGTAAAAAATAACGAGAGTTGAAATATTTTGCTACAAAATCAATTGTATTTAGAGAGGTAAGTCTTTGCACTCATCAAACTGCGTACGCTTACCCCAGCACACTTATCCCATCACATTCAATAAACTTTAAAAATCAGATGAGTGGTTATCTTTATTAGAATTAGGTGCCACTTTGCACCCGTCTAACTAACAATATTTCACCAAAAACTATCATAGACCACATCGCTCTGACACAGTTGGTTACACAATAGCACACATCGGTAACGGAGATGAAAGTGATTTACCAAAATAAAGGTAAACCCGTACTTTAATAAAGGTACGTACAATATAACTGCTGAAATATATAAGGTATATTTACAAAAAAAATACAGTATCTAAAATATTAGATTTTGGAGAATGAATAAATAATGAAAAAACGAAAAAGAATATCGTTTATCTGAAAATAATCGGTAAAATATCAATTAGTCTGATGGTTTTGGATAAAAATTTATTATAATTTTTTTTTAAAATCTGGAATGGTTTTTCTCTTTTTTTATTAAATTATGTAAATCATTAAATAGTAGATACTCAATATGCAGCTGTAGTGTCGAATCTAGGTAGGTACAATGTACATTGACATTGTCTCCCGCGCCAACAAAATGCTTGGATTTGTTCTTCGTAATGCGAGATCATTTACTAATGGAATTGCAATACGTCGAACATATGAAGCACTTGTTCGTAGCATCCTGGAATATAGTTCCATTATTTGGGCCCCTTCTGAACAAAACCATATCCTAGAAATAGAAAAAGTACAAAAAAGATTTTTGCGTTACCTGTATATGAGGGAATATACGTACTATCCATTCCTTTATCCATCCTTGTTCTTAACAGGGATGCTCGATTTCAAGCTTAGAAGCCCGCAGAAAAATATTTTTAGGTAAACACTTTTTTAAGCTAATCTCTGCTGTCATACTCAATCCGCCTATATTAAAAGAGGTTAATTTTTACGTCCCTAACAAGTATACTCGTGGTAAATCCCATGCACTTTTTTATGCTCCGAAAGTGAGGACTTCTACATATCAGAACGCGCCAATAAACAGAGCGACTCAACTGCTTAACGATTCTGCATTGACCATCGACATTTTCAATGTCACTTACAGACAGTTCAGCAACTATCTTTTAGCAAATGTCACTAAGTAGTAAAACTGCCCTTGTGTACTTTGTAATTTATAATCTTCTCTATGATATATATTGGTGTATAACTGTTTTATAGAGAACATGAAAAAATAAATAAATAAATAAATAAATAATATATGTTCCGAGATTATTTAAATAATTTAGTACTTATATGGCTTTATTATTTGAGCACGAATTCCCTCACCAAACACGTTAAAGATTAGAATATAATGACAACAAAATAAATAAGAAAACGAAAATATATCCATAACAGAAATAGAAGATTAAAAAAAAAACACATATCGACTCTTATAGTAGTTTCAGGTAATTTTACAATTTAAGTTTTAATTCATGAATATTTTCAATAATTTTTAAATTGAAAGGTTGTTGAAAGAAGTTGTTCATAGATATAATATATGTATTTTGGTTTTTGAATATGCTTGGTGTTCAATTTTGAAATTATAATGTTATACCACGTAAACACCTCAGCATAGGTTCTCCTAGTGAGGTGTTCACGAAACATACAACATTACCCAACCACAGTTTCACATTCACTAACCTACCTTACACACAACACAACAAAAAGTTCATAAATTATGTTATTAGCTATTATATATAAATATTAATAACTTTGAACACTGTAATATTATATAGAAATTAAAAAAAAAAAAAAACTTTTATCTTACTGATATACTACATAGTGAGTTATTTATGTAACTGTTTTTCTCTAAAGATCTTTATTATTGCATATTTTTTGTACATTTGGTCTATCTACAGGAACGTTTACTTTTGTAATTGTCAGTAAAAAAATGGAAATACGATCTATTATTAAGAAAGTGACTTATATTTTTAATGAATTTTGAATGCATTATGTAAAAAAGTGAATTATATTTTTGGCCATTTAAATGTGTTACTATACTGTTTTACAAAATAAGTGAAATACAAAATCTTGCTGTTATTTAGTTTTAGTTAGTATTTACCCTTAACTTCGTTACGTTACTTTATCAATCCACCAACTCTTAAAGTATACACTGTTAGTCCACTTCACCCACCCTTATAATCAAGGCCCTAAAGGTTCCTAAATAAGGAAACTAAACCTACCCCATTTTGGCATCAAATATTGTTTAATTTTAATTATTCGAGAGTTCCCTAACGAATCAGTCGGAATTCTCGTTTCGGTCGATAGCCCAAAATGCTAAAGTCGATAACTTCAACACGGAACTCGGTCCATAGGCGTTTCCAAGTTATTGGGCTGCAGACCAGATAGAGTCCCGCATTAGCTATGCAAATAAAGATAACTTTTTAACTTGCCCCTCTGAGATCTTTGACTGAGCGGAGCCTGCGGGGGTAGCCGGTTGGGCAGGGGCGTGAAGGGGGGACGGGCGGGGGCACTTCAAATATCCACCCCAAGGAACTAGAGCAGGGATTATTCAATTTAAAAGCTAGGCTTTTACAGAGGGGGTTGCAATGAGTCTTATATTACAAATTATTCGTGGTATTCATGTAACGAGTTATTGAAATAACGCAAAGAAGACAGATATTATAAAATATCTGCACAAATATGTAGAGTATGCAAGGTAAAGCCGAAACTTTGTTCGTTTGTTTTCCATCATCGGGAGATTATTAAAACAAAGTTAAGACACAGAATACTGATAGATGTATAAATAAGATAAGTAAAAATATTTATAATTTCGAGTGAGAGGTGAACAAAGGGAAGGGGTAATTGGGATTTTTAGGAAGAACGGAACGGTTTGCTGGAAACATGTCTAGAAAAGGACTAAAAATAAATTTATTTGGTTATTCAAAATTTTAGAATTATTATCTAGAGACTTTCTAATTTCAAGTGCTTCTAAGTTATCTAATATTTCCTTTTTTATTAAGGTGAATAATTTTAACCTCTGTGCCCTTATTTAAAGTATGATGGAAATAAGTGAAATCGAAAAATTATTGTTATTTAAACATCTTCAATGTTCCCACGTCAACACCTAAATATTTATACTCGTATCTGTCAGTATTTTGTGCCCTGATGAAGGAACTCTGAAACTTCTGAAACCGGTTGAGTGTGTAATAAAAATAAAGTGATCTAAAACACATGTTTGTGTTTATATTGTAGATAATATAAACACATCTTTGTGTTTATATTGTAGATAATATATAGTTATTTCGTTGCCGTTATTTGAACCATTGCCATTACCCGTCCATATTTTCTTATTTTCTAAAACTGACTTGAAACGTAACATTTCAAAAATTCTGTAGTAGCAAGTAGCAAAAGAGGCTTCTTATATTTGAGTTCCAAAGAAACATCAAAGCCTATTATGTTTGTGAATGTCTCTGTTTTCACATTACAACAATTTACCTAACAACAGAAATGATTTCCATACTTGTATATGACTCGATAGGCGCGTCTACTCAGAGAGATCAGGCAAATCTGCCGCTTTTATTTTTACCTGATCTTAAAATAACAGGACGCTGTCTGTATTTAGTAAGTCTTGTATCCCGTCCAGAATCATAAACTTAATAGAACTTTCTGCTTGCATATCGAAATAACAATACGTTCGTTCAATACAATGCCGGTGTATGTATTTATACTTTCTCGTTTTAGAAGATTTCTGTAAACCGAGGCATTAGAACGAGATACATTGATTGAAACATATACTATGTAAATGAGTCAATTTTCCTTTAGTAATAAAATAAGTAATAATAAGAAATTACACGGGCATAATTACCAAACCTTTATCATTTTTTTTATCCCCTTTATCATAATTATCATTATCTTTGTCGTATCTTGTCGTATCTTATCATTATCTTGTTGTATCTAACCATTATCTTTGTCGTATCTTTGTCGTATCTTGTCGCATAAAATCATTATATTTGTCGTATCTTGTTGTATCTTATCATTATCTTTGTCGTATCTTGCCATACCTTTATCATCTGGGGAGGGATTTGAAATGCTCTGCACTGGTTGCAGTCCTTCGCCATTCGCCTACAGTCCTCAGTCCCATTCTGCTCCAATCCTCTTCCAGTCCAGACAGTCTATCATCATCTTCAGTCTGCCTCTGGGTCATTTTCACTGAGGTAACCAATTGGTCTTAATTTTTAGCCCTCTGTCATCTAGAATTCTGTCCTTAGCAGTTGATGCAGTTCAAATTGGTGTATATCATACTTATTGGTATAATCTGTTCAGTGTTTCAGATATAAATATGTGCTTCATTTCTTAGCGTAAGTGCTTCCGTTGAATCCCTAGATATGCATTTTACTGGCTCATGTTAGTTAAATGTGAACTTTCTGTGAAATGCTAAAATTATCCTAGACGGAACAAATAAATATTTTATGAGGAAGACTTACCTTTATAATGGTTGATGGAATAGACAACAGACAACCTTGAGCAGGCAGAGTTTTGTTCCTTCACTATGAAACCTGAAGTAATGGGTTCGAATACGATCGTGTAAATGTGTTATTTCCATCGATATAATAACTTAGTCGATGTTATAATCTTTAGCGCTCATTATCGTCCTGGTGAAAGATCACCTTTCAAAAACTAAACTTTGCCTAAAATTGGTTTAGCCATATTTGGCGACTAGATCTGATTATCTTACTCTTTTTGCCTCATAACATACCCCAAATGGGGATGCCATAGTCTCACTGGTTACGGACAAACGATATTCACTTTTTAAAAAATCATTTAAATACCCGTGAAAAATCTCAGATAGTCTGAATTTTCGACAAATCGGTTCCAATTTTGAAAATGTCAAAAAAACGTTTTTTGTTAAAAATATCTATTTTTTATTTATTTATTTATTATTTCTTTACAATTAAAATACACTGTTTAGCATTAATTATTATCCCCACTAGAATTAATAAAATTAATGCTAAAACTTAACCCACTAGGGTAATTAATGCTAACTTAACCCGACTATTATTATTATATTTTTTAAATGTGAATAACTGATCCCGTCTGAAGTCAGCGAGACTTGCCGACCCCGATTGGGGAAATTAGAGGTAGTAGGGGGGGGGAGGAGTTTGGGGAGAGGAAGATTTGAAATTTTCCGGCTATTCAAATCTGGTTACGGCTAAAGCTATGTTTAAGCAACCTTTCAATTCTGAATGGTGATCTTACACCAGAGCGATACTGAGAGTATCTTCTACTCTGGAATGTGCCACAAACATGCTGTATAAATTATATTATATACACGCCTCACTGCCATACATTAGATTAGGTACCAGGTACAAGCACCCCATTGTGGACTGCTAACTTCGCTTCTTTGGATAGCTTTCAGTTAGCGTTAGCCGCGTTCGGTCCTTTTTCACTCTTCGTTCATAATCTACGTCAGTCTTCCCATTTCCTATTCCTAATCGACTTTCGGATTCGTAGCCAAAGATCGCAACCACTCAACCACAGAAGCTTAACTTAAAGTTGTTTCTATAAACAGTTTTATAGAGCGTATCCAAGTTCACGATGCAATGTTGAATTCACAATTTAAAAAAATCACATTTTTCTAATGTATATTTTCGGAAAAGTATGTAATGTAATAATTCCGAGAAATAATTACAGGTAATACAAATACAAAATACAGATACTGCAAAATGCCGATAGTGCATACTAAAAGCAGATAGTGCAAAATGCCGATAGTGCATACTAAAAGCAGATAGTGCAAAATGCCGATAGTGCATACTAAAAGCAGATAGTGCAAAATGCCGATAGTGCATACTAAAAGCAGATAGTGCAAAATTCCGATAGTGAATAAATGCAGATAGTGCAAAATGAATAATAAGTGCGACAACAAATTTTATCCAGTTGTCGCCAAAGATAACAAAATAATTGTCGCCAATTAAATATTAAAATTATTTCTTGAAGAAATTATCAATTTCGTTGGACAGTTAGTGACCTAGGAGTAGAGGTCTTATGTAAATTTCAATAAGTTAAAATAATAAATAAGTCTAATCTGTATAGATCGCACTTCTAGTATTTGATTAGTGGATACAATTAAAGGTGATTATATAAATGATCTAATACTAATGTTATAGAATTCTATTTTCACAATACCATTAAGTATCGAAGTCATTAAAAATATCCATGAAATGGTTCATCCTGACTACCAACAACAGTGATTTATATAAATGACAATAACCTTTGACCAATTGGTCGATAACAATAACAACAATATTAACTCAGTAAGGGCCGTCTGTTTCAACGCTAGCTACAGTAAAAGTTAAACTGGCTAGCTTTACACTTGTAAGTTTTTTCTTAAGTTTACGACTTCTGGCCAATGGGCACATTAGATTTTCAAAATGCAATGGTATAACTTTTACTGTAGCTAGCGTTGAAACACACGGCCCTAATATAATTGACTTGTTGGTGAGTCAAGCATTGACTACTGGATGTTTTGTTTTTACTGTCCGAAACGTCGGCTAAAGAAGGAGGTAGCGCAACACGGCATAACACCCCAAAAACAAACAACGAAACTGGATGTTTTGTTTAAGGGCTTGGTTATGAAAAAAAAAATTACCCGCTGTATTATAATAAATTACTATATACTTATAATGGACTATAAGCACTAAAAACGAAACGAGACGAAATGGAGTTTGCTGGAATTGAGTATGTGTAGGAAAAACAGGGTATGCAAGGAAAAGGGATAACCACTCACTTACAATTGTATCTATGCCAAGGAGCACGTGAAACAATCACTATATAGTTATACTATAGTTCCACGAGTTAGTAAGTTACAAAACGATATTATGTACTTAAATTAATAATTGAGTAAAAAATGAGATTGCAAATACGAAAACCACCAAGAAATTGCTTTTAAGGCAGTTCCAAATCTTCTTCCAAGTTTTCAAAACAAATGTACTCGAATATTTCACTATTTTTCTTGCCGTTGTTCCAAATTTCAAATACGTTTCCAGCAAAGTGATGGTTACGGAGAGGTATAGGAATCCTGGAAACGTTAACCCCCAGATTCCTATCCACCCCACACACTCTTTCTTTCCCAGAACTTCCTCTCCTTTATTTACCTAATAATACCATCCACACAGCGTTCCCAAACATATCATATACCCTAAGGTTTTTTTCCTTCAGAGCCTCCTGTGTGGAGCTATTGTAAAAAAAATATTAAAACATTGTTTCGTGCAATAAAAAATACAAATAAAAAACAGGTTTGAAAACACCCACCTTAAAAAAAGAGAATGATTGTTTTATGACCCTTACATATAATTTGTCTGCTATAAAGCCCGCTGTTGTTCTTTGAAGAGCCAAAGGGCATCGAATTAATTACCTTCCCACGCTACCATTATAACAAAAAGGTCCAGAATGGGCAATTACAAAGATGATTTCTTAATCGAAAGATGCTTAGATACAAATTAATCTTCCGGCCTCATTTTTTATTTGACGTGATTTAAACTAAAATGGTTTTAATTTAGTTTCGAAAATTGTTTGGAAATATACGTAGGTTTTAGTATTATAGACAGCTGGAGGGATTCTTATTATTAATGGGTGTATTATTCAAGGTACGATTACGTAGATAAAGATTGCTCAGAAATTGAATAGAAGATCTGTCACTTTAGAAGAGATCTTTATAAATGATGTTTTTATATCATATTACAATAGCATCGTAAAACATATTTAAATGTTTATTATTATAGATGTGTCGCCTCTCAAGTTTCGGGACATATCAAGAGAAATAGCATCCCAATTCAAATTAGGTATAATAATAATTTGGGAGGCGGATATGGTTACCTCCTCCCCGGGGAACCTTTTATTGGATAACCAATACTCCCGCCGCACGGTGGACGGAATGAAGAAAAAACACGAATTAATTGTTTGCTGCCTAAATATTAATGCAATATATTTTTTTTGATCTTATTATTGAATTATAACTATTTTGAAGTAAAAATTAATAAATTAATCTTGCGTAAAAATTTACAATAACAAAATAATATAAAAAATATCTAGGAAAATAAAACATTAATTTTAAACTTTACATATTATAATTTAGATCTATGAACACAAAAATAGAAAAATGATAGAAAATCTAAGTCCTAAAGGTGTTTCCGTTGTCACCAGAGTCTAAATCATCACACAAAAATCCAGGATCATTGGACGGAATTCTTAGTAGACTTAAAACTTCCGTAGGTAAAACAGAACCTTTTTTTAGGAAGTGGTCGAATAGATGAAATTACAGGGTGTGATGAGCTTAACAATTTATTTAATATAACTTTAGTGGTGCTGGTTCTGGCGCGCCGTAGGTCACCCAAAGTGGTTCGATGTGTTTGGTGACTTAGCAGGGGTGCCCGGGTTTACGGGGTAAGGTTTGTCTTAGCCCACCTTTTGCGAGGTGGGCCAAGGTGATCGGGAGAAACTTGTTGAAAGTTGCAGTCCTTTTGACCTCTCCAGCCGGACTCTCTGGGCCCATCGCCTTGCCCCGTGGTGAGAGGAATGGATTAATACATCCGAGACGCCCGGTCATTCTAACCCGCAGATTCCTACCTACCCCTAACACTTTTTCCTTTCCTGCACTTCCTTTCATTCCTATCCCTAAAAAAAACCTCCACACAGCAACCCCATAGGCCCCGAGGGAAATTGTTTTCCTCTTCCATCTTACTTAAAAAATAAATTAATTGACACGTAATTTATTTGATTTAAAATATACTGCTTTAATACAGTCAATGTATGGAATACGCGGTATAATCATAATAATCGGATAAATAGTATAATAGAGGGCTGTTTTTGTGGGCTCAAGGGCGCTGTATAATTTATTGCGAGTTCCTTAGGCTTTATTTAATTTAATTATTTACAAACAGATACAGGAAACATACCTGGCAGGTCACTTCTGATAAACACACTTTATTACAAAGTTTATGCTTGGAGATGATATGACTTTCTACGCAGAGGAAACTATATTTAAAATACTGGAAATTGCATGATTTCACATTTGTTACCCCCCGTTACTGTTTACATTATATTTATGAGAAGATTAGTGACAAAAGTAGAGTTTAAATTTATTTTGAAAGACTGGAGAATTTAGAACTCTTAAGGCATGTAGAATTTTAATCATCTTAAAAAGCTTACAAGTTCACATTTGCTTAAATTTGTACACAATTTTATGAATGTAAACAATTATTCCTTAATAATTAATTTAATTTATGTTATAATCCATTAAGTTAAAAGAACTCATTGACAAACTACTTAAAAGTAGTTTATTGGGACTTTTTCTCTGTTTTTGTATTATGTTTTTATTTGATATGTATGTATTATTCTTTGTTTTAAATGTTTCTTTAAATAAAAAATAAAAAAAAATAAAAAATAGTTATTTACAATGTCGTGGGCTATGAAGTTGAAGATGAAATGTTTTTTTTATACTTTGATACAACTCTCTACCGTATATCATCACTTAAAGGCGTATATACCGACTTGTAAAAATAAATAATATAGTTTGGTATTTTTAAATTTTTAAAAAGTATTTGGATATATGTTGTAATCTGGTCGGTTTGTTCTGTTCACCACTGTTCTGCTCTATTACTAAGGCTGTGTAGTTTTCAGAACGGCAATTTTATTATCTTACAAAAAAGTGAAAACTTATTATATACAGGTTGTAAAAAGACGTATCCGAGAAATTTTACCCAGAGATTCTTGAGCACATTTAGAGTAATAAATGTATTTGTCATTTTGCTGTCCGATGATATTTTTTTTCTAATAAAAACATTAAAAATATTTTTGTCGTTTTGCGTCGCAACTGAGTTTGTCACTAGAGAAGCGCGTTCATATTTTAGCGTGTCTTGATAATCGTTGTGTCTTATTCTAGCAGCATGCCGCATGCACGAAACAGCGCGTGTACCGCTCAAACCCATCACAACGGAATACGTGGCACTACATCAGATACTCGAGTCGGGCCATGTCAAGGATCAGAATAATAGAAGAGTATGTATGAGAAGATGTATGAATGTGAATGAGGCAAGGAGTGTGTGCCAAGACCGAATTGTTTGGCGGTCCGTCCTCTCTGCCTACCTCTGCGAAGAAACGGCGTAATGGTTAGTTAGTTAGTTAGTTTATAACATCAGTCACACGGTTTTTATCTTACTAATAGATATTTAATTAAGTCGTGCGTAAAAAATAATAGTTTTTAAAGATTTTTCATTGAGAAATTCCAATAAGATTGCATCGGTAAGTGGTCTCCAAATAATTATTTGGCAGTCACGTTTCACCGTATTCATTCATATCATTATCGTTATCAGATAACGTTTAGTTGAATTTTATTAAACTTGTTTTAGATAAAAGCAATTGATAAATATTTTATCAAATGATAAATATTTTGTTAGTGTTAATATTTTTGTATTACTTTGAGTGACGCTACAGGATTACACACATTCCATTTTTGAATGTTTAGAAAATGAACCTTCCTGCGAGACCAGATACCTAGAGACGAGACATCTCTCCACACGGGATACCCACACACGGAGAAAAATGTTATTCTAAAATACGATCATTTTATACGTACGAAATTACGAATACCAACAAAATTATTCTTACATGTCCCCGCCAATAAACATTGAAACCCTGTTAATTTGTTCGTAAGAACTTTAGTCCCGTTTTTAACCGTTTTTACGAATCAAATGATCGTATTTTAGAATAAAAATTTTCTTCGTGCATGTGCACCTATTTTCAAAGAGCCTATAAGATAATTGGAGATGCCGTCCGAAGGATTTCTTTAGGATGGGAAGGAGCGAAAAAGAGCGAAACGCCGCTCGCGGTTTTTTTGTTATAGTTAATACCTCACAAGAGTCCCAACTGCTCTCGTCTGGAGTTAGTGAGACTATGGAATCCCAAATTGGGGTATGTTATGAGGCTAAAGGTAAGTGGGGAAGGGAAGGAGACGAGGAAGAGGAAGGTCGGGAAGTACCTGGCTATTCAGATCTAGTCAGTAAACACGGCTAAAGCCATTTTAAGCAACGTTTCAATGCTGAATGGTGGCTTAAACCAGGGCGATACTAAGAGTATATTTCACTCTGGAACGTGCTCAAATATAGTATGTATTATTTTTAAATAATTAATAGTGAAATACCACAAATCAATTAAATAAAACTTATTTGCGCACGCCGGGTTCGAACCCGCGACCTTCGGAATGGAAATCCAATGCCCTACGCCGGTCGCCGGTTGCTTTGTCTTTCCGATTATTCGTGGTTCGGCTCGCGCTTGAGTTTATAAATGCATACGCAGCATAAGAGAAAGGGCATACATAGAACAAACGATCTATGTTATGGCACTTTTTTACGATATTGATTTATTGAATTAAATTCTTAATTTCTATTACAAAATTATGTAATGAAGCCTTGTTTACTTAGTGTCAAAATTATGTAATTTTGACAGTAGAAGTAGGTAAATAACTGAATGAAAAAATATTTTAACAATGTTTCTATAACATCCTGATTTAGAAAGAGAAACAGAAGTCGCTCACAAAGAGGGAATATACAAACTTTATTATAGTTATGCAAGCTTACAAATTTGTGGGGCCCCTGTAAATATACTTTTTTGACTTTTGAAGGTCTTTCCCATCAATGTAATATATCATCAATGAAGAAGATAACAATGATAATCTAATTTTTTAAAATATGAAAATGAACAAGACACAGAAAAATAATAAAAGATAACGGTCGCAACTGGAATAAAGATAATATTGACCTGGTCGAAGATAATATTGTTAATTCTGAAATTTGAAATTTGAAGTTGACAATTACGACAGTCTCATAATAGATCGCAGTAGCCCAATTGGTAGAGGTATATGTCCCGGTAAGCCGTAAGGTTCTGGGTTCGGTCCCAGTTGAGACCGATATCTTTTATTATTTTTCTGTGTCTTGTTCATTTTCATATTTAAAAAAATTAGATTATTATTGTTATCTTCTTCTTCAATGATATATTACATTGATGGGAATAACCTTCAAAAGTTAAAAATAGAGTTTTTATTATAAAAATATGAATACTTTTTTGCGCTTTTCCTTAGACATAGTGAAACCTAAACACGATAATAAACTGTAAAAACATATCCTAGTATTATTAGGTTTGTGATTATCTTGTTTAGCCTTTCTATTATAAATGGTTTACTTTATATTTCGGCATTATTTTGTGATAAAAACACCTCAAGGGTTTTTAAGGATATCTTTTCAATAATATCGATATGGAACATCGTCAATAAACAAATGCAGTTGTTTATGAAGCTGTCAATGCTGGTGCCAGTTTGCATGTTTAGTGCACCCACTCAAATGATTCGGTTGACAATGCCTTACATTATTAGGTATTTGTGTGATTGGGTAGGTAGGTATATTGGAATGCCTGTCCACTGAGTTCACTCTCAGCAATTGAATGCTGCGTGAGTTTTGATCGTAAAAGTTTATTTTACTGCATTATGCGTGTGATGGAGTGCTACGAATCTCGACATATATACACTTCAATTGTGTATCAATTCAAAGTGAATCAATTTGTATGATTTGAGTCATTACATTGATCACATATGTAACATAAGAAGGAAACCTAGTAGGTGAAGCCGACCACCAAGCTTACATTATCTTGCGAACACTATAACTCCGTCAACTGAAGTGATCCATCCCCACTTTTTTCAGTACTACATAATCAAATTGTACATGTATAATAAATCCAAAATAAAAACAATTATGGTTGACCTCATATGGTTGACAGCACCAAAAAATATTTGCTAGCACATGAAGATAAGGAAGGCTGTTAGTTTCATTCATATGTCATAAAAAAACAAGTTCCAATGCCTCGCACAAGTTCACATCAAACTGACGCAAAATTGAACAAAATAGTTAGTTCACTATGATAAAATTGAATCAGCGTTCCCTAATGTGGACACAGCCCTTTGTATATTTTTATGCCTGACGATATCAAACTGCACAGCGGAATAATCTTTTTCAAAATTGAAAATAATAAAAAAATGTTAAAAAAAGACGATGCTGCATGCTAAAAACGTTGGACTTACAAACTATTTTCCGCGAATTTAAAGTTCAGCAAGCAAGTAACATTTCAATGAATAAATAAAAATGGTTCGGTTTTTATTGTATGTAATACCTATTCCACGTATCTCTTTCGTCCTTCAAACATATTCTAAGGTATGATCTATCTCGTTGTATTAAATATGTAAAAAAAAAATTATGACCGATACTAGTTTACTAGGATAGGGGGGGCCCACAGGCGTGGATTGCTTAGGGCATCAAGTAGTCTTAATCCGGCACTGCCTCCAATGTAAGACTGCACCTCTAATCAGACATCACAATAAAAAAAAAATTAAATTGCTGAAAGTAAGAAAAACATAAATTTTATGGAGCTTATTTTGGTTTAAAGATGCCATATTATAAAAAAAATAAGATAGGATACAACATCAATTATGTTGAATACAGAATTATGTAAAACAATAACATCAAAAATTCACTCATAATAATAGTAAATTGAGAAAAAAAAAATTTAAGTGTACAAACTATATCCTATAAGTAATTCCGATTGTCGTTTATAGGTATAATATATAATACAGGATGTACATAAAAAAATCAATTTTGTTTACAGTTCTGATGATTTTGGCATTGATCTGCTTTATGCTCTGAATTGATGATTTTTGCATAATTTTTTTATCTGAAAGTTTTTTTGTCTGTCAACCATCGATATGTGTAATATTTGGTCGATAAGCTCAAAGCAATTATTTCCATTTTCGTCACGAGCTGTTAAACTTCAAAATAACCAAAAGCTGTAAAAAATTCGAGTCGTTTTGTTTGTTTCATATTTAAAAATGTTAATTTAAAAAAAATGTACAATTTCACTTTTAAGTTGAAGGCAAGAGTGTTTTTGAGGTGAATATTTATTTATATTTCTGATACTTTCTGGTAATGTACTAAATACTCCAAGACATTTATAATTGAATTGCCCTAGTGTTTTTTTTTTACATTTTGGAGTTGGGAGAATTGACGTTCAATTGAGATCATTTGAGAGGAAGGTAAGAATACCGCCGCCTCGAAAACCATTTATTGGATAACCAACACCTCTGGCGTAGGTCAAGTTCATGGGGAGAGGTTTGTCCGGGTCTCGATGGCGGATCTGCTCACCTATTTTGTGGCGGGCCGGATCGAGAGAGACTGTCAAAGGGAGTTGCGCCGCAGTTGGTGGGATGCGTTCATAAGTGTGTCACTCCTGGACACACTGACTCCTAGATTCCTACCCACCCATTGTACCTTTTTTCCTTCCGTGAACTTTTAACTCTCATTCATTTCCATAAAAATACCCTCTACGTAGCATCCCCATGATAACATTGATTTTTATCGCTGTTATAGCTGCTCCCAACCTTATGGAGCCAGTGAGACTATGGCATATCCAATTGGGATATGTTGTAAGGCTGAAGCTAGTGGTGAGGAAAAGGAGATGGGAAAAGGAAGTTGGGGAAGTACCCGCTAAACAGATCTGGTCACCAAACACGACTAAAGCCATTTAAAGCTACGCTTAATTATAGGTGTGTTTAATAACAGGGCAAACGGAGAAAAATATTATTCTAAAATACGATCATTATATTAGTAAACGGTTAAAAATAATTTGTTCTTAAGAACTTCAGTCCTGTTTTTAACCGTTTTTACGAATATAATGATCATATTTTATAATAACATTTTCTCCGTGCAATACTAAGAATATCTTCCTTTCGAATTAGGCTGACATGGGCCCTGCGGTAAATTATTTTTCTTAGGGTCTCCTGTATATAAGTAGAAGTATAACATAGTAACAAATTAGATGGAAGGTATGTAGGTACATTACATTGTATAATATTAAAAAAAAAAACAGATACGTGTAATGAATAATTATTAATTCTCATGTTATTACAGTACGGCACTCAGTACCGGTTTTAAGAGCGTGGTTTCTTCTCGACTTTCGAAGAGTGACTGTCCCTTTCAATTTATCAAATAATATATTTCTAAGTACCCACGTTTAAAAGCCGAATAGACAATATTCTAGCTGGATTCATATTGGAATCTATTTTCACTCCATTAATCAACTTTGACAGTTCGACAGGACAAGTATTTATTTTTTATTACCAAAAATTGAATTTGACAGTTGTTGCTGGTTTTTATGTCCAATGACATGTGAAACGTTTAAATAAATAGATAGGAATAATTTTTTTACAATATTTTATTTTCGTAAGAATTGTAGTTTTTACAACGTAAATTTTGAAGAAGTGAATAAACTGATTTTTATAAAATAACCTGAAGTTTTTTTTAATGCCTTTTATTCTTGCTTTGATAGAGGATTGAACCTTTCTACCCAGGAACTGTATTTGAGAACTCTAAACCAAGCCAAATCCCGAATGTATAATTCATAGAGTTTCAGAGAAATGCGCATATGTCCGCGTGATTGCCATCGTTTCATGGCAATGGGTCTATCTGCCGAGTTTTAGCTTGATCGGAAGTCGGAAAGTGTGTTAATTTTCACTTTAGAGATTACAATTCATTAATGCATTAATTCAAACAAAGGCATCGGTAGTACCTAACTAAAATATTATTTATATGAATACAGACTAAAAGTGACAGACGAGAAAGGATGTAAAAAATAAATTATTTTAAAGACTTATTTCGGTTAAACGCCTCACAATGCATTATTTTTTGTGCAATGTGCTCTCCGTCGAACTGCGCATGCGCAGTAGTAAGCTCGTGCCGTTCGAAAACTTCCAAAGATCCCATGCGGCAAAACCTTCGGTGCATTCTCAACCGAAACTTCAGAAAAGTTTCAAACTGCACGCGCATCGTGACCGCGCAGGCAGAGACTTCCGATACTGCCGGGCTCTTCCCGCGCATTGAGCAAATGGAACCAACCGCACTCTGATAAGCACCGAAAGCGGGAAATGACCACAAAGTAAAAAGGATGTTCTTATAAATAAGCGTAGTATTTTGGTTGGGAGTAAATACTTGCTTAGTGCCTGCATTTTCCGGTTACATTTTTCAATTTTCACAGACGTGTGTTCGAGCCCTATACCGCACTAGTAAAAATATACCTGACTTTGTAGAATCCTCTTGGCGCTTAGTCTGATTTAGAGCTTCGCCGCCGGAGGTTGTGTCGGTGCTCCTTTCCGCGGTGAATTCACGTTTTCGTATTTCGTCCGAACTCGATATTCAGATGAAATACGTATGATTAAAACTTATAGCATGCGATCAAATTACGCGAGATGCTTTGAAATGAATGCGTGCAATTGACTTTATGGACTTTATAAACAGCTTTCAGGCATGATCGATTGAACAGTTAATATAGTTTTTAGAAGTTTATAAAAAGACGCTAATGTATTTTGTGTTGACATAAACATTGAATTACATGTGAAAGAAAGTGTGGTTTCTCGTGGGAAACAGATCAAAAAGTTTAAATGTGATTTTATAAAACTGATTCCTACTTAGGAGTAATGTATGCTATTACGAATTGATAAGCACAACAATTTAGTGACAGTTTGTTTGCATTGTAACTGATAACAAACCGATTGGATTTGTCCTACTGACAATCTTTTCATTAACATGTTTATTTAATTCCTTTGTTTCTTTGTGCAATAGAGCAGATTAATGATACATCATTATTTTAAGACAAAGTAATAATAAAAAAATATATGTTTGAGAATGACAAGTCAAACATAAAATTTGAATAAGAAACTTTTTCGCTTGGATCCGAAAAAAGTAACTTTGTGATAGTATTAGGAGGATTTGGAAAGCACTTAAAAACAGTGAATTTTAATAAATTATAACATAACTTTTCATTGGTTAATAAAATTTGAAATTGTCTCTTTATCTAAAGTGAAAACAATAAACAAAGTTTTTTCAAATAGCGTTAGAATCTGTATTTTTTAAAGTTTGTGACAGTAAAATTAAACTTTATCAAAAAGTTACTAACCAACTTTTTAAAGTACATAAATAAATCAAAATAACATTTTTTAGTGTTTGGTTATAAAATACAACATTCATAAAACTATTACCGAAATATTAACGACTCTTATCACGTTGAAAATCAAGTAGATACAAGTGTAATTGAGTCGTTTAACGATTCGTAACCTATGTTTTTATTGTATTGACAAATAAAACTGTCAAAAATATATCTGACAGTTGGTTATTTAAATGTGTTTCAGTTTGTCAAGTGCGGGTTTTGACGCTAGTTTCTGTTTAGGGTTGTAACGTTGTAATTGGGTTCTGGTTGTGGACTCATGATGGGGTCCGGGCTCTGGTGGCCCATGTTCTGGGTGGTGTTGGGGCTCTGCCTGATGGGGGCCCTGAAGGGTGCGGGGGCCGAGGGCTGGAGCGCCTATCTGGAGAAGCCCTGCTGCGAGGCGAATCACCACCGAATCAGACACCACAGAGGTAAAAAACGCACATAAATTACCGCAAAACATTTTTTTTAATTCCACTTTATTATGTATCTTTAACCAACTGGTTTCGGTTTGACCTGAACCTTCATCAAGGGTGAATAAAATATGTGCAAAAATAAAGAAAACTTATTTTATTGTCATTATTATAATTTATGTTTATTTTATTATATTTAAACGTCCAGGAGTTACTTAGAACTCACCACTTCTTCAAAACCTCTGAAGAATCACTAGAAGAAGTTTTATCCGACTGTTGACATTTTACTGATAAGATCTTATTATCATATAAACAAACTAGCAAATATGTAAATAGACATAACGGCTCAACGCACGTCAAAGGAAAATAATGTACAATGGTATTTTTATTGAAGATATATAAAAAAAAAAAAGTTTTTGTAATATTTAGTGATTGTTGTTTTTGACGTTTGATACAACACTTGAAAAAATTCACGAACAATTTGTATCTATATATTATTGTGTTAATAATAATTGGTCAACCTTGAATTGGGCCGTTTAGTAACTTAAGTGTTTTTTTTTTAAATATTCAAAACTAGTTTCTGATCTCAAAACTAAATGGCATGTCGTGTGCTTAGAAAGCTTTGTCAAAAATTTCCCAACATTCACACGAGTGTAGGGTTACCATCCGTCCGGATCAATCCGGACTTGCTCGGACTTTTAGCCCTTTGTCCGGCCCTTTAACTTGTCCGAATTTTTTGGTTAAATAGTTTATCAATTAAAAAATAAATCTTCTTTAACAATAATATTTTTCAGCGCCAAATACTTGACGGAGCAGCTCCCGTTCATTCAAAGTTCTCAGAATTATTCACAGCTCATAGTTTTAAGGTTGTATTGAATCATTAACAACGATCTGACCGAGGGTACAAATAATCTATTACGCTCTTTTGTCCACTGTGCTCCCACTTGTTTCCCATCCAAGGGAAGGAAGAAAATAGATATAATTTTGCAACCCAACAAAGACTAAATCCTGTATTGTTTTTTATTTATTGTTTTTTTATTCTAGATATTGTTTTTTTAAATTTCCTTTGTAGTATTTTAACATATACGTATGCACTTACCTTATTTCAAACACAACCATGTACAATGTGACCTTAGAACGGGGTACCCCAGTAAGGACACATTATCTTATATAAAAATTGTTAAATAAAAATAAAAAAATTATAAATATTAAAAAAATATATAGAAAACACTCTTTCTACACTTCCGTTTTGAGCTTGGATAGCAAAAATGAACTCGCAAATACTCAATAGAATGGGCAATTTATCGATTGTGAACTTAGTAAAAATGGTAACCCACATTTTATGGACCATCATACTAAAAATGCATCGTTTTGTTGGGATATGAATGAATTGACGGCTGTTATTTCATCGAAAAGCTTTACATCATCGATAACAACAGGCAGAAGTACGAAGTGCGCACCTGATATTTGCATTATGTAATTAAAAAGTCCGGACTTTTTTTGGACTGTCAGGCTTTTTACCAGGACTTTTTAATTTTCTAAATGGTAACCCTACACGAGTGGGTTCAACGAGTGTACTAGATGCATCAGACTTGGCTGGCCCAAGCGTGAGATGTCTCTAAATAAGATTATCCCTCATGTTGCATGAGATGAGTCAAGCATCATGCCGATTATGAGCCATGCAGACTGCAGAGTCATGTGTGATTGAAGCGGCGTCTCCTCCGACGAAAATGTGTACACACTTTGTGGATAGTTAGGTCGGAGCCACAATGTTTTTGCTTTCCGTGGCCCATGGAAAACAACAAACGTTATGGTCCTGCCCCATGTTTATGGTAATGTTTAAGGTATTGTTTGTGAAATTAATCGCAAGAGACCGGCCTTAACACATCTCTTACGCCAATATTTGTTGGAATAAATTAGAAAAAAATATTTGTAAATAATTTCATCTTTAAAAAACATTATTTTCGGAGTTCAATGTATTTTTTACAGTCCAAAATTTTCAGCGTTAGGACAAATTACCGCCACAAAATTATTTAATTTTTGGCATAAATTAAAAAAAATACATATTTTCTATACGTGCTAGTAAGAACTTCACTGTAAACCCACAAATAAGGCAACATTCCAAATATCATAATATCAATTTTCATTGATATTATTTTTATAGTTCCTTTCTGATCACGACCATAAAGTCTTTAAATATATTATTTATGTTATATTATATACGTCAGTGGCGTCGCGATCACTTCTCAAGACGCTGGGCACGATTATTAATCGCCATCCCTCATCAAATAATGCTAATAAAAAATTATAATATTGAAATATTAGGCCTTTATCAATGCTTCCACACAGTCAAAATTCACTGTGAGCTTCTTTGTTAATTAATTCATCAGCATGCAGCAATAATTATTCATCTAGAATTAATAAATGGTTCATTCAGGAAAATATTGAAGCGTCGCAGCTGAATTAAAAAAAATGTTTTCCTGAAAATAAATAACTCGAAACTAAATAACTCATTGCAAACAATGGTCATTGTTCAAAGTAGCATTTTTTTCAACTAACATATTGTCTGTGCACTTAGTAACTAAGCATATAATTGTTTTTTTGGCTCCGTGTTATAGTTTTTGCTAAATAGTGAAGCAAAAACCAAATTATTATTATCATGAATAGCAAAAACTTTTACATACAAAGACATGATATTTTACAAATGTAGGACCATTCTTCATCAGGGCTGTCTTCACCCATCTCCTTGCACCACAGTGGGAGGGATGGGTTTATAAAGAGTCACCTCTGGACTTTCCTTTCCTTAAAAATACCCTCCACTCAGTACCACCAAAGATGACATAGGGCCTAATGGATATTATTTTCCTAAGGGTTACCTATGTGGAGCTAATGTTAAAACATAAACAAAGGTATATATCGAAGCTGCAGATCCAATTTGGTGTGATCCAAAAGCGTAATGAAATATACCAAATGAAAAATCCATTTTATTAAAAGTTTTTGGAGTTCACGGAAATCAAACCCGCAACTTTCTATCTACAAAAGTATGAAGGATTTATCTATGGAGATAAGAAACAATGTCTATGTTTTATCATATTTTAATTAACCTAAAAAGAAAAATTAAAATTAAAATTAGACTATCCCTTTCACGGGTCTGTTCTATTAAAACATATTGATACAAGCAAAATAAAAGTGAGGCAAATACTTTACAAAAACTTCTAGAAATATTTTATCATGTACTAGTTTTTATCGCTTTGATACGTTATTCCTTATTATCGGTGCAACTATTTGATTATAATTTCCTACGCATGCTAACCGCAGAAAATAAGAATATAAAAGCTTATCGTAATGGTCAATCTTCATGGTTTTCAAGTTAATTATTTAATACCTACCTGTAGCCAGAATCATTCTAACCGAAATCTGTTTTATTTTAAATCGCTCCTTTCAACAGTGTGAATAATTAATTCATTACGACAAAAGATACCGTTTAGGCCAAAAGATATGCGGAAAAAATTAAAAAATTATCTAACTTTTTGCTTAACCTGGAAGCACTTGAAATTAAAAAATCCCTAAATAATAACGCTAAAATATTGAATAACCAAATTAATTTATCGTTTAGTAACATCCTAGATATGTTTCCAATAAACCGCTCTGTTATTGCTGGATTTCCCGCAACTACCCCCCTCCCCCTTTGACCTCCCACTCCAGCACCTAAATGTTTGGTATATATCTAACAATATTTTGTATCATAGGTTAGTTTTAATATTCTCCTGACGAAGGAAGGGTTCTTCCGAAACCGGTAAAATGTAATTAAAATTAAAGTGGTCTAAAACAAATTTATATATTTTATTGTAAATTATGGCGAGCCACAAAGTTAATGCTTATTACGAACATGAAAAGAAAATACTTTGTTTTAGGTCACTTTATTTTTATTTAACGTCTACCGGTTTCGGTACCTCCGTACCATCATCAGGACTGTTACAAAAATAATGTCTAAAAATACATAAGTACACATATATATTATACGTAATGTTATGAAAGAAAGGGACAGAATACTAGAGTGGGGTAGAGCGTCAATTGTTGGAGGGAGGAGGGGAATGGGGGATAAGTGAAGACATGGGGAACATACTTAAAATTGAACTGAAGGTTAAATTTAGTTGATTATTAATGATTTCGTCTTTTGAATTTACTGATTTTTTTTATTTCTAAAGCTTCTAAATTTAAAAGTCTTAAACCTATTCCGTTCTTATTCGTTCGAATTGAAGTCCTACATAAGAACGAAATAGGTTTAAGACTTAACAATTTAGAAGCTTTAGAAATTAAAAAAAATCAGTAAATTCAAAAGAAGAAATCATTAAAAATCAACTAAATTTTACCTTCAGTCCAATTTTAAGTATGTTCCCCATGTCTTCACTTATCCCCCATTCCCCTCCTCCCTCCAACAACTGACGCTCTGTTCCACTCTAGTATACTGTCCCTTTCTTTCACAACATTATGTATATATATGTGTACTTATGTATTTTTAGACATTATTTTTGTAACAGTCCTAATGATGGTACGGAGGCACCGAAACTGGTAGACGTTAAATAAAAATAAAGTGACTTAAAACAAAGTATTTTCTTTTCATTTATTTAAAATGTCAAGTCACAATGTGTTTGCTTCTTTCGAAAAAAAAAACCTTAAATGGGCACTGCGCGCTGTCAGGTGTGGTTGCTTTTGTTAATAACGTTCAATGCACTTTACAAAAATGGCTCATTCAGTTGGTGTAGATTGTAGAGAATGTTAATTTTATTATTAATTTATTAGCTTGCTTAAATGCATCAAGATTATTAAGTTCTATAATTATTTATAGTAATTTCTAGATTATTAAGTTATATAGGCATACATGAATAAAAAAATACATAGACTTAAATTAAACTATTCATATAAATCTTTTCACGTAAACGTAATCCAGGTATCGTAAAAGGTATCCAGGTATCCCAAACGTAAAAGATAATTATCCAGGTATCCAGGGAGTCACTATGTGTGAATTTGACATTTATTTCTGTCACCATTCGAGCGATCGCTACCTGAATTTGATAGGTGAGTTTTATGATATAAAATTAATTATAAATTTTACGATTATCTTTTCATAAAACCTAAAAATACGGAAAAATGGTGAAATCTAGGTGGATTAATTGGATTTAAACCGCGATAAGCAGTTCATTTATTTCGTATTAATATATTTCGTAGAATCGAATCGAAAACAATACACCCGGAATATTTTATCGCTCGAGTGGTTCATTAGCTTAATTTTCAAAATGTTATCATTTTTATACAATATGATATTCGGAACAACTAATATATAGCATTTCCTTATTTGTGTGACGATGAAACAGATATTTCAAAGCTTCATAGATAGATTAAATGAGGTTGAAAACTGAATTTTGTTTACCTGGTTATTAAAAACCAAAAATATGTGCGTGTTATATGAAGCTGCATAACAGCAACAGTGACAGCAACAGTTTAATACCTATTATTCAAAGTAAAATACCTATTATTCAAATTTCTCGGTCAGCGTGTTTCCTCTTAAGCATATCAATTTCGCTTGTCGGTGTAAAATATTCCTACGTATTCCAGTGTATTGTGTAACATTATTAAAGTTCAATGAATTTTTAATTTTCAAATTTTGAACTGATAAGTACCTAAATCATATCAGACAAGCGATAAGATACATACCGCAAGTATCTTATTCTTTAAATGAAATGTGTATTTGTTTTGTTTATTTTTTTATGTGAATACCGCACTTGTCCCAACTGCTCCCAACAGCCTGGAGCCAGTGAGACTACGGCAGCCTCAATTGGAGTATGTTGTGAGCCTGAAGGTAGCGGGAAGGGGAAGGAGATGGAGAATAGGGAGTTGGCGAAGTACCCGGCTAAACAGGCCAAAGCAATTTCAAGCAACGTTACATTTCTTAATGATGGATTTGCACCAGGGCGATACTGAAAGTATCTTCCACTTTGGAACATGCCGCAAATATACCTTATATTATTTTTAAATGATAAATTGTGAAATAACACAAATCAATCAAATAAAATATTTGACAAATGCTCATATATATGTTGGTAAAACTTTAAATAAAATTTCATAATATAAATATCTTTGAGGCAACGATGTGAGGCAATTTTTTTTTCTGTAAATACTTTCAGCTTCACAAATCCTAAAATTATATCAAATTTTCGTGATTTTTTTGTGTAAAGCATCCACTGCATAGTGTTTAGCTAAAAATATATTTTTCGCCAAAATCTTTCTTTATTATTTTATTTACGCTCGGCTGTCTATTACATAGTCCGTAGAAGTCGGAAGAGCTAATGCTGATGATTGTTTGATGAATAAGGCCCGAGAGAGTTTGTATCTGATCCTTCATCAATCATATCGTAATTTAAGAATGTACCGACACTGGCGTTTCATGGCCAGCCGCATACCTACTTATACACGTGGGCTCCGAATAAAGATAGACATAAAGTTTGTTTATGTTAGGTCTTCTTGTGGTCCGTGAGAACCTATTTGAAATAATGTCATCTATCTAGGTACAGTAAGTTATAACACGATAGAGAGAAATGAAATTCTGGCCATAGTTGTTTTTATTTGATATGTGACATTGGATTTTGAAATTTAAATATTAGGTGTTTTTATAAGAGTAAGTAAGTTAGATCGTTGCACAGACATTCAAATGAAAATAACTGTCATCAAATGGCTACTCAGCGCCATGGCTTGTTTAACAGAATTTGAACAGTTCTTAAAATTTCAAGGATAAAATTCAATTTCTGTGGAAGTTCTGTTATTATTTCATCATAAGACGGTTGTTTGGACCAGGGGTGTTATGGATATTCGCATCCGCAAATGCGGAGCATTCGCATTAATTCAGACGTCTTCATCCGCATCTGCATCCGCATCTATATTATATTTTATATTTATACGCATTTTATATTTTCTGCCTGTACAGAACATGAATAAAACAATAATATTAACATTTTAACATTCATTGTTCAAATGCATTTATATGCATTTTATAATTTTGTATTATTATACATTCAAAGGCATTTTATAATTTTGTATTATTGATCGACGCACCAGTGCATGCAATCCGTTAGCCATAAGTTGTTATAATGGTTTGTCCTGTCTGTAGTTGGAAGTAAGATAGAAAACAGGGGTGTTACGGATATTCGCATCTGCATCTGCAAATGCGGATTATTCGCATTGATTCCGACATCTGCATCCGCATCCTCATCAATTAATGCGGAGCTTTTACAGATGCGGGTTCATATCTGAGACAAGTAACGACATGTAAAGAAAGTGGACGGGGCCAGAGTGGCGCGCGCCTTGGAAGGCATACACTGGTGACAAGATACTACAAGTTTTGTTTGTTTTGATTTGGTTATCGATGTGATTCCCATTGTGAATCAATTAAAGTGTTTGTTCTCTATGTTTATGCAAGTCGTGTGGTTGATGAATATTTAGATGTAAATATTAAATTAAAAAGTAAAAAAAAATGCCGCCACTAATAAAAAGCAGTATCTGGACTTATTTTTTATTACTATTTATTAAATATAATTAACCAATTTTCAAATTTACTTTTTATTTTATTTTTATTAATTATTGCTTTAGACTAATAATAATAACTAATAAGTAATCGTACTGCTTTAAGAACGAGATCTTTCTTTACCTCAATCTGCCCACTTATCTGATAGGTAGATGCATATCAAATGTAAAAAAAAAAACTATTCAATATACAAGAATGGGTGGTGTCGAGTATCGATAATTTGTATTTATTTACATAAATATAACATCAGAGTACTGAGTGTCACTTATATGGCTTTCCACCGTAACTAAACTATAAATTGTAACTCCAAGACCACCAACACTTGACTGTCAAAATTATGGTTAGTTATAATTTTTACATCAGTAATTTGATTTGTGGGTGAAATACGATATATATATTTAAATATTAACTACAAATTCATTGGATCGGAGATATTAACTGGTTTTTCATGCCATTTTAATTTCTGTCTGGTCTTTATTATTCATTGAATCGAAGTAATTACCGAATTAATTTGTAAGTAATGTGACATTTTTTATCGTTCATTAGCGTTTGAATTGGTATCGGATGGACGTTATTTGATAGAATTTTTCAATGAATTAAAGTATCCTGTATTTTACGTTCTTTGTATTATTATCATTATTTTTATTTATTTGATACTGGTGGTCCGTGCCCGGCATTGCACAGGTGAATCAGCAGTGAAGTGTATTATTCTTTGAACTCTAAACTCGAGATTTCAAATCCTCATATTCTCCGAGTTTCTAGACATAACCATAATTACTAATTTCGGACGTGTATGCGTCCTGCCCTTGTTTCTCTTATCTGTGGCGTCCTGCGTAGCTCTGGTTGAATGTACCAACATTTGACTTGAATTTAAGTGTAATTTTAAAAATTGAAACTAATTAATGGTTATGTAGTAGGTACTTAAGTATGTATAATATAGTTAATATTTTTACAAGAAATTTATTTTAATTTTGTATTCTATATTTGAAATTTGTATTCGTTTTTAAAAGTTTCTTAGCGCCTCCGCCCACTGAGGCAACTGAAAACCAACTAAAACCGGCTGTTTTCTCTGTCTTGATTGGTCAAAAAGCTTGTTTAACCATAGACGAAGAACAATCAGCTGACAGCTGGCAACTAGCAACGGCCGCCCAGGGCAATCAGAAGTGACAGTCGCGAGTCACCGCTTGCGTTACCATTGACAACGGGGTTTTGTGTGATTGTGAAGTGTGCGGGCCATCACATTGTCATACAAAGACAGTTGGCAGTTGAGAGTTTTCAGTTGCCTCAGTGGGCGGAGGCGCTTACTGTTAATTTTGACAAGCTAAGTCGGATTTCGTTATGTTTAAAGGGTTTTCCTTTTTTTTGAAGACTGCGTTGGGTATATGGTATATAACCAAATTTGAGGTAAGTTTCTGATCTTCTGTCTAATTTGTCAACAAAAAATTATAAATATATTATAAATAAAATTTACAAATTCTATTTTTGAATAGTATGGGATTCTGAAGGCAAATATTTTATAAATTATTTCAGCTTCACGAACATAATAACTATTATATCCCGCGATTTTTCTGTAAATTTGGTTGGGTAGCCAAAGGTTAAAGGAGTATAAGCCCAAATAAGCAATAAAAAAGTATTACCTATATACCTAATACATTTGAAAATTATTTCAAGAAACTCTCAGTATCGCCCTAGCGAGATAAATACATTTTTAGATTTAAAACTTTAGTATTGCTTGAAATGGCTTTATCCGTATAAAATAACCAGCTCTGATATGGTAAGTAGGTTTTTCCAAACTTCCACTTCCCCCTTTCATTCTTCTTCCCAATTTTATTCAACCAAACTTTTTAACAAACTTTCGTAAAAGGTGTATTTATTCGTCTGCAAACACCTAAAATCAAATAATATATCATTGAAGAGGAAGACGGAAGATAATAAATCTAAAAATGAAAATATGAAAATGAACAAGACGTTAAATGAAATGTGGTAATAGCCGAATTGGTAGAGGCGCGCGTCCCGGTAAGACGAGAGGTTTCTGTGTTAGAGTCCCAAACAAATTTGATATGAATGAACATCAATTGAAATTATGACAACTTAATATTAACCCAAATGCAACCTACAGATAATGAACATAAACACTTTTTAAAACAACGCAAAATAATAAACATGAACACTTTTTGCTTTATTTATTTATATTTCGTAAAAACCAACAAAAACAAACAACTTTTTTTTTTTTTTGACAATAACTCCACACAGGAGGCCCTGAGGAAAATAATTTCCCTCAGGGCCTATGTCATCTTTGAAGATGCTGTGAGGAGGGTCTTTTTGAGGAGAGGAAGGAGTGAACGTGGGTCTTGAAGAGACCCATATTATAGGAAGGATGAAACACAGAGGCTGGCAAATCGTTCCACAGCCGAGCTGTTGAACACAAGAACGAGTCGTAGAAGCGTCCCGTTCTCATGTGAAAAATGTCAACCGTGTACATTTGTTGGGCGAGCGTTTGGCGTGTTTCCCGACTATTCACCGGTGCCGAGGGGATCAATGAGGCTAGTTCCTCGGAGCATCTTCCATTGAAATACCGGTACAACAAGGATAGCATTCCTACCCGACGCCTGTGCTCTAAAGATTGCAATCCGTTTGTTAAGACGGGAGAATCTATCAAACGGACCGCCCGTTTCTGTACAGAGTCGATGATGTTTTTCAGGTACTTTGGGGCTCCAGACCAGAGGTGGCTGCCAAATTCAACCGTGGGGCGCACTTGCGATTTGTACAGGGTTAGCAGTTGTGTACTATTAAAGTATCTGCGGGCCCTGTACAGTACGCCCAGTTTCTGAGAGGCAAACTTAACTCTGGCCTCGATGGAGCCCCCATATCTATCACCATAACATTGATGAGGAAATCATGATCAACACCATACGACAACCTGCAGTCCACCTCGGAACAGGAATACCTAGTGAGGAGGACTGAGGATAAAATAGTTCACTTTGTATTCTTAATTTATTTAATATTGTAATTTTAATTTTAATTTGTATTGTCATTAAATAAAATAAAAAATAAAAAAAATGAATAGAATTATATCTTTCGTTATCCGTAATTTGAATGATCAGTGATTAAATTACTCTCTCATATTTCGGGGAAACAAACAATTAGTGTAATTTATTTTATTTACAAAAAAAATATTCACGTATGGATAAAAGGGTTATTTTGATAAGTAATAATTAATATTTATGTGATAAGCTATTGATTACTTTATTTCAAAACAATATTTCGATTAAACATTATATTGTCGTTTTTATTTCATTTCAAGCTTAAAGGTGCTTGGGTCTTGATGGAGGACTTAGGCAGCCGAGGAATTGAACACAAGACGCCTGGGTGGGACTTCAGCGCGATGCCAATCGGCCACTGAGCGTATTAATGTATGAATACAAACACAATTTAAATTTACTAATCATCGTTGTAGGTTGGAACTCTTTAAAATGTAAAGTTTCCGGTAACTATTATTATTGGGAGGAACTAATTAAAATTATTAAGTAACCCCAACGCAACCTACAGATAATAAACATAAACACTTTTTAAAACAACGCAAAATATTAAACATAAACACCTTTTGCTTTATTTATTTATATTTCGTGGAAACCAACAAAACCAACAACAATGATGGGAAATCATGATCAACACCGTACAACAACCTGCAGTCCACCTCGGAACAGGAATACCTAGTGAGGAGGACTGAGGACAAAATACTTAACTTTGTATTCTTAATTTACTTTATATTGTATTTTAATTTGTATTGTCATTAATAAAAAATAATAATAAAAAAAAAATTATAGATCAATAGTCCACAGTCTTAACTGTTTCCAACCGCCTAGACTATGGAAACCCAAATTGATAATGGGAAGGGGAAGGAGATGGGGAAGACAAGAGGGGATTCTGATTCTGGCTATTCAGATCTGTTAAAGTCATTTTAAGCAACGTTTCGATTCTGAATAGTGGTCTTACACCAGGGCAATACTGAGAGTATTTTCCATTTGGGAATGTGCCACAAATATACTATAATTTATTATTTTAAATGAATAAATTGTGAAAACAAGAAATCAATCAAATTTACTTGCGCATTCCGGTATTCGAATTGCTGGTCGAGAGCCTATCCCTTGACAACGACACCGTGATACGACACACTTATTGGCATACGGCACTACGATGCACTTATAATCTTTGTCTGGGACCACCATAATAGCTCGCGGTTCCTATAATATTTTATAATATAACCTAGTTTTTTTTTGCATCGTCCAAATTAGAATTTTTAGGTTTTTACATGTAGTTTTTGATAGTTTTTCCCCTAAATCTGAATCTCTTCACAACTTCTACTATATCTGTGGGTTAGTATAATACTTTTTTTTACATAAACAATAAACATGTAATAAGACTAATGTAGTTAAAAAGCGAAATATATGTATATTATTAAAACTATAAAAATAATTTTTAAAAATATTTTCATTCAAATAAGTTTTTTTTTTAAATATATTTTATTTATTTTTATATTTTTATTTTATTTATTTGCGTTATAAACAGTCTATACATTTATATATGACAGTGAATAAGTATGTTTATGTCATTGACCAATAAAATAACGAGATTTAGATACAGGACCATAATAAAAAAAAAAATGCAACAATATACCTAATACAAACAATTCTGATTAAGTGCATCTTCAATTTACAAAGTGTTTTATGATATACATATTTCTAAGGTTTACACTTAAATTTTAATGGATATCAATAATATCTTTGAGGAAAAGATTTCATTAAAATGCAAACTACTAAAAGTAAAAAAGAAAATGTGAGGAATTAATAAAAAAAAGAAATCAATGAAATAAAGTTTTTTATTTTCAATTTGTACAGCGTAATTTTATTGAAATATCACAAAAAGAAAAAAAAAATTGAAAAAATCATTATTTTCTCTAAAACGTTATATTTTGCCAGTTTGAAAGCAAGACATTTGGCTTACGAAAATTATTATTATGTACACGTAAAACCCGCATATAAGTTTCCCTCATACCACGTTTTCACTGTTAAGAGTTTTATTGTTATTTCTTAAAAACTGAATATTTTTGAAACTTGCATTCAAGGTTTTCTCAAATGATAAGTTTTTTGTACGTTTCCACGAAAAGTCATAAGATAATTTCACTTTAATAATGTTTAAAATATAAATATGTGGTTTAATGTTTACCAGAGGACACAATTTGCATTTAAACACTAACTAGATTAGTATGTTAGTTTTGATGGCCGCATTCGGTTCATACAATCGTTTTAAGTTCGCATGATGCAGGACTATTTTAAGGAGATGCTTGTGCCGGCACGCTCAAATTGAATTCTAGAAACCGTTGGTATGGTCGTGTTTAGTGTTTATGACAGGCGGACGGGAACGCGTTTCATGCTCGTCTTGAATATCTGACTGCATTAAGTTACTGAGGAAGTGACCGGAACGATGTGTGCGGCTGCATGCATAATCTGACGAGATCTGTCAGATATTTTAAGCAACGGTTACCGTGAAATCTGTCAAATTTCTGACGAAGTGAAAATTGATTTTAACCGAAGCAAATTTGTTGTACCGTTCGAACAAATATATCTAATAAACAGGTTTCAATGTTTGTTAAAATATTATGTAAAAAATAGATAAGTATTATGGTTTCCTAGATAGTTAACTAACTCTTCAAGCGTATCAGAAAGTCAAAAGATTTCCGCTTTGCAATAAAATCAAAATAAATGGAATATTTCTGAACGTATCCGAAAACTTAAAACTGTTTTTGATAGGTTTTAAAATTTTATAATTCGAGGTATAATTTTTTTGATTGTGAACATAAAAAAGTTAAAATGACTCACCTTACGTTTTTTTTATTTTACTTATTTGTGTGCCCCTACAATTAAGTTAACAATTTACTAATAATTATAAGTTAAGTAGAGCTACCCACATATTTGTGATGTTCTGATCCCTCTGATTAATTATTCAATGCTGATGATGGGCAGTTTTCAACAATACTTTGGTTCGTCTAGATTACGCGTCTAGTTTATTATCGTATAATATTTACAATGAATATCTAACTGGACTTAACGTCCGATCTAAAGGACGCCTTCTGTTAAACTGCGGCACAATTCAGTGAGGAACCGCTCACTGAAGATGCCCGCCTTTAGATCGGATATTATCAGTTATCTTCGTAACCGTTCGGGTATTAGACCCAAACGTCCGACAGTTGTTTCTATGATGCAGTACTGCCAGTGACACCTATTGAGACACCTTAAAACTACATCTACAAATGACATCTGTTGAGAGACCTTGAAACTCATCATCATCATCATCTTCTTCCCCCTGTCCTATTCGGATCGGGGACCCACTGCATCGACAAGGCTCCTCCATATGTCCCTGTCTTGCACTGATTGTTCGGCCTCCGTCCATGGCAGACCCACCCTCTTCTCCCACAGTTTCTGGAGTTGCCTTGCCCAACTGTGTCTGGGGCGGCCCTCTGGAATAGCACTCAGTATCTTTCTCAGAATTCGGTCATCAGACATTCTTAGTAAATGCCCAAGCCACCTCAGTTGCGATTTTTCTATGAAGAGTAGCAGTGGTTCAATGTTTAGATCATCTCGGATCGTCGGGTTTCTTATATGATCCCATTTCGTAACCCCTGTCACTCCTCTCAAGTATCTCATTTCGGCAGCTTGGACTCTAGAGCGTGTTCGTCCTATTGAAACTACATATATAATTACAAACACTGACTTAAATTTTGTCTTACATAATAATGTTGTTTAACTTTTTGATCTCGTTCACACTTTTTCTGTTCTCTTCAGGATAGACGTGAGAAAAATCTCATTGAAAATTTCTATTTTCATACTTTGCGCTTGGTAATAATAATAATAATAATAACAATTATCTAATAATACTGAATGTAATTTTTATTGCTCTCCAACCGCAGTAATAAAATGATCTCATACAAAACGCAGTGGCGAGAATTGGAAAGCTACTAAATGCCAGACGTGTCTGTTTATCTTTAAGTCATGTTACGAATATATAGACCGGTAGCCGCTCAGTAAACAAGTAGAGAATATTCTTGTAATGAAACAGAACAATGCACTTAAATAATAATATAATTTTTCAGAACGTTATCTCATAGGTAAATGTTATATATATTTTATATTATACTTAATCAACAATTTAAGAAAATTTCAAAGTTTTAAATGAAAACAACTGAAAATCACAAATTTTCTCTCAAACGAACATCAATGCTAAAAAAATGCAAGAAATTGATTTTATTTTAGGCAGGAAGCTCTAAATAAAATAATTCCCCTCACACGGAGAAAAATGTTATTCTAAAATACGATCACTTTATTCGTAAAAACGGGAATGAAGTTCTTACGAACAAATTAACACGGTTTCAATGTTTATTGGCGGGAACATGTAAGAATAATTTGTTGGTGTACGTAATTTCGTACGTAGATACTCGTATACCAAAAAAAAAATTCTTAAATTTTCCCGCTAATAAACATTGAAACACTGTTAATTTATTCGTAAGAACTTCAGTCCCGTTTTTAACCGTTTATACGAATAAAATGATCGTATTTTAAAATACCATTTTTCTCCGTGCAAGGCCTATGATCTTTGTGGATTCTAAGGATGCATCTTTGGGAATGCTGTGTGGAGGGCCATTTTATGAAAAGAAAAGAGTGAACCTGGGTTTTCATGTTGTAGGAAGGAGGAAACTTAGATGCCGAAAATCTTTGGGAATGCTGTATGGAGGGCCTTTTTGGAAAGAAAAGAGTGAACTTGGGTTTTAAAGAGACTTATGTTTTAGGAAGGAGGAAATACAATAGGACGCAAATTAAGCCACAGCCGTTGAAACTCATTGTTGAAACTCAATTGTAGAAACGTTAAAGGTGTAGTATAATAATTGCATTTTTAAACAATGTCATTTTCTTATTCGTAAAACCTTCAAAGTCCAGTTTTAACAAAAAACTGTTAAGGAGGCATTTAAAACACTATTTAATCGTAATATTGCATATTATATCCACTCTAGTACTCTAAAGAATCCTATCTTGTTAGCTACTGCATAAAAAATATGTAGGTACCTATTTATCATTTTCAGCAAATTTTTTTAATGTTATATTTTTTCTGACTGAATCGTTTTCATTTGGATTTTCTGAAAACATGCTCTGTATGGAAAGCTTTTTCAGGGAATCCAACGATATAAATATAATTTGATATTTGTTTAATGGTTTTTCCTATGTTTATTATGTGGATTTTTTTCGAATATCCACAACTAATTTAAATTCATTAATAAGTTATAAAAATTAAAAATATTACTTAAACTTTTAACTGTTCAAAATAAAAACGAAGTTACTCACATTTTATTCCTTTCATTATACCTTATAAAATAAATCAGTTAAAATCCTCTTTACCGACTTATCTTATTAAGACCAATTGATCAGCGGCTGAAAATTAAAGAGTTCCAAAATGCTTGCAACTGTACAGGGAGGTTCCGGTGAGAAAGATCGATTATTCGCCGTATCAAATTTTTAAACTAAAAGTTTAATATCGATTTATTTCATTCAAAACTTGCTTTAATATATTCCATAATTCAAGTTGCAATAAAAATGCTCAAAACACATGATGATAAATTATTAAATATCTTGTACTTGTTCTAAGTATTTTTGATCATAAGTATTTATGATTTTTCAATAATATCTAAACAAAGTAAGTGTGTAAAAATTTTTTGAAAAATTTTAGTTTGTAAGATTTTAAATAAATAGAAAAACTGAGATATTTTCGTCACAAAACACGTCTCGGATTTATTTTTTAATGATTTTATTTGAACTAAAATTAAAATTTTGAAAAGTGTCTTTACTAGATTATGTATTGATTTATTTTGCTATAAGAAATTTGTGTTGTATAATACAATAAGTCGTTTGAAAATTTAACAAATCTGCGAACGACCAACAGTACTTTAGTATATTAAAAATAAACTTAGTTTTTCAAAATTAAAAAAGTGCGTGTACCAGATAAAATAACAATCTTTTAAAATCAATTTATGTTTTGTTTGTAAGAAATAGTCAATACGTCTGGAATTTGATTTAAAAAGGACAAATTTCCGGTATTTTCTGGTTACACCCTCTTAATACATTTATGTGATGACATTTGAGATTACAGATTACGATTGAGGTTAGGCCGCTTCATTTTGAAATGAGGCTTTAAATCTTATCTCTTGAGATAGAATACAATGTAACCTAATATTTTTATTTTTTTATTTGGCTTGTTTATTATGCGTTTGTCTAATTGTGACATATAACGTACAATTAATTGCTATATTTATAGATGCAAGTCAAATTGAATACTTTCTTCACATTGTTAACGTAATAAAAGAACGTATCGTATGAACGTTTTTATTCTTTATTAATAGAAAATAATCTTTTTTATATTTAACTAATTAACTTAAAGCGTTAAACCTTAAATTAAAATATTTTAATTAATGAAGATAATATTAGCGAAAGTCGATCGAAAATCTGAAACAGAAAAATCAGAAAAAGATACGGATACATCTGGGACTCGAACCCAGGACCTCTGGCAATCTGTTGTCCTGGGTTCGAGTCCCAGATGTATCCGTACCTTTTTCTGATTTTTCTGTTTCAGATTTTCGATCGACTTTCGCTAATATTATCTTCATTAATTAAAATATTAGAAAATAATCTATTCAAATTATACGTAAAAGGCGACGATAGCATAATCATGTGTTTTTAAAAGTAAAAAAAAAACAATCTAGCAATATACTTACTTACCTATTAATCCCGTAAGAAAAATGTTTTTTTTTTCAAAATTAAATAAGCCGTTTTGTATTACGGTGGATGTATACCTTATAAAAAATAATGGATATTTTAAAAGGTACATCGATAATTTAAAAGGTATATATATATAAATTATAATAGGTTTTATTTGGTCGATTAGTTTGGAAGGCGGGTATGGTTACCGCAACCTTGATGCATTGGATAACCAACACCTCTGCCACAGGTCTGCCCATCAGCTGCGTGGCAGAAACTGGTTGAGAGAGACCATTTGTTCTGTCCAGCAGTCTCGGAACATCGCCTTACACAGCGGTGTGACGGTTGAATAATGACGTCCGTTACTCCTAGGCACACTGGCCCTCAGATTTCTACCTAACATTTCTAAAAAGTCCCCTCCACACAGCATCCCCAAAGATGAAATAGGCCCTGAGAGGAATTAGTTCCTTCATGGCCTCCCTTGTGAAGCTAATCTATATAAAAAGGTATCTACCTAATAATTAAACATTTAGTCGGATTGGAAATATGTTTTTAATTTCACAAACTTGTTGTATTGTCAAATCTGCATTGCAAATAACAATTCTGGTACCTATTTATTGTATTATATCATATTATCCGTAAACTACACTATCATCGATTATTATATTATCTGTAACTTCGTTAACATAAATTCAATGTTATATTATCTGTAAATTTCATCTATCAATAATTATTTTATCTGTAAATTTCATTGTCATAAATTCCTTGATATATTTATTACCTGTAAACATCATTATCATCAATTACTATATTATATGTAAATTTCATTATCATAAATTCATTGCTGCATTAACTGTAAACCTCATTATCATAATTATTATATTATCAGTTATTCTTCATTACCTTAAATTATATAATCTGCATACTTCACCCGCCATAACACAGGGACATCCCTAGCATGGCGGGCGAAATAACACAATATCTACACTATGTATAAAATTCTTTTAATAAATAAATAAATAAATTGTCAAATGTGCATTGAAAATAACAATTCTGGTACCTATTTATCGTATTGTCAAATCTGCATTGCAAATAACAATTCTGGTACCTATTTATCGTATTGTCAAATCTGCATTGCAAATAACAATTCTGGTACCTATTTATTGTATTGTCAAATCTGCATCTGCAAATAACAATTCTGGTACCAATTTATTGTATTGTCATATCTGCATTGCAAATAACAATTCTGGTATCTATTTTGAATATTGATAAAATGATTTCGATTCCATATGATTATAAATGGAATTTCATACTAACAATTAAGGACCCTATAAATCTGAATTTAAATAAATTCCCACTGTTGATGTTGTGACCATACAAATTTCAGTGAAGTTAGCAGTTCAAATGTGAAAGAATTAGAAACACCTAATTATCCTAAGACTGGGATTTCGTCTCTTATCAGGGCCTAAAATTTCACAAACGAAAATATTTGATTTTATCAGTTCTGTGAAATCGATTAATATCAAGTTATTTGACAGTGTGATTAAAATTAATGCATTAAACATAATGAATAGATAATCCGATCGACGCGTCTTTTAGGCGTGTATCTATATTTTTGGTGAAATTCAATATATATTAAAATATCAAAATTCTTTCTTGAACAAATAATGAATTTCATTGATAGTCAGTAGTATAGGATATGAATATAACTATAGTCAGGTTATTCTTACCCCGGGGAATATTACATCTAACCCATTAAAGTACAAAAAATTATTCTTAAACTACCTCTTTCTACCAGCACTGATACGATCTTCAATACTATGTATGGACGTAAAGCAACTCTTTACAAGTACCATTTTGGTTAATTTATACCAAAACAACAAAACACTATTCAAAACAACACAAACGATACACAATTCCCCAGCCAAAAACAAAGAACTTCTCCAAACTCCTTTTACTAAAACTACATTTGGACAAAGACATTTTAAATACATATGTAGCTTGCAAACTATACACTAGACTTCCAGCTACGATAAGACAAACAGAACTAATGACCAAATTGAAACATGAAATAAAGAATTTGACTGCAAGTATAGGACGTCACACTATTGAAAAATAAATCGACCTAAGATAAGAATATCAATTTACGTACGATCTAACCTAAATATTTTTATATGTACCTCTTATTGCCACTTGTATATCCTATTAATACAGCATCTGTAACCTTACGTTATATACATAAATAGAAAAAAATAGAAAGACTGCAACCTATCAAATGATTAGACCACTGCGCCATGGATGCTGTCTTATTATTAGTGTATCAATCAATGCCAGGCTACGCCGAAGATCCATTCCTGTGAACTAAACAGTATAATTAATACGTTAGTATGATATAATGAGAATTATAATGTATGTAAGGAAAGGGGGTTAATTACTTATCAATTAGTTATCGCAGTCTCCGCCAGGCGGCACCGGAGTATGCAACTTTGATGGTGATGACAAGTGCTTTTGATGGGAACATGGTGCTATTAACTACGAATACTACAGAAATTATTATTATATAGCTTCCTCCCATCATAATATTACAAAACTGATTCATCAGAAACAAGATTGTTCCTTGAAATATGTACCAACATAATGACATTTGAAAAATATACGCATTCTCGTAAATCTTTGAACCTCAAGGTAAATTTATTAAAGTTACTAGCTAATAGATTTTTCTATTTTTTTTAATGCATTTAGTCATAATTTGATATCTATTGGTAGTTGTTTACCAGCTAACAATCAATTTAAATGTCTTTTTTATCTTCTTCAATCTTCGCAAAATAACTTTGTGGCGTCATTTTAAATTAAATGAAATAAATAACTTTGTGTAGATCACTATGTAATCACAATTATCAACGTGTTTGGTTTCTTCGTCAGGATAATAAGAACATAAAGTTGTCTTTTTTATCAATCGATTAGCAAGTAACATGATATCTAACATGTTTCACAAAATATTTCATTGATAAAAATTCGTTAAAAAAAACTAATGAACAAAACGTTTGTAGATTGTTATCGATGAATTATATTATTAATATAGGTTAATTTTCCTTAGAGAATTTCTATCAATTTTATTGTTGATATAACTGTAACCAATTAAAAAAAATTAAAAAATATTTCCTACGCAAACGTGACCAACAAACCAATAAGTCATATTTATACGACGGCCGGCGTAGTCCACGGTAGGGCGTTGGACTTCCATTCCGAAGGTCGCGGGTTCGAACCCGACGTGCGCGAATAAATTTAATTTAATTGATTTGTGTTATTTCACAATTAATTATTAAAAATAATATATAGTATATTTGCGGCGCGTTCCAGAGTGGAAGATACTCTTAGTATCGCCCTGGTGTAAGACCACCATTCAGAATTGAAACGTTGCTTGAAATGGCTTTAGTTGTGTTTAGTGACTAGATCTGAATAGCCAGGTACTTCCCCTCCTTCCTCTTTCCCATCTCCTTCCCTTCCCCACCTACCTTCAGCCTCACAACATACCTTAATTGGAGATGTCATAGTCTCACTGGCTCCAGACGGGAGCAGTTGGGACGCTTGTGAGGTATTCTCTATAAAAAAAAGTAAGCGTAAAATGTTGCTTGTGTTGTGATGGAGAGCTTAGCCAGCCGAGGAATTGAACACGTGACGCCTAGTTGGGAAAAAAACGCGATGCCAACTGGGCCACTTACTAGTACAAGAGCATATTTAAAAAAATGCTGTTTTTTAATATTGGAGTTGTTCTATTTTACGTCGTTTCGAAAGTTGTTTTTGTTTACACTCCGGAAGAGAATTTTTGTTTGGTTTGGTTTACCCCAGCAATATCTTTTAGAGGATGTCTAAGTTTACCTAAGGCTGTCGAATAGAGAAAATTCCCTATACGGTACACTCCTTTTCTAGAAGGTAACCTACAACACATCTTTGACGTACATTCAATTAAAATACATTAACTAAGAATATGTCTTCATATTCAAATATGTATAAGCCATGTGACGTAGGTATGCGACCTGACCTTTCCATTGATTATTTATATAGACTAACACAATAAGTCACAATTTTCGCAGACATCACTTGCATCCATAAAAAAAGCACAAGTAGATATTTTTAACTGTTTTATGTTCGATGTAGTTTTTTTTAACAATTTTGCGATATTGGTTAATGAATAAAAAAATAGCGAGCATTTAAAAAAATCATATGTTCAGTCTCTTTTCGCAATTAAAAAATCAGAAGTAGTGTACATGGACAAGGGACAACCTAAAGGTATTTTCGGAATATGTTTTTGATTATATTTTGTAAACAAATCAAACAATCTCTGTTATATACAATTCTTACATAGACATCCAAATTGATAGACCAGCTAAAAGAGAAAGTGAAAAGGCGTGACCGTCTCCATTCTATGATTTGTCAACTAATGAATCAGACAGAATGCTGGAAAATCGCAATGTAATATCAGTATTTAGTCCTCGGAAATAAAATATGCTTTCGAATAACTTTTTTACAATAGCGGGCAAATTGAAATACGGGCGGGAAAATCTTAATTACAAACCCCCAAAAACAAAAGTTGGGGCTTCCAAAATCGAATAATGCGGTACATTGTATAATTAGATACTTTTATAAATGACCACACTCATTTTTGCGTCCCGACTTGCAGATAGTTCAAATAAAATCGAACAACCAGACCCTACACAGAAAAGTCCCACAATATTTAGCAGTTTAATACTATTCACCCCTCAACTGGAGTAAATTAATTTGCAAGTTTTTACTCAGCGCCCAATACCCTAGAAAACTACTAAAACAGTCTGGTGCCCTCTAAATTTACAAATTACATTATCCACATTAGAATAACTTGGGTCTTAAACAAGTGACCTTCATCTGACTGAAAGATGTTATCTTCGAGCATCTTTCCCGCCCAAGAGATATTTTATGATAATTTACAGTAATCAATAGTCAATCATTTTATAATACAAATTTTAACATCATGTTTCAGTTAATAAACTTATAACTTTGTTACACAGATATTTCATTTGTGATTGACTAATATACATGCTACCAACTGAGCTTAATCTTTTACGCATTATATCTATTGCTAAGTCATAATTATTATATGACTATAATGTAGATGTCAGCAATAATAACCGTTACAAATGGACTGCGCTACAAACTATTGCCTTACTTTGCCAATCTTTACTTTTGTTAATCGTCGAAATAATTCGCGGATTTTATTCTACACGGAGAAAAATGTTATTCTAAAATACGACCATTTTATTCGTAAAAACGGGACTGAAGTTCTTACGAACAAATTAACAGGGTTTCAATATTTATTGGCGGGAACATGTAAGAATAATGTGTTAGTATACGTAATTTCGTAATTGCGTACGTATACTAGCACATTATTCTTACATTTTCCCGAAACATTGAAACACTGTTAATTTGTTCATAAGAACTTCAGTCCCGTTTTTAACCGTTTTTACGAATAAAATGATCGTATTTTAGAATAAAATTTTTCTCCGTGTAGGGCTATCAATTTAGTTAGTCTATGAATTTGGTTGTCTATGAATGCATTAAATGAGATGTAGCTGACAATTTGCTTATGTAGACATACGAATAAAAAGTTACAAGCGTTCAAAACTTTCATTGGTTTTAAATAAATTATAACATATATTTCCTTATCAAATTACTCACCAGTGCCAGTGCGGTGATAAACTACCGTGCATATCTAATATTGATATCGACTTCTACATAATATTCGTGTCTGACAATATATCCATTACGAAGAATTTCATATTTGCTGGAAAGAAAATAATAATTGACGTAGTTAAACTAATGTACACGACGTGAATTATTATTGTAAAAAAAAACATTGGTTGTATACCTTACGTTAATTGGTGCCTTGTTACAGTCGTTAATTACACACTGTAAACTCTGTAAGTGACGGAATGTCCATAATATGGTCTGCCCTATAAATAATGTATGTTTTCAGTCCACTTAAATTGAGTGATCGATTGATTCGACTGTAAATTGGATCAATTAAAATTGTATAGCAGTTCCTTACTGGGCTTTATTCATAAATTTTGAATATGTCGGCCGTCTTTGTGATATGGGTAATAATATTAAGTCAAGTGGTTCTTTCAAATTACCGTAAAGCCCTTATAAATTACTAGTTTATTACGAGATGGTATCAGTTTATAAATAATTGATTCAAATTTTATACGATTGGGTTGGGATTTGGGTTCGTAATTGAAAATTTTGAAACACAGTAAAATTAATTTTAATGAATTAGTAATCATAGTTATAACATTTATTGTACTCATTTATCGTGATATTGTTTGGAAGTAGGTCGTTTTTAACAGAAAACTCAAAACGTATTTTTTTGAAAGCACTTTGATAATAGTTTTTAGAAATGTGTTAGACATCTCGGGTTCCTTGGTTGAGGACAAGACTCTTGACTAGTAATTCGAAGGTCACGGGTACAAATCCCTGGCGTCCGCAAGTACATTTTATTTGATTGATTTGTGTTTTACAGTTTAATAGTTTTAAATAATATAAGGTATATTTGCGACACGCTCCAGAGTGGAAGGTACTGTAAGTATCGCCCTGGTGTCCGACCGCCATTCGGAATTGAAATTTTGTTCGGAATAAAAACTAGTTGCCTGAAATGGTTGGGCGAATAGATCTGAATTGTCAGGTACTTCTCCGCATTTCTCTTCCCCATCTCCTTCTTCTCCCCAATTACCTTCAACCTCACAACAAACTTGGGACTTAAGACTCTTGTGCGGTAAAAAAAGATATTGTGACAGGAAAGCAAAAATATCGAAATCAACTTTTAAAAAGTCGCAGGTCTCTAATAAAATCTTCACTTGAACCAAAACCACCTCCGATAGGATAAAAACCAATAAAGTGCGGCTAATATACTTTATGTATGTATGTGTATATTATGTTTTAATTATTAATTGTGAAATAACACAAATTAATTACATACAATTTATTTGCGTACGCCGGGTTTGAACCCGCGACCTCCAGATTGTGAGTCGAGAGTGTGGAGGCACCTTGGTGTCTTGGATAAATATATCCATTTTAATAAGTATTTTTATGTGTTTTCTGTTTCATAGTTTCCCTTTGAGAGTGGTTATTGTCTTCAATGATTAAATATTACAATGTGAGGTTTCGCTCAATAAGTTAGTTATTACTTATTACATAATAAAAACAAAAATTTAATTATTTGTTATTTCCACGTCTCCGGATTACATGTCCTTGGTTGCAGAATTAAAGCTCCCACTATTCTGCCACCGAGATACTATGAAGAAAAAGCCAGACAAAAAAGCTTACTCGTTTCTTTAGTCCGATTTTGATCCACCCATTTAACTGACACAAACTTCCGCCGAATTTTGTGTTCTTGATTTATTTGTCCAAGGGTTCCAGCGCCTTGAGGGATATTTGCCGAAGGATTTACGATCTCATCAGAGTGGAATTGCATTTCGCATGATTTTTAATCTCAAATAACGCCCGGAGGATGTCTCGAAACTTTTATAGCGATCGTAAACGCTGTGCTCTTTGAACGGTTAATTTACATAGGAAACGCCCCCGATTTGATTGCTCGATTTGAGAAGATTGTTAAAATCATTGTTTTGGACGCATTAAAAGGTTTTAACGCCTGACATTAAATGATCTGAGAATATGGGTCACTCTCGAATCAGTGCTTTAATTTTTGATTGACAAATGGATAGCGTGATTAAAAGCTATAAGTTATCTCCCTCCAAAATATAAGCCGTTTCGTAGTTAGTAATTTATCATCGTCATCAATTATCCTTATTGAAATCAGAGATCCTTTGCTTCAGCCTTGCGCTTCCGTGCATCTCTTTCTTACACTTTGACGGTGGCTTCAGTCCATTATGGACACATTATTTCCTTATCATCTGTGTTGCGGTCGTTGCTGTCGTAGCTAACCTAAGCACAATGATATGGCTAAGACACTACTTTTATAAACAGTATTTTTTTATATCATTGAAGAAGAAGATAACAATAATAATCTAATGTAAAAAAATATGAAAATGAGCAAGACACAGAAAAATAATAAAAGATAACGGTCGCAACTGGGACTCGAACCCAGAACCTTACGTCTTACCGGGACATACACCTCTACCAATTGGGCTACTGCGATCTATTATGAGACTGTCGTAATTGTCAACTTCATATTTCAAATATCTGAATTAACAATATTATCTTCGACTAATGTTTTTTTTTCCGTATTATTGGCAGCTACCTTTATTATTGGAAACAAGTATTCAAAGAATGTATTTGTTACCTAGATAGTGTCTCGGATAAATATATCCGATTTTATTTTTATGGAACACCTATTGACTTTTTATAAAACTCTAAATGAATATTCATTTTTTTTGTTAAAAAAAATATGAGTATTTTTTTAATATGTGGAACGAAAGAATTAATGAAGATCGAAGTATAATAAGAGTATGCACAGAAGTATGAGTTAGATTGGCACGATCAAGTGAGTAGGGGTCACGTTAACAGTGTGAATAAAGTAAGTTAAAACCCCTGCGGCAAAAGGACGTGAAATGAAGTTATCTTGTTAGTAACAACAATTTGTTTAAAATGTATTCGTATACAGATTTGAAAAATAATTCCGCCGGTTAAAACAACGTTTAGCTGGTTGTGCTTAAAATTATAACAATATTCCTACGCACCAATGTGCTACATACTACTTGCCTACAGGTGTGGACTATTTAACATTGTTAACCGATTTGCAACAACTGTGCCAGATAAAATAAAACGGCCTCTAACGAGCTTTTATCCCTGTCCCCTCAGCTTTCTGCATCCCAAACCTGAAAGGGGTCGCTGATAACCGGAAGGGCCTTCCCCTACGACGTCATATCCTCAAATTATCCTTTAATCAGCGAGGGTTCGCCGGAAACGTGATGTGTAAATACGAATCAACGCAGATTCACATCTTTCTATGAAAAGGGGTGATTTTTGTCATCCCAGCAATCTCTGATTATATTTTTCTTCTCATTTGTAAAGGACTTAATGCCACAAAAAGAATTTCCCTTAAAAATTTCCTTTGCTTCAATAAGAAATTTCTTTGAAAAAAAAATACGCAAAATAGTATAATTTATTTCAATAAAAATATAATTTCAAAGAGACTAAATTGACACCAAAAATGACTTGACATCAATTTATTTATCTGTCGACTATGTTTTTTTTGTTAAAAAAATCAACATAATTTTGTAAGTCATTCTTTGTTAAGAATAATGTTGTTTAATGTCAATGAAGGCTCCGTTATTTGACGTGGCAGAAGGCTTCGCAGGAAGTAATTTGGATTCAGATTTAGAGAGATGAGTTGAATTGAGCCGAAGTCCTTTGGTTCATCAGTCGCAGACAGTCGGAAATCCTGCGTCGCTCGTCTAACTAAAACCCAATAGAGAATTGCTTATTTTTGGTTGGCGGATACCGGATATTGTTAGATAAAGTTCTAGTTTTAGACTAATTAAAACGGATAACTTTGTCATACTACGAAAATTAGATAGTCTTCATCTTTACGATGAATATATTTTTGGACTTTTGCGCTGTATCTTCAAGATGTACTCTGCAAGTAAAATATAGGTCAAATTCCTTAAAACAATCAAAATGCTTCTTGGATTTTCATCTCAGGGTTATTTTTCATGGCTAGAACATAATTATTGTAGCTAAATATTATCAACTTGACTTATTAAAAATAAAAATAAAATAAAACTCTAGTACACCTTTAGGTAACAACAAAAGTAGTACTAAACACAAGTGGTATTTTAAACACCTTAAAAATGTGAAATTAATCATATAAAATTAAACCTATAAATTAATTTCTGATGTGTAATTATTATTGCGCGTGACAGCTGTTTCGCGTCTTGAAGGCATTTTAAATCTGTTTTTATAAATTGAATAATGATATCATTAAATATATAGAAGGAAAAAAAATATAGTTCTGCAGATTATATTTTTTTTATTGTTCATAATCTAGATGCAAACAACGAGTAATTAAGTAAAAATTAATGTGTTTTGATTTTTTTTTGCTCGTAGGTATATGAATTGTACCTACCTATGAGTTCTCTGAAGTCATCCAAGTGTATTTAGCATTAGATATATTCTTATTTATTATATTGTGTTTATGCTTTATTTATGTATTTTGTAATCTTTTTATTTATGTTATACTGTTATTTTAAATGAAATTTGTAAAATATGTAAAATGTAATGATATGTAAAAGCCCATTAGGGCGTCAATAAATAAATAAATAAATTAATTGCAAATTTATCGTACTCGTTTATCATAAGTTTAAAAATTATCTCCCACAAATCATATAATGAAAGAAAGCAGATCGAATTTCGCTCAATTTTTTATTTCGTAAATAAGTACGATTTTAAGTTTATTTATTTTTTCCTTTCGTTAAACCCTTAAATGAAAGATTATTAAATTACAATATTTCATTTTCTAGAAAATTCTTTAGTTTCCCTTGAAATGATAGTTATTTGAATAAATAACCAATATTTTCTTTGAAGTTCTGTTATAGTAAATAGTTATTAAATTTTTCAATCTTCCTGAGATGGATTTTTTTACATTAACACCACACAGGAAGCCCTGAGGCTCCCCGGGGCCTATGAGATCTTTGGGAATGGAAGGTATTTTTGAGGAAGGTAGTTCTGGAAATGAAAGAGGTGTGAGCGGTGGGTAGGAATCTGGAAGTCAGTGTATCTAGGAGTAATGGACGCATGCGTAAATTCCTCCAACTGCGGTGCAAGGCGATGGGTCGAGAGAGCCCGGCTAGAGAAGTCAAAGGATCTCCTTCAAATGGCCTTTCCCAAACTGCTCGCCACACGCTGGTGGGCAGGCGCGTCCACCGAGCCCAGAGTTAAACTTTAGAGATCAAAAGGCCTCCCCAAGCCGGTCTCTCTCGATCTGCAGTAAATGAGCAGACGCAACCGAAGCCAAGACGAACACAAACAAAAACAGACAAACCACAACCCGCAAACCCGGGAACCCCTGCTAAGATATCAAACGTAGCGAACCACTTAAGATGACCTATGGCAGAGATATTGATTATCCAATAAACGGTTCCCAGGGTGGCGGTATCTACCCATATCCGCCTCCCAAATCTTAAAATTTTTTGGTTTACAATTTTCAGTTAAAATATTTTATTTTGTGTTTGCTCTTTTTATTTATTTTTTTATTGGCTCGCCAACAGAATACATCACATAATTTTTACAGTAATTTACATATATACATGATTGTAATGATGTTTCTAATTATAGGTGATCACAACATTCATCTCAATATTCTTTATGTAATTAATGATTGGTTAGTTACAATAGTGATAAATTTAATTTCAAATGTGCATAAAAATAAGGAGGATCGAAATCAGTTATCGACGACCGTCCGTGGTCGAGTGGTAACAACACTTGACTCCCAATCGGAAGGTTGCGGGTTCGAACCCGGCGTGCGCAAATAAATTTTATTTGATTAATTTGTGTTATTTCACAATTAATTAATAAAAATAATATATACTACATTTGCGGCACGTTCCAGAGTGGAAGATACTGTCAGTATCGCCCTGGTGTAAGACCACCATTCAGAATTGAGACGTTGCTTAATAATGGCTTTAGCCGTGTTTAGTGACTAGATCTGAATAGCCAGGTACTTTCCTACCTTCCTCTTCCCCATCTCCTTCCCTTCCCCACTTTCCTTCAGCCTCACAACATACCCCAATTGGGGATGCCATAGTCTCACTGGCTCCAGACGGGAGCAGTTGGGACTCGTGTGAGGTATTCTCTATAAAAAAAAAAAAAATAAAAAAAATAAAAAAATAAAAAAAAAAAAAAAAAAAAAAAAGGAAGAAAAATACATACATACTTACAACTATAATATACATACATATACACACATACATACATACACACACAAATATACACGCATAATCATATATGCATATATGTGCAGACCGTACTCATATATATGTATACATTTACTTACACTTGGACATACAATTTTTTTTACATCTTTTTCATTGTGTGAATTTTATAAAAAATGCTCCGATAATAAATTAAAAAGGAAATTTTATCGAAAACAAAGCTTATAATAATAAAATAAAAATTACTTAACCAACTCTTTCCAAAAAACAATTTTACCAAAATTACTAAACATTCACAAAAACCATACATTAGTTCAAACATTTTTTACTATATTTTTAATCGGTCTTTCGAGTCTCAAACCACATTTAGATAGCCACGCTACGAGAGAATGGGAATGCGGCACTGGTGCAGATACTGCGGATGCAAACCAATTAGAAATGTACTCTTAATGATAATGTACGCCACTTAAAAGCTCAATTTAAGATAGAGCTAAAATTGGTTTTCCATTTACATACATGTCGGGCGGTTTTGCAGATAACATTGGTCTCCTGGACGTGTGTGATACGGAATGAAAGTTGTTCGTTTAGTTGTCGTGTATAAACATGGAACCATATAAAGATGCGAAGGTTTGTAGGCTTTGGTACGTGTCACCTTTTGTATGTAAATTCACAATGTTATCTTATTGTATAAAATTGTACTTTTTAGAAAGGTAGAATGAACGCGAAGAAAATACGAATACAAAAATAGCGTAATATGTTGATGCATTCTATTGTTTTGAAGCTGCAAATACTCATGAGCATGAGTGAGCTCTGACGTGATGAAATTTGAATATATTTCGGAAATCTCAATTTTCTAGGTCGACGCAGCTATTTTCAGCTACATTTCAGTCTTCAAAAATTTTGCTACAATTCGGTCATTTTCATCACGAGCTTCATCTCAGGTCAGAGGGGGATATGTTGGCCTGCCAGCCAGTCTCAGGCGTCACCTTTTGGACCTCAACAATCCCGCCAGGGAATGAATGGAGCGGGCATTAGTTGACCACGTATTAGGTTTCTTTAAGGCCCATCTATACATCTACGGGCACAACAGCTGGCTAGGCTAGGTGCTAAAGAAGTTTAAATATGTATACTTTAAGTCAAATGATACGAAATAATGCCAACATTATGGTCTGTTCAGTTTAGAAATAAATAAATTCTTAGTGAAATTATATATTTATACATTGAGATAAATCATTAACATTTGAAGTTGGACTACAATATACAAGTTTGTTCTAAATAATAGTTACCTATTCCATTAAAAATATGTATAAATTTATATAGCTGAACAAATAAATAATGTTGAACAAATTATAGGCGAAAAAAGAGCATATATTCAGGATTTTTTTAAAAGATATGAATAAAGTTGACTTATTTATTTTATATAAACTTTATAGTATCATATTTGAAGTATCTTTGAAAGTTATTTTGCGGTGAACATCATGACTCGTTACCGGATTATCTGAGACAAAAAAATTGCTTTTAAAAGGTGATATGTTTTCTCGGGTAATCGGGGAGAGTTTTTTTTTTTTTTTTTTTTTTTGCCAGCATTTTGAAGTAAAAAACGCGATTTTTGCTAAAAAATTCGGTGAATTCGTTATTAAAAAATGGTAATAAATGAAATAAAAATGTTCTCGATAAATAACATAACATTTGTACAGCACAGTTTTGTTTTTTAATTCACTTCAAGTTCGCTTACTTAAATCACTAAACTGTATCGGTAAATTTCTAACCCACCTGGGTATTTCAATCCGGTTCATTTTATTATTTTAAAAACATTACAAACATATTAATTTTAATACGTTTAATAAAAACATCAAGTGGGTAGCAACCATTTTACTAGCAGTAACAGCGCTCTGCCTGTTAAAGTCAGCTTCATTGATGCTAAATGTGTCGATATCCGAATTGATTCTCTTCAGAAACAAGATTGCTTTCCCGATCGGTATGACCATTGGCTATTTAGTCCTGCACGCTGGAAGATAGAATAGTCGATACTGTCGGTAATGGCGACAAATGAATGCCGAATAATAATAAAGTTTAAGTTTAGACTTACGGAATTCAATACTTCGTTTGTGTAAAAGCACTACGAAACCAATACATGATTTTACTTCAATGGCAAGCCAGAGATGAATTTTCAAATCATCTACAAATCACCAGTCTCAAGAAATGTGCAGCAATGTGTGCATCCATTCGATACCTTTAATATTAGAATTTATTTAATATTAAAATATGAAGATTATTTATGGAATAAAAAGGCTTAAAATATTAATACGAATCCACGAATGAGAACTTTGCCTTTGTTTAACCCTTCTGGTTCAGATGGTTTTGTTTGCCCGGTCACTTTTTACCTAATTGAGATTCACAGACCAAACAAGAAGCAAGCAACTTAACATGCACATACCCTTCCTGGGCCAACTGACCAGAGTAAATATTGTGTTTTCCTTCTCTTGCGGAACGACACTGTACAAATAGGACCTCTGATCTATACAAACATTACAAATACATCCGCCCTAACCAAATAGCTCGGCCGGACTGCATCGAAAACAGAATGCTGAAAAATGGAGATGTTCTCTCGATCGTTTTGGGCCATAAATTGCGATGCACTTAGAGATGCACTCCCGCATTGAGATGCATGCGAGGCTATTTTTAGTTTGAATCTTTCAAATTGCAAACCTGTACTCGGGCAAGGCTGGCCCGGCCACTGCAGATAAGGTAGAAATGTATACATTTAGGATTTTTGATCACACCGGGAATGGATTTATTTTCATTTCGCTCGTGCAGTGCACAAGGTGGTTTATTTCGATTGTTCTTATGGCATTTTATTAATTGCTTTTCGTGATGTATACCCTTACAATTTTTACTTTCATAATGTGCGTCTAAGTAACGGGAGATTGAACTAGTGATTCCTATTGCGTAATATTATCGGTATTTATTTCCGAAATGCAGAGTTTAGAATTTTTGTCTTCCACCTTTTATGCTAAATGGATATAACCAAGCTCCAAAAACGGAAAGCGTTCATTATATATTCTGAGTTCAAATTTTGCTTAAGTACCGACATGAATTTACCGACTGATTGTCGGTAACTTCTCATCGTTCCCTAGGACAAATGCAGATCGCAAACGAATAGTTGTCAGTTCACAATTACTAAGTGTCCTTAATATATTCCATATCAACTGTCGTTTGTACGTTAGCGATCTGCAGTTGTCCTAGGGAACGATGAGAAGTTACCGACAATCGGTCGGTAACTTCATGTCGATCGACCGTGCTAGCACCCCAGAGGCCCTAGCACACACGCTCGATAACGATCGACAGGATAACTATTGGTAACTTCTCACCGTTCCCTAGGATAACTATTGGTAACTTCTCACCGTTCCCTAGGACAACTGCACATCGCTAACGTATAAACAACAGTTGATGTCGAATATGTTAAGGATACTTAGTCATTGTGAACTGTCACTTATTCGTTGGCGATCTCTAGTCATGCTAGGGAACGATGAGAAGTTACCGATAGTTATCCTATCGATCGTTATCGAGCGAGTGTGCTAGGGCCTCAGGGAAACTAGCACTGCCGATCGATAAAGGATTTGTTGATAATTTCGATGTCTTGTCATACATAGTTCCCGAGAACGGCCGAGAAAATTAAGAACAGTTAGTCGTTGTGAACTGTTGTTATTACTTAGCGATCTGCAATTATGCTCACGAATGATGTCAAGTTGGCGACATTATCCCTTATTAGATACCTTAGTGCGAGTGCATAATTCGTTATCGGAACGTTGACTTTCACTCAGCTGGATCATCGTCACCGATTATTATCAACAATTCCACAAATCTTTTCTCGGCATAGTCCAATCTTTTCAGTTCAAGTGTTTACCTTGACAATATTCTGTTGATATAGCGGCTTTTAGGGCACCCTATTAGCTTTTTTATGTTGGTTTATTATTGTAACTACGAATATTATTTATTTTACCTATACATAATGTAACTTATTAAATGGTTTGTAATATGTTACACATCTGCCCTGCGGATGGATGTAATGCTGCCCGAAACTTTGGCTAAAGGTAGGGCAACACGGCATACTACTACACAAATAAACCATTATAATATCTCTAGCCACGGAAATCTCAAATCATAACCGAATAATTAACTCGGTTATTTATTTTTGGGATGTTATGCCGTGTTACACCTCCTTCTTTAGCCATCGTTTTGGACAACGTTACAGTGTCCATCATCAGGGTATTGTCCATCATCACCCCCTGATGACGGACAATTTAACATTGTCCGAAACATTGGCTAAATAAGGAGGTAGCGTAACACGGCATAACATCCCAAAAATAAATAACAAAAATACTTCTGGCCGTGAAAATCTTTAATACTATCGGTTATTTACGTTATTAAATATAAAATAAATTAACCGCTTGACTTCTGGGAATATCGTCGCATGTTGGGAATTGTCAGGACTCTAATATAATATCTAGTATAGACAGTATGACTGTAAATAAGTGCACTATTTGTGTGTAATTAGAAACGAAAATCTAGGAACGCTTCAGCTTGTAATTCAGGAGAAGATAAAAGCTAAAAATAAAATACGACAATAATTAGAAGGCGATATTCATGACAGAAGAAGATCTTGGAAAGGTTTAGCCTTTGTGCAACATATCCAACCAGGTCTACAGTGAAAAGGTTTAATGCAAGAGCAAAACATGAAGTTGACGAATACTTATTTATAAGATATTTCATGCTAAATAGCTTTTGTTCCAAAGTTAAAAATATCTTATAATAGTTTTGCTGCAGCACAAAATTGGTGTCAAGATTTCAGGTTCCTATGACGTTATCCAACCTCAAATAAGAGTGGAAAATGAAGTACAAGAATAAGAATTCGAACAAATAAGTTAACATGAAAAATAACTTTAATATTGTTCCAAACTAACGACTGTTTGCAAGACTGTATGGCGTTCCGTAAAACTTGTCTGTTTTTAGACAAGGGGATGCGCTTCACAGCGGGTAGTTTTCACTAGAAATAAGGTTCTACCGCTTCCCTTATTGCCACTATCAATTTTGTTCACGCCGCTTGTGACATTTTGCTCCTTTTCCGAAGAAATTGTATCCTTGTTTCTCGTTCCTTATACGGGTGGAGGACCCAAGTGCCACTGTACACAGCCTTACCTGCCCTGGGACACAAACACTGCGGGACGTTTTTAACTATTATAGACGTTACAAGCAGAATTATAAAATAATTAAAAAATGTATTTCAGATATGTTTTAATGACCTTGTGTATTATAAATAATATCTATGAAACACTAGTTCTTGAATTGAAAAGATCAGTAAAGCAAAACTTAATTTTTAGATGAAGACCCAAATATGCACTAAAAGGAAGAAGGTGTTAGAGATAGGCCTCTCTGATTCTCCAATGCAATATGCTCGATATATGAACAAATTGAAGATGTCGAGCATACATTATCGAAGTGCATTAAGTATGAAAAACAGAAAGAGACAATATTGATTTCCTCGAACCCATCGGTTGATCAGAATTTCATAGCCTCAGCTGAGTTCCATGCCACATCGAGAATCATGAAATTTGTTAGATTTTTTATTTTTTATTAATTTTATTTTAAGCAACACTGTTTTTATATTATAATGCCCACGCACAGGCTTCGCCTTTGTGGGATTTTTTTGTTACTCTCTTCATTTACGTTATTATGTATGTATCAAAAATTTTGTCAATAAAAAAATGTCATAAGTAAGATTAAGAAAGGGACGCGTAGATGGTTTGGACATGTAGAGCGAATGAATGAAGAAAGGAATGTCAAGAGAATATATGACGTGAATGTGAATGGTAGAAGAAGTCGAGGACGCCCGAGGAAGACATGGCACGATCAAGTAAATCAGATACTTGAGTCGGGCCATGTCAAGAGTCAGAATAATAGAAGAGCACGTATGATAAGATGTATGAATGTGAATGAGGCGAGGAGTGTATGCTAAGACCGAGTTGTTTGGCGGTCCGTCCTCTCTACCTACCCCTGCGGGGAAACGGCGTGATGGTTAGTTAGTTAGTCAAATAAATTGAAGGTAAATTGGATCGTCTTAAACGGTTAGTTCACAATATTTAAGTTAGAGCTTGAAATAAGGGTTACAAATCACAATCTAGCTCTGCCAGAGAGAATTAATCAGAGAAAACTGTCTTATGATTGGTCAAGACAGTATTTCTATGATTTGGTAGAGCTCTATGTTAGAGCTAGATTATGATTTAGAGCCTTAATTTCAAGCTCTAACTCAGAAATTGCAAAAAGTGAGTTAGTTCACTATGGTTTCAGATGATCCAATTGAACCATGATTGAATAAGAGGACCGAAATGTAGGAACGAGTAATGATAGCAATTGTGTAGATAGATGAATATTATAAAGTATATATAAATATTTTTAAATAATAATTTTCAGGCATAATACTTAAGGCTTGTTTGAACTTTCATATCAAAACATTGCTTGAAATGGCGTTAGGCGCGTATGATTACCTGATCTGAATATCAAGGTACTTCTCAACCATTCTTCTCCCATCTCCTACATCTCTAACTCTCTTCAGCCTCACAATACACGCCAATTGGTGATGCCATTGACCCACTGGTTTTAAGCATTTCAGACTCAAATAAGACTCGAATAAAAATTAAATACCTATTTCAATTTCCAAATAAGTGAGATCTCAATTTTAATAAGATTGGGAATAGATACTTTAAAAAAGTAGCTAAGAATTCTTCTTGCATATGTATATTGTGTATATTTCGCTTTTCTATCAATTTTTAACATTTGCAATAAAACTAAGGTCAACATTCACAGTGCGTGAACACCATTACTGAAGTCGCTTGCAAGTCAAAGCTCACGGGTCACAGCGCAAAACATGTCTAGTTATTCAGTTGACTAGTTGTCTAGCCGGAGACCTAGCGACCTAACAGAATAAATGTCTCGACTTTCCATTCTTCCGTATGTTGACAGACGGACGCCCGCCACGAGGCGTCGGCGTCGCTAGGCGTCAAGCGGCGCCGCTGGCGAAACGGACGTCGAATGTAAATGGCGTCGGTAACGGCGGGCGGCCGTCACGGAATGAGTCGTGTTTTCGTACGAATAATTGTGCTTATTATTGAAAACTGTTGTTTTTCTCACGTCATATTATGTGATTTTTCTTTTAAGACTTTTCTTTAATAGTCTTGAAAAACAATGTCTCTGACAACTTAAATAATAACATAAGTACACGTTACTTTCTCGCAGTACTTAAACATATGAAAATAGTACCTAGCTCTAGCCAACATTAGGCCTGTCAAATAAATAAAAAAAATATAGGAATCCTCGGATACTGTTGCATTTATTTTAGTGAAGAAGTCAATCTTGCATATATAGTCTAAGTCGATGAGCAGGTATAGTTTATTGGAATGATATAACTTTAAAAAAAAATTGTATACTTCATTTGCAACTTACATTCCATATGAGATGAGATGTAGGATAAAAAGGGCTTTGAAATCCGGTCAAATCTATACATGTTTTCCCTTACGGGGCTGATTAGGCTAAATCGTTTATTAGTTCAAGTAAAGAATTTCTGAAGGAATGCTCGAGAGAGCATTGTTGTAGGGTTCGAGTCAGGCGTTTTCTCAGTGTCATTTGGTATTTTGTGTTCTATGATTTCTGGCTGTGCTTTCCCTCAAACATCGCGAAGCTTAATTTTCAAATTCACAGCCTCCTGTCATTTAAGTTTCAGATACCCACTGGAGCCCAAGATGCCTTATAACAAACTATTCTGTAGTTTATTCTTCTTAAGCGAGTAGTCTATTGACATTTATTGATTTTTTTAAACTCATAGCATCAAATTGTTTTTTGTTAAATACGTAGGTTAGATTTTATTGGTTGTTTAAAAAAATTACAATGAAATACTAGATTAAAAACCTAACTTACATGAAGTACCTGCATAAGTTCTTTGGCTGTTTTTTTTTTTAACTTTCCAAAAGTTTATTCGTAATTTTTTTTGCAGATATATTTATTTATTTATTTATTTATTGCACGCCATTATGGGCTTTTACGTTTTAGTTTAATATATGAGTATCACAGTTATTTAAAAAAATTCAAAATTTAAACAATAAAGAAAACATAATACAGTGAAAAAAAAAAGTAAAACAAAAGTATGTTCCTACAACAAAACATAACAATAAAAGCATTTAACAAAATTAGATACATATGTAAAAAAGATAAGAAGTTTCACATAAATAGATATTCAATATAGACAAAAATTGCAGTGATTATAGACGTCTATTTATGTCTTAATCAGAAATCAGATCAGAATATTTATTTCCGTGTGAAGTCTCGGAATCGGGGAATTTTGATAAGAGAGTGTCCTGGTGTTATTAAAATAAAAGGGTAGTAAATATCGGCAAGATCTTTTAGGTATATGGATGTTGATTAATTGAAGCAATTCAGGACAATCAATTTTATGTAATAGTATTAAATCTGTGTTTATTCTTCTTTCTGAAAGTTTTAATACGGAAATTTCGAAGTGATTTCATACGAAGGTAACCTCACGCCAAAGTGGAACAAAAGTTTACTTTATAAAGTGTCGGGTTGGGTTTTAACATTATTTTAATTTACGGGTTCTTACGTTATTTTAAAAATCGAAGTAGGTTCCTTTATAATTGGGTAAACAGGTAAGGGCAATGTTTTTGTAAAAATTCCCACGTATTTTTGTCAATATTGATTTCCAACTCGACCGACAGCGAGAATGACCGATTTTCTGAGTATGTGGTGATTGTTTTGTTATTGTGTACTTGTTGAGCTGTGTTATTGTTGGTAAGCCAAGTCAAAGATAAACACCAAGTTTTGTAAATTAATATTCACTCACACTAACTCATATAGGTAGGTACCTACTTTTAGGAACTTATATCATGAACCGAGTATGTATTCCGTTGAAACAAGAAATCTTTAAATTCAGGACGTCAACATTGTTGGAAATCACTGCGAATTTTATTCCTGTGAATATTTTTTAAAATATAAAAAAACGTATTTATTTAATGGTATAGGTATACTCGTAAGTATTCAATTTTAAAAATATTTATTTTAAGAATAACTGAAATAAATTCAACATAATTTGGTGAAAGAACTTTTCCACAAGATGGAAAGATAATTTAAAAAAAAATCAAGTAAAAAAAACATTGAATACAGGCTTCGTATTCCCGCAAAATATGAAATAAAAATGTACAAAAAAATGTACACGCCTCAGCGCAGGAAATGTGATGAAGATTAAAAAACAATAAAATATCTTATTTCAGTTTTCAATTCCATTGTTTACTTTTCACTAACCTAAGGCTTTATAAGGCGTACGTGAAATTATTTTTTAAAAATACAAAAACATACAGTTTGGGGGGCGGGTATGGGTACCGCCGCCCCGGGCCTATTTAATGGATAACCAACAACTCTAATAACTGCCGTAGGTTTCCCTAAGTAGCAAGCAACGTAGCCAAGGAGAGGTGCTCCCAATGAACCAGGGGTGAAGTTTGTCCAGATCTTGAAGGCAGATTGGTCTGCCCACCTAATGCGTGGCGGGATGGATCAGGAGAGACTGGTTGACCATTAGACCTCTTGAGCTTTCTTTAAAAATACCCTCCACACAGCATTCACAAATATGACATAGGTCGAGAGAGCTCAAGGGCTCGTGTATGGAGCTCGTGTAAAAAAATATATGTACATATTTAAAAATAGAAATCCATCAAATATTGTCAGACTCACGGTAATTAAATATTGTCAGACTCACGGTAATTAAATTGGTGACAGTTCACGGAGGATCTCTGAAGGTAAGACGGAATTACATTTTATCAGAAGTATTTTCAATTATTTAAAAATGATCGCTGCATTCTTCTGTTTGTATTCTGTATCCAGGATTAGATCAACCTGCGACAGTACGAAATTTGGTTTTTACCGCACATACTAGCCCCCCCACTACGGTCCCTTCACCGCCGCACAGTGTTGCCAAACGTACGAGGTTCCTCGTACAAATACGAGATTTGTGGCCTTCCGTACGAGGTACGAGGATACTATCAACCTCGTACAATTATGTATGAGATTTTGATAATACCTAAGGCTATACCAACATTTTGCATCACTATTATATAATAGTAAAAACTAGTGCCATCTATCAATATATATCCTAAAGGGATAAATGAAATTAGTGAGCCAGATAAGTTTTGGGCTCAATTAATCAACATTGAAGACTTTACCAAGCTAGTTCATTTTGCCCTTTCTGCACTAGGCACCCTTAATGACTGCGAGCGGATTTGTAGTAAGGTAAATTTAATTAAAACAGATATAAGAAACCATCTACATGATGACAGTGAGGATGTTCCTGACATAATATTTGGAGAGGAGATGTAAATGTTGTTCCCTTGATTTACATTTAATTTGTTGTGATTTAACTTGAGTAATAATAAAGATTTTTTTAAATACAACATAAAGGGATGTTTTATTTAGTAGGAAACTTGCAATAGTTTATTTCATTGAGTAAAAAGTCCTAAATCCAGTAGGTAGTTCAATACTTATGCCTTAATTTTGCTTTTAACATGTTTTTTGAAATGTACGAGGTTTGAAAGTCAAAGTACGAGATTTTTAGCTGCATCCGTACGAGGGAATTTTTTTTACGGTTGGCAACCCTGCCGCCGCACGGCTACTGCAAATCGCTACGCCCAAAATTCAGTATGTCGCTGACCTTGTGGCCTGCGCTGCGAGAAAATAACCCATTCAGACCCAGTGATAAAACGGATATTCAGCCGATATGTCCAAATACATATCACTAATTACAAAGAACTAAAGAGGACAACTCTTACAGGAGGTTATATGATAAGTATATGGTCGGTGTCACTGCTGGCGAAGGTATTGGAGTAATTTAATTCGACATATTATTGGTATTGAGCAAAAAAATTGTAATGTCCATCATATTGTTGATGAACTCGAGGATAACAATGATTAATAACTTTTTTGGCTTGACTTCATTTAACAATGTATATATTTATCTTTATATTTTATGTATAAAAATGTATAAGCTGTTTGTCTCTTACCAATAAATAAATAAATTATTCATTGGTTTCAAGTGAATGATCTGAGATTTTTTTTAATGGGAATGGTGATGTTCATAACTTTAATTCCTCAGCAAATTTAATAAATTTCATGCCACATAAAATACAGTATGTATTTTGTAATACTGTCACCACTATTATTTAAGTGTATAAAGAAATTCCATTTTTTGTTTGTCGGTAGACAAATAAATAAACTTTAATAAAATAATTAAATTTATTTAAATAGTGGGTTTGAATGTGTTGGCGTTCGTCCTAGTAACGGTGGGGAGAAGGGGCGGAGACATGCGCGTCCACGGGTTGATCTAAAGTTGAACGGAGATTAGATTGTTTAAAAATCATTTTATAAGTGAATTCAATGTGGGTTTAGAAGAGATATGTGAAATATTGTTTAAAAAGTTTATTACTGTTCGATTAACGCGATATTAGACAGGCAGGTCGCAGGTGTGTATTATAAAGATAGAAAAAACATTATATATTTGATTATCATCAAAAATACTAATTCAGTTGTCTGAGCGTCCCGCGTAACTTTGGTTCAGCGAATTCAAATTTAGTATCTATTAATTTTAAGAGACATTTGAAAGATAGAACTTATTGTGTGAAGAATGCGGACAAGCGATAGTATCTACCTATAATATAATATTTTAACAGAAAATTATTAAAATAGTGTCATTTCCTATAATGAGTATTTTCACGGGTTTGTGATCCTTGTATAAAAAAATCAAAGGAAATAATCGTGGTATTACCCTACTAAAAAACAATTGGCTTTTGTGTAAGGGTGGTTCTACTCACTATTATAAATATTATTACTATGTAATTGAAAATTAGGTGTTGTATTACCACAGAATACCGGAAATTTGTCTTTTTTTAAATCAAATTCTAGACGTATTGACTCTTTTTTACGAAAAAACATAAATTTATTTTGAAAGATTGTTATTTTAATCTGGTACACGCAGTTTTAAAATGTTCAAAAACTAAGTTTATTTTTAATATACTATAATATACCCGTTGGTTGCTGGCAGATTTGTTCAATTTTCAAACGATAGATTCTATTAAACAACACAAATTTCAAATCATAAACCTAATCATACAACAAAATAAATCAATACATAATCTAGTGAAGACACTTTTCAGAATTTTAATTTTAGTTAAATTAAAATCATTAAAAATTAAATCCGAGAACGTGTTTTGTGACAAAAATACATCATTTTTTCTATTTATTTAAGGTCTTACAAACTAAAATATATATTTTTTTTTACACACTTATTTTGTTTAGACATAATTAAAAAATAATAAATACTTATGATCATAAAAAAACTTACAAGAAGTACACGATATATAATAATTTATCATCGTGCGTTTTGAGTACTTTTATTGCTTACTTGAATGTAGGTATATATTAAAGCAAGTTTTGAATTAAAAAATATTAATTTTAAAAAATTGATACGGGGAATAATCGATCTTTCTCATTGGAACCTCCCTGTACAGTTGCAAGCATTTTTAAACATTTATTCTCAGCCGCTGGTCAATCGCTCTTAAGTCTGTGCAAGGATAATAATTCTTCCTGTTATTCCGCAATCTGCCCTGCGGGAGAGCTGGCATCCGAATTGACTTGAAACAATTCATCGCCAGAATCGACTCCAACATTCCCAATTCCGTGTGTTTACCGCCCCGCTTTGAGATCGCTTCTAAGCCCCTCTGGATGGGAAGCTGCCACCGAAGATCCCTCGCTCTTGGGCGGAGATATAAAACTATTGACCTCCGGGATATTAGGCTAAAGTGCAATCCCACGTCCCGGACTAAAGGAGATTTACGAGTCTGATGCATTTCACACACAGTATTGGCGGGTTCACACTTTTTGGGTGCACTTCGACAGTGAATCACTCACATTTCACTGATGTTATCGTTTTTTTTAGTTTGTGACAAATTTTTCAATGCTTTTATACCACACAACATCTCCTGTCCCGTCCTTACACTGATAACTCTGAAGTAACCTCGTATATTTGTCGATTAATGCGAGTGGTGCCTATTTCAATTTTAGAAAATTGATTTAGCTCCAAGAAAGTAACTCTTAAGCGTCTCTTATTTTAATGCAATGAATATCTATGTCAAGTTCTCTACATTAATGAAAGTGTAGCCTATCTAATGTATAAATGTTTGGGATCTAATTTAAGGACAGTCAAAGATTTTACGTCACTTTATTCATTTAAAATTCTCGTCACTGCCTTAGTTAGAAGTAATTTAGAATACAATTCCACTATTTGGTCCCCATACTATAAAGCACATCAAATAAAAATTGAGAGAGTTCAACATAAAGTTTTAAGGTTCATTAATTTCAAACCCATTGAACAAATCAATTATGATAAATTAATAAAAGGACTTAATTTAACTGACTTATCTTGTAGACGAACCAGGAGCGATCTGAGGCCCTAGCACGCTTGCTCTATATCGATCGGTAGGATAACTATCGGTAACTTCTCATCGTTCCCTAGGACAACTGCACATCGCTAGCGTACAAACAGTTGATGTCGAATATGTGAAGGACACTTAGTCATTGTGAACTGTCACTTATTCGTTGGCGATCTGTAGTCGTGCTAGGGAACGATGAGAAGTTACCGATGGTTATCCTACCGATCGATATAGAGCAAGTGATTCACTGTCGAAGAGCAAGCGTGCTAGGGCCTCTGGTACTTTTATTCAAATTAGTTAATGGCACAATTGACGCACCTGACTTAACAAAACTAATAACATTCCGAGTACCAAATCGTAACACGAGGCTTCCAGAGCTGTTCTTTCTTTATCCGTCGAAAACTAACTATTTCATTAACTCCCCAATCCAAAGCTACATAGACTTGGAAATAAATTTAGTCTGTTGATATTTTCGTTAATTTATTACCAAAATATATTTTTGAAATTTCAAAAATTCTGCTTCCCATTTACTAATGTATAGGAAGAGAAACAATGGCATAACATAATTAGTATATTATTGTTTCTTTTTCTATTATTTTTGTATTATGATTGATGTAAAAGCTCAAGGGCATGAATAAATAAATAAATAAGCCAAAATATTGTTTCAGTTTTTTTTAAGCAAAACATCGATAAACAATCTAGCAGACTTATACACTTTATACTAGTTTATGAGAACACAGGAGAGATTGCAAATAACAAATAATCTTTATATTTCTAATAATACAAAACAATTATATTTCTTACCAGGGTTTTTATTTTAATATCCTTTTCATGGATAATTTATTTACACCATTGGCACTTGACCAATTGCCTTAGGGTGATTTTATGTGTACGAAGTATGTATGTGCACCAATCGGGCAGGATAAAACAACCAATGCATATTTGATAACATCGTCACGTAACATTATTATACGAAACGTTGAGTTTGGTGCTAATTCGCCACGCCTCCTGACGCATACTAATTAAGAAACTAACAAAAATATTCTGCACTGGCAAACAGAAGTGCACAGTTTAAAAATAATATATTTTGAAGAATATGGTCGCTGAAGGAAATAGTTTGTTATAATTTCTAACTCATACATATTTTTATAGTTCATATATTATGTTACATCTCTTTAGGCTATTCCTCTCATGCTATGTATGTATACATAGTTTTATTGTTGTTAGATACTTGTTGACTTCCTCATTGTTGATATTTAAAAATGTTTTCTTTTTGTTATCTCTGTGTTAATATTATTATTATTTAATATTGTGCATTTATGTGTACTTAGGGTGTGTCAATTACTTTTGAATTCAGAAACGCCTGGGGTCTCAAAAGTTTTGCCTTACAAAGAAAATGAGAATTGCATATGTATATATGTATATATATATATATTTTTTTTAAATGGTTCTTAGCTCGCTAAAATACATTAAAAATCAGAAAAAATAAAGCATTTATAGTTAAATTATGGTAATTAATATTTTTTTCACAATAATTATTGTTGTCATAACATGTTATCATTCAATTTTGAGCATTTATTATATTTTATTCGTTATATTTTATTCAAAAATGTTGGTGTAGTTATTGTTTAGTATTTGATTTTATCCAGAAAAAGTGTTATTTTGCCTTATTATATTTTTAACAAACACATCACATGATTCAAAAAAATATGTTTTTTTTGCATTCTTTGGACTACAGTTATGGAATAAAAATTAAGTTGGCTACTAAATATAAAATATTAACCCTTCGTTTTATTTTTTCCCGAATCACGAAATCTAATTTTTTTCAAAACTTCCGACCATTTTAGCGAGTGAACACCAATTTCAATTATTTTTACGTTTTCGAATAGCTACAGATCATACGAAACTTTTGATACCCCGAGCATTTAAACATAAGGCAATTTGTTTCTCTCTATGGAGAGCGACACACGCTAATATGTACGTCCTTATATATTTGTATTAATTGCTTTGTATAAATTGCATGTTTATGTACATTTTCATGTAAGTTATATTTACATACGTACATGTACAAATGCCCCAACTAAGTAACATAAGTTTTATTTTTATTTTCAAAGTTAAAAGCATTCATTGACCCACTACTTAATAGTAGTTTAATGGGGACTTTTTGGTTTTGTAATATTTTATTTCCTATTATATTGTACTATTTTGTCTTTCTCTTTTTTCATTTTTAATACTTCTTATTTCTGCATCATCTCCAATACGAGGTTGGCTATCATTAGGGCAACCTCTATAATTATTTCTCCTCCACCTGAAATCATAAAATCAGAAGCAATTCTGTCACACAGATTTCGAATTTAAATTCATAAATAAAAAATTAAAAAATTATTATCCGGAGCAGGTGGGTTGTAGAAGGCCATAGAGATATATTTTGGAAATCCCATCCTTTTGTTGTGCATTCATTATAATGTATTTTAAATCATTGTTGAATTGTTTCATCTTATGCACACGGTAATAATTACAATTCTAAGACCTTCTCCATTCATTTCCCTGGCTTAATCTCTCGGGAGTTGCCGCCACCGCATCATAGGTCTCCCCTCAAGCCACCATAAATTATTTTAACTGCTCCATATCTTTCCGTTTCATATATCTAGATCATCGGCTGAGCTTGTGTTACTCTATAATGCTTTATAGCATCAGCAATAAACTGATGAGGTTTTTTAAACGTCTTTTATAACATAATATCATTATATGTTTATCGGTGGGAGATATGCGACGATAAAATCGGAGGCGATCCACAAGATTCCTTCATGCAGTTCAAAACTTCATTCGGTTTTGACTGGTGCTTTTGAGTACAGAAATAATAGATAAATTTTATGCTTGATGAGTCATTTTTATTGAAAGGTTTCTTTGCGAGCTGTGAATTGTGAATATTGTGTGTTTTCTTCATATCCATTTTTACAATTTCTGTTTAATTATTAGCTCAAATAATGGTATAACCTACACATGACAAGAATATATAAAACAAGTGTGCATTATCGTTGTTTGTTTTTGGGGTGTTATGCCGTGTTGTGCTACCTCCTTCTTTAGCCGACGTTTCGGACAGCGTTGCAGTATCCATCATCAGGGAAGATGATGGACACTGCCGGATCTGCCCTGATGATGGACACTGCAACGCTGTCCGAAACGTCGCCTAAAGAAGGAGGTAGCACAACACGGCATAACACCCCAAAAACAAACAACGAAAATGCTTTTGGCCGTGAAAATCTAAAAGCGTATCCAAGTGTGCATTATTTTAAAATTGTGTGAGCCCGTCAATTACTGAAACAAATAAGTTTTTAAGCAAGCAAGCGAAAGTACATTCCACATAAAATACCCTTGCTAAAAACTCTTTCAAAATTTTATGTTATTTCCTTACTATTTAAAATATTTGAAATCCGGCAAAATTTGGCGTAAAATTTAACTCTCAACTGGTTATAAATATTGCCTTGCAATGAAAATTAACGTTTGATATTTTAATTATCACTAAATAATTTAAATACTTTACTAAAAGAGAAACAAAAAAAGTACAAAAAAGATTTTGTGAGTGGAATATTTTTACATCGTAAAATACCTACATACGTTTTAAATGTTCAGTGTTAAAATAAAAAAATTTCTACATTTTCAAAGTTTTATCAAAAAAGTAAGTTTGAACAAAGTGTCCCATACTCCACTCCCAAATCAATTTTGGAGGCGGGTATGGTAAAATAAAACGACCCAGGAACTATTGATTGGTTTACCCACACTTCACTAGGTCACCCAAGATGTTCGCCATGTTTGGTGACTTAGCTGGGATGTCCAGGTCCATGTGTTGAGGTTTACCCTCCGTGGTAAGCCGGATCAGGAGAGACTGGTTGAGGAAGACCTTTTGACCTTTTGAGCAGGAGGGTTTTTGATTCATATGTCCATTTTTCCTGGATACACTAACCTTCAGATTCCTAAGATTCCTAACCACGCCTCATACCTTTTTCCTTAACAGAACTTTCCCTCCTTCCTTTCCTAAGAAGACCCTACATACAGCATCGCCAAAGATGACGTAGACCCTGAGGAGAATTATTTTCCTCATGGCCTGCTGTGTGGAGCTAGAGTAAAAAAATAAAGTAAGTTCTTCGCTACATATTTTGCAAATGTGGTTAGACTAAATTGAACCATTTGTGGTGTACCATATTTGCCTAAATTTCACGTTATTCTTGGTCAGAGAATTGAATTAGATCTATTCAATATTTAACGACCGTCGATTGTGGCAAGTTAGGCAGCGGCGGCAGGACCCGAAATAGCGTCGACTCCGAAACGACGCTCTCATTTCGGGCGTCGGAATCGGTGACGGCGTCATTAGAATTGTTTTCATGCAATGACTTCTCGAATGTGTGCTGTGTGGAATTTAACACAGAACGCTTATAATAACAAAGACGCTTTCAAGGTTCCGCAATTATGTAACCCTACTATTTTTATATTAATAGAATGAATGTTTTCCAAATAGTTTACTATGGGTAAGAACCAGAATGGTTGGTGTTTTATTCACTGTTGTTATTTTATCACCGAAAATACTGTGACAAACGTATTTTTAATAGGGCTGGCTTGCCCGTAGACTTTCCGAAAACAAGAGGTAACATCAATTTAAGAAGATTTTTAAATATCTCTGCAACTGTATCTCAAAATCAAACGTTCACACAATGAGAAAATTTCAAAGAAAAAACATACTCTACCATAATGTAACGACGAGTTTTATTTATAAATTTACCTAGCAAGATCCTATTAGAAGAAATCGTATGTTTGCTTGTAAATCTGTGTTTTAGTATATTTTTAATCAAAAGGTACCAAACCAGCTAACGTATTTCATGCTTTTAAGTTAACACTCTTTCTCAAGCTTGATGTATTATTTAACGCTGGATTTTACCTAAAGAACTCTTAACCTGAGTTTTCCTGATTTAATATTTAATGTTATAATATTTTGATATTATTTACTTTCAAAAATAATTCGACGGTATGATCTAAAAATAAAAGTTCATAAACAACTGACCCTTATTGAAAGCATTTAAAGAACAATCTAAATTTCTAAATCATTAGGTACCTGACTATACGTAGGTACTAAAATAGTGTCAAACTATTACGAAAAATCAGATTCATATTTTTTAAATATTCGCATTGACCTTTAACGGAACCCCGATACAATTTTTTTTTTAACATTTACTCCACAAAGGAGGTTTTAATGAAAATAATTTCCCTCCGGGCCTATGCCATCTATGAAGATGCCGTGTGGATGGTTTTTTTGAGGAGAGGAAGAAGTGAACATGGGTCCCATGTTGTAGGAGTGAGGAAACACAGAGGCCGTCAAATCGTCCCACAGCCGAGCTGTTGAACTCAAGAACGAGTCGTAGAAACGACCCATTCTAATGTGAAAAATGTCAACCGTGTACATATGTTGGGCGCGCATTTGGCGTATTTCCCGACAATGCACCGGTGCCGAGGAGATCAGTGATGCTAGTTCATCGGGGTAATACCGGTAGAACAAGGACCTGCATTCCCACCCAATCCTGTGCTCTAAAGATTGCAATCCGTTTAATCAAATAAACAAATTGTTTCAAATGGAAATATACTCGTATGATGTTTTATGAATATTATTATCCCTACGCGTATGACCCTGAATGAAATTATGCTAGTGGGCTGTATTGTCTTTTTAGATTGAATTCTTCAAACACTATCTAAAAATAACTTATATTAGATAAAGTACCGTTCATGGTAAACATTAAAGAATGTCCTGTTTCGATTACAACGTAATATTGCACTTTGCCGTTCATGAATAGTTCAACTGTGCGGAGCCAGTAGATCTTTTACATCGTGGAAAATTGAGGAATGAAAAAGGAATAGGGTTGAGTTGGGATGTACCTACCTACGTAGGTAAAAATATGTGCCTCTTTACAAAAATACCAAAGTAAAAGCTCTGTCATTTCAAGCAACTTTTTAATTCTGATGATGAGCACACTTTAAGCTTGGGCAAATATCTGTACCTGAGAAGCATACGGATGCAACTCCAAAAAGCTAAATGTTCAGGAGAGCCAAAACCGTTTTATTTCTGTAATTATGGTCTCATAACTTCTGCAGATATTCATGCTGAGTGATGAAATTTTTTAAATTTGTTAAATCAATTAGTTTTGTTTTAAAATTGAGAAAATAAAATGAAATATTTTACATGCAAAGCCTAAAAATAAATGTTTAAAATAAATCAGTACGGACTTGAGTCCTTCTGCTTCAAAATGAAATAGACTATTTTGTTATGACATGTGATGAATCAAGATCGATGTTTGAAAATTTAATTTGGAAGTAAACTAATAACAATACATAACAGGTAAAAAAACATACATTTTACTATTTATTTCTTTACATAATTATTACTAATTATAGGTGTTTTCATTATCTTTGCCATCTAAAAGAGGATAATCTGGCAATTATGACTTATTATTTTGTTGAAAAAGTGCAGCGGATCTTTTTTAACATTAGCTCTACACAGTAGGCCCCGAAAAAAAATCCCTCAGGGATTATGTCATCTTTTGGGGATGCTGCGTGGAGTGGCTTTCAGGGTAAGGAAAGAAAGGAAGTTCTGGGAAGGAGTTTTATTTTATTTTTATCCTCTCTGTATAATGATTACAAATATCACAGGTGTCGTTTGTTGATAGAGGAGGTTATTGTGTTTAGCTCCATAGAAAACAAAGATATTAGAAGCAGAATGATGTACTTGAGTCTTTCTGCTTCTAAGAATAATGATAGTTGCATCCGTATACATTTTTGAAAAACCCTATATTTATTCAAAATATGACTTCCATCTTTCTGCCACTGATGAACATGATCATTTACAACACATATTCATCAAAAACTCATTTCTTCAAATTTTGGACTTGCATCCGTATGCTTCTCGGGTACAGATATACACTTTGCCAAAACCAATGATCTTACGACTTACAACTCTTCCACAGATATCTTATTATGCAAGCGCACCCTTTGTTATCCAGCTATGTCCCCTTTAATTAACATATTCATCCCAGCCGCATAGTTTTATTCTTACAAAATACATTTTAAATTCAACAAGTTGAGTTGTCGGTGCTTCATAGAAGTCTGCCATCTTAATTGACAGGGCTATTAATTATTTTCTTCATTTACTAAACATACGGCCAAAACCAAACATCTGTTTGATATCCCATATTACGACCAAACTCCTTTCCTATATGGACAAACGAGTCTTTACTTTATTTAACGTTGTACTTTTTGATTAATTGCGGCGATACAAAGGCGTTCCAGTACATGACTCATGGTTTATCCAATATTAATTATGCGTTTTTTCTAATTTATTGCTCGCTTTATTTGATATTCAAAATGTGTTTTAAATGATATATTCAATATTTTAACAGCGTAACACAGCGTGTAAATATGACACTTATAATTATTATTGTCGTTGTGAAATTATTTATATTTATCAATTTGGTTTGTTTGAATTGATTATCGTCGACGGCATTTTTGACTTGTGCTGGTAGGTATTGAATTCAAATACAAATTTATCAAACAGGAAGTTATTTACTTAAGAAAATTTAATGAGTGACTTTAGTTGTAGCTCGTACTCTATTGGATATTTGTTGATATTGCTTATATGTGTTATATGTTTACTGAGAATGAAGGGAGGAATTAAGAATAAATAAACAAATAGTTACAGTTAAAAATGACGTAAGTTGATATGATCGAATTAGCTTATCGTGATCAGAGCTCTTCCCCGCAGGTCCTGGGTTCAATTATTGCATGCGATTGAATTTTTAAGCGTTATCCTTTGTTTAGAAAATATTTTAAATATCTTTGGTTTTTGTATACGTTAGTACTGTGAAGTTTTAATTTCACAGTACCGACTTTTTTAAACTATTGCTCTAACGGGTCCTATTAAATTGAATTGGGTCGAATTCTATTAAATTTTTTCTGATCGTTGCTTTGCATTGTGCTTTGTGTTGGTAATTAATAAAAGTTTAAAATATTAATTTTATTGCATATTTAAGCAAATTTCGCGTAGGTTTCAGAAATCACAAACATTTAATTATCTATCTTCTAGGATGCGAACTGATATATTTTCTCTTTCAAGTCTTCGTAATGGATTCTTAAATTAATGATTTTTTAATAAGTGTAATAAAATCAAATTACAAATCTTTTTTATGAAAAATAATTTTTCTCATGGGAGTAGTGAATAATTTTTTTAAAACCTTATATTAAGTTTTTTTAATCACACTTCAGTTCGAAAAGTGTTGTGAAGAGGCGCGATAAAAATAAATTACACATACCATGATAATACGATATTACACTTTTTCATTAAAATAAATATATATATTTTTTAATGAAGCACTGTAATAGAAGCAAAGTTTATACCCAGTTACATATTTATAATACAATATTAGTGTAAAAACTAATATTGTATTATAAATATGTAACTGGGTATAAACTTTGCTTAATGAAGCACTGTAATAGAAGCAAAGTTTATACCCAGTTACACATTTATAATACAATATTAGTGTTCTTGTTAAGTGCCTTAATTATTATTGATAAAGCATGGATGCACATTAACTTAGTAGTGAATTATAATTAATTATCTAAAGCGAACATTAATGAATGATTGCCCTTCGTTGTTCTCTGTCATCGTGCTTTAGTGTGTATCAGTTACGTTTAATTGACGTGTCATGTAGGTTTAAGCACATGAAACTTAATATGTATTTGATATGGAGCAACATACCTCATTATAGGATCCACCAAAAATAAATATTTCTTTAATTTAATCATTCGAAGACCTTCCTGGGAGAACAGTAAGATCCTTGGCACTTAGCCCAGTGATCAGAGATTGAGCCATGAATCGAAAGAAATGTAAAACATATATTTTAAACATTCATATTTTTATATTTTGCCTTTTAAGAAACACAAACGTTCCCGGGTTAGGATCAACCAAACAATGTCTATATGAAAAACTCCTACTATCATCATTACATTTGAAGAATAGTTCCCGTGCAGTGACGAAGGAAATAGACAGCAGTTGAATAATTGCTGCATTGAAATTCCAAACCATCAGATTTCTAGATTTCTTCAGTGATTGAAATTTGTCAGATCATCAACAAACTGGATCAGTAAATTCGATATTAGATTAATCTACTTTGTTATAATATTTGATTATATTTTTTACAATTATTATTTTTAATTGATAAACTAATGTTTAAGACAAGATTTTTATACATAGCACAAAGGGTAACAATTAAATAAGCAATAATTATTTGCCTGAAACACTCATCCACATTGAAAAAAATCTCCCTAGAAAAGATACATGTCGCCGACGGGACTCGAACCCGTGACCTTCTGATTTCCGGTCAACTGCTCTTTCCACTGAGCTACGTCAGCTTATCTCTTTCCCGCCAAATAATTCAATATGTACTAGTGTTTCATTCAACAATTACTACTTATTACATTTTTTCACCTCAAAACAACCACATTTTTTTTATATGAGAAACGCATTGTAAGTGCTAAATCTCCCACTAGGTGGCGTCGAGACATATAATGTTTACATTTTTTACAAACTGTTGCGATATGGATAAACGCAATGCATTACTTCTTCTTTTTCCAGTAAAGAAATTAATCTTGATTTTTTTCCATCTGAACAATGGTTCAATTAGTTGGAGGACCCTGTACACAACAATAATGCATAACATATATTAATATAATGACGGTTTATAATACAGGTAATACATACGGGCTAATTATCTGTCTAATATTCCAGGTATTCTGAGACACGTATATACATTACAGATGACGGTTTCTCTGAAAGACGATATTCTAAATTACGTTTTTTATTCAAACATTTGTAATTTCAAACAATGAAAACGATACGTTGACTTTGCGGGTATTTTATTTGAAAAAAAAATAATGATTCACGACGTATTTCTTTACTGCCTTGAGACTTGACATTTCTGAGGCCAAAGATCAAAGGTATCGTTAGAAGGGAAAATATGATATGATATAAAAGAGAGATATGGCAAAAATGTTACTAAGCCACTTTTTATCGCTCTAAACCGGCGGTTACATAGTATACTCTTACCTTTATTTCAAATTTTATGACACCAGAGCTCACCTTTCTGCTTTATAGTTAAGATTGGAAGAAATTACTAAATGTTCTTTTACGTGATTACCGCACAAGAGTTGCAACTGCTCCCAACCGTCTCTGGAGACAGTGAGACTATGGCGTCCCCTAAATCGGCGGTTACACAGTATACTCTTACTTTTATTTCAAATTTTATGACACCAGAGCTCACCTTTCTGCTTTATAGTTAAGATTGGAAGAAATTACTAAATGTTCTTTTACGTGATTACCGCACAAGAGTTGCAACTGCTCCCAACCGTCTCTGGAGACAGTGAGACTATGGCGTCCCCTAAATCGGCGGTTACACAGTATACTCTTACTTTTATTTCAAATTTTATGACACCAGAGCTCACCTTTCTGCTTTATAGTTAAGATTGGAAGAAATTATTAAATGTTCCTTTTACGTGATTACCGCACAAGAGTTGCAAACTGCTCCCAACCATCTGGAAACATCTATGGCATCCCCAATTGAGGTATGTTGTGAGTCTAAATGTAGTAGGCTGATTGAAGAAGATGGATAATAGGAAGGTTTGGATGTACCTGGCTATTCAGAACTGGTCACCAATTATCTTTAAAGCCATTTCAAACAACTTTTCGATTCTGAATGCTGGTCTTTCACTTGGGCGATACAGACAATATTTCCACATGAAGCTATATCCTACACATAAAAACATTTTTTCCAAAATAAGAGAAATTGGAAAAATAGTAAAGTACCTAATATATTACCTAGTTAAACGACTCTTAACGTAAGAATTATCATATTAATATTTGATAAATTTGTCTTATTTACTCGAAATCAGCTATAATTAGACGTCTTTGTGTACCGAAAAAGGTAGACATTATTGAACAACATCTCCTTACCAGATGATCATAGACTATAAATAAGGCCTTATACTCCAAATCCCAAACGTTTGTTTATGGTTCGATTTGCCGGGCGCAAGGAAGTGGAAGGCAACCTTATGCAGAACTGTACATTCCTTAGCGGGAGATCAGAGAGTTTGTGTGTTAGTTCCGATGATGAAAGAAATTTAGAGAAGTAGCTACACATCTTTAATAATTTATTGACTGTAAATTTGTTTCTTACGCTCCGGTTCCGGTTCAAGATGGTGGCCTTTTTAATGGCTCGGTAAAGCTTATTGTTTCTGATAATGTGAAGTGACTAATACATAATAAATTAAGTATGTATTTAAGTATTTACTTACAAATCTTATGATTTTATTCAAATTTTTCTTCAATGATACATTAAATAAATTATTTTGGTTTAAAAATTAGAAACAGTTTTTTTTGTATAATATAATATGATCACATAGTTTAACAGATGTTCCAGGACACCATAGAATGACGAGAGGAATGGTGAAATTTAATTTAATTTCTGTTTATATATAATCACTCTGAAAACTTTTTTTGAATATCATCTTCACAAAGTTACGATGTATTTTACGTAATGCCTTTTTTATTTTTTTTTTTAATATAAATCCCACACAGGAACCCCTGAAGAAAAAAATCCCTCTGGGCCATCTTTGGAGATGCTGTGTAGATAATCTTTTAAGGAAAGGAAGGAGAGAAAGATCTGGGAAGGAAAATGTATGAGGGGTGGAAGGAATCGAGGGGTCAGTATGTCTAAGAGTGACGGACGTATGAGTCCATACCTCTCGCTGTGTTGCAAGACGATTGGTCGAGAGAGACCATGTGGAGAGTTCAAAGCGTCTCCCCAAACCGCCACGCAGCTGGTGGGTGGGCCCATCCGCCGCATAGACTTTAACATACGTCACCCGATGAACCGGGTCACCCCTGCTAAACATTTGGGGAGACATATGGCAGAGGTGTTGGTTATCCAATCAATGGTTCCCGAGGCAGCGGAACCCGTACCCGCCTTCCAAATTATTAATAACATCTATAAATGACAATGTGTCATTACAACATTTTACGAGCTCAACTTTAGGCCCTATTTTCAACAATAAATAATTACGTCTTCAGACACAGATAACTTATCTTATTTTAATGCAAAATTAATAACTGAAAACGGCCGTTGTTCCCAACTTAGTCTCCGATCAGCTAAGTGATTCGCTGCTCGCTGTTGGTCGTAGAGTTGCATTGGGAAGAGGCTATTTGTGCATTGAGGAATTTTGAGCCAAAATTTCGGCTCAACAGTTGATCAGTAGGATTGGGAACAACGGCCGTTAGTTATTTAAATCAATTCTCACAAAATTTTCATCCTCAACTGTTTGTTTTGCATCTCTCCAAATATAATCTCCTTAATATTGGTTCGTCGAACTTTCAATAGTCTCTACCCAGCGATATTAGTGGCTATCGCACGGCCATATAAGGCACAGCAGTTCCCGACTTGGTAGTTCCTAAGTCAGCGAATATGCCCACAGACACTACTGTGCACTGTGCAGCGGTTCTGCGGTGTTGCTGTGCCGGGTCTGTGTTGTCTGTGCCGGTCGGATGAATTGCGGAATAATCATCGGCTCTCAGTTAAATACTCAGCGCAAATGTTGACTGTTTTGTCGACGTTGTGCAGTGTTACATTGTGTAATTAAACAACTCCAAGTAAAGTTGGCTTGGTTATATCAATAAGGATACAACGAGAACATTATTAATAGAGATTGACATGACGTCAGAGACAGAACTTTTTAAAAATGATTTGTATTTTTAAGTTTATGAGTAATACCTCAAATTGTGATATTTTAAGTAATTCAGACAATATTGACGAAACTCAATCGATAATCTGAAACAGAAAAATCTGAAAAAGAAACGGTCACATCTTTCTTACTAATATTATAAACGCGAAAGTTTGTATGGATGTATGTATGTTTGTTACTCTTTAAATCGAAATTTAATGAATGGATTTTAATGAAACGTTCTCATTCATCAGAATAACATATAGGCTATAATTTATAAAGCTAGCTATTTATTTTCAATATATTGAAAATAATAATTATTGTTTAATAGAAAACGTCAAATTTGAGAATGACATTTTGCAAAACAGTGATTGTTAAATCAAAATTCTATTTTGGAAAATATTTAAATTATTGAATTTATTTGAAGTACTCGCCTAATACTTTGAATTGAATCAAGAATTATACATATTTTAAATAAATAGGTTAAGAATTTTGGTATAAACTTAGATGGGACCTAAGAAAAGAAAATAGATTACTGGAATCCTACGCAGACGAAGTCGCGGGCAGAAGCTTGTTCCAAATAAAATTAAAATAAAGTGTCATCCGCCTGTCACCAATGAAATTATAATACCGACTTTTGACAAATATTAACGATGGGCAAAAGGATGAGAATATTTGGGGATGTTGTGTAGAGGGTTTTTAAGGTAAAGCCAGAAAAGAAAATTATCGGATGGAAAAATGAAAAAAAAGTTTTCAGGGTTAGATGGGAAGACGAATCCGCCACCCACCAAGGCATGGAAGAACCCACTCTCTTGAATTCGAGCACCCTTGCTAAGTCACCAAACGTACCGAACTGCTTAAAATGACCTATGGCAAAGGTGTTTGATATCTAACAAATGGTTCCCGGGCGGCGGTACCCATACCATAGAAAATAATGGTCTCTTTAGGAAAATTTTTACTGAGACCAAATGTTTTTCTCGGGTATATGTTAACTACATTGAGAAAAATGTTATTCTAAAATACGATCATTTTATTCGTAAAACGGTTAAAAACGTGACTGTAGTTTTTACGAACAAATTAACAGGGTTTCAAAGTTTATTGGCGGGAAAATGTAAGACGTATACCTACAAATTTTACTATGTATTATATAGATAGCGTTCTACGTCCTACATACAAAATATGAGGAAATCCAACAAATTTAAAAACATCCTGAAACTGCGAGTTAACTTCTGTGCTTTACTAACTAAAAACGGATAGTGCATTATGGCGGATCACGTTTCTATCCCAAAAACAGAAAATATCAAAATAGTTCCTGATATTGAATTAATGCTTCACTCTGAGCTCTGGATATGGCCGTACCTAATTTGATTCTCGTGTTGCAGAATTTCCAAAATTTGACAGGATTTCATCTTTTTAAAGGAATATGATTTCGGAATATGTGAATATTAGGGCAGGATAATGATTTTCAAAATTAAAAGGTTTTTTATGTAGGTATTGCTATACTTACCTATAGTTTTACTTATAAAGGAGACGGATTTCGGAGTTTGGCATTTGAGAATTTAGGGTTTGAATTTTTTACATTTCGGTAGAAAGCATTAAATTACCGACGAATTAATTTACAAAAATCTCACATTTGATGAAACTTTTAAACGAATTATCGACCATCTGAATAAGGAAATGATTTCAACAGTTCGTATTATTAAAAAAATTAATTAATTAAGGCTGGCGTTTTCATTAATGAAGTCAGTATAAAAATGGTCTACCGCTCCGTGCACATAGCCAATCACCAACTATCTTAAAAAACAGTCAACACCGAAAATTTTACCCTCCAGTGAATGAAGCTTCACTCGAACCAAATGCACTATCATTCGGCTACCGAAAGATAAGGTGAACGGAATGCCTGATATGTAAATAAGTGTTCAGTCTAATTGATTGTTTTACGATTTTGAATACTGAGAATAACTGGTAATAAAGCGATACGACGCTATACAATCAGACGTAGGACGCTATACAATCAGACATCAGGTAGGAGTGCTCAGTATATTTTTCGTGGATTAGAAAAATTTCGTCTGAGGATGAGAAGGAATTTGGGTTTCAATCAAACAAATGTAGGACAGGTGACGATCAACAAGAAAATCAGCAGTTACATAAAAATTTTGACCTGCAAATAAGAATAATTACTTATTATAAGCAATAATTATTGGCCTGAAACTCTCATCCATATTGAAAAAATCTCCCGAGAAAAGATAAATTTCGCCGACGGGACTCGAACCCGCACCCCTCTGATTGCCGGTCAGGAGCTCTACCATTAAGCTACGGCGCGGGTTATCTCCTACCCGCCAAATGATTCAATATATACCTAGTGATTCATTCAACAATTATCGCTTGTTAAATTTAATATTTTTGTATTTCAGGCTAATAATTATTGCTTATAATAATTGTTACCCTTTGTGCTATGCATAAAAAATCTTGCCTTAAACATTAGTTTATCAATTAAAAAAAAAAAAAATTATTTACCTTTATAGAATTATTATTGTAGACAGAGTCGGTTTTCTGTAAATCACGTTTCTGCAGTCACTCCCATAAAATATAAAGAAATAAAAGAAACATACAAAATAACATTTTACAACTCACCATTCACATATGTTTTTAAAAAATCCACTCGTCGGAATGATACTCGTACTATTCAAAGTGAGTCCGAAATGAATCCTAAATCCCATTGGTGCGTTATGAATATCAGCACCTATGGGACCTTCGTCATATTTCTTAGGCTCATACAAATCATGATAGTGGCGGCAGACCTGCAAACCTTGGGAAATCACTAACTGCCTGAATGCACAGCACCTATGAGATTTGTTAACATAATTTTTTTACGGAACACTATTTGGCAAGATCAACAGATTTTTTTCTGTGATTATTGTGTAATTAAAATATAAGTTATTAAAAAACGAACATTTTCTTGCGTAAATGTGATTTTCGTATTTAAAACATTGACATTATATTTTTAGTCAAAGATGTTTTAATGAATATTCGAATTCTGTATTGTTACTAGGTCGTTAAACTCTGCTGCAGGGATTTGATGAAATTCCTTTAGATCTAACTCACAATGAGCCAATGACTGTAGTGTGTAGCGGTCAACACGCTTTTCCCAGCATCACCAGTTTGTATTCGTTCTTCATTCTTCTCAATTGATCGCTTTGCTAATACCATCAGAGATCGTTTCATTCATGGTACATTACAAAATAATATATTGTTTGCCTTCGAACAATTGACATATTATTTTCTATCTGTGCGTTTCTGTTTGAACTGTTTTGAAACGACGATCTTCTAACTATTTGAAATTTTAACTCAAAATAGCTGTAAGCACTAAACGGTGTACCTGAGAATCGAGTGAAGTGTTTTTTCTGTTACCTTTCTACAGCCGATACTTATCAGATTGCGCCAATTACCTACAAGACGGCCGGCGTAGTCCAGCTGTAGGACGTTGGACTGCCATTCAGAAGGTCGCGGGTTCGAACCCGGCGTGCGCAAATAAATTTTATTTAATTAATTTGTGTTATTTCACAATTAATTATTTAAAATAATATATAGTATATTTGCGGCACGTTCCAGAGTGGAAGATACTCTTATTATCGCCCTGGTATAAGACCACCATTCAGAATTGAAACGTTGCTTGAAATGGCATTAGCCGGGTTTGGTGAATAGATCTGAATAGCCAGGTACTTCCCCATCTTCTTCTTCCTAGTCTCCTTCCCACTTGCTTTCAGCCTCATAACATACCCCAATTGGGAATGCCATAGTCTCACTGGCTCCAGACGGGAATCTTGTGAGGTAATAAAAAAGTCTACAATGAAATTATTTTATTATTATTTTTTATTTTTTACAATTATGTCTTGTATGACATCACGATACACGATTGCACACGTTTTACCCAAGTTCACTTTGAAACCTAATAACTTCAACATTTCACAATTTGGGAGGAGGGAATGGGTACCGCCGCCCCGGGAACCATTTATTGGATAACCAACACCTCTACCATAGGTCACCCTTAAGTGGTTCGCTACGTTTGGTGACTTAGCAGGGGTGCCCGGGTTCATGTGGTTCATTGTCTAGGTCTTGGCGGCGGATGATCTAGACACACTGAACCCCAGATTCCTACCCAACTCCCATACCCTTTTCCTTCCCAGAATTTTATCTCCTTCCTTTCCTTAAAAATACCCCCCACACAGCATCCCCAAAGATGACATAGGCCCTGAGGGAAATTATTTTCTTCAGGGCTTCCTGTGTGGACCTAAAGTAAAACAAAAAAAAAAAACATTTTTGGAGATATCGAAAAACTTTTTTCTCAAAATTTAAATCAAAAGAAATAATAAGAAATCCACCTCTCTTCCACCGGTGAATGAATATTGCTACAGCTCGTTCTCGGAATTGTCGGGAAATAAGTTTGCCTTACTCGCTTGAGAACACTTCTAACATCTGCATCATTTTAAAATTCATTTGATACAAGGCAGGTTTTTATATTTGTTTTGATAAGCGAATCAAACAGCTTTATTTACTCTTGTTATTGGGTTCGTTTCCGGACCAGGCTTACGAATTTTAAATGCAGTGCTGCTTTTATGTACGGAAACACACAATAAAATCTGTTTTCGAAGAAATAATTTCCATTACGAATCGAGGAAAAAAGTATTATTTTAGTAAACAGAAATAATTAGTATATTATTTCACGTCACAATTTAAAAATATTCCTTTTCTTTGATATTGTCTTTGGCAGATTGGATTGTAATGTCTTACGTATATCTAATTTCTTCATTATATTTTTCGGAATATAAAGAAAATACAGCAATCACATTAAAAAAGATAATTAAAGATACCCCACAAATATTAGTCTTAGATCGCAAAATAAATGGAAAACGAATCTACAAAATAATTTATTACTATGAACTAAAAAATTTGGTTGAAAATAATTTCATTCTAAGATTTTATTGTTCCCCACGGCTGACAGATGTTTTCCTACAATAAAACTAAAAACCTGAATTTTTTAGGCCCAAGGCAACATTTTGAATTTATTTTCATTGATACCAAGTTCAAATACTATGGTGTGTAGGATTATGTTTGTAGTTTCAGTATCCTTTAACAGGTATCATTGGTGTAGGTAGTTAGATATATCTAGTTTTGAGGTCAATCATAATGTAAAAAAATGAAGGCCGGCGTAGTCCAGCGGTAAGGCTTTGGACTCCCATTCCGAAGGTCGCGTAAATACATTTTATTTGAGTGGAGGTAACTCTCAGTATCGCCCTGGTTTACGACCACCATTCAGAATTGAAACGTTGCTTGAAATAGTTTTAGCCGTGTTTAGTGACTAGATCTGATGGCAGGTACTTCCCCCTCCTTCCACTTTCCCATCTCCTTCCCTTCCCCACTTACCTTCGGCCTCACAATGTACCCCAATTGGGGATGCCATAGTCTCACTAGCTCCAGACGGGAGCAGTTGGGACTCTTGTGAGGTATTCATGATAAAAAAATTAAAAAAGTTAAGTAGTATCTAAGTAAAGTGGCAACTGTCGCCGTTTGTGTCTAATGCACGAACAGTTACGGAAATAGCCGATGATATACGATTGACAGCTGGGAAACTTCAGTGTCGAGTTCACCAGCTTCAGAATTACTCAAAGCATCCAATAGAACGGACGTTTGGTTCAGTTAAATATTAATTGTAAACCGTACGATAATGTAAATTAAGTAACTTATAAAAAATGACCTTTAGTGTAGATTCCCGAACACATATTTAGTAATCCTAATCACTGGGTTTGAAGAAAATTACAGCTACGTTATTACGAATAACGCTTCGGTTTAGAAAAATTCAAAAATACATCGATTACATACTACCAAAGTGGAAAATACTATTAGTATCTCCCTGGTGAAAGATCACCATTCAAAATTGAAACGTTGCTTGAAATAGCTTTAGCCATTCGTGTTTGGTGACAGTCACCTTTCTCTCCCCCAGCTTTCTCCCACCCCCACCATCTTCAGCCTCACAACAGACCGCAATTATTCGGAATGCTATAGGCTCACTGGTTCCATACTGTTGGAAGTAGTTGGGAAGTTGTGCGGTATTTACATTTATAAAAAACTTTTGTTATTTTGATTCTCGACACGGTTCGACAAGTTCCTATTTGATTCATTTGATTGTGCCATGTTAAAATATCAGTATCTCCTTTTCTTCGTCGAATATCACACCAGTAATATCCCATGCGTTATTCTAAGTGGCCTTCATTGCTCTATTACCAAATGACTGTGTGTAGGTTTTCAAGATCGAGGTTTTTTTACATTAGCTCCACACGGGAGGCCCGGAGGTCTAATGAAATCTTTGGGGATGCTTTATAAAGCATTTAGGGAAAGGGAGGAGAATTAGGTATGAGGGGTGGATAGGAATCTGGTGGTCAATGTGTACAGGAGTGACGGATGTATGAATCCACCCCCCCACTGCGGTATAAGGCGGGGGGTCGGGAAAATTAGGTTAGGTCTCCCTCAACCAGTCCCTCCCGATCCGGCCCACCACGCAGTTGGTAGGCAAACGCAATTGTCGCCAAGACCTAGGCAAACATCACCCCGTGAACTCTTGCTAAGTCACCAAACGTAGAGAACCACTTGGGATGACCTATGGCAAGGGTGTGAAATGTGCATTGAATATTCGAAAATGATCATATCATATTGTCATATTTCACTGATCGTTGTGGTCAATTACAGTACTATTTAGAATTTTGTAGCATTTTTAAAAACTTTTTATTATTAAAATTTATGGTTCGTTGATTTTCTCAGAATACACGGAGAAAAATGTTATTATAAAATACGATAATTTTATTCGTAAAAACGGTTAAAAACGGGACTGAAGATCTTACGAACAAATTAACAAGGTTTCAATGTTTATTGGCCGTAAAATGTAAGAATAATTTGTAGGTATACGTACGAAATTACGTATACCAACAAATTATTCTTACATGTTACCGCCAATAAACATTGAAACCCTGTTAATTTGTTCGTAAGAACTTCAGTCCCGTTTTTAACCGTTTTGTCGAATAAAATGATCGTATTTTAGAATAACATTTTTCTCCGTGTAGGAATAGCTTTTCAGCCTATATTGACTGTTAGGTACTCTGCGGAATACATGAAGTGGGAGTTAACTTTCAAAATAAAACATGCCAACTAGGTCAAAGAATCTTCAATTATTTGTTGAAAAAAAAAACTCGTAATTCAAGCAATAAAAAATGCTTAACGAATCATCCCTGCAAGAAAGTAAAATACTTATTCTGTTTTTTTTTTTTTTACCTATCCTCGTTTTACCTAAATATGGAATGAAGGAACACGTGTGTTATTATCCAAGCCGAGCAAGGAAACTTTCGTACGAACCGAATAAAATATTCGAACGGTAAAATTTTGTAGGACTTGTAAAATATTCAGGTTGTAAGTGATGGTTTCGTTTGAATAAAAGGAGCACAGAAGTTGATTTCCCTGGTTCTATTTCTTCAGGAAAGGTTATTATAAAATATATTATTATTTATTATATCATAAATTGATCTTGTTAATAAATAATGGTTTATCCTCAATTTATTTGGGTTGGTTAATTTGGAGGCCATATTGACAATTTGGAAATATTATGTCGTTCAGTTTTTCTGCCGCAACCGAATGAAAATTTCGAAACGCCCGCTTTTAATGTTTGATAAAGATGCGTGTTTTAGCCATCAACGTGCGATAGTAATAAAACACGCACTATTGTTCTTGAGGTAGTGGCAGATAAACAGTACGGTTAAAAAACCGCACGGCTGAAATGCTGGATAAGCGCGCTGGGGTCTCATGTGTAAATATTTATATAATGAGTTATTCGTCTGTGATACATAAATTGATGTAACTATGTAAAAGCCATTTAAAAATATATTACTAATACTAATAGACTGATTTACGATTTGAAAGAAAAAATATCGACACAAAACAATTACAAATTAAAAACACCTTTTGACTGTTAGACCAAGACAGCCAAACAAAAATGCGCATTTTTACTCTCCCGCTCTGACTGTCTGGCAATATATATCGCCATTCCATTTGAATCACGACACATGACAGCGAAAGACGTAGTGATTGACAGATTTCGTATTCTTTCGCTAATTAGGTACCTACTACCTACGTACTCTAAGAACGAAAAACATGTTTAAAAGTTCTCTGTAATAGATTTTCTGACAATTATAGGAATTTATGAAACTAAACCATTGTCAAACAAAAAATAAAATGATTTCTTCAATCTTTGAAGAATTACTTTGTGGCAACATTTTAATTAAATGAAACAAATTACTTTGTGTAAACTTAAATAAAATTAAACAAATTACTTTTTTAGATATTATAACATGTGATTAAAGTGTTCTACATAAAGTAATTTGTTTCATTTAATTAAAACATAAAATGATTTTAATAAAGATAAAATCTAAGGTGTATTGGCACATTAAAAAGTTTTACAATATTTTTCTTAAAATTTCTTCTACGAACGAAAACAAACTTACAGATGCAACTGTATTTGGGCAGACAAATTATCGATCACGTCTGTCTAGCACAATTTTTTTAACATTTCGACTAGCAGCAGCACTGTGTTAGACGTTTTGATTAATACAAATTTACTGAAAATAGAAATTTTTCTGCCTTATTTGGTACAGATTTCAAAAGAGTAAATAGTTTTTAATTGCTTAAATATTAGAGTGGCAGTCATTAACATATGCTAGTCAGTCATGCAGATAAATGAAGTCACAGTGTCATTTTACTAATGGAAGAATGTTGCACCACTGTCTGCTATTTACTGATTGACAAATGACATATAGTAATAAATAAGTCATACACCTTTAGCATGCCCGTGAATACATATTGACACAATTGAAATAATTCATATTAACAAAAGGATTAACGAAAATATCGATACACAAGCGCAGGACCCGAGAAAATAACGGGTTGTTAAAGTTCCAGTTTTCAAAAAGACAATTAAAATTGAAAAAGAAATTTGAGTTCATTAAACCAGACTTAACGAGGACAAACAATCACGCACATACAACCGAAATTATGTTTGATGAAAATATATTATTCTATAATTAAATGAAACAATATAACTTAGTTACAACCACTGATTTATTTAGTTAAACGCCGACCGGTTTCGGAACAACCGTTCCTTCTTCTTTGTAATGTGTGTTTGTTTGTTTGTTATTTTGCCCTGAGGAAGGAACGGTTGTTCCGAAACCGGACGGCGTTTAACTAAATAAATCAGTGGTTGTAACTAAGTTATATTGTTTCATTTAATTATAAAATGGATAACCACAAAGTGATAGCTAGTTTCAAAAGTATATATATATTATTCTGTCGTACATAGATACACCCAATAGACTAAAAATGAATGCAATAATTATCGGTATTTTAAAAAACTACTTTATAAATAATAATTATAATAAAGTATTTTTACTATTGCTATAGCGCCAATTTTGCAAATAATCACCTCAACGGTGCTGTTTACGTTCACAAAATTACTATCGGGTAGTGTACACTTTACCATTAGTATACTCCTAGAAACAAAGGGACAAGACAAATATTTGTATGTACTTTTGTTTAATAAATAATAAAAAAATAAAAGTTATGTGACAATGTCGTTCATAATATTATTACGTATGACTCCAGGGAGGTTCCAATGAGAAAGATCGATTATTCCCCGTATCAAATTTTTAAAATTAAAAATCTAATATCGTTTTATTTCATTAAAAACTTGCTTTAATATATACCTAGATTCATGTAAGCAATACAAATGCTCAAAACACACGACGATACATTATTAAATATTCTGTAGTTCTTCTTAGTATTTTTATCATAAGTATTTATGATTTTTCAATAATGTCTAAACAAAAGAAGTGTGAAAATTTTTATTTAAATATTTTAGTTTGTGAGACCTTAAATAAATAGAAAAACTTAGGTATTTTTGTCACAAAACACGTTCTCGGATTAATTTTTTAATGATTTTAATTTAACTAAAAATAAAATTCAGAAACTGTGTTTACTAGATTATGTATTGATTTATTTTGTTGTATGATTATATGATTCGAAATTTGTGTTGTTTAAAAGAATCTATCGTTTGAAAATTGAACAAATCTCCAACGACCAACGGTATAACCTTAGTATATATTAAAAATACACTTAGTTTTTCAAAATTTTAAAACTGCGTGTACCAGATAAAGTAACAATCTTTCAAAATCAATTTATGTTTTTTTGTAAAAAAGAGTCAATACGTCTAGAATTTGATTTAAAAATGACTAATTTCCGGTGTTCTCTGGTAATACCCTTTTAAGATCTGGGCACCAAATGCAGCTAAAGACACACGACGATCACCAAAAGCGAAAGACAACCGTTCTAATAAATTAAAGGCGTTGTCCGGCGAGTTTTATATATTATTAAAAATACCATAAACTTCGAAAACGCGTATTAAGTTTATTACAGGTGCAACCATGACTAGGCCTTGCATAAGAATATACTATTAAGAGGCTAGACTTTAAACCACACGCGGAACTCCCGCGTCTGTCATTCTGTCCCGCTCACAATAAGCTCACGCGCACTTACAACACATGCGAATGCGAAATGTGCGAATGAGACAACGCTCAAATTTACTTACAGAAATCGCTCGAAAAGGGGTTTATGGAGAATACACTTTTCTACACCGAAACTTTCACGAAATTGAAATTTAAAAAAATATATATTTTTTAGAAAGAAGAAGCTACGTCGGCAGCTTTTTATAATTTTATAATTCTTTATGAGAGTTGAGTTAGCAGCAATTTTTCCTTAAATAATATTTTTTGATAAATTGTACATGTTTGACAGTGAATGTTTACGTTAATACGAAACGCATCGAAAATTCGAAAACATACCGACATAGTTTTCACCCTCTAGAAGGCAGTATAAAAAAAATATATTCATTTTGTGCAATTTTCGATGTAGAAAAGTGTTTTTTCCCGGGCGTCCTTTTTGTATGGGCCGAAAAGCGAAGTCTATCGTCTTAATATCTCTTTTAATTATGTATATACTTGAAAATACCTATAAAACGTAGGAAGCATCACAACTCGTGATTTATATTTTTAATTAAAATCTCCCAATCACAAATAATAGCACCTAACCCACCCGTAAAAACGTTTGGGATTTTATCGTGAAATCCAGGATGCATAAAATCCCATTAATTGCCATAAAATTTATCGCGGGCTTTTTGAAAATTCCGCCTCGAAGTTATTAGGAGGAATTTTTGTACAGCGATGGTGACTGAATACTGAAATCTTTTTATGGCATATAACCACGCAGGCTTTAGTCTAGCCTTGGTATCGTCTATGACACCTTTTTTATTGTTTTACAAACGGATTTAATGGTTTTAAGTGATTCAAACTTTATTCTGAGAATTCCGATCAATGAGAAGATAACGTTTATTAGTTATTTAGATTTTTTTATGTACATTTGCCATTCAAATACTAATTTTAATTAGTATCTATGTAATGATATATAAGATATTATTGTAATTAAAAATTATATTATGAAATAAGGAATGAACGAAACCTTTTTAAATGTCTGAAGACGACTCAAACGATACTGCATAATAAATAAGTGTTAATATTTTTTCAGGACATATTTAACAAAATGTATTATATCAGGGGTGCTCGGATTCATGGGTTGACGTTTGTCTAGGTCTTCGTGGCAGATGCGTGTGCCCACCTACTACGTGGCGGGCCGAATCTGAAGATAATTGATCTTGCTCATCGGAACCTCCCTGTACAGTTGCAACCATTTTAGAACTTTAATTCTCAGCCGCTGCTCAATGGGTCCTAACTGTGAATACATCTCAATTTACTTTAAACAATATTCTTTAAAAACTTTCTCATTTTAAACAATACAAATTTTTACATATTTGTGTGTTTTCCGTGACAATAAATCACGCTTAACTACAAGGTAGTTGTCAATATGTCTTGGTTACTTACGAGAAACAACGTACGCTGAATATAATCACCACGAGTTAACTGTTCGTATTATTTAAATGCGCTTTCTGTCATAGTTAATGACTATTCTCACTTTACTTGTCTAAAATAATAATATTCTGCCATTAACATGCCATTCTTATTTATTTATTGTAATATAATTCTAATGTTGGCTGCATTGTAATGAATGACAAATTTATGATAATTTGTTTCACAATTTTTCTATTATCTCCACACAAGAAGTTAAATAGGCCCTCTTCATATGAAATATTTTTAGAGTGTTGTTTCAAATAAAATATATATTTATAATTTATAACATTGCATGATTTACAGGCAATACGAGATGTCACAACTCAAAGTAGTTTTTAAACAAATTTCAGGTTTAAGATTTAAAAAACATGTAAATATATATATATATATATATATATTAGCTTACCTCCCACGCGTTGTTGTGGCTAACCAAACACAACGCCATCTACTGGATGGTTACGTAACATTGATAACCAATTGTTTTGCCAATAAATTAACTCACACCGCCATCTGTCAGAAACTTATAGAACTTACAAGTAATTTTAAATAATTGTCCCATAAAAACTATTTAATTCGCAATAATAAATATTGAGGTCAATAATCGAGATAAAAACTATCCAATCTTTTAAGTTGGACTAAATTACACACAGTAAGCCAAATTTCATTAAAATCAGTTAAGTAGTGTCGAAGTTTATCTTGGACGAACATTGTGACACGAGATTTTTATATATAAAGAAGATAAATTCTGCCTAATAAATCAATACGCAAATAGATATTACAAAAATGTGTGTTATATTAAATTTCAAGCCGCAATTTATAATTTTACCAAAAAATATGCTCACTTTGAATTTCATAGGCATTATACAGGTTGTTCGGGGGTAAAGTGCATTAACTTCGGAAGGTGATTCTACATGATGGTAGGAGTAAAAAAGATTAACAAGTTTTTCCGCAATTTGAGCTTTTTTTCCCATACAAAAAAAAACGTACCTATAAAAAAATCCTTAGTGTACAAACTATTTAATTTAAAACCCGAAAATATTTTGTGAGCCTGATTGTGGCAACGTTGAATGGTTGTGATTGGCGCGTATCGTAACAGCGGAAAATAATAATCCTGTCCGCACACGCCGGATTTTTTTAATCTTTTTAACATAAAAAGTAGCCCGAAAAGTTGGAATTTCTTAAAAAGTAATTTATCTTTTTTACTTATATTATGTAGAATCACTTCCCGAAGTTAATGCACTTTTCCCCTGGAGTATTGTTTTTACTGATCTATTACTCTATCCGATTTTCCCTGTACTTAGTACTATTTCTGATTCTATATTAATTTTTTGTTGTCTTTGTTTTTTATTTTATTTACTACGTGTTATTTACTTTTATTTTTATTTTCATGTCTGTAATTTAAAATAATAATGATAAATAATAATACATGTGTAGATCCTAAGCTTAAAAAATGTAAAGTAGATTGTAAATAAAAATACTTTGAAACACTGCTATCTTACTAGTGCAGAATCACTGAAAAATAACGGGATATTAAAATAGCAATTTGGAAAAAAAAAATTATTAAACTGTTAAAAATATATGTGATAGGTACCTATTTTATCGCTTGTCTAAATTATTATTCAAATAAGCGTTTTCAATTTTGAAAATGACTTAAATTCAAAGCAAACTTGAGTTCGAACGTGAATTATTTCACTTAAGAATATCGAAATTGACACGTTTGACATCGGTACATCACAATACCAGGCCTTCTAGCACACTCGGTCGATAAGAATTGATAGGATAACTTTCGGTAACTTCTCATCATTCCCTAGGACAACTGTAGATCACTACCGTACAAACCACAGTTGATGTCGAATATATTAAGGACACTTAGTCATTGTGAACTGTCTCTTATTCGTTGGCGATCTGCAGTCATCAGGGAACGATGAGAAGTTACCGAAAGTTATCCTGTCAATCCTTATCGATCGAGTGTGCTAGGGGGCCTGCTCATCATTATGTATTGCGATACCACCCCTTGTTCAAACCTACCTTTAAAAACCATAACACATCATAAACAAAGTTATCTTATTTTTTTGTTAACATGTTACTTATTAATTTAGGTGCATTTGATTGTATGTATATGCACTATTATAAAATCCCGTTGATTTAGTTCTAAACATCCCTTAATACAAACCTATTCTGTAAAGCACAAACCATAACACAGCATTTATTGACTAAATAATTTGATAAGCGGCGTTCCGGTGTTCAAATACTGAAAATAATATATTTGAACAAAATACATTTGAACCTCGTTGGCGCGGTTCGGTTGCGTGCGGAGGCCCCGTGAATTACGACTTTTCCAGGTTTAAACGATGACTCTCCAGTCATTTAGGAAAATGATTCATTACAGTCATCAAGTTCCGTAATTAGCTAACTGGTACCTAGAGGTGTTGTACTAAACTTGTTTACGTTGATTTATCGATGCGTAGGAATGCCGAACACATTTTTACTTCTACGAGTGCGTGTGATCGATATTTTGAATACTTTAATGGAAAATATTTTGTTGGAATATTGTTAAAACTTCTTTAAGTATTTTTCTATCGTATTTTTATGTACAACGGAGCATTAAAAAAAAAATACGTTGAATATTATTACATAGGGGTTGGTTATCTTATATCACCGTTATCAATGTAAATTTTCTCTCAGTATTGCCCCGGTGAGAGGTTATTGTTGAATCTGTAGATGATTCTCCCGTCTTAACAAACTAATTGCAATTTTTAGAGCACAGTAATGCTGTCCTTATTCTACCGGTATTTCAATGGAAGATGCTCCGAGGAACTAGCTAGTAATAAATAAAAAATGTTAAAACTTAATGCAAAATGAGGAACAATGGTTGTACTTGAACTATGTGAAAATTGTCAATGTTAAAATTTTTATGATTAATTTATAATATTTGAAATAAATTCCAAAACCTGTAGCGAGCATTTCCTTAACTTAAGCAGGCACATTCTGAAGCACCCAGCAACCTGATGAAATCCATACTATCACCCCCATAAGGCCAAGCTCTGGAATCTTTAACAAAAGGTTCTGCCAAACTTTAACGAAACAAACACAATTGACCATCCGTATAGTTCAATGTATTCATCATGTAGTCATTGATCCCCTCGGCACCGTTGCATAGTCGGGAAATACGCCAAACGCGCGAGCAACATATATGTACACGGTTGACATTTGTCACATGAGAACGGGTCGCTTCTGCGACTCATTCTTGAGTTCAAAAAATCGGCTGTGGAACGATTTGCGGGCATCTGTGTTTCCTCCCTCCTACAACATGGGTCTCTTCAAGACCCATGTTCACTCCTTCCTCTCCTCAAAAAGACCTACCACACAGCATCATCATAGATGACATAGGCCATGAGGGAAATTTAATTTCCTTAATGTAAAAAAAAAGATGTCAAGAAAAAATGCTACAATAAGCTACATAAAGGTAAAATATGTACCTTTTATGCTAAATATCATCATAATTAAACAATTATTCTTGAAAATATTACTATTTTTTTTTTCTATTTACTTCAAGCACTTTTTGTGAAGGTATCAGAACCAGTAGAAATTTTCATTGCGGGTTTTGCAAACGTTCCTAAAAATATGTTCATTTGAATTTTTCGCGGCCAGAAGTATTATTGTGATTTATTTTCGGGATATTACGCTACCTCCTTCTTTAGTCAATGTTTGAGATAGCATTACAGTTTTCATCATCAGGGCAGATGTGTAATGCTGTCCGAAACGTTGGTTAAAAAAGAAGATGGCGCAACTTGGCGTAATACCCCCAAAATAAATTACTATAAGTTCATAGAAATTAATATTACCAGCTATATTTGTAGTTAAATCTGGATTTTACTAATTTCCCTCAGAAAATATTTTGTTTTTCAGGACCTACCTATACATTTAATTACCGTAGATATAAGTCAGCTGTAAATTTGCGGATCGTACTAAGGGGGTTTCTCACCATCCTCCCAATAGCTTATCTACACTAATAATGAATATTTTAGATTTACGATTTACGGTTTATTTATTTATAAAGTTGGAGTTTATAATTCGGTACTCGAACCTATGAATAGTGGCTATATATTGGATAAAAGGCCGAGATTTCGAACCACTGCGGATATTTTATTTTTATTTTTCATACATTCGTTATTAGGGTTGATAAGCTATTGGGAGGATGGTGAGAAACCCCCTAAATGTGTATAATGTATATACTCTGGTGTGGGGGGTTTATTAGAAGTCCATACTAAAATATGAACATGCACCCACTTGCATTTTACAATATATTGGGTTTATAGCTATAAATAGCAATTACTTTGACAATGAGTAAATCAACGATAACTAATGTCAGTTTAAGTAATTAGGCACAGGAAACCTATCTAATGTAGCTAAATATAATCATAATTAAAAAGAAACAACCTACCTGGGTAATTATGCAAATGTCAGATACAATTATGTAAATACGTTAAAATAAATGGGATGATAACGCAACCTTAGAGAATAATACCATAAAAAATAATTTACAAAAAAAACGGTTCCACGTGGCTCCAACTTATTACAAAAGCTCTCCCATTGGAACTGTCTGACAGTGGCAGACTTAAATAGTGAAACATTTTTAACTGAAAGCGCTTAAGGAGCATAACACAGCCCGCATTATGGAACGACTGGAGCAATCGTAATATTGTAATATTAAGCTCGTGTTAATGCCCGCTAAAAGGAGCAACTTTGCTCTGTAATTAAAAGTCCTCCTTGGCTCGGCCGGGTTAAGGCTGTTGTAGGACTGTAGGTTCCTGTTCGTGTCCCACCCCCTATACCTCACCCCTCACCTCTTACCCGGGAACATCTGTTTTGTCGCGGCACTAAAAGCTCGCGAGCATTCTTACTATTTTATTTATCTCTTTCTCGTTTTGCCGTCCGCACAAATAAAAGAGCGATGATAAACTTTGCCATGAGCTTTTCCCTTGTTTAAATTTCCATGTGCTGTATTTTTGTCTAGCTGGGAATTGTGGAAATCCTTCTGTTCTGAAAACAGTTTGATGAAACTAACAGGTTAATGGTTGCATTCAAAGTTTCCTTTTATTGGTGGTTGGTTCATAAGTTCAAAACATTTCCTGTTTTCAAAGCTTTGGATAGATTATTTTTCATTGAAATATTATTTTAAAGCCGCAGAGTTGTTTTAAATGTTTTAATGTGTCAAAGCTCGTGATAGCTTTTTGCAACGGACTTCGAACATTTTAAAACGGCCATTCAAGATGTCGCTAGGTAAGTAATGTCACATTATTTTTTTTTAAAGTTTTTATTCCAGAAAGAAGAAAATAATTTTAAATTATCCAGTCTTGTTTTGTTTTTAATGTTGTCTGGAAGGCAACTATATAAGTCGCTCCCCTCGTAACCAATGGATTGTTATTTAATACATTCATTCTACATACTAGATAACTTGATCAATCAGATACATTTTTTTAATATTAGAAGAGTCGCCGATAGAAACAACTTCTTCACCTTCCAAAACACCGGATTTGTTAAACTATTTAAGATGATAGACTTCGCTTTTTGGCCCATACAAAAAGGACGCCCGGGAAAAAACACTTTTCTACATCGAAAATTGCACAAAATGAATATTTTTTTATACTGCCTTCTAGAGGGTGAAAACTATGTCGGTATGTTTTCGAATTTTTGATGCGTTTCGTATTAACGTAAACATTCACTGTCAAACATGTACGATTTATCAAAAAATATTATTTAAGGAAAAAGTGCTGCTAACTCAACTCTCATAAAGAATTATAAAATTATAAAAAGCTACCGACGTAGCTTCTTCTTTCTAAAAAAAATATATTTTTTAAAATTTCAATTTCGTGAAAGTTTCGGTGTAGAAAAGTGTATTCTCCATAAACCCCTTTTCGAGCGATTTCTGTAGGGAAATTTGAGCGTTGTCTCATTCGCACATTTCGCATTCGCATGTATTGTAAGTGTGCGTGAGCTTATTGTGAGCGGGACAGAATGACAGACGCGGGTGTTCCGCGTGTGGTTTAAAGTCTAGCCTCTTAACTATTTAAGGGCAACAATTGTATCTACATATTTCGGTAGAATTCATTATTGAAAAGTCGATAAACATACTCGTAAAATATTTTTATTTAAACACTAATTCTTAAATATTTCTTATTATTAATTATTGTTAATATTATAAATGCGAAAGTTTGTATGGATGTATGTGTGTTTGTTACTCTTTCACGCAAAAACTTCTAAATGGATTTTAGTGAAACTTTACAATAATATAGCTCATACATCAGAATAACATATAACGAGCAGTTCCATATAGAGCGAGCTATTTTCAATATATTATAAATAATAATAATTGTTTAGAAAATGTCAAAATTTGAGAATGAGAATAAGAAAATTACTGTTAAAACAAAATTCAATTTTAGAAAATATTTAAATTATTGAATTTATTTAAAGTACTTTCTTAATACTTTGAATCGAATCAAGAATAATTATAGATATTTGAAATAAATAGGTTAAGAATTTTGGTATAAACATAGAAAGGACCTAGGAAAAGAAAATAGGCTACTCGATGTAATAATCCTGCGCAGACGAGATCGCGGGCAGAAGCTAGTAGAATATAAAAATTAATATTTTTATTTTTATTTTTAACTTTTTAACTTAAAGAGTTAAACCTCAAATTATAATATTTTAATTAATGAAGATAATATTAGCGAAAGTCAATCGAAAATCCGAAACAGAAAAATCAGAAAAAGATACGGATACAAGATGTATTAATTAAAATATTATAAAAATTAAATTTAATAATCATTTAATCTTTTGTGAATCGTGAATGCTAGTGAGTCAATTACAATTTCAGTAGAGAATTATTATTTACAAATTAATTATTGAAATACAAATAGAGACGAAACGTATATTGAAAAATTAACGCATAAAAAAATATCTGATTTAAGGAATGTAGGGATGTTGTTTTTCAATAGTGATTATTATATTAATTTTTTTCCTCAATTTGAACTTTTCGTTCGGTCCACAATGTTCACACAATTGTGTGAATATTTGTACTACTTAATACCGGAATGTGAATAGTAGGTATAATTAAGACCGTAAGTGTATAAACATGTTGACTTTATGCGAAAATATTTGCGCGTGATTAAGGCGCAGGAAACGACAAAATGACATCATTTGTCAAGAGGAATTCGGGCGACATGTCTCCACTTCCGGCGCGTTTATTCCAATGTTTATGGAGAGCTTTTCTTTTCCGGATTCAGCTTCCTTGTTTGTGCCATAAGATCACAATTTTATTCTAATACCGCAAAGGACCAAAAAATCTGGACCCAAAAAACGAACAATCTACGACTAATAAAATCAGGATCCCAAAAGAGAGAAAGAAAAAATGTAATGTCAGTATATGCAATGGTTTTCAAAAAAGGTTTTTTTTACATAATGTCTTCATTTTATAAGGTTGTTGAGTCGGTACTTGTTGTGTTGGATTCATACTCGTTCCGGTCCCGGGCCGCGGTGGCCGCTTCCTTCCGGTTTTAGAGGCTTTCCCGCCAAAACGGCTAGAGGATTGCGGTTTGGGTAGAGCAGGGATGAAAGCGACAGAAAAATGCCACATTTGTTCGCAGCGGGTAGCCTTCTGTAACGCGGTTTATAGCGGTGACACGCAGTAAAAAATTAAAATAACTGCCGCGTATAAATTCAGCGTGTAAATTAGACCTTCATATTATTATAACCTTTAACTTTTGCTACGTAAACCAATGTTAAATGTATATATACCGGAATGTAAACAGTTTAAGAAGCACATTTAAACCCTAGAAGATAGTAAGAGTGCGAAAACTTTACTTAATATCACATCGACACGATGGTGTAAGAATATAGAACATGACCGTTTATGCAGTCATAGGCTTAAAAAGCACTTCCAAGTAATAATATTGTATCTGAAGGGAGAACGGAAAATCTTATATAATATCAATCCAAAAATCTTTTTTATTTTTTCCCAATAAAATTTTTCAAGCAACCAGCTATGGGAAAATAAAATTTTGACGGGATTTTTTAGGATAGATCATTTCAGATGGCTAATTATGGGAAAATGAAATTTTCAGGGTAGATCACTTCAGATGAAATATATTTCAGGCATTCCGATTTTGAGCTTTGAGCTTTAAATTTTCTAATAATTTGAAAATTAAGACAAGACGCATTATGGTTGGTTAGATATTTTTCACTTTTTTGCTAAGCATGACGAAATATATAAATTTATGGATAACCTTTTAGATGATAAATTTAACAGAATAAATGCTTTTAAAGCACTTCTTGACTGTACCTTTATTTATAAAAAATGACTACACTGCAAGCTCGTGGAATTTCATTGCAAATTCTCGTGACAACAATCACCGCGGAGCGAGGACGAACCAATCTAGTAGAATTACCGCATAAGACATCCCTGGAGTAGACAGAGTGAGTTACGGCCGCTTTACACGATGCTTTTTTCATACAGTTTCCAAAGGGTTCGTCTTTTCATATGGATTCGGGATGAAAATGACGTGTTCTATTTTGGTACCGATTTTTGTACAATTTAAGATCGTAGAAATTATTTGACAACTGTCTTCTGTAGTTGTTTTATTGTTATTTTTCGCCAATTTCTCATAAGAAGAACTTATAGCGAACAAATATTTGATACGTGTATATCTCAAAAATTGCTCGTAATTTATATGTACCTACGAGTGAATGATTTCAAGTCTGTATGAATCTCCTTGATATTCTGGTGGAGTTTTACGAGTCCCCGAACGAAATCGACGTCGTGGTTCGTAGTAAAGCTTCGGCGTCGCGTGTACAAAGAGGAAGAAAGCTCGCTCCGCAACTAAATTCCGGCCGCGAGCTTCTAGCGAAAAGCACAGGTGGTACGTGGGTGCAATTTTTATCTGCGATAGACCGCGCAGATTGCATTTCACAGACAATTGCTTTGATGTGCACACCAGTTGATTTTGTGTTTTATTGTTTAACCGAGGTTTGTGGGATGCCATGTCAAATGGAGATAAACAGTACCTACACGGAATACTTAATGAGATGTTTCGATGTGCACTACGTAGTTTCCAGATAAAATACCTGGCATCAAAATAGTGACCAAGTATATTTTATCGTAATGGAATATTTCGAGATATTTCTATTTTTATTTAACAGAAGGCGAGGCGAAGGTTCTTAATTGCTTGGGTAGGAATCTGAATAGGAAAGGCTTCCCTCAACAAGTCTCGCTTTATCCAGCCCGCCACGCAGCAGTTGGGCAGATGCATCCGCCGCCAAAATCCGGACAAAAATAATCCCTGAACACGGGATAATAACCCCTAACAACTCAAAAAACGTAGCGAACACTTGGGATGATCTATGGCAGATTTTTTGGTTATCCAATAAATGGTTTCCGGAGCGTTGGTACCCATGCCCGCCTCCCAAATTGTAAATAATTATAGTACCTACCGGCCCATAAAAGTATAAAAGAATAATTTTTATTGAGATAGTGAGTTTCTTTGGACCAATTGTACATTTCCGTATTTAAAATTTAAAAAAATATATTTTACGAAAAATATTTGATTTAGGGGGTTTTTCACGATCCTCCCAATAGCTTATCTACACTAATAACGAATATTTTCGATTTACGATTTACGGTTTATTTATTTATTAAGTTGGAGTTTATAGTTTGGTACTCGAACCTATGAATAGTGGCTATATATTTTATAAGTTGGCTGAGTTTTCTAACCACTGCAAGTATTTTATTTTTATTTTTAATAATATTCGTTATTAGGGTAGATAAGCTGTTGGGAGGATGGTGAGAAACCCCCTTATATTCAAGTAGGTAGGTATTAAAATACCTACTAATAAATCTAATGATTTCAGAGGAAATTCATACGACCACTGGAGCGACAAAGCAATTTAAAACTTTTTCTCGGATTGCTAAAGGAATTTTTTCCGCCCACATTAAAAAATCTTATCTCTGAATTTGAATATGGAGACATACAAACTGATTAAAGTTCTATATAGCCAATGAGTTCACATATATTTTGTCTATTATCACATATTCGTAGGATTTAAAGAAAAATATTATAAAATCGTTAACTTTAAAACATTTTAAAGAATCTAGAGAATATTTGCCACATTGTGGCAGCAAAGCAATCCGAGGCTTTAAAAATAGTGTCATAATGTGGCAAAAGGCGTACGAGTGGTTAATAAGAGGAAATTAGAAACAAACTTTTTTGAAGCGAGGTCTATTGGTCATAGAACTACATGCTAGCCTTCAATGTTCTATAAATACTACCTACTAGAAAGTAGGTACATGCTCAATCTTACTAATATTATAAACGTGAAAGTTTGTATGGATGTATGTGTGTTTGTTACTCTTTCAAGCAAAATTTACTGAATGAATTTTAATGAAACTTTACAATAATATAGCTTATACATCAGAATAACATATAGGCTATAATTTATAAATCTAGCTATTTATTTTCAATATATTGAAAATAATAATTATTGCTTAATAGAAAATGTCAAAATTTGAGAGTGACATTTTACAAAACAATGATTGTTAAATAAAAATTCTATTTTAGAAAATATTTAAATTAGTAAATTTATTTGAAGTACTCGCCTAATACTTTGAATCGAATCAAGAATTACAGATTTTTAAATAAATAGGTTAAGAATTTTGGTATAAACGTAGATGGGACCTAGGAAAAGAAATTAGATTACTCGAAGTACTAATCCTACGCAGTCGAAGTCGCGGGCGGAAGCTAGTATTCTATGTAACTGTTTTTTATTAAAAAAATGTATGTATGCCCTTTCAAATCAAGCCCACTCGTGAATTCCGACTGCATTGTGTAATATTTTTCAATTCTGAAAACTGAAATAAAATAACAGAACTGTGTTTCAGACTTGTATGAAACCAAACATACGCTCGCATGAACAAAATAGTCCTTAAAGCCAGAACCTAGCTAAAGTTAGTTTACGTATTGCATCTGTGCATGACACTGTGCAATCTCATTACTTGTTTTACAAAATTTGTCTCAATTTTGCAAAAAAATTTGCACGAACCCACCCAAAAGCATCTAGTAAAATACTCGTTCTCTGCAAAAAAGTTTTTATATTTATTTGCTTATATTGCGCTTCTTTGTGGTTGAATTTGATTTTTTTACTATGTACGTTCGAGCTTTTGTTAGGATTTAACATGTCTGGTTGACGAATCATCCCTTCCGAATACTGAAGGAGAGTAGGTACTATTTACATATACATCCATACATAGAAACTGAGCTTTTCAAATATTTTTTATAATAGTTTATTTTTACGCGAGTACAGCAGCATGATGTCCCCAATTGTTTCCAACCGTCTGGAGCCAGTAAGACTGTGGCATCTCCGATTGGGGCGTATTGGGAGGCTGAATGTGGAAGTATGGGGAAGATTTATTTGTGTTATTTCACAATTTATTAATAAAAAATTATATGTAGATATATTATTCTTGCGGCACGTTCCAGAGTAGTGTCCGTACCGCCCTGGTGTAAGATCACCATTCAGAATTGAAACGTTACTTGATACAGTTTTAACCATATTTGGTGACTAGATCTAAACAGCCAGGTACTTCCCCACCTTCCCCTTCATCTCCTCCCCCTTCTCACTACCTTCAGCCTAAAAACATACCCCGATTGGGGATGCCGTAGTATTATTGGTTTCAGACGGGAGCACTTTAGACTCTTGTGCAGTATTCACATAAAAAACGTCATCCGGTAATTATTCAAAGTACCTACCACAAATGAGAAGTTACAAGGAAACACGTCATTGGCACACACTTGAAATATACATTAATATTAAATTATTATTACAGATTGCTATGTTTGCTTTTGTAATTGCTGGATTTGGGAGATTTCTATATTTGCTTTTACGTACAATATTACATACAAATATTGTATACACCATATATTACATATAATTTTTGATAGATATATAACAATATCCATGTCATTTCAAAATCATACATAGCAATCTGGTCAAAATGGAGATGGTTGCCTTTGCTTTTACACACCTCATATTAAATATATGGAATTTTTATTTATTTGTAAGATCTGCTGGGTAGTTTGAAGTAACTAGTTTATATTTATAAATAAACATGTTTTTTAAACAAATTAAATAACACAATTCTTTTAATTTAAAAACTAAAAATAATAAATACCCGACTTTAATTTTTTTAACGTAATCTTTCGTTTTATCAAACGTTTGAAAAATAAAGAAATAACAAGATAATATAGTGTTATGAAGGTATTCTTTTTTAATATCTAATTGTGCAACGAAGTCCCGTTTTAACTTTGTTGACCGTTTTGCATTTGGTCTGTCTGTAAATTTATTTTTACGTCCCGTCTCTGTTTCAAGATGGTGGACGATATAATAGTTTTTTTTTTCAATATGAAATCGTCGTGTTTATTTGGATTTTATTATTCGCATATTCTTCAATATTTTCAATAGTTTGAAAAGGGAATTATCATTGAGATAGTGACGTTCCTTATTATTTTTATTATTTCTACAATTTTTATTATTTCTTATCTTAATATATAAAACAAAGTCGGGTTGGTTACACCATTTATAATTCAAGAACGGCTGGACCGATTTTCATGATCTTTAATTTGTTGGATTTGTCTCCGTCCCGGTTAACAGAATAACTATTAAAACATCGAAAAAATCACGGGAAGAATAATTATGAAGAAAAATTATCATATATTTTGTATGGAACGCCTTTTCAAATAATGTGCCTTGGTGGACATAATTTGAATCAATTCGAACTGTCAATGATGTAGTAGTGTGCCGAACATTTCGTGCTTAGTCAACAGCTCAATTTCATTTTTTGAACTTAGAGTAGGTACCTATTTATTTTAACGTAATAAAAACTTAATTTATTTCAGTTAATAAATTAAACACAACATTTTTGATTCTGAGGCGGTACGAAGTTTGCCGGGTCAGCTAGTAATATATAAAACAAAGTCGGGTTAGTTACACCATTTATAACTTAAGAACGGCTGAACCGCTTTTTATGATTTGATTTGTTGGATTTGTATCCGTCCCGATTAACAGAATAACTATTATAACACTGGAAAAAATTACGAGAAAAATAATTATGAAGAAGAAAAAAAAATAATATATTTTATTTGGAACGGCATCTCAAATAATGTTCGTTGGTCGATATAATTTGAATCAATTCAAACAGCTAATAAATTAAACACAACATTTATTGATTTTGAGGCGGTACGAAGTTTTCCGGGTCAGCTAGTTTAAAATAAAGTCATAACATATATGTCTCATAAATAAGTAGGTAGATATTTAAGTACTTTGTAGCTTCCAAATCTTTTAATTTCAGAGGAAATTTTATTTTAGATTTAACAAAAAGAGAAAATTAGGGTCGTGCTTTTTTAACGCGAGGTCCTACTACTGTTCGCAGAACTACTAGCGGATTTTTAAAAGCTGATAAAAAAATGTATTTTCAAGCTGAGAATTATTGCGTTTTCCTAAAGTTCAGACAAAACATTCTGAAAAAAGTGCTCGCATCAGTAAGTACATAAATAAGGTCGTTTTAGAAAGTTCATATCTCTTCCTGTACACTCCGAAATAATCCTGTTCATAAAAATTGCAGTGGCTTTAGTCGAAAAAATCTGTTGGCACTAAAAGGTCTAATTACTTACGATTCGTGGTCCTTTTCAAAAATGAGAAAACTGCTCTTGACGCCAAATAAACCGTCAGCGCCGCGCTCTCTGACTAGGAAACCGGTAGAAGTGAGCTGAAGACGTAAGAAAGGTAAGAATGTAAGCTCAATTTTTCCTTAGTTATGTTGAAATAAAATTCTTTAAACGTTTTTAAATCCCGAAATTCTTTCTGATTATTATTATTATTCGACCTTGTTATGAGTTTCGCCGTGTGGGGAATAAAGGGGTTTCTCACCATCCTCCTAATAGCTTATTCATACTACAACGAATATTATTAAAAATAAAAATAAAATTCTTGCAGTGGTTAGAAAACTCGGCCAATTTATCCAATATATAGCCACTATTCATAGGTTCAAGTACAGAATTATAAACTCCTACTTAATAAATAAATAAACCGTAAATCGTAAATCGAAAATATTCGTTATCAGTGTAATAAGTTATGCGGATTTTAATGACGGGCAACACAATGCGGATTGCAACACGTCGGAACTAGCGCGGACCGCTGAAAAATCACGGGATATTCAGATGATATATAAGTTTCAATTTTTAAAAGACTCAAATAATTTGCTATTAAAATATTAAGTTGTAGGTGTAACCTTTTCGCTTGTTCGATTTCTTCACACAACAATTTTTCTCCCAAAAAATTAAAAGCAATTTTGAGTCTTTGAACTTGAGCATTTTTGGTGATATCATGTCGAGGGCTGTAATATTTTTGACACACACGTAAATGTATATTTTAGTTCAATTAATAAAAGTTATGTTTTGAACATTAACAAGTAATTTCAATATTATGTGTCAACATTATTGTAAGATTATTGATTTTACATAAATACAAAGGTCAAAGACCGTGTTTGATCTGAATAGCCATGTACTTTCCCACCTTTCTCTTCCCATCTCCTTCCCCGCTCTACTACCTTCCGCCTCACAACATACCCCAATTGGGGATGCCATAGTCTCACTGACTCCAGACGGGAGCAGTTGGGACTCTTGTGCGGTATTCATATAAAAAGGCCATGTTTAGTATACAAGGGACAAGCTGCGAAACATTTCTCAGAACATACTACGGTGAATGTTGCACGGAACATATTGGAACAATGTCGCAGGACATTTCGGTTGAACGGTTTCGTTTCCCCGGTACGCATCCGTCTACACTTATCAACATCTGACGCGAAACTGTTTTGGGTATAATTCGGTACATTTTCACTGTTGCTAAAACAATGTTATAAATTCCGCCATTCTTAAACATACATGGAAAACTATGAATCAACCAAACCCATGCCATCGCGCAAAACTTACCTCTCTGGGGCCTAGGAGCCGAAATATCTTATGTTAATTGGCGGCAATAGTGGTTTTCAAATCGGTAGATTTGTATCAAATTTCTAGTGATTTTCTATCCAGTGGCGTCCCTCATAAACTGGGAACGGCGAAAACAAACTGGAGGATTTATAAAATGTCTCCGCGTGCCACGGTGTCTGATAATTTAGTGCCAGCGGTCCAGCCAACGGCTGAATTCCTGGTTCTCCTGGAGTCTGTAATGCGCGGGGGGAGTGTGTTGCCACATTTCAACATAAATTCTGTTAATGCTGTGTGTTAAAACATTTGAGCTACATTTGTACGTTTGGTGTTGCCTTGTGATTGATTTAGGTGCCTGTTTAGGAGAATTAATTGCGGCAATTGGCATTGTGGATGATGCTGCAGGATCCGTGTATAAATAATGAATATTCAAACTAATAAAGTGTTCCAGAATAATTCATTTTTATTCAATAATCTAAATATTATAAAACAAAATTGTTTAAAAACTTGGGTAGATTCATAAAAGTTTTTATTGGCTATTATGTTGGCTATCGGAAAAAAAATTATATTGTGTATGAAAAATGTATGAAAAAATGTTATCTGTAGATATAAGATATAAATCATGTATATGTTACTAAATTATAAGCACCTGCTGATAAGCCAATTTAATTGGCTTAGCAGGACTTGTTTGTTGATGTATTTATTATAACTCTGGAGGCAAGATGCGTGTCTCCTATGTGAGGAGATTAAAATGAAACGCGTTGTTTGGTTTAGGAGACAGCAAGAACTGACATTTATTAAGCTTTCAAATATAACCATAGATGGCGATAGTAGTAACCTATATTTTGATATTATAACACTTCCTCTCAAAATACAGATTACATAAGAACATATTATAACAAAATAAAATTATTCGCTGTAGTCCACACCATATTTTTGAGAACACCCCTTAGCCACAAGCCTGGCTTTATACCGGACATTATTTTCAGAATCGCACTTCTTTTTTAGGACCCACTTGCACTTCATTATATTTCCTTTTACAGTCATGTCAACATCACTCCAAGCGTGGTTGTCTTCGAAACTTTTCAGCTCTTCTTTGATAGCCTGTTCCCAATGCTCCTTTTCTGGTCCCTGCAGCGCTTCTTCTAATGTCATTTCATCACTGAAAGATTTATTATATCCTTTTGTACACATATATCCAAATCTATCGGGTTGTTTTCTCTCCCTTTCTGGAAATGTTTTTATTATGATGTCCGATTGTGGCTCTACTTCTGATGTCATGGACTCCTCATCTGGTACATAGGTTTCATCCATGGCATTAGCACTCCTCATAGAAACAAATGAATCTTCTATTCTTGTGTCTGATGGATCTTCGACTAATGTATCCTCATCTAAGGTTATATCTTCTGAACGTGACGTATCTTTACAACTAGTGTCCCCCACTGGAGATGAATTTTCTCCACTCTCAGTGATTGGTATATTAACCTCTGGGTTGTTTTCTTTTTCCATGATAATGACATCTCTACTAGTTGTGATACATTTAGTTCTAGGGTTGTATATTCGGTAACCTTTGATGTCATCTGGATACCCCACAAGTTTGTGCTTTTCAGACTTCTTATCCCATTTCTGGCGCTTCTCTTTAGCAACATGAGCCATAACATTGCTACCAAATATTCTTAAATGACTTATGTCTGGTTTACATCCAGTCCAGATCTCATATGGAGTTTTTTCGTTTAAACTAGGAAGTACAGTACGATTTTGTAAATAAACCGCTGTATTTGTCGCCTCAGCCCAGAACTCTTTACCCAAATTCGCATCAAACAATAAGCATCTAGCCTTTTCGACAATCGTTCGATTATTACGTTCTGACAAGCCATTCTGCTCTGGGGTGTATGGGTTACTTCTTTGGTGCGTGATACCTTCCTTCTTGAGATATGAATCAAACTCTTTGTTGCAGTATTCACCACCATTATCACTTCTCAATATCTTTATTTTCTTATTTGTTTGCTTTTCAACTTTTGCTTTAAATTCTGCAAAACATCTAAGTGCTTCATTTTTGTGTTTGATAAAGTATACAAATGTCATGCGACTGTAGTCATCAACGAAGAGTATGAAGAATCTTGAACCTGCAAGCGATCCATGCTCCATAGGTCCACACAGATCAGTATGAATTAAATGAAGTAATTCTTTGCTTCTTGTACCAGTATTTGAGAATGGAAAACGACACTGCTTTCCCTCGCAACAAACTGTACACGATGTCTTGCCAAGATCAACTTTTTCTCGAAGATTCATTCCTTCTACAGCTCTTGTCATTTTATTCAGATAATTACTATTAACATGACCCAATCTGCGATGCCAAGTATTGCCTGAAACCGCTAAATTAGACATCATACTTTCAGGAACATTTAACTTGTATTCCATCCTTAGTTTATAAACACCATCTGTCATATCTGCTATAGCAACTAACTTGTTCTGTTTATTATAAACATAGCAGCATTTTCTTTTGAAATCCACTTTATTTCCATTTTTAATTAACTGACTGACAGATATCAAGTTCGTCGTAAGGGTAGGTATGCACAAAACATCTTTTAATGTAACATCGTATTTACATTTCGAGGTTAATGTCACAATATTAACTTCTCCCGAGCATAAAACAGGCATAGCACTCTCATCAGCTGCTATTATTTCCTTAACACTCGTCCGATTCGACGCATTACATATAATGTTTACATTTGGTGACATATGAAAACAAGCGCCCGAATCTATAAACCAATCCATTTTGTTGTAATTCCCGCTCAAAAACACAACAGAAAATGCATTAGACTTCTTCATCTGCTCTGATTGTCTAACAGGACACTGATTTTTAAAATGCCCTTCCTTTTTACATCGATAACATCTGACAGATTTCATTACAGTTTTGACTTTCGATGTATTTCCGGTAACATCACGACGTTGACGCACTCTGGCGGAAAACGCCCCAACTGACTGAGCGTCATTTCCTGCCATATCGAGCAATTTTGTTTTTATTGCATCTGCAGAAATTATTATTCCACTATGCTCGATGGCTAATATCATGGGGTAGAATTTTTCTGGTAGACCTGCGAGCAAAAGGCAGCCTATCCATTCATCATTCACATTAAATCCGGTTCCGGATAATTTCTGGCCAGTTTCAATAATTTCCGTGACGTAATTCTGCATCGAGTCACAAGTTTCAAGACGAATCGATATCAATTTTCTTAGTAAGGAAATGCGTCTTGAAAAACCATTATCATCGAACATTTGCTTTAGCCTTTTCCATAATTCCGCAGTAGATGTAGCTTGCTTGACGTGTACATAAAGTGAAGGATCTATAGTGAGGACTATCTTCGCTTTGGTTTTTGCGTCGTCTGCAGCGGCAATTTTGACAGTTTCCTCGGCCTGGATGCACTTCTCCATACCTTCCAATATAAGTAGATTTTCCACAGCATACGACCATTCATCGTAGTTTTGTCGTCCAACCAACTTGGGTATACTTGCAAGATATGATGCCGCCGCCATTTTTGTTAAAAAATGTGCCGACACTGATTACGAGTTCGTATTCACAATAACTCCTTGCCCTATTCTCAAAACGAACAAATAAATCCGCGACAATTAGAAATGAATTTTTAACACAAATACCACTTAAATTATCGTGACTGATTATTTAAAACCGCTTGGGAATGATCTGGGCCCATAACCTGAAATAAAACGCGTTGTTTGGTTTAGGAGACAGCAAGAACTGACATTTATTAAGCTTTCAAATATAACCATAGATGGCGATAGTAGTAACCTATATTTTGATATTATAACAGAGATAAATGGGCCTCAGGTTGATTGAGGAGATACCCATGAGATATCGGTGGGTCGTAATATCTCCGTGCGTGCTGGTCGGGATAATAAATGCGAGGATGATGATGATGATAATGATGATATATTTACAATATTTACAAATGTACAGTATTTACATAATGCAGTATATATTGTCCCGACCGAACCGCAGATTGCGTAGTTGTGTTACTCGGCCGCTTGCCGCGCGAGCACTGCGTTGAGTGAAGACTGATTAAGAACGACTGACCACTTGGATTGCTCGAGTCCTTATATAGGCTGGGACAAACGTACTCGGAAGGTAGGTCAAACATGCACACGCGAGAAGTTTCTCGATATGGCTAGGCAGCGCTGTGTGTAATGTGTGGCAGGTCCGAGCTCTTTCCAGAAGGTGGTCGAAATTAAATTGCCTAGCGAAGTAGCAGGTAGGTGCGGCCGTTCAGTAACTAGGTACGCCGCTACGTAAGTACGTGGAACGCTACATAACTATGCTTTCAATAAATAATAAATAAAAAAAAATAAAAAATATATATATATATTTTTGGGGGTGACTTAAGGCAGGGGGGTTGGTAATCCAAAAAATTGAAAATAATTGGAAAAATTTCATAAAATTTCAAAGTGAAAATTCAAGTTCTACTAAAGTTCTGATTTAATTAATTCGCCGGTAGTTACACAGTTATTGGATAGTAAGCAACTTAACTAGAAAGCAGCTTAATTTCTTCCAATTAAGGTATAACATTTTTTATTTATAAAAAATACCAAAAAAACAAGAAGATGTATTTTAAATATTTACACGGAGAGCAACAATTTTTCGCAAGGCACTTCTTAATATCAATATGATTTTTTTAAAGGATAGTTTATTTCAACTTCCTGCACTACTACTATTTTTTTTCAATATTCTTACTGGTCTATTTATCTATTTCTATTTTTTAACTCGTGGCCAATATTCGATATTATACTATAGCAACCACATATATTATTTTAAAACTATAAAGATTCCTGATATTTTAAATATTTTTAACTACTAAGTAGATAATCCAAAATTACCCACATTAACTCCGCATTTTATATCCACATGCTTAAAATAAAAATAAAACTTTTTACAAAACGCATATCACCACCGATTTATCTTCAAAAATAACCGTCTGGATGTTTGTGCTATCTGCCCCTTTTTAATTTCCTCCCGATACGCCCCTGGGCGATGTGTCCGGGACCGGAATGTCCCGCTGACAGTTGTATTTTGGCAAACGTTTCCGCACATTTACAGGGTACGCCCCTGCCCCGGACTTGCGTGCACGCCACAGAATGGAAAATCCATAGTAGTGTGATCCATACCGGTTTTAAAGAAAACTCATGCACATTTACATATTAACAAATCCTTCGGAGGTGTTTATTTTAGGATGAATGAAACCTACATAAACATAAACTTTTCAATTATTATAAGCAATAATTATTAGCCTGAAACACTCATCAATATTGAAAACTCTCCCGAGAAAAGATATATGTCGCCGACGGGACTCGAACCCGCACCCCTCTGTTTGCCGGACAGGAGCTCTACCATTAAGCTACGGCGGGATACCCCCTACCCGTCAAATAATTCAATATATACCTAATGTTTCATTCAACAATTATCGCTTATTATATTTTTTTTTTTCACCTGCAAACAACCAACTTTATTTTTATATGAGAAAGGCATGTAAGTGCTAACTCTCTCACTAGGTGGCGTCGAGACATTATATCTACATTTTTTGGTGAAAATATTTTAACTCGTCAAATATTGATTATTTTTTAAATTGATAAACTAATGTTTAAGACAAGATTTTTTTACGCATAGCACAGAGGGTAACAATTATTATAAGCAATAATTATTAGCTTTTTAATTCGGATTTTACACAGGAGTTACAATAATTTGAAATATGGATACAGAATATACAAAGTTAAGAAAAATATAAATAGGTATACAAAATCTAAATGAGAAAAACACGTGTGGGAATTCGCATGAGAGTTAGATGACCAGTTGTTCATACGATAAATTATAATTTTTACACTAAATCGATTAATTACTTCTACAGCGCCGTTTTTGTAGGACAATCATTTCAAGGGCACTTTGATGATATGCTGCAGAAATAATTTCAATATTTGATCGATTTCACCAGAAGTAGGGAATAAATAATATTGATAGTCCAGAATTGCTTGCATTGATTAGTATTTGGATTCCACTACGTAATACTATAAGTCGGGGTTTATTTCAGTGTAGAAATTTTGGGACCACCATACCACCTCTTGGCCCAGATTACTAATGGAGGGAAATAATTATACAAATTCAGTGGACATTTTCAATTTTTCTTCATCTAAACAAATACGAAATGTGGTTGCTGAAGCAGTTCAGTTATGTACAATAAATACTGTAATTTTTTTTACTATCGATATGTAAATGCCCTCAAGACGGGCGTTGATAAGTAAATAAAAATATAATATTGAGTTGGGCACACCGAAACGCCAACAATACACTTCCATCGTATTATCTTTTCGGTGGTGCATGCAGTGTACGGATTAAATTAACTTTTAGCCCTATAAGTATACGCATGGGCGAGTCGTGGATATTTTATGAAAATGTGGAATTTAAAAAAATAAAAGTGGAATTGTTGGACAGAGGTCAGATATGATTAAAAACGAGCGTGTGACTAAAAAATGCAGAAAAAAATTGCGTTGAAGAAACAACGATCTTCCTATTGTTATTATAATCGCACGCGATACGATCGAAATACATGATTTTTTTTCATAACCTTTTTTTTACATTAGGTCCACACAGAAGGATGAAAGTAGACTAAATGCTGTAGAAATGAGATCCCTGAGGTGTATGTGTGGTAAAATCATGTATGATCGTGTGAGGAATGTTAAGATCCGAAAAGAATGCAAGGCTGATGTGAGCGTAATAAGTAAGATTAAGAAAGGGACGCTTAGATGGTTTGGGCATGTTGAGCGAATGAATGAAGAAAGGAGTGTAAAGAGAATTTATGACGGGAATGTGAACGGTAGAAGAAACCGAGGACGCCCAAGGAAGACGTGGCACGATCAAGTAAATCAGATACTTGAGTCGGGCCATGTCAAGAGTAAGAATAATAGAAGAGTATGTATGAGAAGATGTATGAATGTGAATGAGGCAAGGAATGTGTGCCAAGACCGAGTTGTTTGGCGGTCCGTCCTCTCTGCCTACCCCTGCGGGGAAACGGCGTGATGGTTAGTTAGTTAGGTCCACGCAGGAGGATCTGAGGAAAATAATTTCCCTGCTGCGTGAAGAGTCTTTTTTAGTGGAATGGAGAAGAGGAAGTTCTGGGAAGGAAATATATATGAGGGGTGGGTAGGGATATGGGAGTCAACGTGTCCAGAAGTGACGGACGTGTGGATCGTTCCCACCGCGGTGCAAAATGTCTCCCTCATCCAGTGTGTCCCAATCCGGCCTGCCACGCAGTAGATGGGTAAGCCGCCGCCAAGATCTAGACAAACGGCACCCCGTGAACCCGGGCACCCTGCAGAGTCACGAAAGTAGTAAACCACTCAGGGTGACCTGTTATGTTATAGTGTTAGTTATCCAATAAATTGTTTCCCGTTCGGTAGTATCCATACCCGCCCCCCAAATGGTTAATTTACCTTTAATGAAGTTCATTTATTTTTAATGAAGTTCCATTGTAGCTCCACGATAGTTATAGAATTCTATAGGAATTGAGAAATAACAACTTAACAAAACAAATAAAATTAATACGTACGACCGGGAGTTTCCCATAATTCAAACAATTTCATTAAATTTCAAATTCAAGTTCCGTTATTATTTAATCATGGGTCAGCAATTACATAGCGGATGACTTGAAAAATACTTTTATAGAATTTGAATACGCGTACTTTGGGATTTGAAAAACTGTTCAAATTTTGTGAAAAACTTTTTCTTTGCAAGATAGGTGATTTATCCAAGTATCGAACAGCGTTGCTGTGTTCGTCATCAGGACAATTTAGTTTGTTTGTTTAATTATGATAACATCACTCAGAAATTTGAAGTGTAGGTGAAGTAAGAGATGTAGGTATGGGTATAGAAATGGGGGTTCCATGTCTAATCGGACTATGAGTACTCAGCGTCTGAATTCCCATAGTGAATTTATTCAGACACGATACTTCCTCACATGATAATTCATCACATAACTCACATTAACCTAACCTAACCTAACCTAACCTAATCTAACCTAACCCAACCTAACCTAACCCAACCTAACCTAACCTAAGGTTAAAAACCCCAATTATCAGTTTTCGACGCTTCGAGACATGATGAATTATCATGTGAGGAATTAACATCCGATGGAAAGTTTGTACTCAATATTCATACACTTAAAAAGTTTCCACTGAACATTCTGGTCACCAGAAATGGGTATTCCAGGTAAAGTTGTTCGGTGGGTAGGTACTATAAAAATATAAAAATTATAGTGCCTACCTGCCTCGTTTTTTTTAAGGCTTTAATGGGATAGGTACCTACAGCTAAACGATGAGAATCTTTGATAATAATTAATCTAAACGAAAAAAAAACAATGCTTTCACGTCGGAACTGTAAAAACTCATTGCTATCTTCTATGTACGTAAAATTATGTGTGGTTTATAAAAACCATCAAGCACTGCCTGAGAATTCTCGCCGTCAACCCCTAAGAACTTTAGACAAACTTTTAACTCCCATTTCTCTGCACAGCTTTTAGTTCAACACGCAGACACCGATAAAGCGACATTTTTTGTTAAGTTTGGCACTCAGAGTTCACAGTTAGCAGTCACCCGCCGCCACTGAGTTGCCGAAAACGCATTACCTAAGTCCACAGTTTTGCATAAGGGGTAGGGAGTATGGAGTAGGACCACTGCCAAAGTGCAGTGTGTTTTACATCCCCACTCCACGTCACTGCATTTCCCGGAAGGGCCGACAATTGAATTTGAAACTGTTATGTCGACTGCTCCAAGGAAGACTGCAGTAACTCACTTTTTATCATTTTGCAGGAGAGCGATTTTAAAGTTCAAAAAATGTTGCATAATCTAACATGAGGGTTTTGAATTTTATTTAAATTGAATAAATATCGTTGGTTAATACTCTTTCTAACTGTTTAGTATTTTCTTTGTATTTTCTTCGAAATCACGCAAATTTTTAGGGTTTTAGGACTTACTGCTGTTTTCCTCGGGGTTTGTATAATATCAGTATGTAGTATGTTGAGTTACTTCTTTTTTACAGGGAAAAATTAAGGAATTTATAGAAGAAGCAACGAGCTGCTTTATTTTAACAGTATAAAACATAATTTACACACATTAAAAATACACAGTTGAGAGTTAATCATTAACTAGTTACGGTGTTTCAGTGTTTTAAAGCAACATAAAAAACATTTTTAGGTCGATCAACTGAAAAATAATATTTTTTTTTAGAAACTATTGCCTATATAAAATAGAAGAGATTCTTAAGTAATTACATACAATGAAAGAATAAAAAGAACATTATCAAGTTTCATTCGCTTTCTGAATCATCAGATACCCCATCTCTGGCATTAGAATCTCCAATGATTCTTCAATGGAAGAATTTAGTGAAAGATAGAAATTATGGTAAGACTTTGGAATTTTTGGCTGTTGCGTAATGCTAGCAGATATTTATGATTAAGTATATCGATGTTTTGTTTTTGATTATACTAACCAACGGGTTCAACTAATCTGTCCAGTCGCCTGCCTCTTGTCCGTTTTTCTAAAATGACAGTTATGGCCTGAAATTTATTTTTCTGATGCGTTTCATACATCTTTAAAGAGTATTATTTATTCTGTGGTTATTTTAAATTTTTCACACACCTCATACTGGTCTATTTTAGGCTTGTCAAAAGCGTAATTATAATGGAAATTAAAAACATCTGAATACTGTCTCAGTAAAGCAGATATTTGAACGTTTCTTTCTTTCTGCCAATACAGCCTGTACATTTTGGAAATACTCAGATCTCTTTCTAGGTAAAGCTTCTCGGATGATTTCCTAGTGTAGTGCGACTCCACTACACTAAAGGCCAGATGTGTTCGTGTACCGAATGTTTGATAACAGAGAGAATTTTATTAGGTCTTGTGAGATGTTTCCCAGACTGATCAGGCATTACCGCACCTCCTTTGTCAATTTTTCCACTTGCAGTGATTATCATTCTATCCGAGATCCCTAATGTTTGCAAAAACATTGTTTGGCAAATATGTTGCTTATTGCTTATTACGCTGATTCACATTAAAATAATATTCTCACCAAATCCCACGCCTGGATTTGTTATGCTTTGCAGTATGATTTTGTTTTTTGGCACCAATTCCATAAATTGACAAACAAAATTCGACTGCATGGCATAACATCCTAATTTCCAAAACATTTTTTTCGCGATTCTTCGCGCAAAGTATTCTTGCATTTAAAGTGGCAGTTTGATGTGCAACCTGATCCCATTTTCCCGAATGTCGTTGTATTTAATCCGCAGTATCATTTAAATTTGCCGAGTTTTTAAAAAAGTAGGTTGATTAAAACATTGAAATAATTTTTTTAAGTATTTGAAAACGTAATCATTTTTATGAATTACATACGGTGCTCGGAATATCCATATTATCAGTTGTTTTAGTAGAACGTTAGAACAATCCTCTTTCCTAATTAAGAATCAACATGCGATCAGGAGAAGTTAGTCAACAAACACTCAATTCCATACATCTTGAATTACTACATTCATCAGGCTTCCAATATTCATCAGAATTCACTCCACTAAAATCTTGCTGATGAAGGACCTAATAAGTCATCAGACTCTTTAATAACATATTATAATATGAACAAACAATATGTAAAGAATAAGAATTAACAAGCCAATTTTTTGAGGCTTTAGAATTTGGTATTAAATAAAATTTTTGGTTATGTCTGACATACTCGTATGTTTAGACTTACCAGACTGCATTGTAGACCATAATGCTCTACCTACTAATAATGTGCTTCTACATATTCTCATGTTTAACATTTTCACGGTATAATTCTCTTTATATCTATACACAGCGTTCATCCGTCCCCACTTAGTACACTGCACACCGATCTGGACTCCTTTTTACCAAGCTCACATTGAAAGAATCAAAAGAATTAAAAAAAACTTAAACACATAAATTATAAACAAAACTTAAACTTCTCAAATTACACTGAATCTATTAATTACAATAACTTCAACTCCCTTCATACACGACGTTTAATTTTTGACCAAATCTTATTATTTAAAATTCTTAGTAATGGCCTGGACTCGCCAGAACTAACCAACTTAATAAATATTCATATTCCGACAAGATCAACACGGCAATCCCATTTGTTTCATTTCATTCATAATATCATTGTTCATAATATCGATATTTCTCCGTGGATAAAAGAAGTAAGTCTGACTTACGACCGTAGACAAAACAAAAATTTCCGAAGAAAAGAGCAGTAACTCAACTTACTTCTTTAGTACATGGAAAACTAATGACTTCGTGACTTACGACTATTTTGAAATGGTTTTTTCTCGGGGTGTATTAATGTTAGAGTACAGAATGTCTTCTTGGGAGGTAGATAATTATTTATGAAAACCGAAAATGTAACTAACTCAAAAACACCAAATAGTGAGTTACTGCAGTCTTCCTTGGAGCAGTCGATGTGCGGCCCGTTTTCTGCAATTTAGACGGGCAAAACTTAACATTTCAACTTAACGTAACCTAACAATTTAACTAAGAGCCGAAAATGCTAATAATATTTTGTAAATGTTTATTGCAATTCGTGTAAAAAAATAAAGTAGGTATTCAAATAAGAAAAAATAAACTAGGTATTCAAACTAAACACATTTTTCGAGAATATATCAACTATACACACATTTAATATATATATGTATATACATATTTTTTTAATAATTTTTTTTATAAATAAACAGTTTAAAATAAGCACTAATTTAAAAAATAAATAAAGAAGAAATTTTTTACTACAACACATAAATACTTGTCACACTTAAACATAACCACGTAAACACCTCAGCACAGGTTCTCCTAGTGAGGTGTTCACGAAACAAACAACATTACCCAACCACAGTTTCACAGTCACTAACCTACCTTACACACAACACAACAAAAAGTTCATAAATTATGTTATTAGCTATTATGTATAAATATTAATAACTTTATGTGAACGCTGTAATATTATATAGAAAAAAAAAAATAAATAAAAATAAAAAATAAAAATAAATAAACTAGCTATTCAAATAAGAAAATATAAACTAGGTATTCAAATAAGAAAAATATACTGCCAAACTTACTCTTTTACAACTTATGTAAGAACAGTTAACTTACCACATAATATTTATTTTTAATAATCTCACTTGTTGTAGCTTACGAGTAACTTATTTCTTACAACTTATAACTGACTAACTTTTTCAAGCATGCGTGCGCATTTTTAACATCCCATTTTTTACATTAGCTCCACACAGGAGTAAAATAATTCCCATCAGCGCCTATGTCATCTTTGGGGATGCTGTGTGGAAGATCTTTTTAGAAAAGGAAGGAGTGGGTAGTAATCTAGCGGGCAGTGTGTTCAGGAGTAACTGATGTATAAATCCAACCCTTCCACTGCTGTGCAAAGCGATGTTCCGAGAGAGCTGCTGGAGAGATCAAAAAGGTCCCTCGATCAGTCTCTCCCAATCCGGCCTGCAACGCAGTTGGCACACGCATCCGCCATCATATCTTTTTCCAACGCCATACCCAACCTCCTCCCACGCCGATGAAGGGGAGGGGGGTGAGCCTCACCTTCCCCCCCTCAAATTCGCCCTTGAGCATCATGAACACCCGTGTCACTTCTTTCTCTCCTCAGAAAGATCATAATCACAATAATTGGAAAAAAAAAAGATTATCAAAGCATCCCTAAAGATGACATGGGAACGCTTCAAAAATTTGGCTTAACCACTTGAGCGTTTTTTGCCACATTATGGCACTATTTCCAAAACCTCGGATTGCTTTGTTGCCAAAATGTGGCAAATTAAAAAAATATATATATATTGAAACGACTATATAATATATTATACATTCAAAATATAACATATAAAATATAATATATGACCGTCCGTGGTCGAGTGGTAACAACACTTGACTCCCAATCGGAAGGTTGCGGGTTCGAACCCGGCGTGCGCAAATAAATTTTATTTGATTAATTTGTGTTATTTCACAATTAATTAATAAAAATAATATATACTACATTTGCGGCACGTTCCAGAGTGGAAGATACTGTCAGTATCGCCCTGGTGTAAGACCACCATTCAGAATTGAGACGTTGCTTAATAATGGCTTTAGCCGTGTTTAGTGACTAGATCTGAATAGCCAGGTACTTTCCTACCCTCCTCTTCCCCATCTCCTTCCCTTCCCCACATTCCTTCAGCCTCACAACATACCCCAATTGGGGATGCCATAGTCTCACTGGCTCCAGACGGGAGCAGTTGGGACTCTTGTGAGGTATTCTCTATAAAAAATAAAAAAAATAACAAAATAAATATTCTCTAGATTATTTAAAATGTTTTAAGGTTAAAGATTTAATTATATTTTTTTTATAAATCCTACAAATATGTGATAATAAAAAAAAAGATAGGGGAATTCATTGGCTACATAGAACTATAATCAGTTTGTATGCCTCCATATTCAATTTCGGAGGTATGATTTTTTTTAATGTGAGCGGAAAAAATTCCTTTAGCAATCCGAGAAAAAATATTTTAATTGCTCTGTCGCTCCAGTGATTATAAACTTTTAATAAGGACACATGGGTTAAAATTCTTCACAGTAATAATAAAAACAAAAAATTAGATAACTTGGAAGCACTTTAAATTAAAAAATCCCTAAATAATAACACTAGTATATTGAATAACCAAATTAATTTATCGTTTAGTCCCATTCTAGATATATTTCCAATAAACCGACCTGTTATTGCCGGAATTCCCACAATTACCCCTTCCCCTTTGTTAACCTCCCACTTAAACACCTAATTTTTTTTATATATCTGTCAATATATTGTCTCATATGCTAGTTTTAATATTCTCCTGACGAAGGAAGGGTTCTTCCGAAAGCGGTAGAGTTTCATTATAATTTAAAGTGGTCTAAAACAAATTTATGTATTTGTATTGTTTTATTTTCTTTCCAATACCGTTTCCAATACATCTCACTATAATAGTAAGGGAGATACAACGATTTCTATGAGATCTATGTGAGCTGGGACAAATATGGCCTCCTGTGATTAAACGAGTTAATATGATAAAAATAATCATCCAAGGGATAATAAAATTTATTTAAGATGATTAAATTATGATGATTGCATTAAACAGTTGTTTCTTTGAATTATTTTTGACGATAGATAAATTATAGAGATTGCATCAGAATACATAATAAATTATAAAATTATAATTAATGAAGATAATATTATAATTTGAAATTTAACTCAATAAGTTAAAAAGTAAAAAAAAAAAAAATACATAATAAATTATTCATAAATTTTCCTATCACTCTGCAGGCATTAAACAATCAACATCACACAACCCAGACGAGCGGTGCACGTGCTATAATATTTATTTTATGAATCTCTAATATTAGAAGCACTTAAGAGTCGTATTGTTGGTTCCCAAGCTGAGTATGGTTCAAGTTTCCGTGTTTCAGTTAACTGCTGGTGCATATTAGATGGACGGTATCAGAATGCAGTCTGCCATGCATGTGGAAAATCGAGATGCATATTATATCAGCTGAGAGCAGATAAAACCCACTCTGACTGTCATAATTATTTCACTTTGAAAGACGGTAATGTTTTTATTTACCATCGTAATAAGTTTTATGCACGTTAATATTTCTTTATTATTTATTTACGCCTTAATGGGCTTTTACATGAATATTTTACATAATGATTACAGTAATTAAGTATAACAGTTTAAACAGTATACAAAGTATAACAAAGTGTAACAGTATAACAGTGGTAGATTCAGACTGGGTCGACGTACGTATGCATCGCTACGCCTAACAATATCTGGGCTACTTAGCAACCATAGATTTTCAATGAAAATTTATGTTTTAGAATCACATTGGCCACACGCATCGCGACGTGCCGATGTCTGTGGCCATTTTCATATAAAATGTATGGGTTGCTAAGCATTGTTTGGCGTAGCGATGCGTACGTACGTCGTCCAGTCTGAATCTACCTTAAGTGTAAGGCGCTCCGCCCACTGAGGCAACTGAAAACCAACTAAAACCGGCTTTTTCTCTGTCTTGATTGGTCAAAAAGCTTGTTTAACCATAGACGAACTACGAGACAGCTGACAGCTAGCAACTAGAAATGGCCGCCCAGGGCAATGAGCAGTGACAGTCGCAAGATGGTCGCAAGTCACCGCTTGCGTTACCATTGACAACGGGGTTTTGTGTGATTGTGTAGTGTGCGGGCTATCACATTGTCATACAAAGACAGTTGGCAGTTGAGAGTTTTCAGTTGCCTGAGTGGGCGGAGCGCCTAACTAGTAATTATTTATGACGTGATTTCTGCATATTTTTTACTAAAGAGAACTCGGCAAGTACAGCAAGATGTATTATTTTTATAAAATGATTTATATCGAGTGGAGAAGTACTAAACTTTTTGCCTGTCGTCTTTGGGTGTGGTGTGCAGTGGGTGTTTTTAGGAAAATCAACGAGATGTTCTGGTAAGGTAAAAGGTATGAGAGGTGTGTAGGAATCTAGTGGCCAGTGTATCTGGGAGTGAAGGACGTATGAATCCTTTCTTCTACTGCAGTGCAAAGCGATAGGTCGAGAGAGTCCAGCTGGAGAGGTCAATAGGTCTTCATCAACCAGTCTCTCTCGATTCGGCCGCCTCGCAGTAGGTGGGTGAGCTGCACCGCGGCAAGTCACCAGACGCAACATTTGGGGTTACCCATGGTAGAGGTGTTGGATATAATATTTAAATGGTCCCAGGGGCGTCGGTGTCGGTACCCATACCCGCCTCCCAAATTATATTTACTTTACCCAATGATTATTGACATTTGTGACAAAAAAATGGTGACTTTTTTTTACCACCACGCAGCCCTGGTAAAAGGGTACTATTTTGAACTAAAACGGTGCCGTAGTGATCTGATTAGCCATGTTTCAAACCTTCCTCTTCCCTATCTCTTTCCCCTCCATACGACCTTCAACTGCACAACGTTCCCCACTAGATGACATGATCCCACTGATTTCAGATATTTGAGATTCTTGCGCGGTATTAAAATAAACCAAAAGAACCTCGTTTCTGCCTTCTTCTTTTACCAACTGCACCCATCTATATTTTTTTTATAATATTTTAATTAATGGAGATTTTAATAGCAAAAGTCAATCGAAAATCCGAAACAGAAAAATCAGAAAAAGATACGGATACATCTGGGACTCGAACCCAGGATTTCTGGCAATCCGGGCCAACGCGCTATCCATTGCGCCAACGTATCCCTATCCGATTCAGTCATTTTTTAACTGTATCATACTTCGACTGAGAACCACCAACACTATCTTGATTTTCTTAACGCATATTTATATTGGCTGCTATCTGTATGTATGATTGCAAGATACAACTCAAACTAAATGCCAAGAGATAGTGTCAGGATAAATTGTATCACTTTTTTTCACAAGTCTAGGATGAAATATTTTTATTTTTAACTTTTTAACTTAAAGAGTTAAACCTCAAATTATAATATTTTAGTTAATGAAGATAATATTAGCGAAAGTCAATCGAAAATCCGAAACATAAAAATCACAAAAACATACGGATACATCTGGGACTCGAACCCAGGATTTATTGTACTCGATACAGGTGTATTTTTTTTAAAATTTTTATCTTTCACCTGATGTAATTTCTAAATATTAAGCAATTATTTAATTTTTTTGGGATTTTTGTTTATGGATTTGGTACAAAATTATTTAGAATATTTTTAACCAAATTATGTATTTTTATTTAAGATCTTTGTATATCTTCTGAATTTTTATAAAGTTGTTTTATACTGCCCTGAAAAAATCCTCTCTGCATTCCAATTTTTGTTTTAAACTCAAATAAAATTATTTATACCAAACACTTATTTTAGTTTAAAAAAATGCCGCATTGGCTTTTTACTATGTCATTTATGTAGCTATTTTTAAGTGCGTGTTCAAAGCGTCATTTAAAATCATCAATATCAGTAACACATCATCACCTGACAGTTATATCCAAGAATGTGATCATTAACTGCTATCTCTACAATTCTGATACATCGTTCAAGAAGACTCCTCCATTTAGAAACCTGAACTTAAAGTGCCTATACTTCACCAGTCAAAAGCTTGATATATTACTAAAAATCACAGTACTAATCTAAGTTCTTTATAATCTATGTATCTAAGTTTGGTCCCTGCAATTAAATCAACAGAACTTTGCCCAAAAGAATTTTACAAAACCTAATGGTAAAAAAACTTTCGCTCAACTTTGTAATTCTGAACTTTTAATTATGTTACGTAAATCATTTTTTTTCAAAGAAAGCCAAATATGTCCTATTTATGAATAAATAACCTCATAAATAATACCGGAATCTGTTGTTCCTTCTATACGTAATCCCTTCCTTAACCCGCCTCACAACGCTGCCCAACTGGGTGGCGACATAAGTCCCCTTTCTTTACACTGTGCAGATTGGGGCGCTCTTGTGCAAAAAATTAATACTCCTGATGCCTACCATCATTATAACAATACAGGGTGTTAAGGAACGTACTTTACTTACTTTAAATCTTTGATTCCTTATGTATAATGGAGTAAAATATTGGAGTTAAATATTGGATTAATGGAGTAAAATATGTAAATTTAATTTTAGTTTCCGGTGACTTTTTATTGTTTTTTATACAGTTAAAAAAAAACATATATTTTCTTCCGCATGTCGTCACCGATCACCAAACCGAGTAACCGCCTAACTCATCACCCCGCTCCTAAATATAAAACACCTACTGATTTTTAATGTTTTTGGTTGAAAAAAAAACATCAGAAATATAATGGGAGATACAAATTTCAACATTTTTTTCTCCAATTATCATGAATCACTGGTTAAAAAAAGTCATGTACGACCCTTAACATCCTGTATATGGTTTAATTTTTCATTCAATTCAATACTTCGTTTGTGTGAAAACACTATGAAACAATATTTATAAGCGGAAGATTTTAGATAAAAACCGCGACTCTTGTTTGGGATTTCGACACATTTTCACGTGTCCATTCATCTACTAACCGATCAATTAGTATATTATCCAGTATTTACTGACTTGAGAGTAATTTACTCGTTTTATACCAATCTAAACCATACATGTTGCAACAAAACATTATTATTACAAATTATTTTTAAACCTAGACTCTCTAATTAAAAAAAACAAAGTTCAGGAAACGCAGAATATCTAAACTGTTGTATGCTAATTAATAAAGAATGCAGTATTGGACGATCTGAGCATAATTTTCCCATATTCCACCAATCAAAAGCCTAATGCTTTTCTTCTAAACCCAATTTCCTATCATTTGTAAGAACAAGTTTGTTGATTAAATCATAAAAGTTTGGTTTAAAACCTGCCGGTAAAAAAACTTTTCACCATTCCCACGACTTCATAACTCCGAACTGTTAATGGTAGAGATTGCATCTCCAGTGCGATGGGACTGCACTAGGCACACCTGTCGAGTTAACAAAATAATAACTTGGACGAACTTTGTTAATGACATGCTAATAAGGCAGACTATCTTTATTTTGTCTTCTCTGGTTCGTATTTATAGTTACCTATAGTCTATTATAATCGTTAGTGTTTCTGTTCGTTGCGGGAAGATGAATGATTTTTAAAGGATTAGTTGCGTTAATTAATATTTTAATGAAGTGATTTATGATGGTTAGTTTAAGTTAATTGATTTTAGATCTTAAAACAGACCCTAAATTAAATAAAAAACACAGGCATCATCTTATTGTATAAAAACGGATGTTGTTTAGTGTTGAAATAACTTTAGGACATTAATCCATTTTACCCATCTTCCTTCCTTCTGATCCCCCTCCTTTCACATCAAGGCCCTTACCCAAGAAGCAAAATAAGATTATTAAAAAAAAGCTTGAAAAAAGAACATATTTGCACCTCGTTATTTTGAATAAAAACATTCAATTGTTATATTTGAAAATTCTGTCGGGCTTGTACAAGCATTTCGCAAATCTCGCAAATAACAATCATAAACATATTATGATTTTCGTGAAGACCATCGGGTCATCATTTAACATTGGAAAGTGACCGTGAATGAAGAGCTGGGAGCTGTCACCTCATCATCAAGATAAGGGCCATTCCTGTCTTTTACTTCCCCTTGTCGATATAAAAACACAATCTTGGACATTCGCAATTCGCTTCACACATATTTAGTTTTACAGTCCACACGGTGACATTGGACACTTAACAGATGTAAAAAGGTTAGTAGTAGCATTTTGTGAACACCTCACCTATGTCGACATAAGTAAAATCAGTTTCCTCCTTGATATTGTCAAGAAGGGCACCGTGGTTCGGTCCATGGCGGCAGAATCGTATACATACTCGTACACTTAAGATTAGTAGGAGTTGAAGTTGGATAAATAATTGTCTTCAAAAACAGGTAGGTATATTTTTCAATGAACCACAAGCCACTGGTATAAATAATATTGAGGTAATATTTTATGACCACTTTTTTTTAATGTTATTTTTTAATTGTGTGGGTTGAGTTTCTTTTTCGGTTAGGTGTTATAATGTTTTGAGTAAAGTGAATACCTTGTTTTTTGATCTAGTCTGTGATATATTTTCTATGTTATTTATGGTTAGTAGTTGTTTTTCTTCTTGTTACAAAAAAAGGAAGACAATACTTAAAACATTTATTATTATTAAAAAGTAGCTGACCTGGATATAACTTAAATAAAGAAACTGTGTCCTTTCGCATTCGTCCCCGTGCCCCTTCCGACTTCTCTTACCCTTCCGCATCTCCTTCCTTTCCCGCATTCCACTTTCAACTTCCCCCTCCCCTCTCCCGCTGTCATCCTTCACGCATTCGCCTTCTACCTTTTCCGCTTTCCCTCCTCCCTCGTTCCCCCTCCCGCGAACTCCTCCTCCTTAACTACCCTCCGTTATTCCCGGATTCCGCTCCCCCTCCTGCCTTTTTACTTCAATACACCCATTTTCAAAACATCTCGCTTTTGACCCATTTCAAATTATTTTTTATGCAAATTTCATAACGCCAGGGCTCGTTATTCTGCTATGGACGGAGACAAATACAACAAATCAAATATCGGTCCAGCCGTTCCTGAGTTATAAATGGTGTAACTAACCCGACTTTGTTTTATATATTAAGATGATCAAATTAATGTTTTCAAAAATCGGAATTCTTTCTAGACCAGAAAAATTATTTCGTTCGCCTTTCTAGGGTTAATTACAAATTGTCATGAATCATACTTTTAGGAACTATCTGTCCAATGGCTCAAATGTTATTTTTCATAATTGATCCATGTCCACAGTTCCGTAATCCTTGGTTCCTGAAGACTCCCCAGTATCGGTGATGCAGTTAAAACTTCACATGGCAGCTGTTGATCCAATTGTTCCCAACTTTGTTATTTATTCCCAAAGGCGGAGGGAAGTTTGGAAACCTTCCCAGAAAATATTGTATAAGTTATTTGGTTTGTAACTTGCGCTGGCACAGATTCGTTTTCCAACTTAATCAGCTATCATCGCCCTGATGACTTCGCTAAATGATTGAGATAAGCGAAATGCAACACTTATCATGAAAATATGAAATTTTATTTCATAAGTTTAAGTTTAGTTTTAATTTTAAGTTTAGTTTTAATTTTATGTTTAGTTTTAATTTTAAGTTTAGTTTAATTTTAATTTTAAGTTTAGTTTTATGTTTAGTTTTATGTTTAGTTTTAATTTTAAGTTTAGTTTTAATTTTAAGTTTAGTTTTAATTTTAAGTTTAGTTTTAAATTTAGTTTTAATTTTAAGTTTAGTTTTAATTTTAAGTTTAGTTTTAATTTTAAGTTTAGTTTTAATTTTAAGTTAGTTGTAAGTTTAGTTTTAATTTTAAGTTTAGTTTTAAGTTTAGTTTTAATTTTAAGTTTAGTTTTTAGTTTAGTTTTAATTTTAAGTTTAGTTTTAATTTGTGTATTAACGAAGCTATTTAAGGCGTAGAACCTACTTCATCGATGTATTGCTTTATTACAATGAGAGTGGAACATACTCTTAGTATCGCCCTGGTGTAAGACCAGCATTTAGAACTGAAGGTGACTGGACAACATAACAATGTACTACTTCATTTAAAAAGTCGTTAAAATTACTGAAAATAAAAATTTTAAAAAACTTTTTATAGGTTACGTTGGGTTAAGTTATGTGCTATATTTGTTTTTCATAAGTTTTAATGACTTTTCAAAGGGGTGTTGAAATGTCACTTTGTTGAGTTGTCACGGAACCAGAATTGAAACGTTGTTTGAAATGGCTTTAGACGTTTTTTTTATGACCAGATCAGGCACTTCCCCACTCTCTTCATCCCAATTTACCTTCCTCAAAACATACCCCAATTGGGGGTGCCATAGCTTATTGTGCGGTAATTACATAAAAAAAACAAAGTTACAATTTAAAAATTGATACATATTTTCAAAGCAAGTTCCTGTTCCACTAAAATTGTAGACAGACTTACAAACGAATTTAATTTTAATTTTTTAAAAATTTTTATTTATTGGCTCGCCAACAGAATACATCACATAATGTTTACAGTAATTTACATTTATACATGGTTGTAATGATGTTTCTAATTATAGGTGAGCACAACATTCATCTCAATATTCTTTATGTAATAATGATTGGTTAGTTACAATAGTGATAAATTTAATTTCAAATATGTATATAAAAATATGGAGGATCAAAATCAGTTATTAGGAAGAAAAATGCATACATATATAATGTTTTGTTTTGGCGACAGAAATGTGCAGTGGCCGTATCTGTTTACCAGAAGTAAGCTTAATTTTCTTTAATTTCAAACTTCTTGTGAAATTGATCACAGATCGTCGTCGAACAGGTAATCAATTTCATAGGTCTGATTGTGGCCTAGGACTTAAAAGGCCTTAAGCAAATATCCACAAAAAATAACTAAACTATTAACTAAAAAAATGGCCTTTATACAGGGTATTGAGGGACGTAATTGACTTACCTTACTTACCAGTCCTTACATTATTTGAAGTAAAAATTGCAGATTCAATTTTGGTCTCCGGTGACTTTTTTTATGACTTTTTTGACATTTTTTTTTCATAATCAAACAACAACAAAAAATTCTTCCACATGTCATTACTCATCACTTAGCCGAGTAACCACTCAACCCTTTACCCCGCCTCTAACTGTCCAATGACTAGTGATTTTATAGTTGAAATTCTTACACATGATACTCATCACTTAGCCGAGAAACCACTCAACCCTTAACCCCGCCTCTAACTGTCCAATGACTAGTGATTTTATAGTTGGAATTTTTCCACATGTTACTCATCACTTAGCCGAGTAACCACTTAACCCTTTACCCCGCCTCTAACTGTCCAATAACTAGTGATTTTATAGTTGGAAATATTAGAACACTTCAAAAATGTCACCGGGGACGATGATTTTATTTATAGTTTATACTTCAAACAATGTCAGGAATCACCGGTTAAAGTGAGTGTATTCATTATTCATTCTATATATACAAATATAACTGTGAAAGTTGAAATATACGCGATTATTAATTACATAATTACGGTAATGTAATAATTAGATTAAGGTTAGTTAATTTATGTGAGACCTAATAACAAACACAGTGACATTTGATACAAATTAATTAAGGGGATTGAATTGTTTTAAAATCGATTACCTAAATCAAACTCCATATTCAGATCCCAAATTGCCTGCTTTACACTTCAAAGCCGAATGAAGACAAAGTTGCGACCTGAGATGTCACTCTCTCGGAGGCGGTTGGGGTTAAATGTCACTCTGGGTAAACTTTCCCCTCCCCCGGAGTTAAAAGGAGGACGGCGAGACATTAGAGAGATGGCGTATGGTGGGCCGCGGGGGTTAGCGGGTGCAGTAGGGGTAACCGGGTGGAGTAGGGGTAACCGGGTGGAGCAGGGTGGACGGTTGTGGGGTAAGCGGGTGGAGTGGGGTGGTGCACCATCTCCACCCGGTTACCCCCATCTCCACCCGACATTATTATTAGCGACGCGGGGAGGGCAGAATGCAAATTGAGCGCTAATTGAATACAACCAAAGTGAGTTCTCGAAGTTAAATCCCGTCACAGGCCGACCCTGTTCCCGTCAGAATCAGCGGCGTTTAGTGGCGGCTGCTAATGGTTTACTTAGATTTTATCTTTAAGATGAAAAACTTGTAGTTTTAATTTAAAGGGTGAACTTTTATTTTATGGGAGTTTTTTTTTAAAACTTGGTTTAAGTTCGTCGTCCAATGTTTTCGTAATTTCAAAGGAGAAGAAGATTATTATGCCATCTCTCCATCTCTTGCTCTTTTTAAACTTTTTATAACTTTTTTTAAAGTACTGATGATATCTTAAAGTACTAAATTGATTAACCTGCTGGAATGACTAACAAAACCATCACGTTTTAATATCTCCCTAACAGCCGCTGTTCCCAATCCTACTAATCAATTACTAAGCCAAAATTTTGCCTTAGTATTTGATTAGTGCACAACTACGCTTTTTCCAACACACAAGTATTGCTTAAGCATTTATCTTAACATAAGGAAGCCGTACTAGTGGATTAAACTCGTTCCGGCCGCCTTAGTTTTGGACTAGTTCTTAAAAGTGTCAACAGAGTAGAAAAAATACCGCGAACACAATGTATGGTCGATGAAATATCACTTTGACAGAAGATACAATTTCGCGCTCATTTCACTTCTGTTGAATTGCGTTTATCAATTATAATTTTAATTAATATGGATTGAGAAGTTCGGATGCTTGCGGAGCAGAGACGAAAAACGGTTAATTTATGCGAAAAACTATATCGTTTTCGAATATTCGCCAAGCCAAGTGTCACGTCCAGTACCTACGGTCAAGCTGACATTTTATTTTATATACGTTTGTTTAAAAAATATTAAATGTCAGTTTATGGATAAAAATATTTTAAATAAATTACGTATACTAATAATAAATACAACAATTAACTCTATAATATTAATTTAACTTCGAAAGTTCTTACTTGGATGTCATTTTATTGTCTATGAAAGTGGGCGAGGCCAGATAACATAAGATGTTTGGGGACAACATAAATCGAGCGCTACCCTACAAAATGCTTGGCTGATCGCGGCCTCAGATGTATCGATTTAAAAATTAGAAACAGCGGCCGTAAGTCTCTCAACCTAATCCTACTCAAATGTGCGATTCACTTGATCGTTCCATGTCCAGCGTCCCAGATATTTTCTTAACGACTCTCATGATATGGGAATTAAATTAGCCTAGTTTGATAATTAGTAGTAACATAAATTGATTTTGAAAGAATGTTATTTTATTAAAACTAAGTTTATTTTTAATATACTAGGGTTATAACGTTGGTCGTTGGCTGATTTGTTCAATTTTCAAACGAAATATTGTATTGTACAACACAAATTTCATATCATATAATCATACGGCAAAATAAATCAATACATAATCTAGTAAAGACATTTTTCAGAATTTTAATTTTAGTTAAATTAAACTCATTAAAAAATAAATCCCAAAAGGTGTTTTGTGACGAAAATACCTCAGTTTATCTATTTATTTAAGGTCTTACAAACTATAATATTTCAGATTTTTTTACACATTTTTTTTAGACATTATTGAAGAATCATAAATACTTAAGATCAAAAAATACTTACAAAAAGTATACGATATTTAAAAAATTATCATCGTGCGTTTTGAACATTTTTATTGCTTACTTGAATGTAAATATATATTAAAAGCAAGTTTTGAATGAATTTAAACGATATTAATTTTTTTATTTAAAAAAATTGATACGGGGAATAATCGATCTTTCTCATCGGAACCTCCCTGTACAGATGTTAGAATTTTTTTTTTTTATTCTCAGCCGCTTGTCAATGGCTCTTAAACCCATATATTAAATGTTTGTTTAATGAATGCATTTGATTCAATTAAATTATAAGTCAACTGATTTAAGGCCAATAATGTACATATATCTGTAATAGAGCTGCCGGATCTGCCCTGATGATGGACAATGCAACGCTGTCCGAAACGTCGGCTAAAGAAGGAGGTAGCGCAACACGGCGCGCAACACCCCAAAAACAAACAACGAAAATGCTTATGGCCGTGAAAATTTAAAAACGTATCATAAATAATATTGATAAATATACCTACCTTGTATTTTACAATTGAATCATTTCTATTGCGCCGTTTTTGTGAGAAAATTACTTTCTAGGTGCCACTTTTGAATCTTTTTCAATTCGCTTACATCGGCCTTATATTATTTCTCATTTCCTCATTCGTAATACATAATTTCACCGCAAAAGCACTCGACGAATCCCATTTCTACTACACCCATTCCTGTCACAACAACGCGACATAAAGTAAACCAAAGTATTATGTGTTTTGTTTACTAAAACATTTCCCCCAGATTTCCTATTAAATAGTGCATTTATTATTATTCCTATCTCTCCCCATTAACATCGCGGGAAGCCACTAAATTTCCCCGAACAAACCAAACGTCAATGACAGCAAAACATTGTGCCCCATATATCTCTTTTTCTTTCATGCATTTTCATATACGTCCCATACAAAACTCATACACAATACTCGCACACATTCAGTACCCGGTGAGCCAATTTCCTTTACCTCTCGCAGTGGTGGTCCCGGCCTCGCCCGGAACATAACCAGAGATTGAATTTTAGTTAAATATAATATACGGTCTCAATAACACTGAACGTAAATCATTCTTAAGTTTGAAATACTCTGGTCTCCGTACATTCACACGTCGCTGACTACAATAGGGCGATACTTGCTTTGCTCCGATGTCGCCTGAGAAATAGTTATGGAGTCTATAAATTTACGTTTCCCGTTAGTCAACGTGATCATTATGAGGTTGCGTAGGCCATACATAGGCTAATTTTGCTTAAGTGATGATCGTTTCCTTGTAAGTCTCCTGTGATTTTTTTTTATGTTGAGAGGAACGGCTATACAGCCTTTTTTTACATAAAACTTCAATTTGGATTTCTGGCGAAAAGGTGAATATTTATTTTTTAAATCAAATGGTATATCAAATATCTGATATGGATATGTGCTACATTTTCGTTGTTCGTTTTTGGGGTGTTATGCCGTGTTGTGCTACCTCCTTCTTTAGCCGACGTTTCGGACAGCGTTGCAGTGTCCATCATCAGGGCAGATCCGGCAGATCCGCCGGATCTGCCCTGATGATGGACACTGCAACGCTGTCCGAAACGTCGGCTAAAGAAGGAGGTAGCACAACACGGCATAACACCCCAAAAACGAACAACGAAAATGCTTTTGGCCGTGAAAATCTAAAAACGTACATGTGCTACATTATTTATTTGCTTTTCAAATTATAAATTATCATTTAATGATAATTATCTGAAATAATATAGTTTTTTTTTTACATTAACTCCACACAGGAGGCTCTGAGGAAAATAATTTCCCTCAGGGCCTATGTCATCTTTGAAGATGCTGTGAGGAGGGTCTTTTTGAGGAGAGGAAGGAGTAAACATGGGTCTTGAAGAGACCCATGTTATAGGAAGGGGGAAACCCAGAGTCCGGCATATCGTTCCACAGCCGAGCTGTTGAACACAAGAACGAGTCGTAGAAGCGTCCCCTTCTCATGTGACAAATATCAACTGTGTACATATGTTGGGCGCGCGTTTAGCGTGTTTCCCGACTGTGCACCGGTGCCGAAGGGATCAATGACGCTAGCTCCTCGGAGCATCTTCCATTGAAATACCGGTAGAACAAGGATAGCATTCCCACCCGACGCCTTTATTAATATCGCTATTGTTAAAAACATGGCTATTGGAATCAGATTTTCTATATTGACTGACTGTACCTAGTACACTTTCAAATGTTTTAGACGTATTCTATTATCTTTTATACTTATTTATGTTTTTATTATGTATTTTATTAAATTACAATTTTTTTTCCTATTGTATTATACTTGATACATTTTAATTGTACAATGTTTTGTTCACACTGTTTTCCTGCAGACAAGCTACTTGCAGTAGCTTTGCAGGTATAATGTTAACATGAAAAACAATCTGTTTTTCTGTAATAAAAAAAAAATCTGCTTTACCTTCTTTGTAATTATCATGAAATATCAAAAAGCCATTTGATGGACTTAATGACCGTACACAAATTTGTCGAACAGAAATTTAAAAAAATCCCCTATAACGCTCATTTTGCGATGTTTTGATTTTTGATTGTACATTTCATTATATTCAGATAGTAGGTTCAGTATGAAAACAATTTTTATTGATTATTATTAACTCTCAAAAAATTGCCAAAGTTACCCCTAAAATCATGATAAATGTAATTCTTTAATATCGTGTAATTTTTTAATTTGAAACACCAATATATAAAGTACCACACAACCCTACTAGATATTTTCTATACCTTTTCATTAATTTTTTTTTTTCGTTTGGTTAAGAATTTTGGCTTCAAATACAAATTAGCTTTTAGGGAAATAATTTCCCACAAAGCGTATGTATTGTTTGGGGAGGCTACGTGGAGGGTTTTTGAGGAAAGGAAGGAGTGAACCTCGGTTTTGAAGATACCCATGTTGTAGGAGGGAGGAAACACAGAGGCCGGTAAATCATTCCACAGATGAGAACAAGGCATAGAAGCGACCCATTTTCGTGGTAAACGGTTTACAAATATTTAGCAAGCTTTTAGCGTGTTTCACAGCTGGTGCCAATGGGATCAATGACACTAGTTTCTCTGAACATATTTTTTTTGAAATACCAGTAAGATAAGGTTAACATTCCCCCCTAACACCTGAACAAAACATTAAGTTAAGATCTGTCAATCGGACTGCCAGTTTATACACAGAGTTGAGGGTTTTATTAGTATTTTAGGTCTCCATACCAAAGGTGGCTTCTAAAATGAATAGTGCAAACTTGGAATTTATATAGTGTCAGCATGTACGGTTAATCAGGGATGAATGAGCTCAGATAATTGGTAACCAACCGTATTTACATCTCCACATTCATATACATACTTGCACCAAAATCGTAATCCCATAACCGTGTAAATTATTACATTAAGCTTCAGTTTTAACGGACTTTACGACAGACCAAACAATGCAGCTTGATTACCATCATATCACCTGTTATATGCAGCCGACAACACGAGTATTTACAATGTACAGTGTACATGCTACACCCCGTAAAACATCTTATGATTTTTGCAGTCACCAGTGTTTATGGACCCTCTATGTAATAAATTTAACTCTATTGTTCTCGCACGATCCACAATGTAACAAAGAAAGTTTTATGACTCGAAATTATTATATTTGAATAACTTTGCATGCCCTCTACTTTTTTCACATGACTACGTTATACGATTATAAATTATATGCACATATGAACTTTTGTTTTATATCAAAAAGCTATCATTAAGAGGCTAGACTTTAAACCACACGCGGAACACCCGCGTCTGTCATTCTGTCCCGCTCACAATAAGCTCACGCACACTTACAATACTTGCGAATACGAAATGTGCGAATGAGACAACGCTCAAATTTACCTACAGAAATCGCTCGAAAAGGGGTTTATGGAGAATACACTTTTCTACACCGAAACTTTCACGAAATTGAAATTTAATAAAATATATTTTTTTAGAAAGAAGAAGCTACGTCGGTAGCTTTTTATAATTTTATAATTATTTATGAGAGTTGAGTTAGCAGCACTTTTTCCTTAAATAATATTTTTTGATAAATAGTACATGTTTGAAACGCATCAAAAATTCGAAAACATACCGACATAGTTTTCACCCTCTAGAAGGCAGTATAAAAAAATATTCATTTTGTGCAATTTTCGATGTAGAAAAGTGTTTTTTCCCGGGCGTCCTTTTTGTATGGGCCAAAAAGCGAAGTCTATCATCTTAAGTTGACCTCTTTAAAAATAAATTAAGTAATAAGTTAAGTTGTAGGTAGGCAGATCCCCTGTCTTTGTTTCTACCCCACATCACTCCGCTACTTTGATAGTACGTGCAGCTTGGTCGTAGCTCGGCGACATTCGACACGGTTCCATGCCATATATCCCTTTCTTTATGCGATCTTAACTCAATAATCATAGTTAAATGCAATACATTCCATAATTATTAAGTAATATATCGTCGTTGCATATAGAATATGAACCATGTGTGACTGTGTACATTCTGAAAAAAATCGATAAAAACTGTTTAAAAAAATAAGGAAACGGAAAATAACAATTCTATTTATGGATAAAGTAGAAAAAATGTAATTCTTTCATTATAAGAATATATTTATGGCAAATAAATATTAATTATTTTATGCCAGAAAATTGAATCTTAACACGTTTTTCTCACATGCTTCATATTCTATGCACAGTTTTTCTCACATGATTCATATTGTACACACAGTTTTCGTCATAGTTTTAAATACCATATTATGTCAAAATATTTATGGGCATGGGGGGATCTAGGCATCGCAAAATGATGGGAATAGTATATACATACCAAGGCAATTGAATTGTGTAGTGGAATGCAGAGGATGTGACTTTTTTTAAACTTTTTTATTATTTTCTTCAAAATTGTCACATTTTTAATATTAAATATGAAACGACGATATAATTAATTAGAATGTTAACTCTTTTAAGTTCATCTACAGTCTTTTCTCTTGGTATTTTTAAATAAAGATGTTCACTTTGTGCGTGCGCAAAAACAAATATTCGTTAATATAATATTTTCCAATTTAATTATTATTTCTTCAAATTTTGCAAATTCACTTTGTGGCACCATTTTATTAATGACAAATTAAAACACTATGTTTTTCCCCTTTCCACCTCTCCCCCCCCCCTCCCCACTCTTCACTGTAGATCTTATAAGCACCTCCCCTCACCACCTCCCTCCCCCGCTACTTTCATTTCTACCTACGCGTAGCTTTATACTTGATTATTTAGTTTTAGTACATATTATGTCCTGAGGAAGAGAACATCGTTCTCGAAACATGTCGATATGTTAAAATAAAGATTACCGTGGTAAAAACAAAGTGTTTTAATTTGTCATTAATTATTATTTTGTTGTAATAATTGCTCCGTTTTAATATTTTTTCATTTTCTCAACAGGTTCGTCATCCCATCTCTCACACGGGTCCAATCTGATTCCTCTTTCATCAGGTAAACAACTGTACTATGATTTGTACTAACCAAAATGATTCGTTCTAACTCAAATATCTAAACCACGCCTCGATACTAACCAAAATTAATCAAATTAACCAAAATGATTCGAAGTAACCAAAATGATACATTTTAACATAAATGATTTGTGTTATCCAAAATCATACCAATCAATATGATTCGTATGAATCAAAATGATTCGAATTAATCAAAATGATTCATATTAACCAAACTTTGACTTAACAAAATGATTCATACTAACCAAAATGATGTGTAATCACGAAAATGATTCATGCTATCTGAAATGATTCCGTATATCCAATACGATTTGTAATATCCAAATTGAATCATATTATGCCAATTGAATCATATTAACCAAAATGATTCGTAACAACCGAAAAGATTGGCTCTAATTAAAGCGTTACTATTTTGGAAACATTTTAATGCAAACAGGATTATAAACGGTGTTCCGAGTTGCTTTGGAAACTTTTCGAAAGTATTTTTTTTAAACTTTGACATTATTTTGAAATTTGTTTGCCAAAAGTTGAATATTTCTCAGCGGTGGACAGTTTTCAGGCTCCGTAAGTAAAATACGAGAAGATTTATATTACATAGGTTGACTCACCGAAAAATAGCACAAAAATCCTCGCAAAATGCACTTACACGATATCTATCTATAATATATTGATATTGAATGGTTATTTTACAACCAAATAAAGTCTCGTCTATTCGCTTTGTCGTTTGACTTACGTACGAAACTCAATTTATCAATAATTATACTTTATATAAATTCAAAATAAAAAAAACAAACAGGAGTTCCGGAGGAAAATAATTTCTCTCGTGGCCTATGTCATCTTTGGCGATCTGAAGAGTCAGGATTGAACATATGGCAACACAGAAAAAAAAGACAATCAGCATCGTAACATTGGTAAAGCATACTTACAAGTGGGGTCTCAGTTTAAAACGTTAACAGTTTATAACAAAAACACAAATAACAACACAATGTTACTTCTTCAATATTTGAAAAATAGATTTGTGGCGTCATTTTAATTAAATAAAACAAATTACTTTGTGTAAACCACTAATCACATGTTAAAATATCTACATGTTAGTACCGAAGTTTACTACCGACGAAGTTTTGAAACATGTAGATATTAGTACCGACGAAGTTTTGAAACATGTAGATATTAGTACCGACGAAGTTTTGAAACATGTAGATATTAGTACCGACGAAGTGTTGAAACATGTAGATATTAGTACCGACGAAGTGTTGAAACATGTAGATATTAGTACCGACGAAGTTTTGAAACATGTAGATAATAGTACCGACGAAGTTTTGAAACATGTAGACATTAGTACCGACGAAGAAACCATCGGTTTTGAAACATGTATTTGTAGACCGGTCAGTGGTTCAGTGGGCATCGCGTTTGGGTCCCACCCAAAGCGTTCCGTGTTCGATTCCTCGGCTGGCTAAGTCCTCCACCACAACACAAGCAACATCTTCCGCTTAGTGTGGTGGTAGTAGGAGATTTTCAAATGTTGTTGGGTTATTCGTAACCCGGGAATGTTTGTCTTTCTTTTTAAAAAAAAAAAAAAAGATATTAGTACCGACGAAGAAACCATCGGTTTTGAAACATGTAGATATTATAACATGTGATTAGTGGTTTACACAAAGTAATTTGTTTTATTTAACACAATGTTACTTTTAAAAATGTTACGCTTTAAAAATCAACATTCTTCTTTCGATTGGATTATTTCGATATTGGAGGGAATACAATTTTTTTCCTACTGACTATTTGCATTTGGCCATCTTCCATGGTCAACCCATAAAACAAAAGGTTTCACATACATAATAAATAACAACATGCATGTATTTTACATCACCGTAGTTCGCGTTTTAATATCCGCCCGAACTGCGCTGTGGTAAAATATTACACCTTTTGATAAATGCTACACGGAAACAAAACGCTCTAAGTGAATTCTTTGCGCCTCGGATGCATGATTTATAGTTTATATTGTGCTCATATTTTTACCAGTACCTTTCCCAGATTGTATTATTTATGTACGGAAACATTACACGTCGTACGAACACCACGAGCGGTGACTTTCCTTATATTATTATGAGCATCTTGGTGCGGGTCACAATCTATAAATCACTTGGGATATAAAATATTTAACGATATTTTGGCATAGCAGTTGGTCAATTCTTAGCGGTTGTTTTTATCATGTGTAAAAGTTGATTGTTAGTTCTTTTGTAGTTATTTTTTGTGAAAATGAGGTTTTGTTTCTTTAAGATTATAAAGTAATCTATTTTCTTTTCCTAGGTCCTATCCACGTTTATACCAAAATTCTTAACCTATTTATTTAAAATATCTATAATTCTTGATTCGATTCAACGTATCAGGCGAGTACTTCAAATAAATTCACTAATTTATATATTTTCTAAAATAAAATTTTGATTTAACAATCATTGTTTTGCAAAATGTAATTCTCAAATTTTGACATTAACAATAATTATTATTTTCAATATATTTAAAATTAATAGCTAGCTTTATAAATTAGAGCCTATATAAACATATATGAGGTAGGTATATTATTGTGAAGTTTCATTAAAATCCATTCAGTAAATTTTGCGTGAAAGAGTAACAAACGCACATACATCCATACAAACTTTCGCATTTATAATATTAGTAAGATAGTAAGATTGAATGTCTTTTAACGTAAAACGCAAAAATTAATAATTTTATCTTCAAAATTAACGTGTAGAGATTTGATAAAGAGAGTAACTTTTTTATAAATTTTTATTTATTCATTGGATTGTTAATTACATAATTTGAGAATTTTTCGACCACCATGCTAGGCGACCACATGCCCGTGCTGTGTGTTCGATTTTGTTTACTTTGCATTAAAATATGAAATATAAAAGAATGTAAAAGAATAGAAAATAACATAAAATTAAATAATATAAATTATTTTGGAAAAATTAAAAAAAGGATTGAATGTTATTTAAATATGTTATTTAAAAATACATGAAATTATAGAATTACTATAGAGTAAGCAATAAGAAGGGGTTGTTTAAAAAAAAATGATTATTGTGTTTTTTTATTATTTTTATATTAATGATAAAGGTACATCACTTTTCAGCAATTTTTGTACAAATAAATTAATTATCTATCTATCTAATTTAAAACCAATATCATACTCGTAATATTATTGAAATGAAACAAATAACTTGGTGTACATCACTCATATAATCACAATTTACTTTTGATACAGGGTACTATGGACAGGACATCTAGCTGACACTACAAAGTTTTTTTTTAAACATAAACTACACTTTTTGACTGTCGATAATATCTGTATAAAACTGGTAATATTGAAAATACTATAATTTGGTCTGTAGCTGCACATTGTGACATTTTTTGATAAGGATATCTACTGCTTCAGCACGTTTGAATATTATGAAAATATAGTGTGGTGGCTATTCTCCCACAGGCTCCCAAGGGGTTAACTTCTGTGAATTCCTTGTTGAATTCCTTTCTTATTATTAGGAGGCGGCTAAGCGGTGGCAAAACGAAGAATTCCAAGTCACGAATCCGCAAAAACATCATTCGGAGATATTGAAATTTGAATTTTTGAAATGATATGTTTTTGTAATAACGAATCAATTCTAAACTTCAAACCTCAATATCTCCAAATGATGTTTTTGCGAATTTTCAACTTGGAATTCTTCGTTTTGCCACCGCCTAGCCGCCTACTACTTATTATGATTAAAAATAATGCAATATGCGCAAACATTTATTAATTTATCATTGAATTAGAATCTAAATTAAAATATAAAAATGAACAAGACAAAGAAAAGTAATAAAACATAATAGTCGCAACTTGGACTCGAACCCAGATTTATTAAATTAATAAGGTATTTGTCCAATGGCGGTGTCTTTATTTGTGATGTATTAACCATCGAAGTTTGTACAAATGATCTATTAGGGATCGTTGTTGCTTGTTGAAATTTGTTTTTTCTAGAATAATATAGTTTAGTAGTGTTTTATTTATTCATACTTGGCATATATCTGGTACAATGTCAAGCATATCGAATATTTGATTTGTATCAGTCATTCTATGTTTTTAAGATGGTTTTCTGTCCGATTTCCATATGACCGACAGCTGAGTTGGTTGCTCCTCCCCAACTATTAGATATATTATGGATTCACAAATTGCAAAATGTATTTATTTATTTATTTATTTATTAAAGAATTTTATACATAGTGTACATATTGTGTTATTTCGCCCGCCATGCTAGGGATGTCCCTGTGTTATTAAAAGCCTTATTTACTTAAGAAGTGTATTATAACAATATATTATAACAATTTATTATTACTGTGAATAAAATAGCGAACGAAACTTGTTTGAAAGGGTGTACATAATATTACGACTTCATCTTGCGATTGGAAACTTCCACCTGCTTCGCTTAAGTTCACTTTGGCTAATATCCATAAAAGGCGTAATGCAAATAGCTTACTTAGCAACCAGTTTAATATCGCACTTCGCCATTCGAAGTCCCCCAAATAGCAAAGCTCACCATTACCCTGTTACGTGGTTTGCAACTTGCAGAGTTCACCTGCACCAAATGTTCGGGCCACTGTGCTGTGCTCCATGGGGGTGCATTCTCAACTGCGGGAGCTTTTATCCCTAATTAAGTTGTGTTGCCGAGATATGTAGTAGAAGCAATCCTTGAATGAAGCCTCACCATTACGACTGATTGACTGAAGTGTAGTTAAGTTGGGAATAGAGATTGTTTCCAGATACGGGTGCGGGGACGATACTTGCCCCAGGGGCTAGCATAACTACTGTGAATCCCCGACTTGCTGATTTGTAGCCGGATTTGGGTGATTGACCTAACTACTTCCTACATTCTCAAACAGCTTCTTGATACAACTTAAACGATGCAACATTTCGAAAATAGGTAGTACCTACGCAAGAGCGTTGCACCATTCAGTTGCAAAATTCGATGCGCAGAATGTGTGCAAAAATTGATAAATATCAAAATTTATTCCTTTAATAATACAACTACAATCGTGAAATTGGCATTCGCGATAACGTCAATTTTTAAAAATACTCAATATTTCAATTTTCTTAACTAATAATTAATAAATTTCTCTGAAATCATTCGTCATTTTTAATGTGAATTTCATGTTACTAAAAAAAATTATATTTTGCGATAAAAGTGACATGAAAACATTAGAATTTTTGCTGAAAACCATTAAATTTTAATAAAAGCGTTATTTTCGTTGTTTGTTTTTGGGGTGTTATGCCGTGTTGCGGCGCTACCTACTTCTTTAGCCGACGTTTCGGACAGCGTTGCAGTATCCATCATCAGGGCAGATCCGGCAGATCCGACCAATCGGATCATGACATCATTGACATCGTCGGATCTGCCGGATCTGCCCTAATGATGGACACTGCATCGCTGTCCGAAACGTCGGCTAAAGAAGGAGGTAGCGCAACACGGGATAACACCCCAAAAACAAACAAGGAAAATGCTTTTGGCCGTGAAAATCTAAAATTTATCAAAGCGTTATTTATTTAGAGTATCTAACAACATTTCATATTATCATTTAACGGCAAAGTGTCAAAATTTTGCCTATTATTACTTTTTTTTTTTAAACACGTGGCTATATCTAAACCTGTTTTTGTGGTGTTAAAAATTAGCTATTTAATTAATTCCGTTAGTTATTTTCATAGTCGTATAAAAATCTCCGATTTTATATTGCCCTCATCAATTTTTATCTTAGCAGTTTGCCAAATTTGTTTGACAAACGTATTGACCATAAGAAAATCATTGTGAAGCTGTCAATGTCAACAAGGCGCTAATGAGTCGATGTCCAATTGCTATTAGATGATCGCTGCAGCAATTGAACAATGATTGCGTTGACATAACATTTCTGATGGTGCATCACAAGTGTTGTTTGACCTCGGCCTACCCAACTCTACCCAGTACACCCAACCTACCCTAAGTGAGGGTAGCTACCCAGCAGTACCACACAGTGATGTGAATTATTCTGAAATTTACCTAACGCGACAACTGATACTAACTTTTTTACCATTAGGCCATTCAGTCGTGTTGACACAACTATGTATACCTGACAATACTACTGCATCCTCTGACAATCCTACCTTCTTCTTCTTCGATGGCGCTACAGCCCATATCGAGCTTTGTCCTCCCCCAACATTCGCCTCCAACTCTTCCTGTCCTCAGCAGCTGACTTCCTCGTCTTCCCACCTCAGTCTGGGTCTTCCCACTTTTCTCTTTCGACCAGGGTGTCCAGTCATAATTCTTTCTGACAATACTCCCAGTCAACAATAATTACATGTGGTAGATTCAGTCTTCACAGTGATCTCTTGGTGTACTGAATACCGACTGCTAAAGAGTCTGTTATGTGTTGTGCTATAATCCATAGTGATCTCTCTGTGCATTTAATATCAACTGCTCTAGAAGTCTATTAAAAACCACTGCAATGATCAACTCATATAGGAGTATGATTTTAGATATTACGGCCAAAAGAATTTTTGTTATTTATTTTTTTCAAAAACATCTGCCCTTTAAAGCAAACAAAACAAAACATTTATTTCGAAAACGTCTGCCCAAAAAAACAAACCATGCCCATCTAAAACAAACAAAACACAACATTTATTTCAAAAACATCTACCCAAAAAAACAAACCATGCCCATGCCCATCTAAAACAAACAAAACCAAACATTTATTTCAAAAACATCTGCCCAAAAAAACAAACCATGCCCTTGCCCATCTAAAACAAACAAAACAAAAAATTTATTTCAAAAACATCTGACCTGATGATGGTCACTGCAACGTTGTCCAAAACGTTGGCTAAGGAAGGAGGTAGCGTAAAACGGCATAAAACCCAAATAAATTAAAAAAAACTCATATATGAGTTGATTTCTCAGTTCAAGATAGATCAAATAGAGACTTGTGCATGTGCTTCGCCAAATTATTATCGGTGACATAATAACACAACAAGAATCTGCCCAGCTCAAGCTCTTAATGTTCACCATCCCCATAGTTGTGTCACTGAAAACCACGTGTTCCAAATCAGTGCCCCCTGGTGTACCGGTCTCACCGGGACAGGGTTGCTCCTGGCTGGGGTGGTACAATCGTATCTTATCGTATAGATAATGTAATGTCTGCCTTATCTACAGCCAGATATTAGCAATTGTGTTGGGGCTCTTAAGGAATAATTAGGACCGTGTACAATCTGGTATATTAATTATCTTTACGCGTTAAAAATATATTCTATTTCTAAGTCACACGACCGACTATCAACGAATTGAATCTAAGCTTGATGGCGATCGTCAGCCGGTGGTACTGCTGGGGTGTACCTGCTCTTACTACTTGACATCTATTGGAACTTGACATAAGATCTACACCTAACGGCATCCATTAAAATCAACTGAAACTACGTGTCATTCAAGGATACAGAGATCATTATTACAAATTATATGATAGACATACTAGTATTATTTAAAAGTTCTTAACCCTATTTAAATGAACTCTGGTAACTCGATTTGCTTTAAATTAAAGAGTCATTTTCATAATTGGAACTGATTGCAATAAAGCGAAAAATCGATAAAATACCTGCCTACCTATAATTTTTCTTTACCAGATATTGCACTGTGTATGTTATTAAACATTCTGGGCATATTCTCCTCACTGTTTCCATATACTTGTACATAGCGGGGTTAGGTTATGTTGGGGGAATGTGGGCTAGCGGTGATGTCGGGGTAAATTGCTACCCGCTCGCTCATGTAAATCGGATCGGCCAAATATGCGAATCATCGAGACCTCTTAACTCGATCACAATCAGAAATCGAGCACGTGTGCCTCGCCACTAATTATCGGATCAAATAAACTTGGGGAATTACGTAAATGACGAATATTGAATGGCTTTCAAATCGGCAAAAAAAACGCAAATTTTTGTTTAGTAGGTGTTTATTTATTTATTTTATTTATTTATATTTATACGCCCATAGGGATTTTACGTGCATAAAGCAATACATGTTTTGATTGCTTTAATTACAGTGAAGAGTTAGAAGTGAATAAAATACAGGTAAGTAACTATTACGAGAGATGGGAAGGCTGATGGGGATATTGAAAGAAGGGTAAATGCAGGTAACTCCATTAATGATGGACTGAATGCTGTTAGCGCCAACAAAAAGCTGTCCAGAGAAGCGAAGCTAGCAGTTCACAATGGAGTACTGGTACCTACCCTGATGTATGGCAGTGAAGCATGGAACTGGCAGAGAAAGGATGAAAGTAGACTGAATGCTGTAGAAATGAGATCCCTGAGGCGTATGTGTGGTAAAACCGTGTATGATCGTGTGAGGAATGTGGAGATCCGAAAAGAATGCAAGGCCGATGTGAGCGTCATAAGTAAGATTAAAAAAGGGACGCTTAGATGGTTTGGACATGTAGAGCGAATGAATGAAGAAAGGAGTGTCAAGAGAATATATGATGCGAATGTGAATGGTAGAAGAAGTCGAGGACGCCAGAGGAAGACATGGAACGATCGAGCGAATCAGATACTTGAGTCGGGCCATGTCAAGAGTCAGAATAATAGAAGAGCATGTATGATAAAATGTATGAATGTGAATGAGGCGAGGAGTGTATGCCAAGACCGAGTTGTTTGGCGGTCTGTCCTCTCTTCCTACCCCTGCGGAGAAACAACGTGATGGTTAGTTAGTTAGTTAGTTAGTTAACAGAAAATACAAAGACACATAATATAGGTTAGATAAAATATGAGTTGACAGAATGTAGGTAATACAGAATATAAATAAAGTAAAAATAGATAGCCTGCCAATATCCTCAAAATCAATAATAATAGGTATTAATAAAAATATATAAAATTGGTATTTACAATAGTTTATGAATTAAGTAGAAATAGTTCGCACATACGGCGTTTAAAGTTGGCCAAATTCAAATTATTGTCAAATACATCAATATGGTTTAAATATTGGTTACCAAGACTATGTAATCGTTGTATTGGGGAATGCAATTTATAATTATATTTAAATATCTACGATATTTCTTAATTCCAAGGTTATAATTTTTAATGCCGAAAGCAGTGTAGCTCAATCATGAATCTGGATCATTAAGTTATTCTTAAAGTTCCCATAATAACAAGTGCTGTAGGTATATTCAACAAATTCCATGTATTAGATATTCGACAAATTTACACAAAAACTATCTTAACTCATCTGTTTAAAAATAAAACACATACATTTTATAAAAATACCCGAAATATTGGAAACACGCGGCACAAAACCAAAGAACTCATACAAATACCTAAAACAAACACAACATTTGGTCAAAGAAATTTCAAATACATTGCGTCTAAAATATACAATAACCTACCTGACAAAACAAAACAATCGAATAATATTAACAAATACAAAATCCTGATCAAACAATGGATCATCGAAAAAGGTCGTGCAATAATTAGTCACCTCACCCAAATATAATCGTATATCTCATTATTGTTACCACTACCTACCAACCTGAAAATTTTGTCAAATATTTTTGCTTTATTGAAAAATGTACTTTATTTAATAATTAAAAAATATTTGTAAACTAGTCTGTCTCGACACAGGATTTCCTAGTGAGACAGGCATGGCCAAAAAAATGTAAACCTTATGATATAGATTCAATAAATAAATAAATAAAATAAATTAAGTCTTGTGAGATTACAATTTGGTAGACAGGTATGGGTATCGCCGCCCCGGGAACCATTCATAGAATAACCAACACCTCTTACATAATGTCACCCCAAGTGGTTCATTACGTTTGATCACTTAGCAGGGGTGCCTGGTTTCATGAGGCTTGAGGTTTGTCCGGGTCCTTGGTGGTGGATTAATTTACCCAACGGACTGGTTGAGGGAGACCTATTGGCCCCTTCAACGACAAAGTTTTAGTCACTGGTTCATTTCAACTCTCGCTGTGTATAGATAATATATTAAAATTGCATCCAGCTAAGCGTGGTACATTTATCGCATCTTTTACAGAATATCAATATTTTTCTTATTTTTTTTTAATAGTGGATTGGGTACTAACGTATTCTCAGAAAACTGTTCAAACAAAGGACTTTAAATCTAAATTGATAAACTCGAGGTTTTTATTTTGCTTACTTTAAAATCATTTATTTTTAAATCCTCCCGAGGCGGACGCTTAAGATAGCATCAAGTCGTTAATAATTCATTCCCTTCTAGATTGTTCCACCTAGCAACGCCGTTAAAATATCCTTTTTATGCACCGATGGAATAAAGCCGTAGAAGTGTGAAGTGGGCGTTTCTGTGTGCCCAAACTAAGTCAGTTTTCCACTTTCGCTTGAAACCTATAAAACATTTTTATATATCAAAATTATTTCTTGAACAGGTGGTTAATGTTGGAATTTCAGTGTCCTAGGAGTAAAAAAGTCTTATTATGTAAACTGACGACAACAGTTTTCTTTCAAATCAGTAAGTAATAACTATTGCACTGCACGAGTTCCAACTATTCTTTATGTGGTGAGAGAGGAAGGGAAGTGGAGAAGGGAAGAAGATGGGGAAGAGGAAGATTTGGGAAGTATTATGAGTCATTATTTAATGAGTCCATAGTCGTCACGCCACGACAAGGGGAGACATCAATCTATTATATTCAATAGCTATTTATTTGAAGAGACTTAGCTGTTTAGGGGTTTTCCCTTTTATTGAACTTTATATATTTCTTGTCATTGGATTAAGCATTTGCATATGTGCACATTATATGCATGCATAATGCATATTTCGAGCTTTTCTGTCATAAATCCTATCTTAGCCCTAAAATTCCCAGGTGGAAAATCTTCTCAGTATCACCCTGGTGAAACACCACCATTCAGAATTAAAACTTTGCTTGAAATGGCTTGAGTCGATTTGATACATAAAAGCATTTGTAAAAAGGTATGTGCACACTTTTACACACACCATATTTATGGTATCGGTGGCACCTCCAGTACTTGCGCATTGACAATATTATTGTGCATTGGTCAGAATGCCAGTCCTGGAATATTTTGGGGCTGAACTGTTGCCAAACCTCCAAGCAGCATTGTGCAAATCTTGAGAATTCAAATGCCGATTTTCTCATTCTTTGCGAGGCGAACCTCTGGACTGAAATACGACGGATCGATTTCAACTCGCCATTATCGTAATCATACGTCTTGCAAGTCATTCGCCATCATTGGAATCGACTAGAGGCTTCCTTGGAGGCTTTTTGGAATTTGGAAGACATCAAGTTGTCTTGCATCTAGGGCGTTTTGGCTGATGGCCAATATTTTGCAGACAACCAAATCTCATGATGTGAGGTTCTTTTTGAAATCTACCCGAGAAGTTTTTTGCAAGCCACGCCACAAATACAACACCGCTACAACATATAATGGTATCACTCCATCAACCCATTTACTTAAGCAAGCCCCGAAAAGATTGAGCTTCTAGGGTTAATATTTTCAGTGTTTTCGGCCGCGTGACAATCCGGCCTGTCGGGAGATTTGTTGAATCTCCATCTCAGATCCAGTCTCCGATAAAGGACCAGCAGCAGGGGTAGAAGTCTACTTGATAAAGCGCGGCGAAGCCTCTTTTCCACAAAAGCCAGCAGGAATCCAAATACCCCGAGAGCTTTTCCAATGTCATATTGTCCCTGGGACAGATTGGATAAACAACCTTAGGCCTATTGAATGGAAAAAAAAAAGTTGACATTACTTGACTTCGACTTAGTAACTCGTATCTCAGGTTTTCTTTTTAACTTAATTCAAATACTAAAATAAAAAATAAAAAAATTAATTTTATTTATAGTTATATGATATTTTTTGACATTTTGAGAAGATACATACATTATGAAATATTAATATAAAAGAGATGTAGATTATTTTCTTAATTTCCTCCTCACTAGAAGATTCTGTACTAAAGGGCACTAGGTTTAGGATAGAGGTTTTCAAGAACTTCTATGGTTCAACTTGTACAGTTGTATAACCAAATTTCTACGACTGGTTGACATATGTTTTTGGAAAATTATCATAACAATATAATAATCACATTAAAACAAAAGGGATAAATTGCCACAATACCGACAGAGTATTAAACGTAGTGTCCTTTAGTTAATCTAACCTTCTACATATCACTGGCAACATAATGTCAAACTACAAAGTTATAAATTGATTTATATCAAATGTCAAATCATTGATTTCATGTAAAATGTCAAACCACAAAAATGTTTGATTTCATAAAAAATGTCAAATGAAAAAGTGATTATTTTTAATTTAATGTTTAAACTTTAACTTAAAATTGTAATATTATTATGTAATATATTGTATATTATTTTTGATTTCATGTAAAATGTCAAACCACAAAGTTATTGGTTGATTTCATATAAAATGTTATATTTTGAATTCATATATCTATGTGACACCAAATTTTATCGTTACTTATTTTATTAATTTTAATGTTTTATTAAATTTTATCGTATCTTATTTTATTATTTTTAATGTTTTATTAAAATTTATCGTTACTTATTTTATTAGTTTTAATATTTTCTTAAATTTTATCGTTACTTATTTCATTAATTTTAAAGTTTTATTAAATTTTATCGTTACTTATTTTATTAATTTTAATGTTTTATTAAATTTTATCGTTACTTATTTTATTAGTTTAAATATTTTATTAAATTTTATCGTTACTTATTTTATTAATTTTAATGTTTTATTAAATTTTATCATTACTTATTTTATTAATTTTAATGTTTTATTAAATTAATTTTAATGTTTTATAAAATTAATTTTAATGTTTTATTAAATTTTATCGTTATTTATTTTAGTATGTTTTCAAGAGATGGGAAGGCTGACACAGATATTGAAAGAAGGGTAAATGCAGTTAACTCCCAGCGCCAACAATAAGCTGTCCAAAGAAGCGAAGCTAGCAGTCCACAATGGATTGCTTGTACCTACCATGATGTATGGCAGTGAGGCATGTAATTGGCAGAAGAATTATGAAAGTGGACTGAATGTTGTTGTAACGAGATCCCCGAGTCGTATGTGTGGTAAAACCATGTATGATCGTGTAAGAAAAGTGGACATCCGCAAATAATGCAAGGCTGATGTAAGCGTAATGAATAAAATTAAGAAAGGAACTCTCAGATGGTTTGGGCATGTACACATAAGAAGTCAAAACAAAAGTTATTGTTTTATTTCATATATTAAGTAGGTATCTACGTCAAAACACAAAGTTACATATTGTTTGATTTCAAATAGATGGGTAATAATATTACGTTAAATCACGAAGCGAAAGCTTTCTTTGAAAAAAATATAAATGAAATTTCATTTCGCGGTTACGAGATCTTTGACGATATAAATATTCAGGTAGAAACTCGTAACAGTCGTACCTACGTTTTGTAATTTCGACTTTCTGCGTAGGTGAAAGTCGTACATTATGAGAATTTATATTCTTTTAGAGAATTCTTTTTATCAAACACCAAAATGATCGATCATTATTAATAGGGCCGAGGTACAATCATAATCGTTTAGGAAACCAATTCTTCTTAAGACGCCATTAAAAACAAAATCCCCAAATCGATGATGAAAAACGATATCCCTGATTACTTTCTGGCAAAAAAGGAAAATAATCGCTCTCTGTTCAGGAAGATCGGGGATCCCGAGGGATTTTGGGACAACCGAGATTAAAGATGTGATTCCAGAATCGCAAGGTCAATCGACATTTTGTTTGCTTTCATTACATAGACGACCTCCGTAGCACGACGGTATAACTACTATTCTTTAGCCAACATGTCATGAGATTAAAGCTCGTCGTAGAGCAAATTAACAAGGAGTAATTGATGTCCACCAGTTTTTTTATTGTTTCTCCGCTAACGGTAGCATATTGTGGGTTAAAAATGTGAAGTACATTATACTAAATACATTCATCTAGATCTTTCAGAGTTTTAAATTTTATTTATTTATTTACTATCGCCTTTTACTAAGGCGAATTTACTAAGGCATTTTACATGTATTCATTATTATAGGTAAGTTGTGCATGAGTATAATAATACGTATATAATATATAACACTAGCTGATACCCGGCATGCATTGCAATTCTACTTTAAAAAAAAGTTTCTCCCTTTGTGTCATATCCCATTCGTCCCTGTTCCTCCTCCGCCTCCTCTTCCTCTCCCCCTCCCGCGTTCCATTTTCACCTTTCCCGCATCGCCCCTACCCTCTACCGCTCACCCCTTTCTCGCCACCCCCTCACGCATCCCGATTCCACCTTCTCCGCCTTCCCCTCTCTCTCGTCCCCCCTCCACCGACCCTCCGCATACCTCTCCCCCGAGCCTTTTTTCCCTATCGCTTAACTCCATAAAATACACCCATTTTTCCAATAACTCGCGTGACCTATTTCATTTTTTAAAGCAAATTTCATAATGCCAGAGCTCCCCAGTATATATATTTAGAAATATTCGCGGGCATGTACACAACAATTCAAAAAAAATTAATAGCAATCGTATGAAATTTTAAGCGCAATCGTATGAATAGTAGAGGAAATAATTTCATGACGCCAGAGCTCACTATCCTTTAACCATCCCGGGTATGATGGCACATGATATTCCCAAAGTTTCATCGCAATCGGATGAACGGTATGGCCGCTCATAACATACGATCACAAAAACAAACATTATTTTTTATATATTAGATAATATAAAAAATATAAACAGATATAACATAAGTAGTTTCATTTTTGTGTATGAAAGAGTTCAATAAGTGTCAGTAAATTAAGAATAAAACAGAATTAATAGTAGTTACAGAGCAATGTGTAGCAATCCGTTGATATTATTATAAAACATTTATTTCGCCCGATTGGACGTTTTACAGAACTTAGGTAAATTTATACTGCGATAAAAGGTGCACAAGAAAAAAGAATCGTATATTATTACATTTTCATAAATGTGGTTATGCAAATGAGGTCGAAAAGTTTATGATATATTAGTATATTAACAAGAGTACAAAAGTAATTAGGCAATATATACACACATAATTAAAGCAAGTTTGTTATTATTATAATTAAAAAAGTATATTATTTTAAAATGGAGTTCTACAAATTAAACTTGAAAACGAAACGGCTACATATTAGTCCGCAAACATAGCGCGCTTTAAGAGGAATATAAACGTCAGAAATATTCGACTTCTTACCCCTTGAAAACTCGGCGTATTTTTGGTATTATCTGCACGAGGGAAGTAGCGCCAAAGTTGTTTTAATTTTTTTTATGAATAATTTTACAAGAACGAAAAAAGTTAGTCAATCAATAAAGTCAAAAATAATCTTAGCCATAAAGGGGTAATGTAAACCGATTCGTAGTAAAGATAAATCTAAATAGTGATTTGACGTACAACTTCATCTTAACGGTATCACGTAATTTCAAATGTGTCAACTTTAATAAAAGAGAATTTATGAGGTGATGTACGAATGTAAATGAGGCAAGGAGTGTTCGCTAAGACCGCGTTTTTTGGTGGTCCGTTAGTTAGTTTAGTTATTTAAATGCCCTTTTTCATATATTTTTATTCAGTTTTAATACTGCCTTGAATAAACCTGAATCTTTTTCACCTTATACCCCAATTAATTGTTCCCAAAACAATGCCATAAATTTTAACACATTTTTAACCACAAACATAATGATTTTCGGAATTTGAAAGTGGATGATAAATTCATACCCACTTCTTTCTTCAACTTTTCACTAAAAATCTACACAAGTTTGAATTTGGAATTTTAATTGTGTACGCGTTCGATTTCAAATCTGAAAAATATTGTGAAGCGAACTCCGGCTAAACCTAAAATGACCTTAGTGTTTTGGCATTGTTTTTTTCCATTCAAAAATAATATCTTCGCTGTTGATCTAGTTGACGAGATGTTGGTTTGATGTACTTACCGACCTTTAAAAAATGGCTAGGTTGAATACATCCGACTTCTACGAGATTGCAAATTCACAAATATTTATATTTCTGTGTATGTTACTTATAACATCCAACATCCAACCAAATCATTTTTTCCTACCGTCTGATTTTTCAGTATTTTCCTGTGTTAGATGTTTGATATTTTATTCAAGTTCCTGTATTTGAATTTATCAAAAATATATGCCACTATTTCTATGCCTGATACAGAGATACCATCGAGCAAAGGCATTTTTTTCTTTATTCTGTTATTCGAAACCTATATTTTTTTCACTATTTTCCCATTGTTACGTTGTTTGATATCTTATTCAGGTACCAGGACACCATGTCATGTGAGTAGGTAAGTTACCTACACTATCATCAGACTCAGACGAGTGTGTTACAATTGTAAGTGGAGCATTCGACACGGTGGCAATGGTCACTCATCCGAAAAGTGAGATAACTCTTTTGTTTGTTGGGAACATTTCCGAGAGGAAATCAGTTTCAGGGAAGGCTGGGAACAAAGAAGGGCGGTTTTCAAAAAAACAAGTCTGTTTTTAGTGATTCAAAAATGTATCCAGAACCACAGGTTTTCATGTATTTTAAGTACAATGAGATGAAGCTTTTGCTCCATCTACTACACATATTGTTCTGTTCATACTTTGTGGAAGGACAACTGGGTTTCTTTTGTTATTTCAAAACACTGCTTTCATATTGTATTTTGGTATAATATTTTCAGAAAAATATTTTGATGCTTTTATGTATTCAGTTTTTATTTATTTAGTTTTTACATATGTTCTCACTTACGTCAGAACAGTCCACGTATAAAAACTCAGTTAATATAGAAATAAGTACGTAAAATTAAACAACAAAAAAACTACTAAACAATGATAAGCGAGTTCGTAAAAATAAAAATAAATATATTTAAAAAACTCACTCAAATGAAAAATATTATAAAGAAAGGCAAGAGATAGAAAAGACACAAAGAGAGACATAGGTAATTCAAATGGTCAGTGGCCGAGTTGGCATCGCGTTTGGGTCCCACCCAGGGGTCCCGTGTTCAATTCCTCGGTAATTTTGATATCTATATTGGTTTAGTGACGGCCGGCGTAATCCAGTGGTAAGGCTTTGGACTCCTATTCCGAAGGTCGCGGGTTCGAACCCGGCGTGCACAAATAAATTTTATTCGATTAATTTGTGTTATTTCACAATTAATTAATATAAAGAAATATATGCTATATTTGCGGCACGTTCCAGAGTGGAAGATACTCTCAGTATCGCTCTGGTGTAAGACCACTATTCAGAATTGAAACGTTGCTTGAAATAGCTTTAGCCGTGTTTAGTGACTAGATCTGAATAGCCAGGTACTTCCCAACCTTCCTCTTCCCCATCTCCTTCCCTTCCCTATTTACCTTCAGCCTCGCATCATACCCCAATTGGGGATGCCATAGTCTCACTGGCTTTAGACGGGAACAGTTGGGACTCTTATGAGGTATTCTTTATAAAAATAAGTGATTATTATAATATTATTTTTATAAAATTTTATTATCTTATGTTACAAATGTGCTCAAGATGCCACCAGAAGGAATCCAATTTACTTTACCAATTTACTAAATTATCTGGTGTTCCTTAAATCTTACACTATAAAAGTGTTATTTCAGTGCTATTATTATACCTTGCTGTATGCTTAGGATTCCACCAAATATAAAAATTATTTCGTGAAATGGACGTGTATATATCAACATGGTAATTTTGTTATCTATATTGGTTTAGTGACGTTTCATAGTTTAATAAATGCATTCCACGCCCCTGCACTCTGTTGCCCCACAGGTTATCGTTCCCCTACTCCACTGCATTCGCTCGGGCGCGGAACTGCAGTCAGATTTATTCTATCGAAACTAATTCACTTTGTTGGTGATGTTATAGTAGGTACTACTTGGGGCAGTACCGAAAAACTGTTTTGCTCGCCGCCTAATATGACTACAAAGAAACGTCTCACACAAGTTTAAACATTGTTCAAATGTCAGCCGTTGAAAAATAAAAAAAATACTCACTATTGTAGAATAGTAGCTATGCTTACTAATTAAACTAACCGTTACGCCGTTTCTTAGGAGCTACCACACAACTCTTGTATTATCTTGGCGCACTCTCCTTGTTCCAATCACATTCATTCATCGTCCCTTACATGTTATTAAATTAAAGAAAAAAAATCCCTGAGGGGCTATTTCATCTTAGCAAATGATTTTAGAAAAAAAAGTTCTGGGAATGAAAAAGTATGAGGGGTGAGTAGGAATCTGGCAATCAATGTGTCCATGCACGAGTGATGGACATATGAATCCATCCCTCCCGCTGTGGTGCAAGAGGGTTAGGCTGAAGAGGTCAAAAGTTTCTCCCGGTCCGGCCCACCACGCAGTAGATGGGCAAACACATCCGCCGCCAAGACCTAGACAAATCTCACCACTTGAACCAGGGCACCCCTGCTAAATCACCACATGTAGAGGACCACTTGTGGTAACCTATGGCAGGGCTGTTGAATATCTAAAAAAAAGTTCCCGGGTTGGCAGTATACCCGCCTTCCAAATTGACATGATTCGTCCAAAATATATTAGTCGATTTGTCGTACCTTGTCTTATTCGGGCGTTCTTACCTGTTTCCACTATTTACTTTTTTACTACCATAACTGTTCATAATTCCATGATTAAAGGTACTCGACGAGTAAATTACATAATCGTTTACCCTGAGTGATGAAATGCTACATTAAATAATTTTAAATCAATAGCGATAAAAATATTTATAGGTAACATATTAAAAAGAGTGCTATGAAATTGATTAAAATCATTTATTTATCATCAGTAGCGGTCGAACAATATTAATTTTCGAAGAGAAATAAATTATTCTATATTTTTTTAGCTATTTTTGGTTGTCGGAAGATTTATATATTTACGGCTTATTATGGGTAGAAGGTGTGGGAGATGAAATGGTGTTAAGGCGGGTGTACAAAGCAATAGATAAAGAGAGTTGGAATAGAAATATTTTTTCTTAATTAATGAAGACAATATTAGTGAAACTCAATCGAAGATCTGAAACAGAAAAATCAGAAAAAGATATCCTGCCACATCGAACCCAGAACCTTCGGCTTTCCGGGTAAATGCTCTGACCTCTGAGCTAATGTGTCCCTATCCGATTCGGTCATATTTAACTGTATGACAGAGAACTACCAACACTATCTTCATTTCATATCAACTTTTTCAGTTTTTACTACGTTAGCCCCGTTCTCAGTTTTCTATGGCCCAAGACAAACTGCATTTAGTTTTCAAATCGGTTATGAGTAATTGTGCATTAAAACCCCTAAAAAAATTGGCGTATTTTGTCAGAGGCTAAAAATATTCCCGCTTTGCAATAAAATCCAAATAAATGGAACATTTGTTAACGTATTCAAAAACTAAAAACTGTTTTCGAAAGGTGATGAAATAGGCTTTCAAATTTCTATATTATAAAATACGATGTATTTTTTTAAATATAAATTTTCGTTGCGAAAACTTTAAAAAGTTTTAAAAATGGCTCATTTTGCTATTTTTTTCTAACTAAAATTACTGATAATGAAAAAAAAACATAAAACACATACTTATTTCATTAGATAAATGAATTATAAACCTTACTGTTACCACACTTTTTTTCGTTTCATGTAAAAAAAAAACTCACAAAGTTCCATAATTTTTTTTCAAATTGCTATCGGAAACTTTGGTTTCAGAAAGGGGTAAATTTTTATTTTTTTGTGGTTTTCTTTTAGATTTGAATATATAGTTTGTTGTATTCTATTTCCAATACCGTTTAGATCACATTTCTGACCATGATAGTAAGGGAAAAACAACGATTTCTGTGAGACCTATGTAAGCTGGGACAAATATGGTCTCCTGTGATTAAACGGGTTAAAAATTATTGACTGAATAAATGGACAAACAAGTTCCTTACTTATTTTTACCTTTTTTTATGTAAATACCACACAAGATTACCAACTGACCCAACAGCTTCGAGCCGGTGAGACTATTGCATTCCTGATCGGGGTATAATGTGAGGCGGAAAGTTGTGTGAAAAGATGGGAAAGGGGAAGGTGGAGAAGCACCATTTGATTACGAATGGTGGTCTTTCACAAGGAGAAAGTATATTTCTCTCTTAAACGTGCCGTAAATTTACTATTGCACATTTAATATGAACAATGTGACGATTTTGACGAAAATGAGTTAAATATACAGACTTTTTTCTCCATCTTCTACAATTTGAGCCATGTAAAGTGTGAAATATTTATTTAAGGGGATAGAAAATAAAACATGTGAGGACAATCAAAATAGTACATTATAAAAAATAAAATAAAAAGTCATATCCTCTGCATACCACTACACAATTCAATTGCCTTGGTATGTACATAATATTAACGTCATTTTTTGATGCATAGCTGCCAAATTTGAAAAAATTTAAATGAAATATTTTGACATTATTATGGTATTATAATTATGACGAAAAATGTATATAGAATATGAACCATGTGCGAAAAACTGTGCATAGAATATGAAGCATGGGAGAAAAACGCATTAGAAGTTAATTTTCTAGCATAAAATAATTAATGTTTGCCCTAAATATATTCTTATAATGAACGAAATATATTTTTTCTTCAAACTTCGCAAAATCACTTTGTGGCGTCATTTTTAATTAAATTAAACAAATAGCTTTGTATCAACCACTATTATATAATCACAATTATTTACATGTTTCGAAACCGATGGTTTATTCGTACATTACTACCCTGACGAAGAAACCATCGGTTTCGAAACATGTAGGTAATTGTGATTATATAATAGTGGTTGATACAAAGTTATTTGTTTAATTTAATGAAATATATTTTTCCTACATTGTCCATAAAAAGAATTGTTATTTTCAGTTTCGTCATTTTTTTAAACAGTTTTTATCGATTTACTCAGTATCACATAGTTCATATTCTGTATGCAATGAGGATATATTATTTTAATTATTGTGAAATAATAACACAAATGAATCAAATAAATTTTACTCGCTCACGCCGGGATTTGCACCCGTTACCTCCACATTCGTAGTCAAGCATAGTAAACATGTCGAGGCCAACACTTTCTAGACTGCACGTATCACATGTGTATACACATTATACTTCTGGAGAGTTTTTTTTATACATACCTTGCAACAGTTCCGAAAAATAGAATAACAGATTTCCTCCTCCAAACTCATGAAAATCCACCCCAATCTGTTTTTCCCTGTAAACATAATCACATCTTGCTAATGGTCACGGCGAGGGATGGGGTGCAGAAACGACATTGACTTATCTTGGGGGAAAGTACCCTCCAGAATAGCATCTTGCCCCTAATGTAAGGGCAGATTCGTGTATGTTCGTATCAATCCACTATTAATAATCCCACACGATATTGAAGCGTGATTTATTCAGCAGATAAATCACATCTATTCCCGCTTTCATGACGGTAATACCATCTCTACGCAGAGTTATTCATTTGACACGCATACATCTAAGTACTGTTCCTATAGCGATAGGCTTTGGTTAAATAATGCAAGTAGAAGTTGACATCCGATTTTATTACTTCCAAAGATATCAGCATCCTTTCCACACTGTATTTTAAATAAAATTGATACATTACAAATCGCAAGTGCTCCCAAATGTAGAATTTAGCCGTCACTTATGATTTATATTCACGAAATAAAATCATGTCATCTATGTAAGTGACAATTTATCCCATCGATTTTATCTTACTCGAACTACCAACATTATCTTCATGTTCTTAAAGCATATTATGTATTGGCTGCTATATGATTGCATGATTCGTCTCAAACTAAATGATATCTAGATGGTGTCTTGGACAAATTTAACCATTTTAATTTTATGTGCACAAATAACTGACTTTTCTACGAGTCTGGAATGATTTTTATTTATTTTATCTATTAAAAGTAAAAACTTCAAATTACTCTATACATATAAATAACTAAACACAATTTTAGCGACTTTTAATCGAAAATTTGAAAGTGCAAAAACAGAGAAAATTTCTGAGTCTACAACATGGGATTTTGATCTTGATGAGAAAGTAAATTAATATTATCCATTGAAGAATTATTATTAAAAAGAGAGTTTTTCTTAAAAAAAAATTTAATATTATATAAACGGTTAATAATTTTAAAAATGAAAATGATATCTATCGTACTCTTTTCTAATGAAGACATGTTATTCTTTTTCTTATTCTTCTTTTCTTCAACTTCCTCTCGTTAAAAAGACCCACAACACAGCATCCCCAAAGATGCGATAGGCCCTGAGGTATTTTTTTCCTCACGTCCTCTTGTGTGGAGCTAAAAAAAAAAAAAAACGTAAATTCTAGTCTCTCGATAGCAACGATCAGTGGTGGAAAGAACCAGTAGGTAATTACAATTATTAGAGTAAGCAAATACAATTATTTATCCGAGACACTATCTAGGTAACAAATATGTTTTTTGAACACTTGTTTCCAATGAAAAAGGTACCTGCCGATTATATGGAAAAATAAAAACATTAGTCGAAGATAATATTGTTAATTCTGAAATTTGAAATATGACTTTGACAATTACGGCGGTATTATAATTAGACACAATGGCTGAATTGGTAGAGCGCCGTCCTGGTAAGATGTGAGATCTGATTTCGAGTCCCAGTTGCGACTATTATGTTTTATTATTTTTCTGTGTCTTGTTCATTTTCGTATTATTATTATCATCTTCTTCTTCAATAAAATAAAATTTAGTTGTTCTGCCAGCAAATTTGTTTCCATTTCATGAATGTATAAAACGGTGGTGATTCGAATTTTTTTTTCCACGCACTAACTGCGACGAGTGCTTGCTGGCCATTTGTTATTTTAAGCACGTGTACGAAATCGTTGTTATCGTCTCCAGAATTACCAAATTTATTTATTCCCAGTGCACGTTTGTCCAATTATTGAATTTGGCAATGGTTACTGGGCCAGATACACTACTAGTACCAAGCTAACCTACTACTTTAAAGATACGATTCATTCATTTGAAACACTTGAAAGTGTTGCCTAATAATTGAAATTATTTAATTTGTTTTCTTTTTCTTTTTTTTTTTAAAGAAAGACAAACATTTCCGGTTTATTATCCCGGAGATCAATTGTTAAGTCACCATAAATTTTCAGAAATTTGCTTTGACAACAAAATCCTCGATGCATTTCTCCTAAACAAAATAATCTTGTATTTTGTCTTCTTCGTAGTATTTCCAACAATAAAAAAATATTACATTACAAAAATACAGATTAACTAAATTAGTTAATTAACATACGATATAATATCTACCGGTCGGAGGTTGAGTGGGCATCGCGTTTAAGTCCCACACGGAGAAAAATGTTATTCGAAAAAACGATCATTTTAATAGTAATTCATGTCTATATTCCCCCCCCCCATACACACAAGCCCTGCTTTTTTATGGGGGTACATCAAACATATATATTATATAATTAATTAATGTATAAAATGTATTTGTAATTTATGTATCTTTTTTGAATTATTAATAAAAAAAAAATAAAAAAAATGTCTATTGGCTTAAAAAAACAATTCAAGACATTTATTTATTTTTTATAAGGGTATAGAAGCAAGTTATAAGGTATGTTGAATTAAATTACATAGTTATAGTAGGTACCTATTACGTATGTCTTCAGAATGTCATTAGATAATTTTGCCTGAGGTTTGAAAGGGTTTTAAAATTTAATTAATCAATGGATATAATAATAAAAAGAAAGAATGCGGGTGGAGACAAGGAAACATTTTTAAATCAGGAATTATATGCTCACTAATTATTGATTGTAAATTGACTGATAAATAATGAAAAGTTAAATGTAATTAATTTTAAAATAATTTTTGTCGCGCCAAGAAATATAATTAAAAAGATAGCACGTAATCATGAAAAATGTCTAAGTTTATTAATTTTTCATAGTGGGTTGATTGCGATCTTTGTCTTTTTACGTTGCCACAAGAGTTTTAATAACCGAAACCGTAGCTTGTACGCCAACCCCAAGATTGTCAGTGGGCTAGATCAATGTATATTCACTCGTCGTAAAGGTACATTAAGAAAACGAGCTTCTTTAAAACTTTATGCTTAAAATGCAAACGCATTCCTTGCATTCCTGTCCTCTACCAGCGGGCATTGGAAGCATTGGGCGAAACCCGAACTATTTACGCTACCCTTAGCACTTGAATTAAGAAACTTGCAGAGGGAGATTAACCCCGGAACTTGTCTGGTAATTCCCGTATAAGATGGCCACAGAATGTCGAAGTTTGGGATTACTTAGGGGTTGAACTCCAAGGGTTGTAAATGCCATATTCGTCTGCGCGACATTAAACGGCCTGTCGTGAGAAAAGCTATAAGAAAGTGCACCATCATTTGGATTATATACACTCGTATTATCACAGAAATGATGATTGGATGAACTGTAATGAAGAAACTTTTAAAGTGCTAAACCACCTTTGCCTATCATATCAATAAGTAATGCCTAACTAATCTTCCATTGTAATAACCTCACGGAAAATGAATCGTATGTTCGTTTACGTGATCTTTTCGTTTAAGTAACTAACTCTATGGAGTCAGCGGGTAATAGGAATATGTCATTCCCAACTTGGGGAAAGTTTTAGCTTGAAGGAATTGGGATGGGTAGAAGAAGAATATGGGTATCCCCTTCTTCTCCTTGTTCTATTTGGCAAAGGGTCCCATCGTTTCTATAAGACGCTTCCAGACGTCCGTGTACTGTGTATCTTCAGCAGCTACGTGCGATCCATTGAAGGCCAAGCCTCTCATCCAATATCTCTTATGTAACAATTGAACAAGGTAGAAAGCATAATGTGCCTTGGCTTAGGTTTTAGTGTTTAATGAAAATTTCGTTGTTTACCTACAATTTCCACATGTAGCAAAAACAGAGTAAATTCGTTGACGCCAGAAAATATCATTTGGGAATTTGATTTATTTATGGTTTTTGAAATATTAATAAATAAAAAATTCAATTAAAAACACAAAAAATCATTAGGTATTGGATAGTTGGAGATCAGTTACTAGACAGAGTGACCAGTACCAACGTGTGGAAGATTTTTTTTGTTTGATTTCAAAGAAAAATAAATAAAAAAGAGACTTCTAAAAAGTCACCAGAGATTACATTTCATTAACATTTTTTACTCAAAATAATGTTAGAAACCACTGGTTAAAATAAGCAAAGCAGCTCCCTTAACACGTAGTATATATATGTAAAACAATTGAAAAAAAACTCCACTTATTTTATTTTTTACCGTTATTGGTTTCAGCCTATTATGGCCATCTTCAGACTGGTGTCACGTTTTATATATTATAGTTCCAGGTTCCAGAATCGTGGATACTTTCAGTTTGGCTCTAGTGAAAAATCATCATTCAGAATCGAATCGTTCCTGGAAATCTAAGTTTTAAAGCCATATTTGATGACCAGATGTGAATAGCCAGTACTTCCCCACCTTCCTATTACCAATCTACTTCTCATCCCCTCTAGCTTCAGCCTCACATTTTATCTCAAATCGGTATGCAATAGTCTCAATGATTTCAGCCGAGAGGCAGTAAAATATATCAGATGATAGATAGCAGAAAAATAAATATATTAGATTATAGATAGCACGAAAAATAAATATAGGTAACAGAAAAATAAATATAGATAGTTGAAAAATTAATATACATGGATATCAGAAAATTAAATAAGATAACAGAAAAAATAAATATAGATAGCAGAAAAATAAATATATTAGTTATTAGATAGCATGAAAAATAAATATAGGTAGCAGAAAAATAAATGTAAAAAAATGAATATACATCACAATAAGTTGAAAATGAATATACATAGATATCATAAAAATAAACAAGATGTCAGAAAAAATAAATATAGATAGCAGAAAAATAAATGTAGATTGCAGAAAAATACTAGTTGACGCTCTCAGCTCTCACTGAATTTTTTCGCGAGGAAGGTGAAAGTACAGATTAATTCAAATAAGGCATCCAAGAAACAGTATTTTACAAAAATAATTTCCTTTGCACATAGCTTTATGCAAATTCTACAGAAACAAATTAGTCGGAGGTTTCAGGGCACAAGGGCCTGTGTGAAGATGACCGGATATTATCTCTTCAGTAAACAGCTTTGGATGAACAAGTTAGCTGTGATATAATCCAGTCTTAGGTTCAAGACAACACCGTGCCGGAGTCCAATAGCCCTCCTGGCTACTTTATTTAATTCCAATCTTGGCGGAATATCGGACCAGAGGAAGACCGCCGCTGCAGTTGACTACAAACCGGTTTTGGTTTGTGTTCTGTAATGCTTGAATTCTATTCTTAAGATATCGGATAAAGGATTTAAATGATAATGCTAAAGCTGCTCTTCGCTTGATTCTGAATACCGCACAGGAGTATGTATAGCTACAATATACCAATAATAAATTAATATTCACTAGGATCGCTTTAATAAACAAATAAATCAATTTTGATTGTTTTTGCTGTGCGTTAGTCCTGTGTAAAACCTGGTTCAATGAACTCAGATTTTCTTTGAATTTGAACTGCACGGAGAAAATTTTTATTCGAAAATACGATCATTTTATTCGTAAAACGGTTAAAACGGGACTGAAGTTCTTACGAACAAACTAACAGGGTTTCAATGTTTATTAACGGGAAAATGTAAGAATAATTTGTTGGTATACGTACATTGAAACCCTGTTAATTTATTCGTAAGAACTTCAGTCCCGTTTTTAACCGTTTTACGAATAAAATTATCGTTTTTTCGAATAACATTTTTCTCCCTGTGAATGTGTGAAAAATTTAGACACGCATACAGACAAGCCTACCTATCAAACATAGTAGGGTAATACGCCGTTTGCCTAGTGTGGGATATTTTTATTAATAAATAAATGAAAACTAAATTTGGTGATGTGACATAAAATGTGCCGTGAAATTCTTAATGTTCAATGATTTCGTAATTTTCTAAATTGTACCTGATTGTAAGAAAAATTCAGATAAAGTTATTCCAAAATTATTTTATTTTAATTAATTAACGCGATATTATGCTATCTTTGAAATGTCTATTGCTTTTATTAATACTTTTCACAGATTCTTTCAAGTTTTTTTTTTCAAGTTCGAGAGGTAAATTTTTGACGTCTAATTTATTCAGAGCAAAATATTATAATAATATTCTATGGATAGGTAGGTATTTGAGAATATTTATTTTTTAATCCAGAGTCTGCAGATTTAATAAAACTTCGATGATTTCTGTTTACTTTCAAACTTAATGGAATTATAAAATTTTTAACAATGTTCAATTGAAAAAATTTGTTGTAAGAGTTTTTTTCTCACTATTCTTTCGCTCTAATCTCTTAGCTTCTCAAACCTTACGATACACTAAAAGTTATATTTGAATAATTATTAATAAACGTGGTGCGGTTCAACGTCGTGTTTTGTAATGTTTTTGTTCACTTTATGACAAACTGCGGCACTTATGATACTCGTAGAATCTCCATTGAAAATTTGAAAGTTTACGAGAATTCACCATTAAATAAGCCATTAAAATAAATGATAACTGCCCAGAACAAATCGTATACAGATAATATACAAAGAGTCTGCGCTACATGACACTAATGTTTATCATTCGTAGTATTGTATAGTCGATGTAATTCGCGCTCCCACGTTACGATCATTGTATACAATTTTGAAAAATGGATGAACTAATATTTGACGTCAAACATTTTTGATAGTATATTATAATGGAAGTAGTCACAGTGGAATGTGTAGTATTTTTGTTAATATATATATATTTTTTAAACATGAACACCGTAAATCATGTTTGTAATACAGCAAACCTTTATTACGCCTGATTTCTTACTTTACAGAACACGATATTAAGAGCACATGACAAAACTTTAGTAAAAACATTCAAATGAAATGATTTTTTAGTTTGAACTGAGTGTCGTAACGGTAATCATCAATAATTATTGGAGGTGCCCTAATTCCACTGGCTCCGGACAAATGAGAGCAGTTGGGACTCTTGTGCGAAATAAATTTAATATCACTAGAATAATACATATATAAAAAATAAAATTAAATTGTGCGTCTAACCTTTACGCGCGGTTGAAGTAAAACTTCTTTACAATAAAATAATGTAAATTTGTTTTAGGCCACTTTAAATTTTAATTACACTACCGGTTTCGGAAGAAGCCTTCCTTCGTCAGGAGAATATTCAAATTAACCTATGATACAACATATTGATAGATATATACCAAACATTTAGGTGCTGGAGGGGGAGGTCAAAGGTCAAAGGGGTAGGGGGGGTAATTGCGGGAATTCCAGCAATAACAGAGCGGTTTATGACTAAATACTATATAAAAATTTACGTTTTTAGACGGCGGAACTTGATTAGGTTGTTCGTTTTTTCACTTATAATTATTTTTTATAGACGAAGGGGCCAACATTTTTTTGCGACTTAGCCATTTGAATTATAAACAACACTATTTTTATTGTCACATTACTGCTACTTTTAACTTCAATAGCTAGAATTCACAAGAATCGGAGAGATAGATAAAATAAACCTATGATATTTTCATCTAATATCTTTAGTTAAATCATATAATAATGAACAAAACATAACAAAAATCTGTTGAACTTACCTTATACATTAGTAAACAAAAATAAACGGGTGACGTTTGAGCTTGCTTTGACGTTTTGTTATTCGTTGCTAGGCTTCACACTCGTTGTTTGTTGCCATACCTACGACGTTGATATGAAGAAATATAAATCGAACGTCATTTCCGTTAATGTTACTTCCGTCCAAAAAAGATCCGAGTTACCGGTCGTAAAGCTCCTAAAGAAGTCTTACTTTAAAAATATATTTGAATCGTTGAGTCACACTGGTACAAACAATTAAGTTTATTACAAGATTTAAAAAGTTTTATCATTTTTTACTCCCACGTTGTGAGAGTAGTAAAATTTTAGAAATAAACACAAGTAAGCATTGCTACTTAGCAAGACCTGCGATAACGCAAAAATTTCCTGTTATAACACAGGAAAGGCCGTTTGTTTACGGCAAGTTAACGACACAATGGACTTGCCTTTTAACTATCTGCCGGATAAACTTCTTACACACTGGTAGCAGGTTTTAGGTACCAGTCGACTGGTTCTTTGGCTTCTGAACTTTATCTGATGATATCAAACTACTGGATTCTTTAAAACCTTCGATAATGCAGCAAGATTGCATTTATATACATATTATTCTTCTTTCGTATGAGAGAATTGCAGCTTGATAATGCAAGGTAAAACTGCATTCAGTATTCTGGAGCCTGTACTGCGTCAGGTTCGCAGTCAGTAATATCTTCAGAGAAACATATATTTCTGGATTATGGTGAGGGGAAAGGGATAATAGGACAAGGAAACCAGGCAATAATTAGTTTTTCAAGAAACACACATTCGTTAATCCAGAAATCTAACTTTGAAAAAAATAAAAATTGTGTTTTATTATTGATATATTTTTTACACAATACGTAAATCTCGTTTTTTTACATTTTGTGCAAAACCACGAGTTGTTATTAATTTGTTTTATCGCCCGGTTTCGCTTTGATCAAGTATCATCAGGGTAAATTAAGACAAATTATCAGGGTACAAATAAGTATTCATTTTGTACCCTGATAAAGCAAACCAGTCGGTAAAATAAATTAATTAGAACTCGTGATTTTACACAAAATAAGGGTTTTAATTTTATTAAATATGACAAACCACAAAGTGGTTGCTATCTACGTCTTCTGACTGTGGAACATACATACTTTCAATACACTAGCTGATAGTCGTGTTTAGTGACCAGATTAGATGATATTAACCATAATTAGTATGGTTCCAGGTTCTTTACCATCTTCGTTATTACCCCGCAGCATAAAGAGAATTTAGAACGTAAATACATCACTAGATTCACGCGCAACGACAGGTTAATAGTTCCGAAATTTAATAATATGCACGGACAGAGAACGTTTGAACACAACATACCGAAGATATTTAATTTATTACCAGACACTATAAAGCAATGAAATTCTATGAATAAGGTTAAATATATGGTGAAAAATTGGCTATCGGAAAAAAATTATTCATATTGATATGTATGAAAAAATATTGAATCTGTACATATAAGATGTAAATTATAACTCTTAAAATGTATTATATAACTACAGCCTTACTAAAAAAAACACTCCGCGGCCGTTAAACGGTGTTTCTGTAGCACGTTGTGTAAAGTCTGTACATTTCGTTTTTCAAATTCTCACTAAACAAAATATATGGTTTTGATCTGACAACGTCGCCATTTTACCAGCCTTACTAATAAACTTTCTGAAAAATTTGTACAATGGTCAAACAACCATGTATGAAGAATCCTTACTAATTAAGAACTGACAAAAAATTGTTCATGGAAAGATATGTACATTGCTTACACGGCCAAGGAGGGTAATTTATCTGTTGTATATATTTGTTCCATTTGTAATTTTCAACGAATTTCGAATTTTTTTTTAATGTCCTATATATTTATTATTTTTTGAGATGTCGTAAAAACAAATACCATTTTAGAACCAAAATTTAATTACCTTTAAGATTTTCATATCTAAAATATACTTAAATGTTTAAAAACTGTAGTATTTTAAGATTCAAACATCAAGTTGAAAAAAAAAACTCACTTACCCCAAACACTTTCTATTAAAACATTGAAATATTTGGAAAAATTCAAAATTCAAAAAACACAGTCCTTTTATTTAATGATTTTAAAATAAATCTGTCACCTCACTTTTTACTCCTTCAAACAATAAAAAAATATAAAACAATCTTGAAATTAGCTTTTCATTTCCAAAAATTTACAATAAAAAAACTTACGTTTGAATACATTGCTTGCACATCTTAAGGCATTAATTTCTTTGATACGTTTACTAAAATATGTATTAGACATTTTAGTCACCAAAAAACATCACTTTCAAGAATTTATAATAAAATAAAGATCTTAAAATGCAAATTATTTCTGAACATAACCTATGAACCATTTTCTGACAGCTTAATTTAGAACAGACGATTTTAGTGCCACAATTTGACTTAAACTAACGAAAAACAACACAAATTAATAGTAAATATATTGATTACATGAATATTAGTGCGAATTAGTCATAAATATTAAAACCATTAACGAAAACATCATATTAATCACATACAAAATCGCGACCGACTTTATTCTGCATTCGCGGCTATTTTTTTCAGCGGTAAAGCAATGCGCAGGCGCATCAATCACACCACCTAGCGGATTATTATGAAAACTCCAATTTACAAGTAAAATTTCCAGCGTTGCCACATGTAAAACACCGTTTAACGGCCGCGGAGTGTTTTTTTTTTAGTAAGGCCGTTTAACTATAAGCACCTGTTGACAAGCCAATTCAATTGTCTTAGCAGGATTGTTTGTTTTGTTTTGTATCATTTTTATTTTTGATTTGTATCATTTTAACTATTCTTTCAACAAAAAAATAAATAAAAAAAAACCCCTTTGTTAGTTACTTGTTATAAATAAATGTCTTTTTACGGTTGGCAATATGAGGGTTACGTGCTCACCCATTTGATATCGCCGCTCTGTTTGCTTAGCAACATATTTCAACGAAAACGTATTAATACGATTAAACCAAATAGGTTTACTGATGATCTCGAAAAGGGATCGAATTTAATAGAGGTAAACATTTGCAAACCTCTGTTAATTTACCTAAGCCAATATTTGGTGAAACGTAAAACGTAATATTTTCCAGTTTATGGCTAATTTAAACCATATTTTTCAATAAAATAAACAGGTTGTTTTCATAATGTGCGTTAACCTTCCATAAAATACCTGTAAAATGTATCATTATAATGATTTTCTGCTGATATCTCTGAGGCTAATTCGGAAGTCAGTTATGACACATAATTTTTATAAACGATATCCGATTTTGTGTCGAGAGCTTTCGAGCTGGATTCCATAGCGTGTACAATAAATTTAAAAAAAAGAAAAACTTAACCACTCTAAGATAAAAAAGGTACATCATTACACTCTGAACATCAAATTTATCTATCCAAATGCTAGTTAAGCTTTCTCATTCAGGATATTATATAGAGAATATACCTGAAAGATTTTAACCAGCGATTCCTGAGCATATTTTTTACAGTAAAAAAAATTAATGTCATTTTGTTGTCAGTTTTTTTTTAAATTATAAAAACTTCCATCACTCGTCGCCACTGGGTACAACAGTGCGGGTCACGTGATACGCACTCCGTCTCGTTCAACACCATACAGACGAGCAAAGTGCGAATCGCTTGATCCATTGCGAGTTGTGGCAGTGTGGTCAGCGACGACGTGTGATGGAAAAATATTTTTTCGATTTTATTGAATAAAAGTTATTGTCAGACAGCAAAACGACATCTTTATTTTTAACCTCAACTATGCTCAGGTTCCAATGGAAAATGTTAGAGGAGGCCTATGCCAAGAGGCAAACTGAGCTTCGGGATATATTATAACAAACAAAAAAATGTTTAAATTCATATACCTAACAGAAGTCCAGAATAAAAGGTTTATTATTATTATTATTATATATGCTCAGGTTTCAAATTTTAAAAACCTTCGGGTATTTGCTGGTATTCTCTGTATATATATATTTACTATAACCTAACCATTACGATAATGAATTACTATTAAAACTCATTTAAAAAAAATGTTTTCGCGGCTAAGAAATTCTATAAAAGTATTTAAAATATAACATAATTTCTGAAACAGCACACACACTGTGAGCTCTAGCGTAGTGAAATTTTTACGAATATTTGGGGGAGAATTTTTGGTCACCGCATCTATCTTGAAGATAGCAACAAGATTTCGAAGCAAGAGAGCTTTGGAGATACAAAATTTAAATATTATGTCACAAAGCAAATTAATCTGAAAAATTGTTCAATAATATTTTTCATGTCCTGAATTCAATATGACAGGGGATTTCTGTCATATTGAATGAGCGATTCTGTGTAGCAGTAATTATTAGATATTATCTACTGGTATTAGGTACCTAGTAAATATAAATAAAATTATTTTTTCCGGTTTGTCTGTTGAAACTTAAGAATTGTTAAAAAAATGTAAAGTTTAAAATTCGTTCTGGCCAGGAAATACAATACGACAATAATAATTGGATTCAGCTAAATACTCTGAGATCATTAGTGTAAAAATAATAGTTCGGAATAACATTTGATACTTTAGCCTTGCTATGGAAGGTTCAAGATTTCGTTGATAATAATACTTTGTCAGTATTACCAGATTATCCGGGAAGAACCAGGTATTATTTCTGTTTAACCCCTTCGAACCGTAAGTTTGCTTATTTGAAAGGGCATTTATTTTCCATCAATGTTTCTTCTTTTTAGAGCGAATAAAAAATATGTTTACCTTTACCAGTAGTTGGCAATACTAGCGCTTAATATCTAATATTAATAATAATCGGTAATATTTCTATTTTTGATACTGATTATAATCCGTGGTGGAATTTTTAGAATATATAAAAACGATTTTAAACATTTTACACTTTATTATTGACCGTTACTGGTTTCAGTCTATTAAGGCCATCTTCAGACTGGTACAATTATTACTTATACCATGGTTTATATGCGATGATTTTATTAAAATATACTATTTTTCCCGTCTTCGTTGTTACCCCGCAGCATAAAGAGAAATTAGATCATAAATACATCACTAGATTCATGCGCAACGACGGGTTAATAGTTCCGAAATTTAAAATAAGTACGTTCTAAAAACGTTTGAATACAACATACCGAAGATATTTTATTTATTACCTGACACTATAAAACAATGTAATGGTAGATTCAGACTGGGTCGACGTACGTGCCCATCGCTACGCCTAACAATATCTGGACTGCTTAGCAACCATAGATTTTCAATGACAATTTATGTTTTAGAATCACATTGGCCACACGCATCGCGACGTGCGATGTCTGTGGCCATTTTCGTAGAAAATGTATGGTTTGCTAAGCATTGTTTGAGTAGCGATGCGTACGTACGTCGTCCAGTCTGAACCTACCATTATTCTTTGAAAAAGGTATGGCGAAAAATTGGCTATAGGAAAAAAAATTATATCGATTTGTATGAAAAAATATGAATCTGTAGATAAAAGATGTAAATTATAACTTTTAAAATGTATATGTAACTAAACTATAAGCACCTGTTGACAAGCCAATTCAATTAGTTTGGTAGGACTTGTTTGTTGATATGTATCATTTTAACTACTAACTTTTCTTTTTTAAAAATAAAAATCGTGTTTCAAAACTGATTTTCAACGGCAACGAAGATGTGAAAAACAATGTAAATTTTAATAAAATCAATATCTACCACTCTCGTGTTACTACTCATAATTACTTACTACTTTAAATGTGGTGTAAATAGGCCATAGTTAAAGGAATAATTGTACCAGTTTCAAAATAGGATTAAAACCGGTACGGTCAATAATAAAATAAGTGGAAAAAAGTTTGAAATGGTTTTAATATTATATTATGTTTGGTTTTCTTTTTTTTCTGATTTTTACATTTTAGGGGACTAATGTTAGATTCACTAGAATATCACCAAGCGCCTTTCTATGTGTCATGGGTCCCGTTGAATTTGGTACTGTCATTAGCCATGATTAGGCCATCCACACAATACGCCTCTCACCTACATTTTACATCTATATATCACGAACCGCCGTACTTGGTAGGTAGTATTTTTACATGCTTCCTTCCTACCTACCTGTCATGTTTCATTACCCACATTATCAGGCACAAATTGATCCTCGCACATTGAACATCTCCGCATCAATATTCCGCTATTTATTCTTTGCCGGTGTAAGTTCGTCGTCGCTAAAGAAAAGTACCGCTATACTATTATACAAATATTACGCTATACTTACGCTATATTTAAGAAGCAAACTACGGAAATTTTCAATTTCTTCAATTTCAGTTTCAGTTTCTACAAGATATGGAGATATCTTTCTACAGATATGAAGATATAAAGCATTACATGTTTTTCCAATAATTCTGGTTTGGTAGGGTTAAGATACCCAACAACTGATCGACTTAGACTATGATCATTACACCGTAATGCGATCCTTAGTTGATATAACCTTTACCTTTAGTCTGTAGGCCTGATCCCGAGATTTCTTCAGATCTATGTACGGTAAGTTCCTAAGTTGCTTAACGAAGATGCGAAGGGCGAATAATGATGGATTTATAGATAAAAGGGTCAAAATAGTTCATGTAGCAACAGAATTAAGATGTTTGCGAAACATTAGTGAGCAAAACAAATTAATATTGTGAATTCGATTTGTTATTTAAACACCTCTGCTGATGGCTACATTCTGCGTGGTGGGACGGATCGAAAGAGATCGGTTGGGGATTTTTGACCTTCTGCTGGACTCTCTCGACCCATCGCCTTGCATTGCTGTTGAAGAGATGCATTCATACGTCCGTCACTCCTGGACACACTGACTCCCAGATTTAAACCCGCTCCTCATACTTTATCCCTCCCAGAACTTTCTCTCCTCCTTTTTCTTAAAAAAACCTTCCACACAGCATCCCCTAAGAAGACGTAGGTCCCTGGACACTCCTGAATCCTCCCCCACTCCCCACCTTTCACCACCCACAATTCCTACTTATCTCTCATACCTTTTTCCTTCCCTGAACTTACGCTCCTTCCGTTCCTTAAAAATACCCTCCACACAGCATCCCCTAACATCCCTAATGTATTTTTTTTCTCAGGAAATTAGGGTGTGTGAAGCTCATGTATAAAAATAGATATATAACGGTTGCAACTGAAGATCGAACCAGATCCTCTGCCGTACCGGGACATCACTTTAACCACTGATCTATTGAAACCTGATTATTTTTGTTTCAGTTTAAAAAGCGTCCATATTACCCTCAATTAGATTATTTGCCTATTAAGATTTTAGGAAATAAAGTTTTGACTGTCCAACTTACGTAGAAGAATTTTGAGTTTTAGGACAAGTCAATTTATAACACAGCATCAAGTAATATTTTTATTTTTAGGTATAATTGTGTAGGTAGCTTTAAAAAACGTGTTTTCTAATACCATTACGTAAATTTGTATAAATAATACAAATGTACATACAAATTATTTTTTCAGGCTGTCAGAAACAGCAAATTTTTCATGTAAAATTTGTGTAGGTTACTTAGCCTGTTTAGATTATATTGTGTTTTTTTTTATGTGTAGGTACTTTGTAAAACTTTTCTTTTCCATCTGTTAAATCGCCATAGAAAGTAAATATACCTACTTATCTGCTACCTAGTAGATTCTGTTATTTCATTTTCTTCAAGATAGTATTTTCCTTAAAACAATTTTATTCTAAGGAAAAGGGAATTTCGTCTTCCAGGCAACCCCGATGTAAATAGACAAAGCTCTCTTTGTTTTAGTTCGGATCAGCTCGTATGAAAACACCCGCCAAGACTTGAAATTATTTTTACAAATAATTCAGAGCCGCGAAGGTTTTTGGTTCAGACATTATGTGCGCTTGTCGGAACGCGTTAAAATAATAAACTCCAGGTAAGGGATGAATAATTTGAACAATTTAAAAAAAAAATAAAAATTGACGAAAGATTTTGTGCTTTTTGGCTTGTATGGTTAGAAAGGGAAGAAACAAAAGTAAGCAAGTAAAAATATTAACAGGTTACATTTTAATTTCAGGTTTATTGAAATCACCAATAATAATAAATCAATCGCGTTTGAATGTTTTAAATAAATACAGATCCTCTAAATTTTTTAATCTGGATACAATAATAATTATCATTGGTTGCACTCGGAGGAATTCAGATGATTAATTTATTATTTATTTATTTTTTTTATAAGAAAAACTCTCTTTTTAACTTTTGAAGGTTATTTCCATCAATGTAATATATCATTGAAGAAGAAGATAACAATAATATAACAATAGAAGATAACAATAATATAACAAGATAACAATAATAATATACTTTGTTTTAAATATGAAAATAAACAAGACACAGAAAAATAATATAATATAATGGCTGCAACTGGGACTCGAACCCACAACCTCACGTCTAACCGGGGCATACGCATTAACCAATTTTGCTATTGCACCATATTATGAGACTGTCATATTTGTCAACGTGAGACAAATACGACAGTTGGTGTCCGGTTAGACGTGAGATTCTGGATTCGAGTCCCAGTTGCAGCCATCATATTTTATTATTTTTCTGTGTCTTGTTTATTTTCATATTTAAAAAAAAGGTATTATTATTGTTATCTTCTTTTTCAATGATAACTTATTATTTCTTCAATCTGCGCAAAATCACTTTGTGGCGTCATTTTGAATTAAATGAAACATATTTTGTATCAATAATAATAGTGGTTGATACAAAGTTATTTGTTTAATTTAATTTGATTAACTTCTTAATAAATAATACTTGTTGCGAACTCCTGAACATAATCAGTACTAACCACTAGGCAGAAACTAATATTGAAACATGCATATCATTACAACTTTGATTTGCATTCCCCAACAATACAACGTTTACTAAGTGCGAATTATTTCTATCTAGTTTATGAATTATTGTTAACAATAATTTTATACTTTTTAAATAATGTTGATTTGATGGGTATTAGCAGATTATCTATGCATATTACGTATGTATATTTTCAGTTTTCTGCATTTTTATTAGATTTTTCACTGTAATTTATCAAATGTGAAAAATTACGTGGCATGTAATGCAGCCCTACATATAGCCGGAATCTATCGATCCATCCCTTTACAACGAAATTAGAGGGATGGTTTCATACTTCCGCCACCAAGGACACACTGATCCTCAGATTCCTATCCACCCTACATACTCATTTCTTTCCTCAACTTCATCTACTCCCTTTCCTTTAAAAAAAACCGTCCTTAAAACCTTAAAAGGTCCTGAGGGAAATTATTTTCCTCGGGGCCTCCTGTGTGGAGCTTATGTAAAACTTGTAAAGTAAAAGACCTCTGGGCGTTAAAAAAAACTTTTTTTTCCCTTTTCTTTGTTTATATAAGTTTTTTTTACAAAGTTTTGACATGCTTTTTGACTTTCTCACTAGACACGTGTCCGTATTATGGTAGCCTAATAATAATATTTTAAAAAATCAAACACATTCCTTCACAAGCTGCCCACACAAAATCTCGTTTAATCTAACAAGAATTCTTCCTAAATAACACACAAAAATTTTGTAGCCAATAATTTAGACCAAAGAAACAAAGCTCATAAATTGTACAAACTAACGCTCGTGAAAACGGTCACATTTCTCGGAATGTTTTTTTTAATGCTTTGCTTTTACGGTTTCGCAGACACTTTTTGGGTGTCTAGCGAGAAGTGCGGAAATATTATATGCGGCCACGAATATGCCCGGGGTTTTATCCTTGTGCTACGCCACTGGATTAAAAATTACGACTAGCTATTTTAATATTTATTGCTCCTGGCGAGGCGAGAGATAGATAGTCAGGACTGGATTGGCCTCGTCTGCGTATTATACTTATGCATAGTTCATCGTATGAATACTTTACTGCAATTTTTGGAAAAAAGGTTTGATCTGTATATTTTGTATCATACTTTTCGATACTTTTATTTTTTGTAATATGATATATCTCAATAATAATTCTAATCTATCTATCTATATATTATATATATATAAATCAATTGCTGTTCGTTTGTCTCGCTAAAACTCGAGAACGGCTTGGCCGATTTAGCTGATTTTGGTTTTGAAATGTTTGTCGTGGTCCAGGGAAGGTTTAAAGGGGGGAATGGAACTTGGAAGGGGGGTTCGTGGGGCGGAAAAGGGGGGGAGGGTAGAGTGAGGAGAGGGAGGGTGGAGGAGGAAGAGTGGGAACGCTAGAGGGAAAGGGGACGCAGGAGAAGAAAGGGAGGAATACGGGAGGGAGGAGGGGACCTCGGGAGAGGGGAGGGGAACTCGGGAGGGGGGAGGGGAACTCGGGAGGGGGGTTTTATTTATTATTATTTAACACCGATTAACGGCTTTTACATAGGAATTAAAATAATTTGAAATATGGTACAGAATATACATAGTTAAGTAAAACATATCAATAAAAAATATAAATGAGAAAAATACAAGTAGGAATTGCAGAGTGAGAGTTATATGAAAAATGCACAAAACAAAAATAAAATTAAAAGTAAGTTTGCAGTAACAACATAAAAGTACAAAGAGTATATAAATATAATATTGTAGAATAAACTTTCGAACAGAATGTTCTGGCGCGGTGAAATTTGCATTGCTCTTTCTGCTCGGATCAGTGCAGCCTAATTTCGGGTAGGAAAGCACAGTATATATTTCAGATCTGGTCACCAAACACTTATATGCACAATAATGTAATATATGTCTGTGTATTGTACATTAAACTTGTTTACCTACGTTTTCAGTCTTCAAAACAAGCCCTTGTAGTGATTTTTTTCTCAATAAACGGCTATATACAAATCATCAAATATTATTAAAATTTTTGTTAATTATCCTTTTTCACGCTTTGTTTTCCCGTTTTACGTATATATACTTTGTACTTAAATTTCAAAACATATAGATGCATTCTTACTTGCAATATAATAGTCGAATGAACGCGTTAGAAAAAATTAATAAATAAATAAAAATTAAAAATGCATACAAAGGATTCTTTGGGAAAACATTTTACATCATTGGTTTTGTCGGAATAATTAAAAATGCACATTAACTCCCACATTTTTTAACGATAGTGGTAATTTTAAAATTTTATATCTTTTTTATTACGTTTTTTGTGGTCATCTTTATTCCTCAATAAAGGCGTTTTAATCCTTCCGACATTAATATTCTATTCAAACACCCTCAAAACCGAGATATTTGTCAATGTAACAACACAGAATAATTAATGATTTCAAATATGTAAAGAGCCATCATATATTTATGCCAAAGATCGAGTGATCTGTTAGGAATTAGCATATAGGTAATCAATCGCTGATGAATATTCAATCTGCTCCTTGGATTACGAGATGCCTGACAGTTTCCCAGCATTATCCCTTACCACCCACTGAAGTAATTAACCGTTAGAAGTGTCTTTTGGGCGTGTACGTATTCCTAAACTTAAGCAAAAAAATTCTTAATTTTTGGTGAAATAAATTAATCATTTTCAATACTAATCGATATGTTCAATATAAGTAGAGACAGCCTGCAATTGATACCTGTTAGAAAACATTATTGTCTAAGCTATAATAACCTATACATTCTATCCGAAGAACGATTAATGATATTTTTACTTAAAAATTTTTTAATTTCTTTATTTATCTATTTAAAATTTAATTATATGCGATTTTTCGATGCCTGTCTCACTAGGATATACCAATATTGAGAGAGACGTAGAGATACTGTAAAGTGTCCAAACATAATTACTTGAATGTTATGGTTAAATACATTTTCATTTCCATACAATTACTGAATAACTCCATAGACTCTCTCATAGAATATCAGTGTTAAGTTAGGAATCCTCAAATATCTTATAATTAATTAAGAGAAAGCAACAAGTCAAAAATGTATGTTTTCTTAGTGCGCGTTATATCGCCACGCAAAAGGCATACAAATCTATTGGTAAACGAAGTCGGAAATTGGTAGAGATCACGATTTCAAGCGCAATGTGTTTTTTTTTAATTTTGTGAATAATCTTATAAGAAAAAAAATGATTAATCGAAACTGTCACAGATATTTTCAACCATAAACTTGTATTTCAAAAAGATTGTTTCTTATATGCGTTCATATATTTTTAATGAAAAATACATTGTTTTGGTATTTTACGCTTATATTTTTTAAAAGGGTTTTAACGGATTTATTTTAATTTTACAATGGAAACCGTAGGAAAAGCCTAAATTTATCCAAATAACGTTTTTGTATTTATAATGTAAACCGATTCGTAGTAAAAATTAATAGTGAATTATTATCAGTCTTCGCCTCATCGACTCGACTCCACCATTTTATCCACTGTGACAATCATATCACTCGCCAATAGTATGATTTCAACTGCCATACTTTTTCGATATCAAAACTTCTCCGTCTTGCATAAAAAAAAATTGTTCTAATGTTTAACAGTTCAGCTGTGTATGATTGGCCAGTATTTATGTTAAAAAAAACCCGCTTTCCTTAAATATGAGACAAGCCCGAAGGGAAATTTTTTCCCAATGACTTTTACGTGAAGTTAGTTTAAAAAGGACAGTTAAAATTAGAGAAGAAATAATATTATTGTCCTATACTAAATCGTCAAAAAATGAAAACACATTGAACCATAGATCACATTAAAGCATGTGTCATTTACCTTTGCCGTTGCCATCACCAAATTATCAAAAATACAAGTAATAAACTTGCATCTTATCCACATAATATTATAGTTACGTAAAGCAGTAACAGTCTTCAGAAATTTCAAATAATGTCTGTCATCTTAAAGTGTATGCAAATCGGTGCAAATATAGAACACGTACTTTTTTCCACCCTGGACCGAATTAAAAGTTGAACCGCATGGAAACTGGATGAAAAGAAGAATCGTCTAAAACACCCGTTATCCAAACTGGCCCCATTAGTTAACTTTTTTGATGTTTTAGCGCACAAGAGTCCCAACTGCTCCCAACCGCCTGGAGCCAGTGAGACTATGAAATCCCCTTTCGGGGTATGTTGTGAGGCTGAAGATATGGTGATCTTACACTTCCGCGATACTGAGAGTGTCTTCCACTCTATAATGTGCCGCAAATATACCTTACATTATTTAAAAAAAAAAATTGGAATAATAAAATTTATCAAATAAACTTTACTTGCGCACGCGTGATTTGAACCCGTGACATTTGGATCACTAGTCGAGAGCCTTACCCTTCGACCACGGAGGCCTTTTAAATTTGGTCACTTCTGGTGGTAATCTGTTCAGTGCTACCACCCTTCAGCTGTATAAACTGGTGAACCACCCCTATCGCATACTCGTGGCAGTCATCCCGTTCTCTTACCGTTATTCCACAGACAGAATTATGACGCCACGTATTTCACATATTGCATTCATATTTTAAATTCACGGGGAAATTCGCAGCCCGGATCTGCATATTACAATAGGTGACGCCCTACGAGTCCTGGGGCGGGAAGGACTTCGTAGGGTGTAAGGACTGGAACGCAATAGTCCTGAAGGATATGAATTATTTGTAGAGTTTGGGGGAAGGTCAACTATGCTGTGTTTGGACATTAAAACTACACCGTGATAATACAGGGTGCCTGGTACAAATTTTTCTTCCTTTTCAAAATTTTTTTTTATCAATGTTCACATGCAAACTTAAATAACGGTAATTTTTTAAAAGTTTTCAGTCATTTAGTACTAATCAATTCAGTTACCGGAATTTCGAAAGAAGTGCATTTTCATAATTATTTTATCAATTTAAATACACGAAATGTAATTTTTCACCGAAACTTGCAACAGTTTCTAACATAGCGGTCGGTGCAAAATGACTTTTCATTTTTATAAATTGAAAAAAATAACCCATTAAAATGCACTATTTTTGAAATTCCGGCAACTGAATTGATTAGTACTGATTATATCTAGCTACTACAACTTTTTTAATTTATTTTTTTCGTCCATATTAAGCGTGTCCCGGTTTTGTAAATATTTTCCCTTATATTTCACACAAACAATTGACCAGATGACGTAAGACGACGTCACACACTCTCCAATCTCTGACCGGGCAATTTCGCGGGCTTTAATAAAATTCAAAGTATTGTAGAATTAATTTAATTATGAAAACGAACTTTAAAAAAAACTGGTATTTAAGATTGCATGTCATCTACATGAACATATTTTTTATAAGTCAATATTTTTTACTCAACTTTCTTATTGTATATAGTATAGGGGTTAAGGCTAAAATTGCCCATGTAGGCATTATCCATAGCCAGACATTATAGTAATTGTGTTGGGTCTCTTCAAGAATAATAGGTCATTATTACAAACAGGTTTATTACTAATGTTTACGTGTTTACAATATATTTTACTGTTTAAGAATTGAATCTGAGATTTCGAGCTCTCGTTGACCGGGTACATCCCTACCCATATTTCGTACCTTTATTCTACCCAGAACTTCCTACTTCTTTCCTAAAAAGTCCCTCCATACAGCTTCCTAAATATGACATAGACCACGAGGAAACTTTTTTCCTCGGGACCTTCTATATGGAATTATTGTAATAAAATAAGTCATAATATTAATTCCGCATTTTTAAAGTCAAGATATCGATTAAAAAAACCTTCATTCACAAAGTTGACATAATTAAGCACTTGTATCATTAGACTCCAGAATTAGTAAGTGACTTACTGATAATCTTTTTCAAACTGGGTAAATACTGAAAGCAATAAAACTTCTTCACAATTTTCTCTTCTTCCCACTCTCTGCAACCTCACATTATTACTCAATCGGGGTTGCCATAGTTCCACCAGTCGGGAGCAGTTGTGATCCTTTTGCGGTATTCACAAGTATTAACGCAATAATTCTGCAGCTTTCTCTTACACAACAAATAATGGTGACACAACCAATGGGACGTACATTGTTTCGTAAAAAGTAATAATTTTATTGCATTTTATCTCCCTCACTTGTATTAAAAAAATAGATGCCGCGTTCCATAGCCATCGCTGGGCCGTTGCCGTGAAAATTATAGAAGCATTCATTGAGCAAGGTTTTTACTATTCCCTGGACGATCCGCGAAACTAGGGAGATGCAAATAAGTAATCATTTTCTTGCCTCTCCCTCACTCGTATTAAAGAGATGAGATGGCGCGAGTCATTACCGTCACCGTGCCGTTTCCGCGGGTCGTCACGGTAATAATAAAAGCGCTCAACATGCTAAATGGATTTTTTTTTTCATTAAAATTTTATATGGAAGCAGTTTCCATTTTTCTTCGTAATTCTATGGGCACTCTTGGGAAGTGTAACTTCAAAGACAAACAAAAAAACAATAGCAGTTTTAGTATCTAGTAATTACACTTTGTTCATAAGATTTTTTTAAAACTATAATATATTATGCCTCCACAGTTACTTTGTTAAATTAATATATCGCGTCAAGTACCAGTCACCTTGTCTAATAAACATTAATCTTACACGCACAAAGTTACAATATGTTTTATTTTTCTTAAAAAAAAGGCTGGAAACATATTTTTCACATTTTCAGCGTGAAATTTAACCAACGGAGAAAATCGTGTGTTTTGTGATGTCGGCATTTTTTGTTTGTTTTTTTTTGTTTAACATTCTTCCTGTCAACTTCGATATCTCCTTCTGCTTCAGGAATATAAAATAAAAAAGGATTATCGTTGATGTAGCTCACTTTATTTTAAAACAAATATTATTTTTATTTTTAACTTATTAACTTAAAGAGTTAAATCTCAAATTATAATATTTTAATTAATGAATATATATTAGCGAAAGTCAATCGAAAATCCGAAAAATAAAAATCAGAAAAAGATACGGATACATCTGGGACTCGAACCCAGGACCTCTGGCAATCCGGGCCAACGCGCTATCCACTGTGCCAACGTATCCCTATCCAATTCGGTCATTTTTAACTGTATCATACTTCGACTGAGAACCACCAACATTATTTTTCATTTTTCTTAACGCATATTTTTATTGGCTGCTATCTTTATGTTATGTTATGCTATCTTTAGTCGAAACGTTACTTGAAATTGTAATGGTTTTATTCCTAATGGTACGACGCTGATTGTCTTTAGATTGAATGTGAAATAAAAGATTGTTGTTATTTTTATTTTTGTGTAAACTGCTCATGTTGAACTGCGCCTGTTCTCAACCTATGAGTTCCTAGCGAGACAGGCGCAGCACATCACTAACGTAATTTAATTAATTAATTTAATTAATTAATTATTAGTATTGTATCAGACAATTCACGTCCGGAACGCACGTATTTTTTCGTCGCGCTGCAATTTTGTTTCTGTTTCCTATTATCAGCGCTTGATAATACCGAAATGGGTGACAGTAATGAAATTTTGATTGGGCTTCACCTACTAACGAAAACGATTGAAAGTTTGAGTGACAAAATGTTGTTTTTTGAAAGGGAACAGAATGCCCTTAAAAATTTACTGACAACGTATGTCGGTAGTGTAAAAATGTGCACATGTACATGCAGTGTCTCTTCGTCGAACGCCGCAGGTCCGGTCCCCCCGGACCCGCGCGTCTTGCCTACCGCGCCTACCGCCGCCGCTCAAGCGGCCACAACTTTACTACGCTCGTCCCCCTCCGCCCCTCAGCTATCAACGGGGCCCAGCGACGTACAGCCAAACAGAGCGGCTAGCCCACCGCCCGCTATCACCCTAGCTGCCTTAGTCGGCCGCCCCAAGATTAACGCTCGCAAGATTACCACGAGATCTGCTACAAAAAAGGGCAAATCGGAAGTAGACCCTCAACCTGCTATAACATCTGCTTCAACGGCATCCTCTGTTCCAGATCCATCGGAAGGGACTCAAACTACCGAAATTGGTCCCAAAGCCTCGACCTCTTCCTCCTATGTTAACCGCTCTACCACCGGGCATACCTCCTCCACCTCCGAGCCGCCAGTCAACAATACCAGCGATTGGAAGAAAGTGACGCATAGGAGTAAGAGACGTCCTATTCTACGAGGTACCGCTCAAGAACCTACCGGTCTGGTTGCCGTCGAAAGGCTGAAGTACATTCATGCTTGGCAATTCGACGCCAGCACCTCAACCGATGACATTGAAAAATTCCTGCGCAATACTGACAACACTTTAAAGTGTGACGTTGCCAGACTACCATCTCGGTCTGAATACGCTTCGTTCCGTATCGGGATCCCGGAATCAAAATTCGCCACATTTATGGATCCAAACTTATGGCCAAACCATATTTCGTTCAACGAGTGGTTTTTTCGCAGATCAAACCATACCAACAAACCATAGCCCTTCACGCACAAGAAAGGAACGGAAATTAACATCTACTCTATCTGTTTACTATCAGAACGTGAGGGGGTTGAACTCGAAAATGAAAGTATTTAAGAATAATCTGTTTTCTCGATGTAACGTCGATGTACTAGCAGTGACCGAATCCTGGCTTACATCAAGCGTGTACGATTCTGAATTATTCCCCGAGAATTTCATTGTTTTCCGCAGAGACCGTGGTACGCGTGCCGGGGGTGTTCTTCTGGCTGTGCGCTCAGAATCTGTTCTGCGCGCTGAACGAATATCTTCGATGGATCTTCCTGACGTCGAATCGCTTTGGGTCAAATTATCATTTAATTCATCCACTTTATATGTATGCGTCATTTATATACCACCTCGCTCATCAGTCTCAATCTATTCAAGCTTTTTTGAAAAAATTGAAAGTGAGTGTAACCTTCTCCATGGAAAAAATATTTTATTATTAGGTGATCTAAATCTTCCATCTTGCAACCCTAGTGTCTTAAATATATATGACTATTTTAAGTGCTTTTATGGTCTTAAGGAACACAACACAATATGTAATGATTTTAACAACACTCTAGACGTTGTACTATGTAGTGCTGAAAACTTTGTAAATTCTGTTGAATAATGCTATGATCCTATTGTAAATGAAGATAAATTTCACCCATCGTTAACTATAAACATATGTTATGCTTCTCCCACCTCTAATCCTGGTACAGATTCTCCTCAGGTCAGGGCAGGGGTTGGAAGTACTTGGCGCTTCCACAAAGGAAACTACCAGGTATTATACCAATTGTTATCGGAATGCTCGTGGCAACCTGTCTACGAAAACTCAACAGACGTGAACACTCTAAGTGAAATCTTTTACAATCTAATTTATAATATATTTGACAAATGTATACCGACTTCTACACCCCGCACTTCATCGCTCAGAGTATACCCTAAATGGTACTCTCATCATATTATTAGTAATATAAAAAAAAAATATATGCTACATAAAAAATGGAAAAAAGTAAACTCCTCGCAGACTACGCTCAATTCTCTATTTACCGTAATTTAGTTAAACGTGAAATAAGAGACTCGCAAAAAAAATATTTAAACTCCATCGAACTATCATTAGCTTCAGATTCCAAACAGTTCTGGACTTATATAAAGGCGCTTAAAAAATCAAATAACGCATTTAAATCTATGACATTTGATGGCAATGAATTAAATACGTATGATAATATTGAATACAGCTTTGCAGTATTCTTTTCATCCGTCTATAATACTAAACAACCAACTCTCGACGTTAACGCCATCCTAAACACCGAACAAATAGGTCAGCCGTTCGACTTAGTCAAAATCACAGAGGATGATGTTAAGACGGCAATATCCGCACTGAGTAAGCCCAACTCAGTGGGACCTGATAACATACCAACGTTCATTCTTAAAGGTTGTTCTAACTTTTTTATTTTACCATTATGTCATTTTTTTAACACTTGCTTAAAAACTGGATCATTTCCGGATATATGGAAACTTACCAAAATAACCCCGATACATAAAAAGGGTGATAAATGCGATATCCGTAACTACCGGCCGGTCGCAATTCTTTGCTCTATAGCGAAAATATTCGAAAAAATCCTTCATCGGCATTTGTACAGCCATGTCAAACCTCTTCTTGACGATCGTCAACATGGGTTTAGACCCCTGATGTCAGTATCATCAAATCTACTGTGCATTTCCGACTTTCTATCAAGAACTCTCGACCAAGGAAACCAAGTAGATGTTACATACTTTGACCTTGAAAAAGCCTTTGACAAGGTCGATATCGATGTCCTATTAAAAAAAATAGCTACGTTTGGCTTTTCCAAAAAACTTTTATTACTTTTTGCTTCATACTTCACTAATCGCAAACAATACGTTTTTTATAAGGGTTCTCGTTCTGCTGAATTCCTGGTTTTTTCTGGAGTCCCGCAAGGATCAATTCTAGGACCGCTATTATTTTTGTTGTTCATCAACGATATTGGCTCAATCATCACTCATTCCTCTTATTTATTGTTTGCTGATGACCTAAAACTCTACCGCATAATAAAAAATCTAGCTGACTGTGTCCTCCTACAAATCGATGTGAACTCTGTCGCAAACTGGGCAAAAACTAAATGCCTAAGCTTCAGTGCACCTAAATGCAACGTAGTCTCTTTCACAAGGGCAAAACAGACGATCATATTTGAATATTCCATTAACGGTAACATTTTTCATCGCTTTAATCAAATAAAAGATCTAGGGGTTACTTTTGACAGCAAAATGACATTCCACCAGCACACAAATGACTTATGCAACAGAGCATATAAACTGCTAGGCTTTGTCATTCGCAATTCATGCTCATTTCAAAACCCACTGACAATTAGGCTACTTTACAACTCACTGGTGCTAAGTGTACTAGAGTCTAATTGCATTATCTGGGCCCCATTTGAATCATCCTATATTTTAAACATTGAGAGAGTTCATAAAAAATTCCTACGTTTTTTATTTTTACGTATCTATGGAATATATCCATATTTATATCCATCGAGATTTATTCTAGGTATGACTAACTACCATTCTCTAGAAACTCGTAGATGTTTTGCGTTGCTAAAATATTTCTTTAAATTAATCAATGGCCTCGTCTCTAACGGTGAGATTCTGGCGCAAATCAATTTATTTGTACCAGAGTCTCACTCTCGGGCACGTCGCCATAACATATTATATTGCCGATTGAGTCGTACAAATCTGTACCCGAATTCGCCCGTGGGAAGAGCGATACGCTATTTAAATATATTAGATAAAAATTTCGTCATATTCTTCGAAAAATTCAATGAGTTTGTAAGGTTTTTGGCGCTACATTCTCACTGTGAAAATGGTACTATTACAATTAATTAGATAAAATATCTGTAATGTTGTAAATTTTTTGTACACAAATAAAATAAAATAAAAAATAAAAATAATGAAGATGAATAAATAATTATTTTTAATTGATTAACTAATTAAAGGGTAACAATTATTATAAGCAATAATTATCAGCCTGAAACACTCATACACATTGAAACAATCTTCCGAGAAAAGTTACACGCCGCTGACGGGACTCGAACCCTCGCCATTCTGATGTCCGGTTAAGTGCTCTTAATCCACTGAGCTACGGCGGGTTACCTCTTACCCGCCAAATGATTCAATATATACTAATGTTTCATTCAACAACTACCACCTACTACATTTTTTATCACCTAAATAAATAAGAAAAATAAAAAAGTAATGGTATTTGCTATGTTTGGTGACTAGATCTAAAAAGCGAGGTACTTCCCCACCTTCCTCTATCCATCTCCATTTTCTCTCCGCTACCCTTATTATTGTCTCACGTCGCGGGTTCAAATCCCGACTTACGCAAGTAAATGTATTTGGTTATTTGTGTTATTTCACAATTTAATCATTTAAATTAATATGAGGTATATTTGACGCAAGTTTTAGAGTGGAATATACTATCAATGTCGCCTTGGTGTACATGTTCACCATTCAGAATTGAATCATTGCTTTACATGGCTTTAGCCATGTTTTGTGACCAGGTATGAATAGCCAAGTACTTCCTCATCTTCCTCTCCCCCATTTTCTTCCTTCAGCCTCACAACATATCACAATTAGGGATGCTATAATCTCACTGGCTCCAGACGAGAGCAGTTGGGACTCTTGTGCTGTATTCACATTTAAAAAAATCTCCTTCAGGATCTCCTTCCCCTATAAACTACTTAGGGTGGTAAATGCGGTAATTAAAATCAAAGTGTCTTTTTTTGTTACATAATATAAAAACAATTATTTAGCATACCTATACTTTAAAATGTATTACTTTTTATTTCTTTGGTTGGTGTCATGTTCCGTGTCGTATAAAACTTCGAGTTTTGGAAGCGACTCAAACATACAAAAAAAAAAAATTTAATTGTGATCGCACTCCGCGGGAATGTTTGTAATAATGTGGCGTTTAATTATCAAAATGGCTTTTAAATTCTTATAATTCGTACGCTGAAATGGACCGGATAGGCCAACTGTTTATAAGTTCTCTAATAACCGTAGAATATTATATTAATTAAAATGTTTTAAAGCACTTAAACATCATTAAAATATGTACGAAAAATAGCTTTAAAAATCACAATCAAGCTAAAAGCTTATAGTACAATTAGATATAGTAGTTAATCTATTTGACTGAGTCGGGAAGAGACCAGTTTGTTTCAAAGGGAACTTTTTTTTGCACGTTCTGTTTCTGTTCGTATAAAATAAATAATTAGCCTTCAGATACAGTGAAAACTTTGTTCATAGATGTCGAAAGAGATGAAACTAATAAAAAATAATGCAATGTAGTAAGAAGTTGCTTGCTACCTGATATTTACTTTATATTATTATGTTTATAAGACATTTTTAACCCCCCCTCCCTATCCCATATCCCCACCTCATAAAGTAGAATTTTTATACTTCTTGATGAAATTTTGCACACTTGGCGTATAAAACAATAGGAAAACTCTCTATGTAAAGCCGGGCATCGTCTGATACTTCAGCTAGTATTAATATATTTATGAATTTACAAATAGGAACGTGTTCTATATAACATTTAGAAATTGAGAATATTAAAAAAAACTTCTTCAATCTTCGCAAAATTGTTTTCATTTAATATTAAAAAGACTTTTCTTTAACCTAAATATCATTATATCAGGTCATCAGTATTATATGTATCCACTCGTATAGTGTTAAATATTTACGATAATATATGAAAAGTAGATATAAAACAGTAAAAAAAAACAAAACTTTTCTGATTTGTATCACAGAATCCTATGATTTAAATTTATATCCCATTCCGAATTAACCGTACAATTTCATTTCGGTTTCAGTTGCAATGTCTGATTTTTTATTCCACCAGGGGAACATGGGACATGTCCCGTGGCAGTAGCAGCTACCTGCTACCAGCTACCGGCTACAGTTACCTGGGGATGTCAAAGGCTTTTTACGGCGGTGAAACGGTACGGTTCTAGCGGGTGTATTATATCTTCACGGCTCTGCGGCCCGGGTACGGTGCGGGTATTCATAGGCAACATTGCCACTGAACTCAAAGTACATAGAAAAGCGTGATCAAAATATTCTAAACCGATTAAAAAAAAAACTATGTTGTCTTTATAGAAAAAAATCTCGCGACTCCTAGGTTCAAAGCAAGTATTTTTTTTTCTTCTGTTCCTCTTTTTAAGCACCCGCTAAATATGCCAAGGCAGTTTGTAAGCAGGTCATTCAGGTCATTTAAACAATGTTAAAATAATACCAAGGGTCACATAGAACGAGAAGCCACAATATAGAAAATACACAACACAAAATAATAACATTTCAAGTAACTACAATACAATAAAAAGCATAAGATACATGGATACACCAATTTTACGTAACATTTATACATAAGATTACAAACAACATTACTTTTAAAAAAATCTGGATCTATTAACCATAAAATTGATTATCTGATCGAGAAAGGTTTTTTATTAATTGATATTGTTCTTTTAGTAAATATAAGACAAAAGTACGAAATGGGAACCCACTAAGGCACTTTCTGTATGTGGGTAATAAAACCAAAAATGCTAAATTACCAAGTACATTATAAAAAATATATCTATGAAAATATTATAGGAATTAATTGAAACATAAAAGTTTCTTGATATTTTTTTTTTGATTAATATCAATTTCTTTTTTAATACAGTTTCAAGTACTAAATAATGTTAGTCTTGAAGTTATAGTAAAATTGTATAGAAAAGTGAAACACGAAGGTTAACAAAGAATTTATAGGAAAAGTGTTACAATATCTGAAACATTCAGCTCTCCATCCACCACTGTACCTAAAAGCAAAATTGTCAAGCTTTTGGTAAGGAAAAAATGAGGAATTCATTTGTTAGGTTATTTAATAGGTCGCAATTGCAATTTTAACAAACAACACACACTTCTGATTGCGTGTATTGGTGTATATTTATACACTTCTGACAGTGACGTCCTTGCCAAACGTCATTGAGAAACAGCTATTTGTTTTGCTTATGCCTGCTTGTCACTTTTAGCGCCTCCGCCCACTCAGGCAACTGAAAACTCTCAACTGCCAACTGTCTTTGTATGACAATGTGATGGCCCGCACACTACACAATCACACAAAACCCCGTTGTCAATGGTAACGCAAGCGGTGACTTGCGACCATCTTGCGACTGTCACGGCTGATTACCCTGGGCGGCCGTTGCTAGGTTGCGAGCTGTCAGCTGATTGTTCTTCATCTATGGTTAAACAAGCTTTTTGACCAATCAAGACAGAGAAAACAGCCGGTTTTAGTTGGTTTTCAGTTGCCTAAGTGGGCGGAGCGCCTTAGCGTTAAAAGTACAACAAGTGTACATGTTGTTCGAATTTGAATATTCGAAAAGTGTTTATAGTCTGAAGATTTTAACAGTGTCTTATTTTTTTCTATGAATTCGAATAACAAGATTAAAACATGGTTTACAAGTAATGCATCTGTGATTACCGTGTTCGTATCAACTTTGGCAGCAATCCCTATACCTATATCTATATATATATATATATATATGGTGGCTATATATATATATATATATAGCCACCTCGGAACAGGCTCAGCCTAGTGAGGTGGCATATACCTAAAAGAATGTACATAACATGTATTTTTTGGTTAATAAATAATTAAAAAAAAAAAAAAAATATATCTATTATGCTGGGGCCGCATCTGCGCCTATCGTCACGAAGCTTCGCGTAAACGTATTGTTTTAATTTGAAAAAAAAAATACGTTAACGCGAAGCTTCGTGACGATAGGCGCAGATGCGGCCCCAATATTAGAGTAAGTTTGCCTTTTAAAAAATTACTTGAAAATACTGAAAAATAAAAACATTTCTTTCCGCGCGTCTCTTCAGTGCGCTCGGCCATTTGAATCACTCCAAACGGGAACACGCTTGCGGGAGTTACTTTAATCCTAGAGTGGTGGGAATTCACATTGAATGCAGGCGAAATGGTAAAAATCACGGCCGTGATGTTGTGGATTAGCTACATATTCGTAAATAAAAAATTGTGTTTTTTTTTCTGTACTTAGTTGTGGAAGTTCACACTTAAAGCTTTTAAGAGCTTTTGTTCGATCGTTTGAATTCAGCTTTTTATTTAATACCGCACAAGAGTCACAACTCCTACAGACTATCCGAAGCCAGTGGGACTTCAGCCATCCCAATTGGGGTACGCTGTGATGCTAAAGAGGGTGGGAAAGAAAAGTAGACGAGGAAGGGAAGGTCGAAGAAACTTGTCTATACAGATCTTGTTATTAAACGCGGCTAATATCACCTCATGTAATCATTGTGAAGGTTTACTAAAAAACGGCATTTTGTGTTGCACTTACGACACTTATTGTTATTAGCGAAAATATGATATAAGAACCTCAATTTTGAATACTAGAAAAGTTTTTTTAATTTTATTGTTTTTATTAGGTACTGGTTTAAATCTCTAACCTCTGGTCTAGAGCCCCAAAACACCTTAAAAACCCTCGGCTATGTGCAGAAATGGGCGGTTTGTTGTATTTATTGTCCTATCTTAACAAACGGATTTCAATCTTTAGAGCACAGGCGTTGTATGGGAAAGCTTACCTTTTCTACCGGTATTTCTATGGAAGATGTTCCGAAGAATCAGCGTCATTTATTCATTCGGCATCGATGCATAGTCGGGAAACAAACGTGCGCCCAACATTAATTTGTACACAGATACCATTTGTCACATGAGAACGGATCGTTTTTCCTCTTCGGTCTCTGTGTTTCCTTCCTCCAACAAATGGGTTTCTTGAAGACCCAGATTTTCTCCTTTCTTTCAACAAAAAGACCCTCCATACAACACCCCCCAAATCTGACATAGGCCCTGAATGAAATTATTTTCCTAAAGTTCTCCTTTGTAGAGGTAATGTAAAAAACGTACTTAATTTTTTTAAATTTTTTAGATTATTTCGTTTTGAAGTCGAATAAAACATTCTAAACATGCTGTAAAGAAGCAATGCATATATTTGATCACGTACTATGTTCGCATTAACATTCGCTGCTATCCAATATATCTACATCACTAAGCTATGTAGATCTTTTGTAGAAGGAAATAATAATACATTGTAAGTAAGAACTAATTTAATTTTACTGCCTTTAATTTCACCTCATACTAGAAAATTCTGAAATAGAAATGGCGGGTCTTAATTTACGAATTAAAAAGTATTGACTTTGACCCGTTTGCTGTTTTGTTATGACCGCAGAGCATTATTATTATTTTTATTTCGGGCATAATTTCGTCGATGTTTGTAGCAGCCCGATGCCCTAAATTAGGCAATGGGCGAGCTGAGGTTAATTGTTACAATTTCCGCTCAGGCGAACTCGAGTAGGTACTCCGCCTTCGCGCACTCCGCCTGAGCTTTAGGTTGGAGCTTTAAGATCTAAGAAATTCGTTGGACGCATAACAAGATCAAGCATATTCCAAGAATCCGGAAAACTAACACATTTTTGTCGAGTTCTCCTTTTTTTATTATTTCCTATAAATATATTGGAATCTCAATCCCGCGGGATAACAGCAATAGTTGATCCCGGGGATTTGCGGGATAGCGGAATTGAAAAAAAAAACGATGTTTACACCAAAAACACTTGTTTTAATTTGCATGTATGTGATCGCGAGTATCGAATCATTTGATACGCAAGCATTAGAATTCCCGGACAATAGGTACATAGAAAGTTTTAACACGTCTTAAAATATTGATCACGTTACGGTTTCCACTTTTTTTAGAATGTTAATAGTACCAAAGATGATTGATCTCAAATGAATCGAGGAAAACCTTTTCAGTAATAAATGTTTTTTTTTTTTAAATATATTTTTTAAATCAAGAATAATTTTTATGTTACCTTTTAATATCTTATAACTAGCTGACCCGGCAAACTTCGTACCGCCTCACAATCAATAAATGTTGTTGTCGACCAGCGCACATTATTTGAAAAGCCGTTCCATACAAAATATATGAAAAAATATTTTTTCTTCCTAATGATTTTTCCCGTGATTTTTTCCGAAGTTTTAATAGTTATTCTGTTAATCGAGACGGAGACAAATCCAACAAATCAAAGATCATAAAAATCGGTTCAGCCGTTCTTGAGTTATAAATGGTGTAACTAACCCGACTTTGTTTTATATATTAAGAAAGATATTACTAATATCAATGCTTACTTTGATACCTTTTCAACGTTTCTTTTGTAATATAGTGTCGAACGTATATTTGATTAAAAATAAAAAATAAATGTTTATGAAATGTTGCATTATTTCAATTAAATACGCGGGATTTCGAAATTCTTTCCCGCATTTGAAAAAAGGTGCGGAACTTGCAAACCCTACGTACGAGTATCAAATATAGTTTAACTTGTGAAGTTTTATGGGACATTATAATGCCCTACATTATAAACGCCCATGAGGTTAGCTGCCCCATGTAAGGAACATTTATTTCATCAAGTTCGAAATGTCTACACCTATCTACAAGGTGGCGCAAAAGTTGTCACCTGATATGCTTTGACTGTAATTTTTTTATGAATAAAATATATTGGTTCTGCTTTTGGATTGTGTTTATTAGATGTCTTAATTTTTTTTTCGTTAAGTTTAAAAAATGATATCGGCCAATAGCCGCCCCCAGAATTGTGACCATATTCCATTACTCTTCCGGCAATAGGTTCTCGCATTCTTGACGGATATTCTCTTTGAGGGCTTCAAGAGTCTAAGGCTTGTAGACATAGACTTGTAAATTCAACCACAAAAAGAAGTCTGGAACGATTAAATTGTGCGATCTAGCCAGCTAGTGCAATTCACCATACGGGAGCATGGTAATTTGCACCTGTTGGCCTGTTTCAATCGAAAAACACATTTTCCGCGTTCTTAAGGGGTATAGCGATTCATTTCTTGTTGACGTGTATTTTGTATCTATTTTCTTCACAAATGTTAAAGCAAAATTGACATTTGCCACCATTTGCAAAAAATATGGCATTTTCCAATAGGGCGATGTCTTTTGCGCCACTCCGTAGTAACACGGGCTTGGGCACACCATTATTAAAGCAATGATCAATGAAAGGAATTAACAAAATGTGAAGAGAATAAACACTAATTTTATTATTATTTCAAAATGGATAGTACAGTAACCCACTAGGGACCGATTAAAAAAAAAACCTAAAAAATTCCATCTTCGGCCTCGATTTAATCGAAAACAAAAGCTCAAATCCCTAAAAAGATTATACCTACCACCAAATCAAATCAAAATGTGATGTAGATACACAAAAGAAGTTTGAATCACCGTCATGAAATCATTATTAAGTGATCTATGGGCTAAAATTTTCTCCAAAATTCTTTAATCATTGAAAAATAACCACACGATGTTATCGATACGATGAACACGGCTTAAGAAAATTTCTAAGCCCCCTGCGCCGAACGCGATATTAAAACATTGAAAATATTCCCCCAAAGAAGTACGAACACATTTATAATACCTGTACAGCCTGTGGAGGTTTACGATTTCAAAGATGCTGTAATCGGATTGCGGAGGCTTTGATCAAAGAGATTGATAATTTATTTAAAATACAGATCAGGTATTCATTTGTTTAGAACACACTTTGAATTTTGACTGTCAGTGGAGACATCAAAGACCTTATTATAAATGTTTTTTCAGTCCAAGACTTAACCAATTTTAGATTAGGTTATGTTGTAAAGTAATCCGTCTTAGTAATAATATGTCATTGAAGAAGAAGATGATAATAATAAAGCCAAAAGAAAATAGGTTGAAAAGGAACAAGACTCGAATCCAGGTTTTTTTTTTATTTTTTATTTTTATTTTTTTTTATTTGCGTTATAAACAGTCTATACATTTATATATGACAGTGAATAATATGTTTATGTCATTGACCAATAAAATAACGACATTTAAATATAGGACCATAATAAAAAATAAAAAATGCAACAATATACCTAATACACACAATTCTGATGCATCTTCAATTTACAAAGTGTTTTATGATATAGATATTTCTAAGGTTTACACTTAAATTTTAAAGGATATCAATAATATCTTTGAGGAAAAGATTTCATTAAAATACAAACTACTAAAAGTAAAAGAGAAAATGTGACGAATTAATAAAAAAAAAGAAATCAATGAAATTAAGTTTTTGGTTAAACATATGGCATTCGATGGAATGTCATTTTTTATGAATGTTTCTCACATATTACCGGGACAAGCGCCTTAAAACTAATTCAGTTACTGAGAATTATTATTTTTAAGTCATTTTTGTCAATAACTTCAAATTCAGAATTAACAATATTATTTCCGATTAATTTTTCTTTAAATATTTTTGGCAGCTATTTTATTAAATGATAACAAATGTTTAAAGAACTAGTTTCTTTCCTAGATATTGTTTCAGAGACATTTTTGTTTATATGGGACACCTATTGACCTTTTTCTAAAAGTCTATATATTCAATTCTTAAATAGAATTACTCTTTTTTATAATAACTTTTGAAGGTAATTTCCATGAATGTAATATATCATTAAAGAAAAAGATAATAGTATAATAAAGCCAAACGAAGATATGAAAAATAACAAGACACATAAATATTAAAAAAAAACTAACAGTCGCAACTGGGACTCGAACCAAAAGTGTGAGGTATTTCTTTTATTGTGGTTATTTGATGTCATGGATTAGATTAGATTTTTTTTAAATACCGGAAAAAAATTATCAAATTTTTAACAGTCCTGTCGTTTCAGCTTTTTGGAGACAGTGTTGTTAAAGTTAACTTAATGATTTTACGAATTTGTTTCGGAGCTAGCCTGTCACATTATCTCTTCTTAATCTGATGTTTAAAGTAATCGTAATATTTAAAGAAACATTTAAAACAAAGAATAATACATACATATCAAATAAAAACATACTACAAAAACAGAGAAAAAGTCCCAATAAACTACCTTTAAGTAGTTTGTCAATGGGTTCTTTTAACTTAATGGATTTTAACAAAAATAAAATTAATTATTAAGAAATAATTGTTTACATTCATAAAAAAATATATATTGTATACACTCATACCATAATAAATATAGCCTAAAAAGGTGTAACATGATATAAAACTAATTAAAAAAATTATATCAAAATAAAAAAGAGGTTTAACATGATATAAAAATAAATTTAATTAAATATATGTATATAAAAAGTGTATGAAGTTAGAAATTGTTTGTCTTAGAATCTAATACAAACTATGTCTTTCAGCGAGCCAATTTTTTAACATGATATTTATTTTTGCGTTTGTACATTTTTTGATTGCTGCAGGTAACATATTTAAGCAATTTGGGATCATGTAGTCCAGCGTTCTTTGCCCATATTTGTTTAAATGCTTAGGAACGATTAGTCCTTCATTTAACGTAAAACGAGTATTGTAAGAGTGTTCTAGTCTATTTATGTACAAAGGGCTATTTATATGTTGAAAAATAATTTTATACCAAAGAATTGATCTCACTGAGAGAATTTTAAGATTTTGGTAAAGGTATGGAACATTATGTCTTTGATATAGATTTATACCCTGTGTTCCTTTGGGGGCTATTAATGGTGATCTAAAAAAATCGTATTAAAGTTGCATAAAAAAAGAAATTCTTATCACTAAAAATAAGAATGTAAAGTAAAATTTAAAAAAAAAAATCAGTAGCTTTTGCTAGTAACGCACGTGTTCGGAAAACAAAATTGCTTGATTGAGCGTTTTATTATAAAGGTGATGACCTGCGGAATGGGCACGGCGACGGTGGCTCGCGGCATATCATTTTTTTAATACGAGAGGTCGACACAAGAAAATGATTACTATTTTGCATCTCCCTTACTCATATTAAATAAATGAGATTACCGTCGCCGTGCCGTTTCCTGTTTAATAAAAGTGCTCACTCTCATATTTAAAATCTTAAATCCAACAGCTGATCGCGTGGAAACAAATAGTTATAATTATAAAGGCATGTTTATATGTACGTTTTGTAAACAACATAAAAATAAGAAACGTATACTAACGTTTTATTTGGGCACAAATGAAAACAAAAATATTCGGGTTTTTGCATGAATTTTTCATTTTTCACCCTTCCAGTTTCGCGGTATTTCGTGATATTCATTATTTTCAGAGCCCCGGCACCTATTTGTTTTCAATTGTTTTATCTGGATAAAAAGTGCCATTTTAATTAAAGCATAATAAAAACGGTTTTAAAATAATTTCCTAGTAATACAATTACGCTTACACAACTATTATGTAAACTTTTTATTTTACGCTTTGACTAGATAAGTTTAAATATTAATTTTTACATATTATTTTTCGAGTTAAGAGCGATTGACCAGCGGCTGAGACTAAAAGTTTAAAAATGCTTGCAACTGGAAAAGGAGGTTCCGATGAGAAAGATTATTATATTCCGCGTTTCAAATTTTTAAAATTATAAATTTAATATCGATTTATTTCATTAAAAACTTGCTTTAATATATACCTACATTCAAGAAAGCAATAAAAATGCTCAAAACGCACGATGATAAATTATTAAATATCATGTACTTCTTGTAAGTATTTTTTGATCATAAGTATTTATGATTTTTCAATAATGTCTAAACAAAATAAGTGTGTAAATTTTTAAAAAAATATATTAGTTTGTAAGACCTTAAATAAATATAAAAACTGAGGTATTTTTGTCACAAAACACGTTTTCGGATTTATTATTTAATGATTTTAATTTAACTAAAAATTAAATTCTGAAAAATCTGTTTACTAGATTATGTATTGATTTATTTTGTTGTATGATTATATGGTTTGAAATTTGTGTTGTTTAATAGAATCTATCGTTTGAAAACTGAACAAATCTGCCAACGACCAACGGTATCTTAGTATATTAAAAATAAACTCAGTTTTTCAAGATTTTAAAACTGCGTATACTTGATAAAATAATAATCTTTCAAAATCAATTTATGTTTTTTTGTTAAAAAGAGTCAATACGTCTAGAATTTGATTTAAAAATGACTAATTTCCGATACTCTGGTGATACTCTCTTAAGTATATACTCATAAAGAAACCATCTTTCCAAGCATCTGCTTCTGCTATGTATTTTAGATATTTTATTAACTCCATCCATTTTTAAAAATCTTTTATTTAACCTGTTATTTATGCAGACAGTGTTAGCTATTTTTACATGTGAATTATTCCTTTATGTTAGATCATTTCGCAGTAAAATGTCTAGCATACTTGCATTGAATATGCATGAAGTCAAAACCTTTTATCATGCTTCTTCTCTTTGATCTGAATTCCACTTTCGTAATAACCGAATATCTGCTAAGTCATTCGTTCTATGTCCTTTTTAATATTCATTCTGGCAGGGCATGAATGCGTGTGCAGGAAAACCAAGGCCTTGGATACCTAACCCACGCCCAAGTGATGTGCATAATCGAATCTAGAAATAATATCGACAATCGAAACATTTAAATAATCGATTACCGTCGATCCAAGTACGAATATCTGAGATGCATGAATATTTTTTTTTACAGCAGGTTCTTCTTTAACCGGCTTCTGTTTTCCTCCCTTCTATAATATGGGTCTATTCAAGAACCAAGTTCACACTTTTATCTCCTTAGAAGACCCTCCACAGAGCATCCCCGAAAATAACTTGAAGGAAGGAGGTTATTAATCGTAATTTATGAGTTCTTATTTGAAACATCAAAACATCAAACATAATGTAAAATTGCAGCTGTAAAAAACTTCGCATTGTATTTTTTTATTGTGATGTTTTTTAACCTATATTTCAATTGACTATATAATGATGGTTCTTTTTGAACGCCGGCTACCATTTAGCGGCAATATATTGTCAGTAACATGTTAATTATCTTTAAACACTGATAAAACTGTAGTCCTGAGGCCCTAGCACACTCGCTCGATAACGATCGATAGGATAACTATCGGTAACTTCTCATCGTTCCCTAGAATGACTACAGATCGTCAACAAATAAGTGACAGTTCACAATGACTAAGTGTCCTTAACATATTCGACATCAACTGTTGTTTGTACGTTAGCGATGTGCAGTTGTCCAAGTGAACGATGAGAAGTTACCGATAGTTATCCTATCGATCGTTATCGAGCGAGTGTGCTAGGGCCTCTGGAGTACATAATTAAGCTAAAGAGACGAACTTATCTTGTAATTCCACCAAATTTTGATTGCTTTTGTATCTCTACGATAATAATCGAAATTGAAACAATCGCAGGGGTGGCACATAACGTTCGGAAGCGTTCCTTATTTTTGACTGGATATTTAATCGAATAAATTTGAAACGATTATTTCATAGCCAGATTTTCGATTATACCCATAACTTAAATGTACCGACCGTGGAGACGTGAAAATGTAACATTACATTCTGTTATTCACTAGTGCTCACCCAGCAAAGTTTGAAATTGCATCTTTTCTGGAACCCGCCGAATTCGCTTGTTTCTTAAATTATTCCACTAATCCTTCCCTATCCCGAAAATTCTTTTCATTGCGGAGTCAAATCCTTTTCATTCGGAATCCCGATGTTCAAATTCCAAACTTTGGATAGTTTTTATCGTCGCCATCCGACCAAAACTGAAAAACTGCAAAAAACGGAAAACATGTTTTTTGTCGGACTTTGTTCCAAATGACCACGCATGTCTGCTAAAAGTTGTTCTCTGATAATATCAGTTGACTAAAGTTAAATATTTTGTTTTTTTTTTAGTGTAAGCTGTTTAGTGAAGAATGCTACCAATTGTTTTTTTCATTTAAATAAATCTGTGAAATCCGATAATAAGCTTTTTATACTATTAGAAATATGGTTAGAATTTACGATATTTCGAACTATTTTGACTTTAATGGATATTTTAAGAGAAGAAGTTGGTAAAAACCTACTGCTTTTTTTTAAAGAAAAACCTTCCCGGGGAACGAAAAAATTACCAGATAACATTTCGATTCCACCCACTTTCATCAGATGATTTAGCTAGAACAAGGTTGAACAGACGACTCCAGGGTGAGAAGCCGATGCATGTGTCTACTCAGCTACTTACCAATCAAGGTAAGCATTTATAGTATTGAAAGGTTCGTTAGAAGTAATAATCGATGCTCGTTCAATTTCTTCTTGATATTAAGTGCCGATAACTTTAACATGTTTGAGGCAAGTTCATTTTTTAAACCTTTAAGACGTCTGGCGCAGTCCAGCGGAAGGGCGTTGGACTCCCATTCCGAAGGCCGCGGGTTCGAACCCGGCGTGCGCAAATAAATTTTCTTTAATTTGTGTTATTTCACAATTAATTATTTAAAAATAATATATAGTACATTTGCGGCACGTTCCAAAGTGTAAGATACTCTTAGTATCGCCCTGGTGTAAGACCACCATTCAGAATTGAAACGTTGCTTGAAATGACTATAGCCGTGTTTAGTGACTAGATCTGAATAGACAGGTAATTCCCCACCTTCCTCTTCCTCGTCTCCTTCACTTCCCCACATACCTTAAGCCTCATAACAAAGTCTCACTGGCTCCAGACGGGAGCAGTTGGGACTCTTGTGATGTATTCACTATAAAAAAAATAAAAAAAAGTGTATTCATATTAAGTATACTTTAAAATAAATTAAACTACTACGTCTGTCTCGACAAGGGAACCCTCTCAGTGAGACCGGCGTAGCAAAAATATTATTTATTATCTAGACAAATAAAGGAAAAAATACATACTCGTATCTGGGCGTTTTTCAAAAAAAGTGTACATAGATAAAAGTCAGTGTCCCATCACTTTCAGGATCAGTAACTTTTGTTGTGTCGGTTTTAATGACCAACCATATATTTTACCAATATAATAACAAATAAATACCTTTATGGACTAAAAATAATGAATAAATCTATTAAATTTCGATATTATTTTAAAATAAGTAAGACTACAGGTCACTGTTTCTGGTATGTCCTACACCTACCACTACCAGTAAGAGTTCAAAAATTAATGTTATTTAATGTTATCCCAGTATTTATTTCTAATTCTACTAATAGTATATGATAATATTTTCGATTTGCAACCATAATATAGATTAATTATCGTGCAAAATAATTTAAATACCAGATATTGAGTTGTCCTACGAAATAGCGTATGGTGGAATTTCCGCCTACGCCACCACATTATTGACGTCTTCCAATAAAAATATTACCAAATTGATGAATATTTTCGAAAATAGCAACCCTATTTAGTCTATGAAGGGCGGCCATGCTTGGTTGTTTACAGCCAGTTTGCCAAGAAATCGTAACAAAAGTGGTCGTTCTCGGCTGTACTAAAAAAGTGTTCCACCAACGCTTCCGTATTTCTCCAGGTAATTTACCAGAATGTATTAGACTCTACTTTGTATTAAATTGATTCATTTATTGTTTTATGAAATGTTTAGTTAGAACAAACAAAAGTTTCATAATTTATTGATAAATACATTTCGAAAAAATATTGACGCGATTACGCTACTTCTCTTACGCAACGGTGTCGTGAATGGAACTTAAAAGTGACGTAATGGAATTCTAAAGGTCGGTTCACTCTGTCCGTCTTTTAGGGTATTTGGGTGTGTTACAATTTTCTAATTAAATTTATATTTTGCATGTATCTTCAAAATGTAACTATTACATGTAGATATGTGGGTTGAGTGATATATGTAGCATTGAAAAAAAAGAACAGCATAGCTAAAAAGAAAAAATTATTTGATTTTTATGTGTATAATTTTTTTTCTTTTTTTTATTAATTAAGATTATTAAAGATTAATTCTGAAAGAGTCGAAATGGTGTCGAAGTACTAATATAGACAGCAATATGAGCAACTATTACTGTAGAGGCAACTCTGAAATTCAGTATAAAATCAGCTGGTTCATACAATTTTGATTAAGTAAGTATAAAATAAAGCATGATTTATGTTCCTGTGTGTTTTAGTTAATCCTGTACCTAATTAAAGTTGTGTACATTAACAAGTACTTTAATACCCTTTCAGCTTAGTTACCTATTTCAGGCTATACACGGTATGCACGTGTAGCCCATTATTACCTATCTAATTATTTGTGCATTTTTATAAATAATTTATTTTAATTTTATGTTCAAATATGCCGTTGAAAGCTGCAGAAAAATCAAAAAGGTACAGAGACAAAATTAAAAACGACCCTGAAAAATATGAAGCCTTTATGAAAAAAGAGTTACAAAGACAAAAATAACATCAAAATATAATCAGAGAGCTAACCAAAGAAGAATAGAAAAAAGAAGACGTTGGAGAGAACGGAAACGAAAAAAAAAAAGAAAAGAAAAAAGAACAAGTGGAAGAAAAAGTACTTGCGCGGGGGGCCTTCCACGGTGGCAGTAGTACGTAAAATCGTCCTTTTTTATAGAGAATACCTCACATGAGTCTTAACTGCTCCCATCTGGAGCCAGTGAGACTATGGAATCCCCAATTGGGGTACGTTTGAGGCTGAAGGTAAGTGGGGACAGGAAGGAGATGGGGAAGAGGAAGGTGGGGAAGAGGAAGGTGGGGAAGTACCTGGCTATTCAGATCTAGTCACTAAACAGGTTAAAGTCATTATTAAGCAACGTTTCAATTCTGAATGGTGGTCTTACACCAGGGTGATACTGAGAGTATCTTCCACTCTTCCCATACCAGTCGCTTGTCGCGCTTTCAGCAGTGTAGCCACAACGTGCGTACACATACGACTGATATTTCGCGCCCGCTGTCGCTACCGGGCAAGCCTCTCAGTCTGGCCGAGGCCTTAGAATTCCTAAACGTTACCAAATTTTTCCCCTTACGCCACTGTCCTGTTATTGCTGTGATTTATTTTCTAAGATCAATTATTATATCTCAAAGAAATTTGTTCTTTTTTTTATTGATATAGTTCATGATTAATTTTAAATTTGTTATAATTAAACATTCGTAAAACAAAAACTTATATTCGTCTTTCTAGAACGCAAAATATACAGTACAAAGTATCCAAAAGTAGCGTAAAAGAATATTTTTATTGAAAAACTTAATATTTAATTCAATAAGCTTGATTATTCATATTTTTTAGGAGACTGATTGTGTTTTCAATTCGTAAATAAAAATCTGAAATAATGAATTTCTTTTAATTTTCTTTATAAACTTTATGATAAAAGTGACGTAAAAGAATTTCTTACCAATAGTATTAAACTTAAAATGCAATTATTTTCGAAGTTTATTGACATTTTCTATTTAAATACTTTTTGTCATGAAGTTCATTCTTTCTTTAATAAATTTACGTATATTTTTAATCGAAATGCAGCATCTCACTTAAGTGGAATTCCTATTACGTCACCGACATCTTTTTTGGAAAACGCTCATCTACCCAATTATCTAACTTACACAGTGATCTTTGTTACAACTATTGTACCAAAGATTGTCTTTAATATCCATCTGTGAATAGGATATAAATGGTAACAATTATTATAAGCAATAATTATTAGCCTGAAACACTCATCCACATTGAAAAAATCTCCCGAGAAAAAAAACATGTCGCCGACGGGACTCGAACCCTTCTGATTGCCGGTCAGGAGCTCTACCATTTAGCTACGGCGGGTTACCTCCTACCCGCCAAATGATTCATTCAACAATTATCGCTTATTACATTTTTTCACCTGCAAACAACCAACTTTATTTTTATATGAGAAAGGCATGTAAGTGCTAATTCTCTCACTAGGTGGCGTCGAGACATATTATATCTACATTTTTTGGTGAAATACTTTAACTCGTCAAATATTGATTATTATTATGTTTTAAATTGACAAACTAATGTTTTTAAGACAAGATTTTTTTATGCATGGCACAAAGGGTAACAAATGTTAAAAAATAAAAAATCTTGTCTTAAAAACATTAGTTTTTCAATTTGAAAAATAATAATAAGGATATAAATGTTTTTAAACGACAGAAAGCTTACTAATATTTCCACTACAACACACTTACCTGGCAAATAAGGTAATTAAATAATCCAGAATAAGCCACAAGGGTAGCAGCCAGAGACACCGTATCAAGTCGTTATCATCCCCACGTGAAGCACACCTTCTCATGAATTAGCCCTGGGCGGGAGGTAGGGTGGGCAGGGCGGCTGGGCGGCGGTCTACGGTTTTAATCCCGCCGAAAGTTCCCCGCGGCCGTCGCGGTCCGGAGCCTGCGACAAATTAATTGGCGCACTACCCTCTCCCTCTCAGCCCTCTCCCCTCCCACCAATTCTACCCAACGCCCACACATCCCTTGTACCCGCTCAAGTTCGCTTTTCTACCCTCGTAAACTAAAATGTATAAATTTATTTAAAATTCTGTTAGTAATAATACCTTGTTCTAAATTTAGTAAATGACGTCTTTATTAATTCTTAATTCTGTACTTGTACCAATAATATGTTTTTCTTATGAACAGGTTTAAACATCGTCATGTTTTATTGGTATCATGAATAATACTCATTTATTCAAATCGATACATGTCCATATAGCTCTCTAGAGATATTGACAAAGTTTTCTGTTGTTTATTTTTAACAAGCTTCTGCCCGCGACTTCGTCTGCGTAGGGTTAGTACTTCGAGTAATCTATTTTCTTTTCTTAGGTCCCATCTACGTTTATACCAAAATTCTTAACCTATTATTTAAAATATGAATAATTCTTGATTCGATTCAAAGGATTAGGCGAGCACTTCAAATAAATTCACTAATAAATATTTTCCAAAATAGAATATTGATTTAACAATCATTGTTTTGCAAAATGTCATTCTCAAATTTTGACATTTTCTATTAAACAATAATTATTATTTTCAATATATTTAAAATAAATAGCTAGCTTTATAAATTATAGCCTATATGTTATTCTGATGTATGAGCTATATTATTGTAAAGTTTCATTAAAATCCATTCAGCAGTTTTTGCGTGAAAGAGTAACAAACACACATACATCCATACAAACTTTCGCATTTATAATATTAGTAAGATTCTGTACTTGTACCAATAATATGTTTTTCTTATGGACAATTTGCGAAGGTAGGTTTCAACATCGTCATGTTTTATTGGTATCATGAATAATACTAATTTATTTAAATCGATACATATCCGTATAGCTCTCTATAGATATTGACAAAGTTTTCTGTTGTTTATTTTTAATATTTTCAAATATTGTTCAAAAGCAACTCGAGATACTAGTTTAACCCGTTGTAATAAGTTGTCAATTTGTGATCCTAAAAACAACATCGGCGTATTTATTCTAGCATTCAAAAAATGTTAACCAAAAACATTGAAAACCTTCCAATCCACACGGTAAAATCAGTAAGGAATAAGTGAGGAAGACATGACTCGACAAAGTGAACCAAATACGTGAATGGGCCATATCAAGAGTCTCGAATTTAGGATCTTGTGATCTTCACAATGTCTCGATGCTTTAATATTTTTAGGTAAACATTTTTTAAGCCAATCTCTGGTACTATATGTACTCAATCCGCCTATGTTGAATGATGTTAACTTACACGTCCTTAACAAGTATAGTCGTGATCTCATGTAATTTTTTCTCCGAAAGCGAGGACTTTTGCCTATCAGAAAGCGCGACTCAACTGCTTAACGATTCTGCATTGATCATCGACATTTTCAATGTCACTTACAGATAGTTCAGCAACTATCTTTTGAGGCACGTCTCAAAATAGTAAAACTGCCCCGTGAACTTTTAATTTGTAATCTTATCCATGATATACCTATTTGTTCATAACCGTTTTACGGAGAACATGAACGATTAATAAATAAATGTTATAAACGTCGTACAATATTATTTCGAAGTAACACGTGGTTTTCTGTCTGTCTACTCCCACGGGGGTCGGTTGAAGGGTTATCACCCCTTCCCCGCCCCCACACCGCCACCTTTCCACGGTGATGCCAGACGCACGACTCAGCAATATAAAACAATGAAGCAGGAAGTACTTGGTGCGCGGAGCACGGATTTGGGCAGGTACAACCCATTACTTAGCGGTGATCTTTGTAAGATCCTCAATCAGTTATAATGATACACGTAAAGTTAAGTTTTTGTATAATGTCTGTTTCTGATATAAATATGTACGGTGAATAAGTCACGTCCTTTGGTGGTATTTATATACTTTTTCGCACTGGTAATAATATTAATAATACGTACATGTTGATTGCAGAATATATTAAGATATTTTTATGACTTTGTACCTTAAAATACGTTTATTTTTTATTTTGATTAAGTTACTAACTAAACCGCAACGAAATGCTAGACAACTCTTGGTCTGTCATGCCTTATTAACAATCATACATTGTCTCATACACACTTTTTAGTTATTCTGACTCTTGACATCCCATCTCCCATCTCAAGTGTTTGGTTCACCTGATAATGTCATGTCTTCCTTGGACATCCCCGACTTTTCTTACCATTCACATCTGCGTCATATATTATTTTATCATATTCCTTTCTCCATGCTACATAAAGTACGTGCCAAATCATTTACTAATGCAAATAAAAACTGCTGTCCGCTGAGTTATGGATCAGAAGGTTTTCAATGTTCTTGTTTGAAATAACAAAAATCAAACAAATAAAATTTATATATCTAAATTTATATATATATATATTGGACAACGTCAAGATAGATATATCTGAGGTTTTTTTCTGCTGTTTAGTTTTGTGCGGAGTCCATACATCACTTGCATAATCTAGCTTGTTTCTATTTTTCACAATAATAATAAAAACAGCGACAGATAAAACACCCCATCCTTAATACAATGATGTTCTCCAACAACTTATAATGTGATAAGATCCCTTTGTACTTACCAAAATGAGGTGTGTAAAAGCAAAGGCAGCAATCTCCATTTCGGCCAGATTGCTATGTTTGCTTTTGAAATGACGTAGAGATTGCTATCTTTTCTTTTCCGTACAATATTACATACAATTGTTGTATGTAATATTGTAATATACGTGTAGGTATATAATATAACTGATTAAAAATTATATGGAGATTGCTATCTTTCCTTTTACGTACAATATTACTCTACTTATATTATATTACATACAATAATTGTATGTCATATTGTACGGAAAAGCAAAGATAGCAATCTCCACGTCATTTCAAAAGCAAACATAGCTATCTGGCCGAAATGGAGATTGCTGCTTTTGCTTTTACACAGCTCAATTATTATTTATGGCCTAGTACACAGAATGCTTTATTATGCCAACATTAGCATTTCCGCCAGCCCTAGAGCACATAAACAAAGTTCCTAGTAATAATCGAAAGGTCACTGCTTTTCCAACTGCCTACGTAATGCGTAATAAGTGATAATCGCCCAAGAACAACATCATCAATGTTTAGGGTTGCCATAAATCTTTGTCCAGATTTTCCTTCCCGCGATGTCAGCATTTTGCCGCCCGGCCAAGCTACTAACTACCAGAGGCGTGCACCGTGCAATCACATTATATATTTTAATTAAATTGAAAAAAAAATTGTTTTAAACCACTTTATTATATAATTTTTCAAATTATTATTATTATTATTTTTTTATTTTTTTAATTTTTTTTTAAATATTTTTATTTTTTATTAAAGGTTTGTCAACAGTGATTTATATCAAATCTCTCACAAAAACAATTACAATAAGCATGGTTGATATTATCACTAATTAAAGACAAACACAGCATTGGTAACATAACTTATCTTTACAAATATTTAGACATCATTTTGGTGAATAGGTACATTACTTATATTCGGCAAGTTACTTTCCCATTACATACATATAAACAATATAATAATATCTTTTTAGATCAACACGGAGCTTTAAATCTCGTTAACAGATGTTTTAAAAGTGGCCAATGATGATATTGTCAAATTAATGGAATGGTTAGTTAAATAGTCAAGTTATAACCAACCTTCTTCAGGACGTTAATAATTTAAACTAACTTAAATACAGACATTTACAGACAGGGTGTTAACCACGATTTCATTTTCTTTAACCGGCGATTCCTGACATAATTGGAGAAAAAAATGTTAATGAAATTTTGGTGATTTTTTTAATGTTTTTTTTTTTTCTTCAAACCTAACAATTAAAATTTTCTACACCCCTCACCCTGACCCTAACTGTCCAATGCATACTGATGTTTTAATGTTTTAAGATCGAAAATAATACAAAAACTACAAAAATGTCACCGGAGACCAATTCAATTCATTTACATTTTTATATTGTTAACCATTTTTGAAATTAAAAAAAATGTATCGATAAAACAGAAGCGAACAATTGTACAATTAAAACATAATAAAAAATATTATCACAATTCTTTTTATCTATATTATTTTATAATTTTATTTCGCAAGAGAGTAGTCCTTTACGCTAGAAGTTCATCTGTGTTGCGGATGACATTTTTTAAAAAGGTAAGTTGACATTTTGACGAGGAAGATAGAAGTTAATAATATTATTGGTATAAAAAATAAAAAAAATCAAAGTTGGTAATAAAAATTAAATATAGACAACTCAAATAAAAAAAAATTGTATACACGCATCGCACATCCGTCGAAATGTGCCTTTAATTTTTTCTTCAGAGATAAAATGTAAAATAGAAAATTTTGACTTATGACACTTTTCTAACTAAGTTCCAATTGCTTTTTTCCACAAATAAATTCTTAACCGTCAACCGCCCGTCACTGGCTGATATTTATGTCTACGCCAATGTCCTATAGGGTGGCCACGTTATAAGTTATCTGCATAGATTGCAATGTTAACCCGTTTTGTGGAGATTCTGCCTAGCCGTTCCGTGACCTTTAATAAATTTCCCCATCAGTTCCGTGGCAGAATTGGTGGGGGCGATTTGTTGTTCGCATTCGAGTAGCAAAATAACGAGCTGCAGTATTTAAACAGCCCCCCTGGTACAACAATGGAAAGCATTTCTGGGATACTGTGCCCTGGCTGAAGAATTTTATCGGAATCAGCACAATTGTCTGTTGTACCTACCTCTGCAAATTGTGACTTTACAATTAATAAGGGCTGAAGTTTTGAAATATACTGAACAAGGGTGAGAGTATTTAATCTCGGTAATAATTATTAGATTTATCGTGGAACATTATTCATATTAAATTCATAGTTTCAGTAGTTTTAACTAATTAATAGTTGTGTTAACAAAGCAAAAGTTTTGTATATCTTTGTTATGTTACTCAATTATGTGGATGCATTAATTAATTTTAAAACGACAACTAAAACTGATACGTTTTTAGATTTTCACGGCCAAAAGCATTCTCGTTGTTTGTTTTTGGGGTGTTATGCCGTGTTGCTATACCTCCTTCTTTAGCCGACGTTTCGGATAGCGTTGCAGTGTCCATCATCTAAAGAAGGAGGTAGCGCAACACGGCATAACACCCCAAAAACAAACAACGAAAAAAGACAACTAAAACTGTTTAAATTCGTCAGAACTTTGAAACATCAACTTGTCGTTCGTGGCTCATAGTAAATTTGTATTTCTTGTTTGTAAACAAATAATGTGGAAAACATATAATAAGTTAATAATATAATTGGGACCAATAAAGATGTATCAAAATCACAAGAAAATTAAGAACACCAATTATTTCTCAACTTCAATTGTATGTTGGTACTTTAATAAAGCATATTTTGGGATTTAATAATAATTTCTGGGATCCATCCAGCCATGCATGGCTGGATTGTGAACTTTTGTGAGTAAGAAAAATTCAAACCGTTGTTGACGGCTCTTCTTCCTCTTCGCACTAAATCAATGTGGGGTGCTACAAGGATCTGTACTGTCACCAACGCTGTTTTTTGCACATCATGAATTTGCACCGATTTATTGCTACGCTGACTACAGTATCATTCACGAAGGTTATATTTTTGACAAGTCTCCTTCCACTTATGTTGTCCGAACAGCTCGGAAAGTTTTGAGACAAAAAGTTTAAGGTTTGGAGTAAAGCCAACTTCGTCAGATTCAATGTATAAAAAACCCAAGCTTTTCTGATTTGATGAGAAGGAGACCAATCTGAGACCTGTCTGGTGTAATTTTATGGTGCAAGAAGAAAAAAGAAAAAACTATGAAGTTATAGGAAGATTCAAGAAGAGCCGAAAAGAGATGAAAATATACAAGAAGTGACAAGAAGAGACAAGAATAGACAAGAATAAACAAGAAGAGATGAAAATACCCAACAAGAAGCAAGAAAAGTCATGAAAAGACGAGAAGATCCAAGAAGAGGCAAGAGCAGCCAAGAAAAGCCAGAAACATATAAGAAGATTCAAGAAGAGCCGAGAAGAGGCAAGAAGAAGGAAGGCATAAGGAAAGGAAATACAAAATGATAACGTTCAATCCATTTCTTTATTCCTGCCCATCCTAAATTCCAATGTTGGCTTATTAGGTTGCCATGTATACCGGTCGATTAAGCTCCAACCTCCTGCCTATCCTCAGATCACTTCCTAGTCCTAACAAATCAGTGTCCCCTGGTGTACCGGTCTCACTGAGACAGGATTGCTCCTGACTGGGTTGGTACAAACGTATCGTATTGTATCATTGAAATTCTTGGAGTAAGTATATCGGGCCAGATCAAGTATCGGGGCTCTATAGAAGCCAGAGTAAATCTGGTATCCAAGAAACTGGGCTTCTTGTATAGGACTAGCAGATTCTTCAATAGTGACCAGCTGCCAACCCTATCTTAATAAAACTACTTGATCCTGTGCAAAAGAATGCGGTCCGTCTGACTAACTATTCTTTTGTTCGGATTGCCGATTGCCACCTCTAAAGCACAAACGCAATGTAGGCATGCTGAGTATTGCTAAGCCTATTTTATTGGCATTTGAATCGAGCCTATTTTAAGGAGTAAACAGTATTAAACTCCAATATACCTACATGAAACTCGACGAACACGAGCGGGACACTCGTTCACAGTTAATGTTGGCTTCGAATCGTTTTTGGTAAATAGCCTCGTATGTGGAACGAGCTACCGGCATCTGTTTTTTCTCCTTTCGGTCAGTGGCTGAGTCCAGTCAATAGCTGAGTTGACTTCGCGTTTGGGTCTAGATGTGACTAAGTCCTCCATCACGACACAAGCAACATTTTCCGCTTCTTGTGGTGGTTGTAGGAGATTTTCAAATAGAATCGTAACCCGGGAATGTTTGTCTTTCTTTAAAAATACATATATATGTATATAAATATATATATTATTTTTAATTGATAAACTAATGTTTAAGACAAGATTTTATGCATAGCACAATGTAGGTATGATGTGTCTCGACCCCACCTAGTGGGAAAGTTAGTACTTACAATGCCTTTTTCATATAAAAATAAAGTTGGTTGTTTGCAGGTGAAAAAATGTAATAAGCGGTAGTTTTTGAATGAAACATTAGTATATATTGAATCATTTGGCAGGTAAGAGGTAACCCGCCGTAGCTCAGTAGATTTAGAGCACCTGACCGGACATCAGAATGGCGCGGGTTCGAGTCCCGTCGGTGACATGTATCTTTGATACGAAGATTGTTTGGATGAGTGTTTCAGGCTGATAATTTTTATTTTTTATTTTGTTTATTTTTTTATTTATATATTACAAACAATACAATACAAGATGATCCTTTGTCTGTCCAACTGGGAAGGATTCCCGTTTCAGGACAGCCAAATTGTGTTTTAGTACATATTCTTACAATGGTAAGGAATGGCGATTCTGTCAAGACAAATTTTGAGAATATTAGTAGTTGCTTTTGTAGTGACGGGATTGTTTCTTTTTCCTTGAAAGAATCGCCAATATGTAATTATTTTACCAGGGTCATTTTGGATAACATTAGTAATTTCATACAGAACAGATGAATGGTTTCTTTCGGGAGATAACAAGTCTGAGATTCTTTCAAGGGCATTTTGGAGAACATTTACAATTGCATAGTTAGAATTTCCACATTTATAAGCTAGTATAAAACATAATATTATGAATCCTAAAGTACTATATTTTTTTGAAATTCCTAAGATATGGAAATTATGCATTACTAAACCAGAATATATACTGTATGACACATGAATTTCCAATTTATTAATATAGAGGATTTCAAAACTTAAATTTTTGAAATGGCTAGACGTTATTTTACAGTAATCGAAAAAAAATACTGCTCAAAAGTTACGTAAATTTAAATTATTGCTTATAATAATATAAATCCGGGCCTCTTCAAGACCCGTGTTAATGAATCCCTTTCTACAGCCCCTCCTTTAGCCCTCCTCACAACGCTGCCCTACCGAGTGGCGTCATAGTTCCCCTGTCTTTATTCCATAGACTGTCGTAACAGATTTTTTTTATGTGTGGAAATTATGTTTAAAAATATTTCTTCTGAATAAAAGTTCAGTTAAAAAATCACGGCAGGCCACAATATTAACCGCTTGGACACATAAGCTTGTTTTCACGATAATTTAACGTAGGTAGACATATGAATGACGTATGCGCCGTACCTGAGTTATTAAAAAAATAATAACATCGAATTACGATTAAACTTCAGGCACCTGTTAACACTGCCGGGCATTAATTCAAAGTCGTCCTTTATAGGAATAAATCTTAAACAATGGTAGAACTATAGCCGTTTAGCCGAGCATTGTTGTCGGCGGATAAATCATCGGTGGAGAATTCGGGAGTCGGAGTTGCAGAATGGCTGCGGCCGGCGGGTGTTGTTCTCTTCCTATTACCAATGGGTGGAGTCATTCCAACCCACTAATAACAATCCTGACTGTTGGTACATACCATTTATACTAATAGCAATTCCATCGTTTCTGAGTTACGAATTACCCAACTGTATTCAATTTTAATATTTTTATTTTTAAAACTGATAATTCGTGGTGGAAATCCATTATAATAATATAATAAAACAAATATTATACTACTCCTATGTTCGTAGTCATCTTGAGTATGCTTCTCCTATATGGAATCCTATCTATAATATATACACAACGCGCATAGAAGCTGTCCAAAGAAAATTTACACATCACCTGAACTTCAAGAGACATGTGCTTTATTATGACATGGACAGTTCTATAAAACACTATGGACTCAAAACTCTAAAAAATAGGAGAGACATTTCGGATATGACTTACTTACACAAAGTCTTGAATGGTCATATTGACTGTCCAGCTCTTTTGTCATCAATTAATATAAGAGTCCGGAGTAAGAAAACTAGGGACAAGTCATTGTTTCATGTCGAAATTTCTTCAACTAGTCTCAGGCAAAATTCTTTCTTTTGAGAACTTGCAATCATTATAATAAAAAATGTATCGATGCTGATTTCTTGTCGTGTACTTTAAGCTCTTTCAAACATATAGTTAATGGAGCTTTATAATAACCAATTCATTACTAAATACTCGTAGATTAATTCATTTTAACCAAACAAAAAAATTTATACCATACTTTTTCATGTATTTTTTGTATTTGAAATTTAAAAAGAATGTAATACATATACGTCTATATGCGAACAATATATTTTACAATTTTCTTCTTTTGTGAGTACTATCATTAAACTTTTATTTTACTAAGTGCTAAAAAAAAACAGTTAATAATTATTGACTTTTTTATTTATTATTTGGGCATGATGTGAACATTTGTTATTGGATTGTAACCTAATTATTATACTCTATTGTTTTCTTTAATGCATGTAATGTTATTAATCTGCAAATATTCCTAATAAAATAAAATAAAAAAACAAAAATAAAACTATAATATATTAATTAATTAATATAATATTAGCGAAAGTCGATCGAAAATCTAAAACAGAAAAATTAGAAAAAGATACGATATAAATATAAAGAAGCAAAAAAAACATCTAATCTCTGTGATTTTGACAAAACACTTTAAAAATAAATTTATTAATTTAACAATCGTTATTCTATTTTTGTCCTTAGTTTGTCCTTAAAGCTTTATTTTGCAATTTTCAAATGAAGAAGTTTACATTGAAAAATGATAATTGAACTTTAGTTGAAATGGGTGATATAATTTTATTATGTTCTGGATTATTTCCATTTAATTTAATTCTTGTTCTACCGGGAATGATTTTCCGAAATAGACCAGTAGGTATAATGTTATGTACTCATAATTCAAGAACACGCTTTCAAGCTTGTGAAATTTGCTTGTTACTTGAAAATTCAATTTTGAACGACAAGTTATTCCTAGAAGCTTTCCGATAGTTTCATGAAACAGAATGAAGTTTTTATCTTTGCTTAATAAATTTCAACATAAACTATGTAACGATCAGTATGGTTACAAAACCTGTCTTAGTGCGAAAAGAAAAAATACATGTATAAAATTACTTCAATAATACAAATGCTTTACTACCCAGCTTCTTTTGTTTAAATACTTAATTTTTTCAAACTCTGCTTCCTAATTCATTTTGTATAAATATGTGGTACAAACAATACCTGTTGACTGTTAAATTGATATTTCAAAGCTCAAAGTCATTTCAATCGTGAGCTAAGCGATAGATCATTATAGATATGGCGATTTTGATGCATGTGTAATATTATATCATTCGCCATACAAAAGAACAAACGATCCAAATTAAACTTTATAAAAAATGATCAAAGAAAAATTATCTATTCTACGCTCCTTAGTCTTTTGATGAAACTCCAAGTATTTACCACACACTTTTTAATTCATTTTCATAATTTGTTACGTTTTATTTTTTAGTTATAAGCACCTGCTAAATTACCAACGCAGTTTTTCGGCAGGTGAATTTAACAATATTAATTATAACACCAAAGCTCATGTATAATGAAAAAACCACAATATATAAAATATATTTTTTGAAGAAAAACATTTCAAGTGAATATACATAGACAGAGTACAGGCAACATACTCATGGAAATACACACACTCAAAGGCACGCAACATACTTAAACAAACTCATAGGCATATGCATACATTAAATTACATGCATACACTCAATGGATACTAATATATAGGTGTTTAGAAATTATATCAATATAAAAAAATCTTGATCTAATAAATCGCTTTTATTTAATTTAATAGATTATGGCCAAACATCGATGTGTTTAACACGAACCTTGCTAAATTCACAACATTCATAAAAAATTGACATTCCATCGAATGCCATATGTTTAACCAAAAACTTAATTTCATTGATTTCTTTTTCTTTTTATTAGTTCCTCACATTTTCTCTTTTACTTTTAGTAGTTTGTATTTTAATGAAATCTTTTCCTCAAAGATATTATTGATTTCCATTAAAATTTAAGTGTAAACCTTAGAAATATGTATATCATAAAACACTTTGTAAATTGAAGATGCACATAATCAGAATTGTTTGTATTAGGATTTGTATTAATTATCTTTAATCATAGTCCTGTATCTAAATGTCGTTATTTTATTGGTCAATGACAAAAACATACTTTTTCACTGTCATATATAAATGTATAGACTGTTTATAATGCAAATAAATAAAATAAAATAAAAATAAATAATATTTTACGAAAGGTTACTGACTTAAATAGTATTTACGTAAATCCCCATTGAGTAGAACAGTGATATTATTGATATAACAGATATTATTCTTATATTGTTATTTACAAACTTGGCTATAAAACCTATTTTTTCCAAACCTGCCACATTAAAGGAAGGAAACAAACTTTTTAGCGGTCAATAAACATATTTGATTGTAAACCGGTTTTTATCTCAAATTATTAATTAATCACTTTAAACACCATACAAAGCAAAATAGGCTGGGGAGAAATAAAATTGCATTAATTAGTCTTAATACGGCATAACAGCTTTAAAAAAATTAACACATGAAAATGTTATCATAATTTTACCTTATTAAAATTGAATACAAATAGTTGAACTACACTAAACCACCCCTTGTGTGCTCTTAAAAGCTTCCATAAAGGGGTATTTTCCCATCAATTATTATGAAATCGTGAAGAACCATAATTCTTCGCAGCGTTTACACCGCTTTCCCCTGCAAAGCGCAGCAATGAGCAGAGGTGACGGGAATCCGGAACACAGAGGGCGTAGGCTGCTAGGCTGCTAGGCTGCTAGGCTGCTAGGCTGCTAGGCCGGTTTGTAGCGCGTTACAGGCGATAAAGTGAATTACAAAGCTTTTAGCATAACGTTTGTCTATGCTCCGGGCATACTACTTTCCCGCCGTACTTATATATTATTATGGCGGGAGGGGATGTGACAATACGAGGGTGGCTGCTGCAGAGGTGAGAGGTATTTTGTAATTTGTACTCTTCCATTTTCATTAAGTCCCTGCTTTTAAAACAGGGTTTTACATTTGGATTTTGTGTTTAGTTTTTAATGATGTTACAAAAACATGGGTGGATGGTCCATTCGGTGTGAGATGTGTATTCATTTTATTCCATTTCAGTAAATCAGTATTTATTTTTCTTTCTTGTCGTTTCTTGTCGTAAATAACTTTGATACGTTGCAAATATGAAGCTGCGTTTTCAACGTCAATGAAATAATCGTGTAAAGACATCAATTTATTATGAACTAACAAGCGTTAACAGTTAGAAGAGACAAGAAGAGTCAAGAAGAGACAAGAAGACCCAAGAATAAATAAGAAGAGATAAGAGAAAAGAATAGCCAAGAAGAGCCAATAATAGAAGGGAAGATCCAAGAAGAGAGCTGACACACGAATAGTCAAGAAGAGATGAGAAGATTCAAGAAGAGGCAAGAAGAATCAAGGACAGCCAGAAATAGACCAGAAGAGCCGAGAAGAGGCTAGAAGAAGGAAGACATTAAGAAAAAAAAAATATAACGCTCAATTCATTCCTTTGTTCCTGCCCATCCTAAATTCCAATATTGGCTTATTAGGTTGCCATGTATACCGGTCGATTAAACTCCAACCTCCTTCCTATCCTCAGAGCACGTCTTCCAAGTCCTAAAAAAATGAGTGACCCCTGGTGTACCGGTCTCACCGGGACAGGATTGCTCCTGGCTGGGGTGGTACATCGTATCGTATCGTAACAGGCGTTAACAGTTGCCTGGCGTTTTTTTTTTTCAAAATAAGATCTAGAGAGGAATTTCCTTTAAATGTTAAATTCAAGTGTGCAAAATGTCATCGAAAAGCATTATAATTCTGAGTAAAGGTGTGAAAATAGAAGTAGGATTGGTTTTTCAGAATCTTGTGCAGAATGTCACCTCTTTTTTGTCTAAACTGTTTGCACAAGAGTTACATATATATATATTTTTATTATCGATAAATCAATTTAATAATAGATAAATCGATAAACAATTTTTTTTATTATCGATATCGCAAATCCTAGACATGTATTTTAAAGTTCTGATACATTGGCGATGTTTTATTATTAATATTGCAGACAAATGTTTTAATCAAGCTCATGAAATATAACTGCCTATTGTATTGAAATATAATAATATATCTTACAGTGATAAATAGCTATTATTGAGTCTGTTAAAAATAACACAAAGCAATGATTAATTCAACTAACTAACACTTCTATAAACTAATCAGTTGGGATTAATACGGTATAGATACAGATTCAAATGCCTACACAACAAATGCTTATATCACGTTATGTTTTATAGGTACGTGACGCGTATAGAAACTAAATCGACTTAGTGGATTTGACTCTTGTGTGTCTGATAAAGGTAACGTCAGCAAAGAGACATGGACACGAATCTGTTAATAGGAATGAACATGTCTGAAAGGAATAACGTGTTATTCGGGAATAAGGCATTATTCAGAATAACGAAAACAGCACAGTGTGAGACGACCGAGAATAGGGAGCAGTCTTGCGCTAAGCTCTAAGCTTGTTACGATAAACTTTTACAGATATTATTAGTTGACATTGTTTCAGTGACCTCTGAAAATAAAGTTTGTTTTGAATAAACTATAACATTATGTATATAGGCACATAGTTTAAGGATTTATTAATAGGAAGAAGTGCTCCATTTTGTAATTCGATGCTTTTGATGTATCACATGGTAAGGTAAGTTAAGGAAGAGATAAGCACATAGAAGTTTCGTGTGGGCGTCTCTGTGTGTCAAACATAAGCTCATTTTTTCCCGAGAAAATATCAAATTTTGAAATCCTTTCGTGAACAAATCACAGGCCAGTCTGATAGATATAATGACTAAAATGTGTAAATATCTGAAAATTGATTTGAATTGAATCGAATCAATTTGAATTTAATTACTTTGAATTAAATCGAATATAATCAAATTGAATTAAAGTAAACCGAATTGAATTGATTCGCAATAAATCGAATCGCAGATTAGAGTTGAAGTGAATTGCATTGCATTGAATCGAATTGAATTGAAATAAATTGAATTGAATTCCTAAGATGGATATTAATTGAATTGAATTTAATGAGTTTCTTGTATGGTGGTTAAAAATATAAAATATAATAAAATAAATTTATAAACAATGTGCCCAATAATAAACATAATATTATATATAGTTCGTGCAAAACAAACTTTAATATCAGAAATTACTGAAATAATGCCATCTTTAAAATTTTACAAAAAATATATAAATTTGTTTTAGCCCATCTAAAACAAATTTATATATTTTATTGTAAATTATGGCAAGCCACAAAGTTAATGCTTATTACAAGTATGTATTAAAAATTTCCCATACATTTAATTGGTTGGAAACCAAATTCATTTGTTGTGCCAAAATCCAAGAACAAAGCTCTTTGAATTTTCTACTTTCTTAGATATATAACCATTCTCATAATTTATTGACTTTAGACATTTTTGAAGCATTTTACTTAAACTTCAAAACTTGGCAGCAAATCATATATTTAGCTGTTTTTTTTGCGTGTCAGATAGTCTCGCATCAATAAAAATAGAATTCCCAAGTTTTCGTTAAATACGCCATAACACGGCGCCTACTGGCCAGTCGCGGCGATTGGTATTTCAATATGACCGATAACGAGATGACTATTATCAGATTCCAACTACTATAATGAGAGAAGAGCCCCCTCCCCGTCCCTCGTCCACCCTATTTTCCCCTCCCCAACCCTTGTGGTCAGGGTTCTATGCCCAGATTCTCCGAATATTTCACTACAATTCATACATTCCAATAATAAACATGTACGATGGTTCTTCCTAGATATCCGGAGCCTCAAAAGGTACAATATGCGCTGTAAACTAGACTATAGCTGTTATATTTAGATTCTCTTTGTTCTAACGTCACTCACCAATTCTTCTATCAATTGTCTTACACCACGCACAAATTACACAGATTGGGTAACTTATATACAGAAATAGAAAATAGTTTTAACTGATGTTATGCCGTGTTATGCTAACTCCTTCTTTAGCCGACGTTTCGGACAACGTATCAGTGTCCATCATCAGGGCAGTTGTGTCTGCACGAAACGTCGGCTAAAGAAGGAGTTAGCGTAACGCGGCATAACATCCCAAAAATAAACAACAAAAATTATTTTGGCCGTGAAAATCTTAAATCATATTTGGCAGCGAAATAATTTTCAAAAAAGGATTTCACATGTTTTTTTTTAAAACAGTTATTTGTTAACATTTTTTTCCGTAGCCTCTGTGTAAATTTTTAATCATATTTATGATTATTTTGAAATATTTATATTTATTTTATAATTTGTAGGTACACTAGTTATATATATAGATATGATATTTCACTTACAAGTCTCTTTTAAAAATCGATTCGGTTACTAAATTTGAATAACTACCGCGTAAGAACCCCAACTGCTCCAACTGTCCGTTCTATCACTATCAATTTTAAGGTATGTTGTGAAGGTAGATATTTTATTCAGGGAAGCGGGGGCGGAAGTATACGGAGTTAAGGATAGGTTAGGTTCTGTAACCACTCCTCAACACCCCCCCCCCCCCCCCCTAATCCGTAAAAAGTAAAATATATAAAATAATAACATTATTATAAAATTAGTTCTTAGATGGAAAAAAAAAGTTTAAGTGACAGTTTTTTGTAAATAGTTTGAGGTAGGAAACATTTTTTTTTTTAATTTTTGAAAGAAAGACAAACATTTCCGGGTTACGAATAACCTAACTAACTAACCATCACGCCGTTTCACAGCAGGGGTAGGCAGAGAGAAAGGACCGCCAAACAATTCGGTCTTGGCATACACTCCTTGCTTCATTCACACTCATACATCTTTTCATACATGATCTTCTATTATTCCGACTTATGACATGGCCCGACCCAAGTATCTGATTCACTTGATTGTGCCATGTCTTCCTCGGGCGTCCACAACTTCTTCATTCACATTTGCAACATATATTATCCTTACCTCCTTTCTTCGTTCATTCGCTCTACATGCCCAAACCATCTGAGGGTCCTTTTTTTTATCATACTCATGATCTTGCATTATTTGCGGATATCCACATTTTTCACACGATCATACATGGTTTTACCACACTTACGCTTCAGGGATCTCATCTCTACTGCATTCAGTCTATTTTCACCCTTCCTCAGCTAGTTCCACGCTTACAACTGATACACGGAGAAAAATTTTATTCGAAAAAACTATCATTTTAATAGTAATAACGTGACTGAAGTTCTTACGAATAAATTAACAGGGTTTCAATGTTTATTGGCGGGAACATGTATGAATAATTTGTTTGTATAAGTAATTTCGTACGTATACCAACAATTTTTTCTTACATTTTCCCGCCAATAAACATTGAAACACTGTTAATTGGTTCGTAAGAACTTCAGTCCCGTTTTTAACCGTTTTTACTATTAAAAAGATCGTTTTTTCGAATAACATTTTCTCCGTATATAACCTGAAAATATTAGAATATCTCCTACTATCTTAGTAAGCAGAAAACATTGCCTTTGTCGTGGTGAAGGAGCAAGTCAAGGACTTGAGTTGAGTTCACGACACCTGGGTAAAAACCGAACGCGATGCCAACTCAGCCACTGACCGGTCATCATTATGAAAATTTCTGGAATTTTGTAGGTTTCCCCGTTCATCGAGCTAGTTCAGCTCATATTTATATCGCTCCAAACTGCGACACATTCTCATGCAATACCCGTTCAACAATAAAGCCCACAAAATCCTCAGAATTAATCCGGTTTAAAGCGCATCGCGTGTCCTGCCCGGACTACTGACTACTTACTGCCGTGTTAACGGAATTATTAACTGCCGGCTGAAAAGTGGACACAATTCCTCACTCAACCACTTCTACTGGTCACCTAGAACCCCCCACTTCCCACACTCACACCCCACATCTCGTACCCCACATCCCACAGTGTTCTTCAACTTCCAGCTATTTCAGAGGAACTAAAGCTTCTGGTAATTTAAGGACACGAGACCATTTTCAGGGAAGCGCAGCCATGAGTTCTATTTCTGATGAACATTGTTTTAAAGTAGGGCAGTGATTTCGATACGTGATTATATTTAATCATTTTATCATTATTTCTAGATTTACATTTGACTGGGACAATATACATAAAACACATTGGTGTGTCGTCAAAGTTTGACATGCAACCTAGTATAACCAAACCTAACTTATCCCAACCGAGTCTGTTTCGTTTTGAATAAGGGTGTCTAGCGTCAATTGAAAAAGCGATTAACATAATTGCAATTGAATACGAATTTCCAGCGTTGCATCAAACATGTTATGAAAACATAATTTTTATTTCAGTAATAAACATACACTATTTTTTTTTTTGTGTTACGCTAACTCCTTCTTTAGCCGACGTTTCGGACAACATTACGGTGTCCATAATCAAGGCAGATGTGTTCTTCAAAAAAAAAATATATACACATATATATATATAAATAAATAAATAAACAACAAAAATACTTTTGGCCGTGAAAATCAAAAAAAAAACTTAAATTATAATTATACACTATTTCGTTTTTAATGCGCATTGCATAAAGAATTATGTAAAATACCTTTCCTGTCAATGTCAGGGAAAGTTCGTTCGACAAAACTAACTTGGTAAATAAACAGGTTAGAAATTAACTTTATAATTTCCGATAAAAAAATAAATAGATACAATTTTCCAACATAAAATCAAGTTAGGACACGTTAAATTTATGCGCTTTAAAAGAAAATAAATAAAAAAAATCGCATTTTTAGTATCTGCATGGATTGAAAGCAAGACAGTCGAGTTTTCTTTTTAGAAGAATTTAGTAGGTGTTGCAATGCAGGTGTTACAGTTGAGGCAGGATGACAAGTTGGGCGGTTACTCAAGTGAGTGATAAGCGTAAGATTTGTTTTTATTCGATTTTGAAAAAAAAAAATTTAAAAAAGAAGTCATCGAAAATGTCAATGGATAAAGTAAGTCAAGCACGTACCTTAATGGTAGATTCAGACTGGGTCGACGTACGTATGCATCGCTACGCCTAACAATATCTGGGCTACTTAGCATCCATAGATTTTCAATGAAAATTTATGTTTTAGAATCACATGCATCACACGCATCGCGACGTGCGATGTCTGTGGCCATTTTCATAGAAAATGTATGGGTTGCTAAGCATTGTTTGGCGTAGCGATGCGTACGTACGTCGTCCAGTCTGAATCTACCTTAACAACCTGTATACCTATACGATGTAATGCATATATGCACAACCTTGAAGTTGCTGTTATAATAATATCTTAACCAACATCCGAGAGTTGGGTCCTTGTGAATAGTTCACTGGATTGCACATAATATTATGTTTGCGAAGTGGAAATAATTGAGTATTACGGCAATAAAGTGACAATTACTTCTGCACAGATAACAAACTAGGTTACCATATTAAGATATTATCTTAACACTTCTACGGTTGTATAGGTACCTATTCACGTGGAAATGCATCTAACCTCTCTTAGAAATCCTTCAGATTTTCACTACCTTATCAAGGATGTATAGTTTAGATTCTAAAATAATTTTCTACACCCCTTATAAATTCTAAAACATAGTTTAAAAAAACTGGAAACAAAAAAACATCTAACCTCAGGGTGAGTAATGTTAGTGGGGAAATTGTTATTTTTCTTTATTTACTCGAATAATCTTCACTATAAAGCATACAAACTGTTCGGAGATTATGAATTCAAAAAAGGAACTAATTTCAAAGGGGCTACGACGTCATGAAAATTGCACACCAATAATTTTTGCATTTCATTTCTAGGACAACGAATTGTCTATCATAACCCTTAATTGTTTCGTATTTCTAAATTATCAATTTTAAGTGTACGGTACTCAGGTACGCGGCATACGTCATTCCTATATCTACCTACGTTAAAATATCGTGAAAACAAGCTTATGCGTCCAAGCGGTTAAAGCAGGTAAGAATAGGTAGAAGTTAATAACTACTTATGTATATTAAAACTTGTTTCTTATTTCTATGATGCAACTGAGAAGAGTTAGATTGGTTTTTGAGTTAAAACGAGTAAGGGAAATCGTGAAATAGAAACTTCGCACTGGACGCCCGGCAATCGCCTTTACAGATCCACGAAATGTTGTGCGGTCGAGGCGTCTCTAATATATATTTAATGGATACAATTAATAATTTATGCCTTCAGGAATAAAAAAAAATAGTCCCCTTTTCCGGTTCAGTTCCTCTTAAGACCTTCTACACAATTTAGATAAGTAATTCAACTCTACTGCTGAAATAAGAAATAAGTTATACATATTGTTAAAAATCATCAAGTGTAACAAAAAAAAAAAACTCATTCCCGTTAGCAACTTCGTATCAAATGTTCTAATATCAGTTTCGCAACAAAGCCCCGATTGAAATAAATCTCTCACACAAAGTACAGAGTGGCCATAAACCGGGGTGTGTTTCGCACGCTTTGTACACCTCTAATTGATACGGCCCGGGGTAGGCAATGCCGGCAGGTAGGGGAGGTACAGGGTGGTGAAGAAAACGCTGGAAGTGCAACGGGATGGAGTTTATGGCCACACTTAATGGCATGCCCCCCCACCTCCCCTCACCCTGTTACATATATGTATTGAACACTCTCTGTAGTTTAAGTCACGTGCCTAATAGGAATCTGTTCTCTCCACTGAATTTAATCAGAAACTTATACGCTTTGTATTGTGAGAAAGATAGTAAATAATTTAAACGTGATTTGCATACCAATAAAATCAAACAATACAAATATAAATTGGTGTGATCATTTCTAACGAATACCTGTCACAGTTCTACAATCATTAATATGATAAAAAAATATTTTTCATTAAATTAAAAATGACGCCACAAAGTGATTTTGCGAAGTTTGAAGAAATATTTTTCAATTTAGTTAAAACCACCTGTGAATGTTTGTTTCTCTTAGAGAAAAATAGGTGTTTTTGAAATACATTTTCACATCCCAATATGTAAATATTTTACGGTTTTAAATTAGATCCAAACAGGTGGCCTGGAGAAAAATAATTCCCCTCAGGGCTTATGTCATCCTTGGGGATTCTGTGTGGAGGGTATTTTTAGGGAAGGAAGTAGAGGAAGTTCTGGAAAAAAAAGGTATGAGGGACGTATGAATCCAGATCAAAGCGATGTTCTGCTGGAAAGGTCAAAACGTCTCCCTCGACCAGTCTCTCCCGATCCGGCATGTCACCCAGCTGGTGGGCAAATCCGGACAATCCTCACTCCATGATACCGGGCACCTCTGCTAAGTCACCAAACGTATATAACCACTTGGGTTGACCCATGTTGGATGTGTCGGTTAACTAATAAATGGTTTCCGAAACGACGGTACCCATACTCGCCTTCCAAATCGACTACACTTATTCAAATTTTAAAAAAATTACTTTCCGGTGAACTTGGTCTGCATGCCGATATTATTATTAGTTTAGAGAGATAAGAATTCAAAATATAGAAAAAAAAAATCATTAATTTAAAGACATAATTACCAACACTACCCAAATTAAAGTTTCTACTTTGTTAAGAGGCATTGACCAGCGGCTGAGAATAAAAGTTTAGAAATGATTGCAACTGTACAGGGAGGTTCCAATGAGAGAGATCGATTATTCCCCGTATCAATTTTTTTAAATTGAAAATTTAATATCGAATTATTTCATTCAAAACTTGCTTTAATATATACCTACACTCAAGTAAGCAATAAAAATGCTCAAAACGCACGATGATAAACTATTAAATATCGTATACTTCTTGTAAGTATTTTTCATCACAAGTGTTTATGATTTTTCAATAATGTCTAAACAAAATAAGTGTGTAAAAAACATTTGAAATATTTTAGTTTGTAAGACCTAAAATAAATAGAAAAACTGAGGTATTTTCGTCACAAATCACGTTCTCATATTTATTTTTCAATGATTTTTATTTAACTAAAATTAAAACAGATAAAATAACAATCTTTCAAAATAATTTTATGTTTTTTTTTGTAAAAAAGATTCAATACGTCTAGATTTGATTTAAAAAGGACTAATTTCCGGTATTCTCTGGTAATACCCCTTTAAGGAAAATCTTTGTTTATATAATAAATATTATTAAATGCTACAGAGACATAATACATATTCTAACAAAAACAGTAAAAAGAATAGTTATTTGCTAGTAATAATTATTTTTACGTACAATTTGCATTATTTTGAACTTTTAAAATAAAATATCTACTTCGGTTACATGACGAAATTACATATGCATGAATTTCAAGTATCAATTATACACATTCACGAAATTACAAACTTCTCAAAAAAACCTTACCTAACAATTTTTTTTAAATCTATTAATAATTTATTTAGAATACACAAACGCTTTAAATTTAATCCTTTTCAAAACGATTTTTGTTTTAAATTTGTCCTTTTCCACTATGTGTAATTCCATACATTTATCATTCTAGCATAAGTATAATATTGGGCCTGGTACGGGAAAATAATGTCTGTGTGATTTCTTCCTTACACACGGAGAAAAATGTTAGAAACATGTAAGAATAATTTGTTGGTATACGTAATTTCGTACGTATACCAAAAAAATATTCTTACATTTTCCCGCCAATAAACATTGAAACACTGTTAATTTGTTCGTAAGAACTTCAGTCCCGTTCTTAACCGTTTTAACGAATAAAATGATCGTATTTTAGAAAAACATTTTTCTCCGTACGTCATCTGCTTCATATATTTGTATTTATAAAGCTTTATATATTGTTCACATTTACAAAAAGATGTTAGATACTCTTTAAAAAATACGTTAAATATTCAAGGTTGGATTTCTGTTTTTGACAGCCTTGAAAAATTCACAACACGTTAGTAACCTTGAGAAATCTTAACTAATACTCGGCAAAATATCTTGTGGATAACTTATCTTAGGAAATAATTTATTAAATATTATTTTAGGATTAAAGCGTAAATCCTGATAAGTATATCACTTGGTTTAGCATAATAACAAACAACACGTATTTTAGGATACGTAATTTTTAATAGAATTTGTTACGTGAAGAATCTAGATTTCACATTATGAGCCCAAAGTGCCTTTGGTGAAGTCATACTTGTCACGTAAAGGATATAGCCTCCCGGGTTGGTGCGGGCAGAGAGGCCGGTGAAGGAAGGGGGTAGGTAGGGTAGGAAGCCTGGGGAGGTGTAACAAAATTAAGACCCTCAACTACGTGTCATAAATAAAAGTGTAGCGGAGGTCTGGCTTGGGCTAGTTTCGTAGGTGCAAGAATTCATTTTTCAAATATGACCACAATGTTTCAATGTTAATTAGCGGGAACATGTAAGAATAATTTGTTGGTATAAGTAATTTCGTACGTATACCAAAAAAATATTCTTACATTTTCCCGCCAATAAACATTGAAACACTGTTAATTTGTTCGTAAGAACTTCAGTCCCGTTCTTAACCGTTTTAACGAATAAAATGATCGTATTTTAGAAAAACATTTTTCTCCGTACGTCACCTGCTTCATATATTTGTATTTATAAAGCTTTATATATTGTTCACATTTACAAAAAGATGTTAGATACTCTTTAAAAAATACGTTAAATATTCAAGGTTGGATTTCTGTGTTTGACAGCCTTGAAAAATTCACAACACGTTAGTAACCTTGAGAAATCTTAACTAATACTCGGCAAAATATCTTGTGGATAACTTATCTTAGGAAATAATTTATTAAATATTATTTTAGGATTAAAGCGTAAATCCTGATAAGTATATCACTTGGTTTAGCATAATAACAAACAACACGTATTTTGGGATACGTAATTTTTAATAGAATTTGTTACGTGAAGAATCTAGATTTCACATTATGAGCCCAAAGTGCCTTTGGTAAAGTCATACTTGTCACGTAAAGGATATAGCCTCCCGGGTTGGTACGGGCAGAGAGGCCGGTGAAGGAAGGGGGTAGGTAGGGTAGGAAGCCTGGGGAGGTGTAACAAAATTAAGACCCTCAACTACGTGTCATAAATAAAAGCGTAGCGCAGGTCTTGGGCTAGTTTCGTAGGTGCAAAATTCATTTTTCAAATATGACCACAATGTGTTCTGCGCATTTCACGTATTTGCGAACTAACGAGATTTTAGTAGTAAATATGATTACTAATTTACTAGTTTTTAAGTTCTTGGTCAATAGTAAATATTACAATACATTTTTTTCAATTCTAATCTAAGTTTTTTATCATGATTCACTACTCCATTAACATATTATGAAGTTAATTACGTAGTAGTTAGGGACCCTTTGTTTAAAACGTAGTAGGTAGTACCCTACGTTTATTTAGTAGAAGGTAGGTACCCTACGTTTATTACGTTGTAGGTAGGTAACCCAAGATTTATTACTTAGTCGGTAGGTACCCTACTTTCTTTACGTAGGAGGTAGGCACCCTACGTTTATTATGTAGTAGGTAGGTACCCTACGTTTATTATGTAGTAGGTAGGTACCCTACGTTTATTATGTTGTAGGTAGGTAACCCAAGGTTCATTATTTAGTAGGTAGGTACCCTACGTTCTTTACGTAGGAGGTAGGTACCATACGTTTATTATGTAGTAAGTAGGTACCCTACGTTTATTGCGTTGTAGGTAGGTAACCCAAGGTTCATTACTTAGTAGGTTGGTACCCTACGTTTATTACGTAGTAAATAGATACCCTTCGTGTATTACGTAGTAAGTAGATACGCTACGTTTATCACATAGTAGGTAGATACCCTACGTTTATTACATTGTAGGTAGGTAACCCAAGGTTCATTACTTAGTAGGTATGTACCCTACGTTCTTTACGTAGGAGGTAGGTACCCTACGTTTATTATGTAGTAGGTACTTACCCTACGTTTATTACATACTACGTAGGTACCCTATGTTTATTACATATTAGGTAGGTACCCTAAGTTAATACGTAGTAGGTGGGTACTCCACGTCGTCTCTATAGTTATTACTCCCTGCATGCTACTGGATATACATAAAATCAATTAAAATAACTATGTTTTCTAATATCCTGCATTACACTCTTCGAACTGTCATCATTACAGACAAGTTTTATTATTTATATTTTTGTCGTTTTAAAACGATTGAATCAAAATGTATTGAATGAATATTTTTATAACTTGAGTTTTATTTTTATTTTCAGGTAAGAGCCCGATTTTGCCGCTATTGAGTAGTAACAGCCGAGACATCTCTGGGTGAGTTTTATTGCGAAGTATTTAACATTTTTCTATCTTCATGGCTGTACAAATCGGGGTGGGATTTGGTCTCGTACATAACTATTTTTCTCTTTACTAACCATACTTCTCAAATCCTCAGACCTCTAGAACTCTAGACCGTGTCTACTGGGGCACCCAAGTGCTCATAATTTCCGGAGTCCTGTCATCTGATCAGATCTGATCTTTGGAATCAACTGAATGTTACAATGGTTTTATGCTTAATAAGACGTCCAGGTTCATTTTCTAAATGCAAGATGTTCTAAGTATTTTGGGCTCAAATACTCTTTTTTGGTTTATACATTTTTGTACCAAGACACATAAGATTAAAAGGTTAATGTGAGCGTAAAAAGTAAGATTAAGAAAGGGACGCTTAAATGGTTCGGGCATGTAGAGCGAATGAGTGAAGGAAGGAGTTTAAAGAGAATATATAAGGCAAATGTGAATGGTAAAATGGGACGCATGAGGAAGACATGAGATGTCGGGCCATTTCAAGAGGCAGAATAATAGAAGAGTATGTGACGATGTGTATGAGACAATGTATGAATGTGAATGAGCCATGGAGTGTATGCCAAGACCGAATCATTTGGCGGTCCGTCTGCCTACCCCTGCGGGGGAACGGCGTGATAGTTAATTGGTTAGTTAGTTACTTAGATACATAAAGTGTAACAGTCGTATTATGAATTGTTCGCCTGTTATTTAGTTTTTTTTATTTTTTATTATAAATCAAATTTTCCAATTTAATTTCAAGTATTTTCTTTTTGGAGCATGAACTTTTTAACCTTTAAACAAGATAAGCAAAAATAGATTCTATTTACAATTTTATAAAAGAACACAAACTTACAAGGGGTAAGTTTAAAAGAAAACTCAACAAGAAAAATGTCCCACGAAGTTGTGTAATAAAATTTGCTCAACAAAGTATGTGAATCTAAACAAAGTTCCAATGCCTTTCAAAAGACATTCTCAGTGAAACATATTATATTATAAAGTATCTACATTTATTTCAATTCAAAATTAATAAACACTCATGCATTTCATAAGCATTGTTTATCAACCATGATTACGCTTAACCCTAATGAAGTTAGCACTAATTATGAAACATCTTAATAGTATAATAAAACAAATTTAAAACTTTTTCCACTTCTGTAAAACTTACCTTTATTTTCTAATCTCCTGTTTATTTATATGTATGTACCTACCAATTTCCTTTAACCGCTTGGACACATCAGCTTGTTTTCACGATAATTTAACGTAGGTAGACATAGGAATGACGTATGTCCCGTACCTGAGTTATTTTAAATCAGTATGTCAAAAAGCAGCAGATAATTGATTTTATTATATTCTTTCTCCTCTCTTTGTTATTTATATTTATAAAAATATATGTATCTAGGCTTATACTATGCAATGCAAACATCAATTACCTTTATATTATAATCCTCTTTTATTAAGAATACATGTATATACCTTAAACATTATTACTGTTCTAAAATCTTTTCTAAACAAACAACAGTAATATTCATGTAATAATTGGTTATTATCTTCTTCTTCTTATTTTATCCAACACATTTATATAGGACTTTTTATTATTATTTTTATATTATTTAAATATCCTGTTACATATATCATCCTAATTTGACTGCCCTAAAACGGAATTCTTCCTAGTTGGGCAGCCAAAACATTCAATAAATAATGTATAATATACGTATAAAAAAAGTAAATAAATAATGAATAAAATAAAAAAATTATTGACCGTAACTGGTTTCAGCTTGTCAAAGCCATCTTCAGACTGGTAAAAATTATTCTAAACCTACGGATTTTATACACAACATCTAAGGGTGGGGGGGAGAGGGTTGTCTACGAGGGTTTTATTTAATTATATTGGTTTTATTACATTTGTTGAGTCAAACTGATCTTTGACTGTTCAACATTCTAATTATTTTGGTTACTCCCAGTAGGTTAATTATAGCTTAATATTGAATTATTGAAGAAAGCAAACATTTTGTGGCTTGACATTATTCCAAATGAAACAAATACTTAGTTTTAACAATAAACTATATAAATTTGTTTTAGACCACTTTAAATTTTAATTACACTTTACCGGTTTCAGAAGAACCCTTCCTTCGTCAGGAGAATATTAAAACTAACCTGTGGTACAAAATATTAATAGATATATACCATACATTTAGGTGCTGGAGTGGGAGGTCAAAGGGAGAGGGAGGTTAATTACGGGAATTCCAGCAAGTGTTTATTAATTTTGTAAATAAGTTTGCTGTGTTTGAAGAAGTATCAAGATTTAATAAGTATGAATGTCTAAATAACACTGATATTGCAAATTTCTTTCACCTATGAGCACTTTACAGAGCATAAAATAGTTTGCAAATATTAATATTGCAATATATGACTAGAATATATGACGCAAATGTGAATGGAAGAAGAAGTTGTGACCGCCCGAAGAAGACATGGCACGATCAAGTGAAAAAGATACTTGAGTCGGGCCATGTCAGGAGTCAGAATAATAGAAGAGCGTGTATGAGAAGATGTATGCATGTGAATGAAGCAAGGAGTGTATGCCAAGACCGAGTTGTTTGGCGGTCCGTCCTCTCAGCCTACCCCTGCAGTGAAACGGCTTGATGGTTAGTTAGTTAATATTGCCAGTCTTACTACATATTACCTTGTTTTACTACATATTTTATATATTATGGAAAGGAAGGATAGACAGAAGTTTTTACAAAAATAAAAGTATGAGAGAAGGGTAGAAAATCTGTGTATCCAGGAGTGAAGGACATATGAATGCATCCCTCCCACTGCGGTGCAAGGCGATAGGTCGAGAGTCCGGCTCGAGAGGGCAAAGCGGTTCCCTCAACTGGCCTCTCATTCGCCACCAAAACCTGGATGTACCTCACCCCTTGAACTAAGTAAAAAAATAAATAGTCAACCAAAGCGCAATAAATGAGAAATTGTGGTGAATGAAAAAAGTTGAAAAAGCATTTGCAAAATTTCCACCAAAAGTGATTTCGTATCGCGATTATTGTGAAATAACTGTATTTCTCATGTAAAATGAGTATTTCCAGAGAAATATATTTGTATTTCCAGCGTACAATAAGTTGTATGGGTTACATTTCACATTTAAATAATAAGCGTGAATTCCGCAGCACGGTATTGCGATCACGTAATAAAATATTAGCCATTTTAATGGGTACAATTTCCTCGATAGCGTTGCCATAGACAACCATCTGTTGAGAATGTCTGAATTTAAACTGTCCCATCCGAGGAGAAATTTCCATAAACATTTTTAAAAAGCCACTCTGCGTCCGGCGTGACAATATAAAGTAGAGTCTGTGCCGCACTTTCACGTAGTTGTTAGGTGTTGAAATTGTATTATTTTACCGTAAGAGAACATCAATTTATCTGCGAAATACATTTTTAAATAATAGAACACTGACTACCTAATTATAATGAGCACCTATATGCAACCTTTGAAAAATTCGTGTGCACACTTCTATTCGGAAGTTAATTAACACTTTCACGGAGGGGCAAACCCAAATTGGCAGAAGAATTATTATTATATCGTACACCCCGTAGAATAGAGTCGCAAAACAAATGTTTGAATTAATGATGAACAATCGTTCCCGTCGAAAAGATATACTAGTGACATCTGGTGCAGATAGAGTGATCTAACTTAAATAAAGTTTTTGTGGGGCATAAATAATCACAATCACTTTATTATTCAGAGAAAAAAATGAAATTATACAAAATAAAATCAAATTCTACTACTCTTTTATACGGGAAGTAAGAAATGTACAAACCTAACTTTAGAAAACTATTTTTTGAAAAATTTGTATATTATTGATTAATTTTTGGGATATTAGGGCGTGTTAAGTTTCCTCCTCTTTTCCCTGTCAGAGTTAGACTTTGTTAACCTTTTCAGACCGCATGTTTAATTTTTTAATTTTATTTATATATATATATTACGAACACTACAATACATAAGGATCCCTTTTCTGTCTAACTGGGAAGGATTCCCTTTTCAGGACAGACAAATTATGTATTAAGTATCTACATAATATTCTTACAATGGAAAGGCGATTCTGTCAAGACATCTTTTGAGAACATTGCATTCGTAGTGACGGGATGGTTTCTTTATCCCTGAAAGAATCGCAAAGATATAATTTTTACCAGGGTCATTTTGGATAACATTAGTAATTGCATTCAGAACAGATGAATGGTTTCTTTCGGGAGATCACAAGTCTGAGATTCTTTCCAGGACATTTTGGAGAACATTTACAATTGCATAGTTAGAATTTCCACATTTATAAACCAGTATAAGACATATGAATCCTAAAGAACTATATTTTTTAGAATTTCAGAAATTACACATTACTAAGCCAGAATATATGCCTTATGTAATATGAATTTCCAATTTATTTAATATATATATTAAATTTTTGAAATGGTTAGTCGTTATTTTACGGTAATCGAAATGTATATTTCAAAATAAGTAGATTTCATCCTAAGCTAATTTTTTTTTCAATGTATTATTTTTATGTAATTATTTTAAATTAAAAAAAAAAATATTTTTTTGTTCTACAGTACAATTTCAGTACAGTATCTGAGATAAAGTCGAAATAATACCTTATATAAATAATATAATAATACCGTTTAAAAAAAAAATAAACAAACAAAACTTTTCAAATAACTCTACCAAATATTATCAAGCACCAAACTTGTTACCGATTGTCATTATCACGGTGCTTCATCCCAGGGCTGGATTTTGCCTCCTTCAGATTGGCTGCGGTCCCTTTCGATTCAATCCTTTCCTTTTCTTCTCCAAACCTCCTATTTGAAGTCCATCCACCTCTTCCTCAGTCTGCTTCTAGACAACTTTAACCGGCGTACCCAAGCGTCGTGTTATCAGAGTCCTAACATTTGGCAATCTGTCTACACGACCAGCCAATTGGATCAGAATCGTACAATGTTCTCGTGCTCTATAAGATTTCGAGCTCATAAATGGTGTTATGGGTTACTAATACACAGTACTTCCTAAATCTATCACATCAACAGCAACACCCGATTTGTAAAAAAAATGTTCACCTCCATTTAAAACCATTTTACTTCGTCTTTCTTTGCACGGACTACAGCATTCTTGTCCCCGTTAGAACACCTTCTTTTTCACCCTAATTTCTCCCCACGTCTAAAGAAAGACTCGAGTTTTAATAACAGCGCCCTTATTCGGCGGAAGTGCGCGGGGTGGGAGAAGAGGGGGAGGGTTCAAGGGGTGGCTTAGTGCCTAATTCACAGATTTAAACAACCTCTGTTTGCAGTTTTAAAACCATATTGACGATCGTTGTGTTTTACCTCTCAAATTTGGGGGATGTTTTTGTTGACATGACACATTTTAACATGCCTTCTGTGAATTTGGTAAATGGGATTACTAAAAGTCAGGAAAGTTTTTTAATGTGTGTTAGTATATACTGATTTATGTTCTGGTAATATTTGCGGCGCGTTCCAGAAGGTATATTATCAGAATCGCTCCTGTAAAACACAACTACCTTTCAGAATCGAAAGTTACTTGAAATGGCTTTTACCGAATGTAGTTTAGATCTGAACAGCAAATCACTTTCAAACCTTAATCTTCCCCATTTCCACCACTCCCCACTTCCTTCAACCTCACAAAATATTCCAATTTGGGATGGCTGTCTCACTGACTGCGAACAGTTGAAAGAAATCAAAACTCTTGTGCAATATACACATTTTTTAAGAAATCTAAAGAATTGAAAAAAAATATGTAAAAAATCAGTTTTGGACTATATACAACTGTCTTATATTTATTAATTTACTAGCTTCTGCACGCGACTTCGTCTGCGTAGGATTAGTACTTCGAGTAATCTATTTTCATCTACGTTTATACCAAAATTCTTAATCTATTTATTAAAAACAAGCATCTGCCCGCGACTTCGTCTGCTTAGGATTAGTACTTCGAATAATCTATTTTCTTTTCATAGGTCCAATCTACGTTTATACCAAAATTCTTAACCTATTTATTTAAAATATGTATAATTCTTGACTTGATTCAAAGTATTAGGCGAGTACTTTAAATAAATTCAGTAGTTTAAATATTTTCCAAAATAGAATTTTGATTTAACAACTATTGTTTTGCAAAATGTCATTCTCAAATTTTGACGTTTTCTATTAAACTAAAATTATTATTTTCAACATATTGAAAATAAATACCTATCTTCATAAATTATAGCATATATGTCATTCTGATGTATGACCTATATTATTGTAAAGTTTCGTTAAAATCCATACATTAAATTTCGATTTATAGAGGAACAAACATTCATACATCCATACAAACTTTCACGTTTATAATATTAGTAAGATATGTATAATTCTTGATTCGATTCAAAGTATTAGGCGAGTACTTAAAATAAATTCATTAATTTAAATATTTTCTAAAATAGATTTTTTTTATTTAACAATCATTGTCTTTGCAAAATGTCATTCTCAAATTTTTGACATCTTCTATTAAACAATAATTATTATTTTCAATATATTGAAAATAAATAGCTAGCTTTATAAATTATACCCTAGACGTTATTCTGATGTATGAGCTATATTATTGTGAAGTTTCATTAAAATCCATTCAGTAAATTTTGCGTGAAAGAGTAACAAACATACATACATCCATAAAAAATTTCGCGTTTATATATTAGTAAGATAAGATAAGATATACAGGTTTTCACAAAACCAGTGGCAAGACGCAACACTTTATGATTGTTATAATAAGTAACTATACGTAGCTTACATACATATTGTTGTTAATATATTAATGTCTCCTGGTTTCTTCCTGCGCACGAAACATAACGAACACAACATAATAACTAATGCTTAACACGAAATCCTTACAATTTTCTGCGCATAATGGTTTCAGCGGTTACACATTTTTACGGTAATAATTTTACTTAAAAGGTGTTTGAAATTACCCCAAAGACATTTTAAACGGGTGGGTATAGGCTGTTATATTCCCAAATGGCAGTTTAAGGGAGTTTAATGAAAACATTAATCACTATAAAATACTATATAATGTTTGTTGTGTAGCAACAATTTGCACATAAAGCGCTATAAGCTATAATAATGCACAGAGTTTATTTTGAAAGCTTTTTAGGTATACTAATCGGGTATGGCGTTGAATGTGTGTTTAATGTAATATAAAATTAATGAAATTGCGAATCACAATGTCGAGCTTTAGCCATCTTGAGCTCGCGTTACGAGTGTTTTATGGTAAAACTCGCGTTACTTATAATATTATTAAATAAACTCAATTTATTTTTTAATATGAAACCTGCTAAAAAGTTATGGCCGAGTCATAAAACGTACCAGCGGAGGTTTCTTTTATAAAAGTGAAACACACTTAATTCCTCAGCTAGTTTAAAGTTTGTATGAAGTTCTTCGTGGCTTATGGTGCCAACTTGAAGGTATGTATCGATTTATATGACCTTCAAACTAAATTTAATAATTCTCGCCTACATACTTTACCAAATACCAGATATGGCGAACGTTTTTCAATAAATCCCTCAAAGAAAAATGACCAATTAAAAAAAAAAGTATTGTTTAAGGAGAAAAATAAGTAAAAAGCTGCTGTCCGTAGTGTAAAAACTCGAAGTATTTTGGTTCGAAGCTTGACTAAAACCTACTGTCATTTGGCATCACATTAATTTGTTCTAACCGGTTAAATTTTAAACGCTCTTATATTATAGTATTTCACGTAAGCTAGGTTTAATTCCTTATAATTTATTATCATAATACGACAGCATCACTTATGATTAATTGTCTAAAGCGTTACCATTTTTATCTTTAAAAATTTCGCAGTAATAAACAAATACAGTTGCTGCGGCACCACAAGTATCTGCAGTCCACACACACGTAAACGTATACGAAAACCATATAAGGTACAAACATACCCCATCTGCTCAATGCTCATAAGGCCACACTTTTAATTCTGGAAAAAGGACGTTGCAGCTCCAAACAGCGCCAAACAGCGCCTAAAAGGATTAAATGTGCGGCGTCCTTTCTCTAATCCGCCAACTAACGCGTCTCCCGCCTAATGAGAACAAAGCCTTATTATTCCGTTGCTCCTTTTTATCTTGTGTGGCGCCTTTTTATCTGCTGTTGCGCCTTTTTATCCGAGATGACGCCTAATTGTTATTGCGGGTCCGATGCGAGGCGCAATTTGCGATGCACGCCTTTGTGTTACGGGTTGAAAGTCAGAATATGGCGTAAGTGAGAGGCTTCCTTTATTAAATGAGCACATTTTGTTTAAGCTCTTTAATACAAATTACGGGGATAATTTTATGTATGAATTGTCCTTGAAACTTCTCGTTTTAATTTGTTGATAATTTTTCTATTTTTAATACAACGATTGGTAGCAGAATTACATTATTATTATATGGATTGAAAAAATGATCATCTTTTATTATTTATTTTTATTTATTGACATTTACGGTTTTACCTTACTCAATAAACGTTGTACGTTGTAAATTTTAAAAAGTGGATACAACTTTTAAATCATTTCGACATCCCATAATTCTTGTTCAAGTTTGATTAGTGATGAGATTATTTTCGCCCTTGTTGTTCTAAAAGATTATTTAGGCCTAGTAAAAATTGTAAATCTGTTTTTTAAAGCAAATTTTCCATGTCTAATTAACGGATCAGTGACAATGCTGATAGATGTTTATGTGATAAGATTTAGTATTTTTAAAATATGATTTCATTTTCAGTTAAACTAACAAACTTTTTAATTAAAAAATTCTAGATTGTCGTAACCATTTCAAGTGGCAACGTCGTTTTCCACGTTAGCTCTGGAGCTTAAAATATTCGTCTAACTGTCTAAATTAAATATTTCAGTCATTGTTAGGTTATATTGTAATTGGTCCAGTTTTTAACGAAGCTTTTGTTTTAAACAAATTCACGTATGTAATAACTCCTCTTCCTCCCTGGCGGTCGTCATATTGTTTTTCTGACAATTTTAAAACACACACCGCGTACAACGCTAGATTTCTATAAAATTCTTAACTACAATGTAGAACCCGTCACATTCCTTACTCTAGGGACTACGTCAAATCGAAGTTCTATTACTATTGGGATCTGTTTGTTGTGAATTGTAAATAGCGTTTGCGGTTATTACTTCTGGAGCTGAATAAACATTTATTTATTCGGAACCTTTTTTCTAAGCTGCGTAACATTTCGTGTTCCCTCCGGAGCCTGTTTACAGCGGAAGGTATAAATCTTGTGTTTATCATTTCAGACTTGATTTATTTCTGCTCTCGTCTGTTTGTTTTGCCCGGCGCACTTCCAGCTAAGTCACCACATTAGGTGGCCAAAAATACGACTTTAAAAATTGTAAAATCGTTTTAATATTATTATATCTTTAGCTCTGCCTTAGCAGAAATAGTTTAGTTCTGGAACAACCGGTATCAGACTGCAAAGCATGTTTTTGAAAAATCAGTTTTATTTTAAAAATTAGAGATTTTTCCTAAAACATGTTTTATTTTATTTTATTAGGATTTTTTGCTCTATTAAATTTATTTCAAACACAACTTTGACTGAAATAATTTTCAGTATATTTCCGAATCTTTTGCTGCAGTAAATATTTTGAAACATAACTTTAACTGAAACCATTTTCATGAGTCTAGTTTTTTAACTGTTAATTCATGGTGGAATTCCATTGTATTAGATATGAAATTAAACAATTTTTTTCACTTTGTTCCACTTGTTTATTTACACCAGGACCGGTTTCGTCCTACTACGGACATTTTCAGACTGGTAGTTGAAATTCTTATGCTACGGAATTTATACAAACTTAGGCAGGAGCGCACAACATTGTCTCTATATGATGAATGTTTCTATTTTGTTAATTTAAGGTATTATCAGTTATTTTGTTAAGTTAAGATACATATAGATAATTATAAAGTTTATTAAGTTAAGTTAAGTTTATTTTGTTAAGTTAAGATACATATAGATAATTATAAAGTTTATTATTATTATTCATAATTTTAATAATAAACTTTATAATTATCTATAAGTATCTTAACTTAACAAAATAACTGATAATACCTTAAATTAACAAAATAGAAACATTCATCATATAGAGACAATGTTGTGCGCTCCTGCCTAAGTTTGTATAAATTCCGTAGCATAAGAATTTCAACTACCAGTCTGAAAATGTCCGTAGTAGGACGAAACCGGTCCTGGTGTAAATAAACAAGTGGAACAAAGTGAAAAAAATTGTTTAATTTCATATCTAATGAAACCATTTTCAGTATATCTTAGAATAATTTCCTAAGGACTAACGTTATCAAGAAAATTTAGGCCACACTCGAGGTATGTATAATGAGTGGATAATGTAGCTTGGTTTACGGGGATTGCAATGGTTCTTTATCGGATAAATATTGGAAATTCACCCACATAAAACTAGATGAATTAACAAAGTTTAGAATGTGAGTGTATTTTGAGTGGTGTCTTGATTGAAAATCGGTGGATTTTATACTGTGAAAGATTGTCTAACGTTTTTAAATAAAAAGAGATATTCCAATTTGATTCTGTAATTTAGGCTTAAATTCAAAATAATTTTTCTATGAATCTGGCCCCAATTGCGATAAAACCTTTTTGAGACTTTTAAACAAGTTGGAAAGTGTCGGTAAATATTAATCAAGATTCTTGGTATAGATGTTGTTGCAAATCGCTATGAAATATGTTTTTAATGTTGTTTGATTACATCACTTTTTTACAACTATTTTTGTCCAGCTAAATCAGCAATTCCGTTCTCTGTGCGTCTGTTTGTTTTGCTCTGCGGTTGAAATGAACCGAGTAGACTCAACAAAATAATCCTAGCCTGATAGAACTTGTGTCTGACGAGGGAAATAAGTTTTAACACGATACAGATTATATATAATACATTAATGTACGGACTACTGTACAGTACCTACGCAATATTTTGCAACTCTAGTAAAATTTGTTTTGCGTATCTTTGGGTGAAGTTGTGATAGTGGTTACTTTGTTTTGTTTGCTCTGCGTTTTGAGATTTAAGTGTTTCTATTAAAGCAGAAACGACGGGGCTTAGCCGAAGTGAAACTATGATATTAATTTTTGCGCTTTGGAGTGAACACATTTATAATACACTCGTATTATAAAGCAAAAGTGCAGAGCAAAACAAATTGAACAGTGACTGAAAAACGTATTTTCTGTTTTATTTTTGTACCGGAATCTTAGTTCAGGAGCTAGGATTTTACATATGAAAGAAATACCTACTCATTACTAGGTACCTACCCAATTATTTTTCTCAGTAATTAAGAAAGACACATGAAATTTGTCGATGTCAAGATCCAAAATAACAAAAATAGTTTAACCCGCCATTGGTGACGTATATGTCTGTGAGACTCAGTGTTTTAAAAAATTCGAATAACCTTATTCTCCGTTATTGTTTTTTGTTGCAATTTTAAATAGCTGCCGCATTACACGTCCCCCACCATCAGTTCATGACGAAACTGCTTAGTGAACACACTTTGTGTATTTTTTTTTACTAACCGGTCCGTGAGACCGTGCGTCACGTGTATGTAAGTAAAATTATTGATGGATGATATTATTATATTTGATGAAAAAAAATCAGAAAAAACAAGTACTCTTGCCATAAATGTCAACAATATTTGTGTCTTGAACACGTAGTGCCGTATTGCAGCAGCTGAAGAAATTTAGTTTTTGAGGTGTACTTTTTTGTTATTTTTTGTTTGGAAGGATACTACTTTTTGTTTATTTTGTAAAAGTTCCGAATGTCGAAAGACAAAAAAAATGTTATTTTCCTTTATGAATATGTGAATTTTTTTTTCTTAATTTTAAAAGATGTATTACTAAAAACATTGTTATTTTTAATGCTCTAACTTATTTTATTTATTTATTAATTTTTTTTATTGAAAGCAAAGTTATAATAAATAAATCAACAAACAAGTCCCGCTAAGCCAATTGAATTGGCTTGTCAACAGGTGCTTATAATTCAGTAACATATATATATATATATAATTTACATACTAAATTTATTAATTATCTTTATTTATTGTCAAAGAGCACAAAGTAAAAAAAAAACATGAACTATTAGTAACACGTTACGAAAAATCTTTAGTTGAAAACCCTTGGTGCGTGAGACCGGCGTCACCATTGGCGGGTTAAATGAGACGATGCATGAATTTAAACGATGCAATGAGCATGCACCGCCACTGATTTGTTTACTGTTTTATAATCTCTGCGTTATACTTGATAACTTGGCATTACGATTATTAATTTACAATTTATCATCATAGTACTCAAGTTCTTACTTATCACTGTGTCAACTTTTAAACAACTTTTCAGCGAATTTACATATCTAGAAAATTTTTAACCAATATTCGCCGTTATCCTAATTTCGAATTGTAGAAAGTTCTCCAAATACTGAATAGTTTTCAGAAAATCATTTGCATCTCAGTAAACAAGCGTACGAGTACCTTTATGCAAAACTTTAAAACGTTTTGCAACCGGTAGACTTTGCTTACATTCCAAACAAGTCAAAGCTTTATATTCTTACATGCCTTCTACCTCAAAGTAATAAATAACATATATTTTCAATGTTATTATTTATGGTCAAACTCACGCCATACAATAATGTGTTCATAAAATAATCATAAACGTAGGAATGATTCATTGAATAACACGACAAATTTATATCTTTAACAGCCATCTTGATTGTCCATTGTACGTTTTATAGCATATTGAAACCTGCATCGCGGTGTACTCTCTGAACCCACGTGAATAAATCAATCAGTTTTCTATAGACAGTTAGGTCCCAGTAAGCTACAGTCGGTGCTTGCAGGCTGCATTGTATATGGGCTCATCCTGAGATGAGGTCCGCTTATCAATAGCCTGTCAATGATGATATTGGAGGCTGTAGACGTGCAGGTTTCATGTGGGCAGGTCGGATGATACATATATGTATCTGTTACCGGAAATGTATGAAATCTAGGAATTGCATACAACTCCTAGGAAATGTATACAATTCCGAAGCTATTTAGGAAATGTATAAAATATTGTTTTAAGAATTATTTAATACATACATATCCTAGGAAATGTATATATTTCCTAGGAATTGTATATAATTGTAATAATGTATAAAAATAATGCTTTCTGTAATAAAAAACGTTGTTTTATTTGTTATATTCTTATAAAGTTAAACTTCAATTTGATAAGTAATCACTCTGTTATTTAAGTAATTAACATGGTTTGTGATACAAAAAAAGTGCCCCCTTTATAGCGCCTGCTCGCGCCAAGGCAATAAAAACATCCCAGTTTTAAGTAATTTAGCGGCTACGCTAGGTTTGTGTAACATGATTTGTGATACAAAAGAAAGTGTCCCTTTATAGTTGTATTATTATTAAATGTTTTACATTTCCGATTGCTATTTAGGAAATGTATAGATTTCCTAGGAAATGTGTCTAATATAATTTATTTAACACATTTCCGGGCGATTTTAGGAACTACATACATTTTCTAGGAATTGAATACAATGAAGGATTACATAAATTTCCGTTAACATATCTAATATAGGGTCTTTCAATAAGGACGATCAATTTTAAAATTTAAATAAAATAAGTTGTGTATGAGATATGCATAATTTTTTTTTAATTGAAAATATATTTTATGGCAATAAGCGTGGAATACAAAGTCGTTCAAATGTCCGTCGCGGCTTTGTCGCATAAATCTAAATGGCGTTTGTTATGTTGACTGGCCTTTGTTGTTGGCGTCAATTGTTTGCGATTTACTTGCATAGACCTGCGATTTAAGATTGCCCCAAAGAAAGAAGTCTAAATCGCACGATGGCATCATATCTCGGTGCCGTCGCCGTTGTATGCATTTTGAGAAATAATACATTATAGGCGCTTTTAAAAGCATTTTTTAACATTATTTTTTTTCATTAGTCTTTTTAAGGAGAGGAAGGAGTAAACAAATGAGACCAAATGAAGAATGAGAAAATTGTTCCACTTTTCAATTGTTCAGTTGTTCCAGCCGGGTTGTTGAACTCAAGAACTACCCGTTCTAATAAAAAAGTTATAGCAACCGTACATAAATGTTGGGCACGCGTTTGGTTACCCGATTATGCACCGGCACCGAAAAGATCAATGACGCTTGTTCCTCGGATCATCTTCCATTGAAATACCGACAGAACAAGCTCAACATTCCACCTGATGCCTGTGATCTAAAGATTGCAATCCATTTGTTAAAATAGGGGAATCTATCAAAGATTGAATGTGAGACTTGAATAATGTTATGCTTTACGCAGGAATATTTCACATTACTTACTTATCCATGCACCAATAACCGAAAATAGTATGTTTAATTATATCATTTTACGATTAAAATTAATGTCTCATATCACCGCTGTCTAGTCAGAAGAAACATATCTAACAATAAATAAGAAATCCTTTCTCTAAAATACAAAGTACCAGATAAATCCTCTTTCATAATATTTAAGCTACTATATCCATTGAATCTTTTGGCCTGAGTCCCGTTTACATTGACCAGCTCTTAAGAAGCACAATGGGGTCGGGAAGGAGGAGTGGATGGAAGGGAAAACACCCTGTCCACCGCCCAGCCACCCACCCCATCGTGTTGTGCTTGTAGCCTCGGAGGCTGTGGGGACATCACGACATAATATCTGCTCAAAGTCCGTATGATCGGGTCCGTTTATCTCAGTTCAAGAGTTTTTAAAGTGCATGAAGTGTGTGCACCTGTCTTTTGTGATGTGCTACCACAATTGTATGTATTTCATATAAAGTGTAGGCAGATAAATATTCTTCACGGATGTTATGTTTTTTAAGTTTATAGGGCGACCCTTTAGTGTAAGTGGTTGCTTATTGATACTTTAAAGGTCTTTCCAGATCAGAAGGGTGCGTGTTCATATCACGTCGGGGTCACCATTTTAAAGGTAATGTGTGGTGTGTAATTTCTGTCACTGAATTCACATTTTATTTGAATTATATTTTTACATCGATAAAAACGCGATAAATGACTGATCGGAAAGATTGAAAAAGTGTAGACAGGACACGAGCAGAACGCACGCAGCCAGCCAGAGGGAACGCACGGACAAGAATGCGGGCCTGGCGGGTAGGTTTTTTTGATCGAATGTTGTTAAGTTTGAAATTAAATCTTTTTGGTTGTTCAGTGCTATTGGTACTGTCTACAATACTGTTAAATCCGGCCTCGGCGCAAAATAATGTTAATTTCATGTGTTATGTTCTCATTAGATGTACATAAAACCCAACTTGATTTCATACGCTTTTACTATTATATTGCTACTTTATTGCAACAAATACCCAATTAGAATAATTGTTTATTCACATCTTAAAAGAAATTTATAGCTACCAACCAGATCGGTTGATACTCTCGTCATCACCCCGGTAAAGTACCACCTTCTGGAATCGAAAAGTTGCTTAAATTTAAAGACTTAAGCCGTGTTTAGCGAAAATATCCAAAGTAGCCAGTACTTCACAACATACCCCAATCGGGGATTCCACACTCCCACTGGCTCCAGTACGGTATACTTACAAATAATAGAACTTCTACAACTAAACATTCCCTACAGCCTTACTAATTAAGAAAAAAACACTTCACAATCGTTAAACGATTTATTTACATGTAAAATTAGACTGTACAAAGATTCAATTTGGTTATACTAACAAAAAATGTATTTAGCTGTGCTTCGAAATAGCTGGCAATGTCGCATTTTGGCGGACTGACGCATGAAATTTTCGTCTTGAAAAGGTGAGGTAATTTCAGACATATTATTTATAAATTGACTGTTACCACGTCAATTTTATTAGAATTCTATGAAAGTGATGTTGATGATGAACATAAATGTCTTATGCGTGCGAGTAAGTAAATCTGAATCCGAGAAATCGATGTTTATAGTAAAAGGAATATGTTTTATAAATTTCACATTTTTTGTACAATTGTTTGACGAACTTGTAGATAAGTTATTTCAAATACAAAAATCTCATATAAAGATAATTTTATCTAGTTCTTAAAGTGGTGTTTTTTTGATACACCACTTTAAGAAAAAATGGAAAGCACAGTATTATGAAATAGAAATTTAGGCTTTGAATATTTCTGTAATTCGATAAGAAATTTCAAGAGTATACATCAGATAAAGAACCCTCTTTAGCTGTATAAACATATCTTTCAATGAATCATTTAATGTCAACTTCTATTTTACATTTCTTTTAGTAAGGTTTTTAAAATCACTGTTGTTTATTAATTGTATAACATATTCACCACTATGATCAGTAAAGCTGCTATATTACAAGAAAAAATAAATAAAATTTAATTTTTCAATTATTTTTTTCTATTACCAATTTACATAGATTTTGACGTTAAACATTTTTTTTGTACGACAAACAAGTAAGTCCAATTATGGTACAATTTTCTTACAACTAACAATAAATGTACATAATTTTTTTTAAACATGGAATAGTGATATTAAACACATCTATATTCGCTGGTAGGGGATTAAGTAATGTCATACCTCTTGTCATGCTATGTTGAGCCATGACATCTGTCCGACCCTGCGGTATGCAGAATAGGTCATGGCTACGAGTTCGACAGTTTTTATCAGGAATGGATAAGCCACAGCATGACAGGAGATATAGACAATCGATAAGGTTTTTTAGTAAATTTCATTCAAATACCATTGCGCCTGGTCCCCAGGCTTTGATAATTTGTCTCCTTTAGCAGTTCCACGTTATGCATGAATTTTGGATATATTCCGTATGATCGCATGTAAACATACCTTAGGATTTCTTTTTGAATTTGTTCAATCATATTTATGTATTTAAGTTGATAAGGCGTCCAGACAGTACTAGCGTACTCCAGCTTGCTTCTGACCACTCCGTTGAACATTGAACATGGCGGTCATTGCTTCTATGTTATTGAATTGAAAATACAAACATATACTGTATTTTCAATGAACACCCCTAAAATTTTATGAAGAGATAACAAATATTGAGTTACGTGATGAGTTTATTTCCATCCAACATTTATCAATCATAATAAGTCAATTTAAATTCTGAAACAACCACTGTCAAAATATTTAGACAAGAACTCATGTCTCATTAGCAAAGTTTGAGCTAGCGAGTTAAATTTATTAGGAGTAGTATGTATCCCGTGTGGGCACACTTTGTAAATTATTATTCTCTTAAATAATGATTTCAAAATGAAAATGTTTAAAATTTTGCAGACCGTTGTATTAAATTCCGCGATTACTTCTAATGATAAGTCGAGCAAATTAAATTATTTGGTCAGACAAGTCGGTACCGCTGACTACTTAATCCAACCGAAGGGAATTTCGTTCCCGGGTAAACTTATTTACAGGAAGGAGATTTTACTGCAAAATAATTGCAGGGATTCTGTTAAAATTATTTAATTTCTGCAAAACGACGATTTAATTAACTAAGGAATGTGGACTGGTTTCACTTAAGTGCAATTAAATGGTAGTCAAATTCGTTTAACTTGAAAGAACTTCAAACTTTGGTTTTACAATCTGGTATAGACGCTGATTAAAACACGAAATTAGTAGATAATTGAAGTATCGAGCTGTAGAAAATCGCCATTGAGAATCGAAACGTAGCTTTAAATTATTGCATTAACCTTATTTATTGACCAGATCTGAATTGCCAGACACTTCCCAACCTTTCTTTTAGCCATGTTCTTTGCCTTTCTACCACCTTCATCCTCACAAAATAACCACGTCTCTAACAGTTTGCAATCTTATCTACAGTAATAATAAAAAAAAACATCATTCCTATTAGGTACTCGTACTTACAGTTAAATTTCAATTTTCGAGGAAATAGTACAAAATTACCAATTCAATATCAAATATGACAACCGATGAAATACTAAAATGTTTATTTTTGACGAATCTTACAGCGTTGCGCGAGATTTTTCATGTACTTTTTATAGCTGTTTCTTGGATTTTTTTTTATGGCCGAAATATATTTGATAATTTATGTTTTTACGAAAGAACGTTATTGCAATACGATCTCATAAAACGTGTCCCAAATCGGTAAACGAGAATAAAGTATGAAGCAATAAAATTGACACATAAATCAGACGTAGAACAACACATATTGTGTTGAGAAAAAGCTGGATACTAGTGTAAGTAAAAACCCTTCCATCGCGAATCTCTTGCCCATATTTCGGGGTATTTCTTATGCTCTTGTACGTGCATACATAAAATATTTTATATTTCTTATGTTCATACAGGATGTATCAATACGTATCTGGTAGAGACTTTAACCAGCGATTCCTCGGCTTATTTAGAGTTCAACTTGTAGGTTGCATTTTGATCTCCATTAACATTTAAAAAAAATTTAAAATCAAAAATTCTTTATATCTTCAATAACTCGCCACTGACAAGAATATAATGACAATAACACTGCAGCATTGGAGAGTAAGGGATGGTGCATATAGCATGGTTCAAGGGTGCTTTTATTACGTTTTGTGTCAGTGGAGACGTGTAAAAGAAATAAGGGTTTTTTAAGCTTTAATGCTTGTACTTGATATGTACTATTCCTTTACCTTTCTGTTCAACGCCGCAGCCGTTTTTATTATTTCTAGAATTATACGGTGTACATCAAGTGGTACAAGCTTGCTGCTATTTGGTTAGATTTTACAAAAAATTTCAGCTTGTTTGCAGTTTCTAATAATTCATAATAATTTTATTGTAAATTCAGTTGAACTCAAGAACGAGTCGCTTCTACGACTCGTTTTCGAGTTCACAGCTCGGCTGTGGAACAATTTGCTGGTCTCTGTGTTTCCTCCTTCCTACAACATGGGTCTTTTCAAAACCCACGTTCACTCCTTCCTCTTCTTAAAAGACCCTTCACCCAGCATCCTAAAAGATGATACAGGTCCTGAAGGAAATTATTTTTCTCAGGGCCACCTGTGTGGAGTTAATGTAAAAAAAAAATTAAATGAAACAAATTACTTTTGTGTAAACCACTATAATCAATGAAACCATCGGTTTTGAAACATGTAGATATTATAACATTGATTAAAGTGGTTTACACAAAATTTAAATAAAATGATGCCATAAAGTGAATTTGCAAAGATTGAAGAAATACAAAAAAAATAATAATTTCACGACTTTGTCATATTATAATGTAATGCCATATTCAATGTTTTCTTCTACTTCTGAATGCCATCTCTCATTGGAGTTATGGTCAGCGTCACCATACACCCTGTACAATATTATTTCTTACATTCTTCTACGTATAAGAGAACAAAAGACACTTGGCCGAGTTTATGATCTCGACCGGAAGTTGGCACGATGGCGGCAGGCGCCACACCGGAAGCTCTCCAGCGTCTTCCCCCCCAAATTGATAACTTTTCAACTAGTTCTTTGTCGCGGAGGACCCAGCAGTAAGCTGTAAGCACCCCCGGAGACATTTGTTCCCCGAGCAGTTACAATAAAGGGTTGGCGCACTCATTATGCTCGCATTTAAATGTCGCCCGCTGCCAAGACTGACCGTTAAAATATTTTCACTAAAGACTGCCGACAAATGAGAATGGATACTGCCACTGAACATATAGAATGACAGAAGGGTGTTGTGGAAGTGTCTGCCATGCCTGAAGTATTTCAATTTTTCCTGTTTTTTTTAACCAAATTGATACAATATTTAAAAAAAAAACGAAATAACTCAGATGTTGGATGTCAGAGTTGGGAAATCTTACTAATATTATAAACGCGAAAGTTTGTATGGATGCATGTATGTTTGTTACTCTTTCACGCAAATTTTACTGAATTGATTTTAATGAAACTTTACAATAATATAGCTCATACATCAGAATAACATATAGAGTATAATTTATAAAGCTAGCTATTTATTTTCAATATATTGAAAATAATTTTTTAATAGAAAATGTCAAAATTTTAGAATGACATTTTACAAAACAATGATTGTTAAATCAAAATTCTATTATAGAAAATATTTAAAATGAATTCATTTGAAGTACCCGCCTAATACTTTGAATCGAATCAAGAATTATACATACTTATTTTAAATAAATAGGTTAAGAATTTTGGTACAAACGTCGATGAAAAGAAAATAGATTACTCGAAGTACTAATTCTACACAGACGAAGTCGCGGGTAGAAACTAGTCTTTCATATATGTATTATTGAAATAAAATAATATTATATACTAACAACCTTATTATACGTGGTACAAATCTTAAACTTTTGATAAACAACCTTAAAAAACCGTACTAATGTTTTGCTTTAATTACATGCAATCATACTATGTTGGGGACTTCCAAATAAATCCTGGTTCGTTTTACAGACGTTTATTTATGACATTATGACATACAATATAAACTGCGCTAAAGCGACTAGCTTCAACTGACCGGTAGGTAAATTTGAGCCCGCAGAGCGCTGCACTGCCGACTATATCCAACCCTAGGAACAACTCTAACCTCCCGCCATCTGACCGAAACTAGTGAAAGCTTTATGACTACTGCCATCTATCGCTAAACCACTGAACCTATTTGTCAATATACTACACTAATAGAAACTAATATTTAAAAACAATATAAAATAGTTTATTGAAAGATATACATGCATTGTTTCTTTTTGTACAGCCAAAGAGGGTTGTTTTATCTGTTGAAATTACTCATCGATTTTTGGAATATTTCTAAGGAATTTTAAATGCGCTATATATTTCTTATTTTTGAAGATGTTACAGAAACAAAAACTAGTTAATATTACCTTTTAGATGTTTGTATTTGATAGATACTTTAATATTTATAAATTGGAATATCTTAATTTCAAACTCGAAAAGCCACATTTATTTTTAGCCAAAAGAAAAAAAAAATTTGTTAATACGAAGTTTAGATTTCTTTTATTAGGGGAATCTGCAAGAAAATTGACACAATGTACTATTTTTTAATTCGTTTAAACAAAAAAATATTTATAATAATAACGCTCAGAGGATAACAAAAAAAATTTTGGATTCATTGTTTGCGCAGTAAAAACATTGTTTTCTGGGATTAAATTCGCGCGGAAACATTCAATTATATTTCCTAAATAACCTATCCATAACCTAGCCCACTCTTTCGGATTACAGTTAAAGATACTTTTTGTTAGTACTGAATCAAATCTGAGCTTGTACAGTCTTTGTTCAACGTTTAACTAAAACACCGTTTGGTGGTTGAGACGTGTTCTTTTTTGTTTAATTAGTAAAGCTGATATATTTGCGGCACATTCCAACTTCTACAAATAGTAGATATTCTACAAATCGCCCTGGTGGACGTCACCTTTCAATAAAGAAACGTTGCTTGAAATGGCATTGGCTGTATTTACGACCAGATATGAAAATTAGTTACTTCCCAGCCATTCTCTTCCCCGTCATCTTCCATTCCCCAGGTCCTTACCTTTTCAGTCTTACAGTAGACCCCAATCAAAGTAAAATGATTAAAAAATGTATAATTGAGGTGTGTAAAAGCAAAGGCAGCAATCTCCATTTCGGGGAGATTACGATGTTTGCTTTTGAAATGACCTGAAGATTTCTATCTTTGCTTTTAAGTACAATATTACATACAAATATTGTATACACGTATATTACATTCAATATTTGTACACAATATTATTGGAATCCACTTGTTTGTACATACAATATTGTATACACGTATATTATATACAATTGTGTGTAATATTGTGTGTAAAAGCAAAGATAGCAATTTCAAGGTCATTTCAAAATCAAACATAGCAATCTGGCCGAAATGGAGATTGCTGCCTTTGCTTTTACACACCTCAATTGTCAAAATGTTGACTTTAGCAAACAATCAACTATTTTAGCCTTTCTGGGGTCTAGGAGACGAAAGGTGTAGTATTAACTGGTGACATCACTTTTATTTCGTAACAGTGTAGATCACATACATCAAATATCTAGGGATTAACCATTCAGTGGATATCACCCTTTCCAGATTTAAAATAATTATTACTCTTAGACTTTTAGCAAACGATCTGTTTATTCAAGAATCTTGCTTTCTTTCTGTCTGTGGCAATTTGCTAATTTACTGCCTCTGGTATTGGGAAATGTTCCCGGCGAATATGCAAAGTTTTCTGAATATTGCAAAACTTATTGCCATAACCGATATTTATGCAAATAAAATAGGAATTTTTAAAAGTTGGATACATTATTAATTCACATATATCTACCACGTATATCTAAGTAATGATAATAATTTGTCGAGATCTGAACGTCAAACTCATCATATCATATATATTCATATAAAATATTTTGTTTAATAAATATGGTATAATTGCGGCAAGTTTCAGAGTGGAAGATACTCACATTATTACGCTGGAATAAGAACACCATTAAAAACTGAAACATTGCTTGAATTTTTTTTAGCTGTGTTTGGTGATCAGATCTAAAAATCTGGGTACTTCTCCACCTTCTTCTTCCCATCTCTTTTCCCTCCGCACTACGTTGAGCGTCACAAAATATCTCAATTGTGGATGCCAATAATTGTCCCCAGACTGTTGGCAGCAGTTAGGACTCTTGTGCGGTAATAATATTTAAAAAAATATATATATAAATATCAAAACTGATTTTTATTGAAGGAAGTAAAAATTAAAGCAATTCTTTTATTATTATTAAAAACACACTAAGAAATAAATTACCAATTGAAAAAAATAATTGTCATTCAGAATAGATCCGTAGCCAATTTTAGTGAGAATAGAAGTAGCAAATATACCACACAGAGTTTTTGCGGCCAGTCACGAGGATAAGTCACGAAGCTATCCTTTACCCACCTAGGCGCGCCAAAAGATATGGTAGTATCGTACAAGAGACCCAACTGCCCTTAACCAATGGTGGTATGGTATCCCTGTTTTGGCGATGTTTGTGATGCTGAAGGAGCTCTAAGAGAAAGGAGATGAAAAAGAGAAAGTTCAGAAAATACCTGGCTATTTACATCTAGTCCATAGAAATGGCTTTTTATGTGAATGATACAGAAGATGCCTATTTCTCCTAGCCAGCAGCGGTGACTTTAGAGCAATTTTTACTAGAGAGTTCAGATTGAAAAAAAAAGATGTTATTGATGCCGTTGTTGCTGAATTTATATACATGTGTGAGTGTTTTTTTTTTTTAATTTGCCGATGCAACGCACTGCCAAACTGAAAAATCCTGAAATTAATCTCACAAAAAATAAGAAGAAGATATAGCACACTCTAAAGTCACCCCTATCCAAGTGGGACTATAGTATTTCCAGTTTTTTTTTTTTGTTTATTTAGATATATGCACATTTTTTCATACATCTAGTAAGAAAATATGATAATACAAATTAATAAATACAGTTTAAGAAATACAAATTAAAAAATACAATTTAAGAAATACAGCATAATATTTGTACTCGAATCAAATGTTGTTTTTAACATATATAGCACACGTCCTACGAAAAGTGCTAAGGTTTGAGGCTTCCTTAACGGCATTCGGTAGGTTATTATAAAGTTTTTGCCCTTTATAAAACACGCTATTAGGGGTAGTTTAGGGCTGATTGTGAGATTAATTGGGTAGGAAAGGGAAGGCGATTAGAAAGAAAAATCTCAGGAAGTACCTGTCTATTTAGATGTGGTCACCAAACACGGCTAATGCCATTTTATGCAACACCGCGATTCTGAATGCTTATCTTTCACCAGGGTGATACAGAGAGTATCAAACACTCGTTATTTTTGTAAATACGTTACTATGTTCTCATTTGTCTTTGTTAAGACACGTTGTACGGCTACTTATTGAAAATCTTTGAAATGGTTTCGGTGAAAGAAGGCGATTATTACATACTAAGTGCATTTTGCTGAATGCCAGGTCCTAATGGGCACTATACTCTATTGTGCCTCACTAAAAAATACATTCGGGGACCGTTTCGCGTGAGAATTGTCACTGGATCCAATCAACTCTTTGTGAGTTCTCAGGCCTTGGTCGCATTACGTGACTCTTATACCTTTTTGTCCATTCATTTCTCTGAAAACTATCTTTTTCCAACCCTGCCTGTTAAGAAATGCTGCCTGATTTTTATTGAGTTCATGAATTATATTATTTATTTGTTGTTACAGCATAAATGGACTTCGGTTAAATTAATATTTCCTTAAAATGAATGGGAATAATCTTCGAAATATATTCGAATGAAATTAAATTATTATTGGATGAAAATATCCTTCTTGCACCTAACTTCCGTGCAGTTAAATATATCCGTCACATATGCTTATCTATTACTAACTTCATGTAATCTAGGTACAAGCAAGTATTTGAAACGCTCAATCTTGGTAATGTTACATTTAAACAGAATTTTGCATCAAGTGCCTTGTAGGTATATGAAATTCACTGAAGTTATTTAAATCTACCATTTTATACGAACACCGAAAATTAAGGTATCTTAGATATTTATATTGAATTTTTTGAGGTAAATACTTCTTTACGCACGATTGACTTGGGGGATAAGCTGGCGAATGTGTAACGGAAATTGAAATGCGTTGCGAGGTGAACGGGCTCACTGTAGAAGCAAGAGAGAGCAGTGCGCGCGCACATTTTCTTTCTCTCTTCCTCTCATAGCCAGTGCATGAAATATTTCAGTCAGTATTTTGAAATACCAGTGACGCACCAAACGGTGGGGAGCTGACGTCGATGCGCACGGCTTGATGATGAATGATAATAAATTTAAATAAATATTTGTAGAAAATTAATATATGTATATACAGGTATATATTTTATACATATAAACATATATATGGACATACATATATAGATGGAGCTAAAGAAGTATTTGCTTCAGTCGTGTGGTCTTTTTCTTGTGGTTTTTTTTTTTGGTTCTGAGTATATTTTAAACCGGGAGAATGAAATCGAGGAGTTATATTCGACTTGATATCGAACTAAAGATGTGTTCAAAATTGTCAAGGTTTCAAGGAGTAAAATATTTCTAAAACCTTTGGAACTTTGAAGAATGAAACCAAGAATTTATTCATTGGGATAAAGTCGAAAATTATGCATTGGTCATTAATTTCTTCGACAGAGATAAGTAAGGGGTTGAGTTATTAAGTTCAATTGGATAAATAATTGGCTGATTTATTATGTAAAATTTTATTGAATGACACTTATTTATGAATTTTTTAAAGTTATTTTGTAGACAGATTCAATCTGCAGTGGTTTTAATTATTTTGAATATTTTTAAATCGTCTGTCAAGAGTAAAACATTTATATATTTGTGAACTATAATGGAAAAAAAGCCTATTATTTTTCCAATTAAAATAGCCAGACTTAAAATAAATATATCAGCTTAATCGTTCCTACCTAGTGTTTTGTTTTCATTTTTAAAATTCTACTGAGTAGCATCGTTAGAACAAAATCAGATTTTGAAAAAGTAAAAAAAATAAATTTTTTAGTGCTTCATAGGATGCTTATTTACTGAAACATGTTATTTTAACTTGTGTGCGGCTTTTGCTAAAACTTTCATTGAATTGATTTAAAAAAAATTAAATTTTAAATCATTCATTGTTGAGAGGTTTTTAAGAGCGATTGACCAGCAGCTGAGAATACAAATTTTAAAATGCTTGCAACTGTACAGGGAGGTTCCAATGAGAAAGATCGATTATTCCCAGTATCAAAATTTTTTAAATAAAAAATTAAAATCGATTTATTTCATTCGAAACTCGCTTTAATTTACACCTACATTCAAGTAAGCAATAAAAATGCTCAGAACGCACGATGATAAATTAATAAATATCGTGTACTTCTTGTAAGTATTTTTGATTTTTAATACTGTCTAACTTAAATAAATAGAAAAAATCGAGGTATTTTTGTCACAAAACACGTTCTCGGATTTATTTTTTAATGATTTTAATTTAAGTAAAATTAAAATTCTTAAAACTGTGTTGACTAGATTATCTATTGATTTATTTTGTTCTATGATTATATGGTTTGAATTTTGTGTTGTTTAATAGAATCTATCGTTCGAAAATTGAACAAATCTGCCAACGACCAACGGTATAACCTTAGTATCTTAAAAATACACTTAGTTTTTCAAAATTTTATAACTGCGTGTACCAGATAAAACAACAATCTTTCAAAATCAGTTTATGTTTTTTTGTTAAAAAGAGTCAATACTTCTAGAATTTGATTTAACTTGGGAATTTTTTAACCAACTTTGATGATAATTGGGCAATTCCAAGGTGCTTCCAATTCAATGGGGTAACACTCAAAAAAAATAACAAAATACCGGTGATTTTATTTGGTATTTCGACTGCAAATTTATAATATAAAATGATTACAAATTTTTAAACTGCGTATACCAGATAAAATAACAATCTTTCAAAATCAATTTATGTTTTTTCGTAAAAAAGAGTCAATACGCCTAGAATTTTATTTAAAAAAGACTAATTTCCGGTATTCTCTGGTAATACCCTCTTAACATACGCCTGATAATCCTGATCTAAGGAGCCAGCAGCATTGATTGGATATCGACGGACACAGCAAGAACACCCGTTCACAATTTTTAATGTTGGTTTCATAAGAACGGGTCATTTCTTCGACTCGTTTTTGTATAAGTCAGTTCATAATTGTAACGAGCTATCGGCATCTGTTTTTCTTCTTTCATGTAATCTGGCCCTAATAAAAATAATAAAAAAACCGTCCCTACAGCCTCTCCCTTAACCTGCCTCACAACGCTGCCCGATCGGATGGCGACATACTCACCCTGTCTTTACACCGTGCAGCTAGGGGCGCACTTGTGACGTGTCCCATAAAAATAAATTCCATAAAAAAATATATATGAAAAACTAAAAATAAATCACCAGTAGAGAAATGTATTTTCTTCTATAGCAGACTATTATGAGCGATTAGCGATTACTTTGGAGCGATTTTGGTACAAATTTTTACCGCTTTTATTTTTCTGCGATTGATATCGGTTCAAAATTGGACTACATTTAACGAACCTACAAATATGGGATAAACGGTGAAATCTATGGGGATTCATTAGCTTAAACCGCGGTAAACAGTTTGTGTTTCAATATTAATATTTTGAGCAATGATATTAATTGAATCGAATGGCCAAATCAAAAACTGAACACCTCGAGTGGTTAAATCAACTTGCAAAGAATTTGGATATATGTGACTGTTCTCTTAATGGCTTAAAACAATTATTTTGAAGAGTCACCTAGCTAAATGCTGATAATATGACGACATGGTGAAATTGTACTGTAATTGGAATTTATATTCTGTTGTACAATAATAAAATTTTAAAAAAATATTAAAATTAAAAAAAAAAAAAAAATAAGACACCGACAGATTTTTTTATTTATTTTTATTTTTATTTTTTTTTTTATAGAGAAAACCTCACAAGAGTCCCAACTGCTCCCGTCTGGAGCCATTGAGGCTATGGCATCCCCAAGCGGGGTATATTGTGAGGCTGAAGGTAAGTGGGGAAGGGAAGGAGATGGGAAAGAGGAAGGTGGGGAAGTACCTGGCTATTCAGATCTAGTCACTAAACACGGCTAAAGCCATTATTAAGCAACGTTTCAATTCTGAATGGTGGTCTTACGCCGGGGCGATACTGAGAGTATCTTCCACTCTGGAACGTGTCGCAAATATAGTATATATTATTTTTTTTATTAATTGTGAAATAACACAAATTAATCAAATAAAATTTATTTGCGCACGCCGGGTTCGAACCCGCGACTTTCCGATTGGGAGTCAAGTGTCTTACCATTCGACCACGAACGGTCGTGGTCGAATGGTAAGAAGACACGTGGAAGAAATTAAATATATAGAATCACACCTATTAAAATTACCACACACTTTATTTAGAACACACATTATTTATTACCTTTAAAAAAAACGGTTTTTGACGTGTGTTATTTCAGTAGGTTATAATTAAAGTAGCTGTGATTCTCTCAATATGTAATTTCATCCATGCATTATTATTTTAATAGTGATTGGTATTGGTACATACATTGAATGTAATGGTCCGAAAATAATTCTTATTTTTTAACACCAATTTGTTATAAACATTAATTACGCAATTATAATATTTTAATACATAATATTTTTTCATACATATTTCATATATTTTAATACATAATATTTTTTCAATAATTTTGACTGAAAATGATGTTAAAATTAGTTTCCGTCCTGTGTGATTGAATTTTCAGTATCAAAACTGTGGAATAGTCCCTAAGCGTTAGTTCTCCGAACAGCCGCTAGGTCGGGTGGGTATAGCGTGATTTGTGGCCGGTTTAATGGCGCGAAAGTGATTCGGCGCTGTTAGGGCGGGAAATAAAAAAATCCGCCCGCCGAACCGGTAACGTAATACAATAACGCTCCTTATAATCGACGACTAAATGAACCTTTTTCACGGGATACAATGGCTTGAGTGTGTCTAATACGTTCCTTCCTCGTGGCCTGATTGTTGATTATGTGAGTAAAACGACTTGGTTAGTAGTTGTGAGGATTTGTGGAAAAAGGATTTCATTTTCCAATATTTTTTGTCGTTACTAATGAACAATAAATGTGAAATTATTGTTTAATTTTTGATCTAAAGCACAGTTTCGTATCGCCCGAGGAAGACATGGCAATATCAAGTGAATCAGATATTTCAGTCAGGCCATGTCAAGAGTCAGAATAATAGGAGAATATATATGAGAAGATGTATGAATGTGAATGAGGCAAGGAGTGTGTGCCAAGATCGAGTTTTTTGGCCGTCCGTCCTCCCTGCCTACCCCGGCGTAGAAACGGCGTTATGGTTAGGTTAGGTTAGGTTAGATTAGGTTAGGTTACAAAACTGTGGTTCTAATAAACTGCATCCCCAATTGTGGTATGTTGTGAGGCTGAAGGTAAGTGGGGAGAGGAAGGAGATGGGGAAAAAGAAGGTAAGAAAGTGCCTGGCTATTCAGATCTAGTCACTATACACGGCTAAAGCCATTTAAAGCAATGATGATGTATAACAAGTATAATTTTTCTGCGTATCGTCTTAGATTTTTGTACGGCCTCCGCAGTTACGTGGTTACGATCCTTGGCTAATCATCTTGAAGTTGCGGGTTCAAATTTTGCTTCCGTAAGTAAATTTAATTTTTATTAATTTGTGTTTTTTCTCAATTTATTCATTTAAAATAATGAATAGTATATTATTGGTGGCACGTTTCAGAGTGGTAGTTACTTTTATTATTACCCTGGTGAGCACCATATAAAATTTAAAAGCTGCATGAAATGGATTGGGCTATGATTTTTGACCAGATCTTAATAGCCAGGTACTTCCTCACCTTGCTATATCTCATCTCCTTACTCTTCCCTACCACTATCTTCAGCCAAACAACATACCTCAATTGGGGATTACATAGTCTCGCTGGTTCTCGCTGGTTGAGATATGTTGGACTATAGTGCAGTTGTCAGATAAAAAATGTTAAATATACCTATCTATTATTTTTTTTTCTGGGACGTGAATGATTTTTTTACATAAAAAATCTGTTTCTATTTTCTTTATAATTTACACAATTTTGCATCCATCAAGTGGTGAACGAGTCTCGTAGGAACAGAGACAGCACATATTTATTTTGTGTATTTGGTTCTTAATCTAATGTGATGTGATTTTTCATTTGTCATTAAATTTTTATTCTATGTATGTATGTATATTTTTATAAAAACATGTATTAATAAATATTACGTCAAATATATTTTCCAGATATTAAATACAATACCGTCCAAGAATAAGATGGAGACCTTTAGCTTCTATACCTGTGTAGAAGAATTTGATTTTTAGTTTATGTTTATAGAGTTGAGCTTTTGCTCGGTACCTTCGTTGGAAAAGCTCATAAATATTTTAAGGTTCGCAGACTTTAGTTATATGAAAATCGTGGATTTGCTCTGCATTCTGTAGCCAGCATAAATATGGTTTAGCCGTATGTACGGCTGAGGTCTTTTTAATAAGAATCCAACGAAAATTTACCCTCGCCAAACAATGTCAGACTTGAAAATGAAAATGTACTACAAAAGCTACTAGGAGTATATTGCTCAGATGGAAGGCAGTTTCTTAAGATTAGCCGCAGATTAATCTTTGGGTCATATTAAAATTATTTAAGTCAAAGGGACCCAAAATAATCCCAGGATCAAAGGAGATCCAGGAGTAAAAATAGCCTTAGTTCATTCAGATTCGTTCGTGTAATAAAGCTTATTTGTTGAGTCTGACAATAAATACTCAATTCCGCATTTTAAATTATATTTTTAGTTATTTCTGTCGGTGTTATTACTTATATTTGACCGAAAAATGTTGATTTACAGTGTTTATTTATAAATTTGAAGTATTTTTATGCTATCCATGAATAGCTTTCTGTTTTTATTTCAGTTTCGGGGATCTGTTTTTATTTTTATTTTTTATAGAAAATACCTCACAAGAGTCCTTACTGCTCCCGTCTGGAGCCAGTGAGACTATGGCATCCCCAATTGGGGTATGTTGTGAGGCTGAAGGAAAGTGGGGAAGAGAAGGAGATAGGGAAGTGGAAGGTAGGAAAATACCTGGCTATTCAGATCTAGTCACTAAACACGGCTAAAGCCATTATTAAGCAACGTTTGAATTCTGAATGGTGGTCTTACACCAGGGCGATACTGACAGTATCTTCCACTCTGGAACGTGCCACAAATATAGTATATATTATTTTTATTAATTAATTGTGAAATAACACAAATTAATCAAATAAAATTTATTTGCGCACGCCGGGTTCGAACCCGCGACCTTCCGATTGGGAGTCAAGTATCTTACCACTGGACCATGGACGGTCGTTGCTGCAACGATGCGTTACATGCAGTATATTATTATTAAGACAACTCTAATTCTGTATGATAATGTTACGCTTCCGCGCTTCCTGTGTAGAATTTATGAAAATTGTGAACTTTATGCGATTGTATTTGGTATTTTTCTAAAAATATATTGGTTTTTCTCTAAAAATATGCCTTATTTAGTTTCATTTTGCTTATTTAGTTTATTTTTCCTTAATAAAACTTGAATTTGCCTCAACGTTCTTTCAATGTATATTAAATAACTATCACAGTAGGTAGTTACTAGTTTAATCATCATGTTTTATATCTTTTCCCATCTCTAGTCCCAATCTTTTTTTTAAATCTTCTTGGTGTCTTCATCTCTTCTTTGCCCTGTTTTATGTGACACACAATGTTTATTTTGAATATTTCATGTGCCATTTATGATATACTAATAATATGTAACATATGAATTTTAAATTTATTTATAGTAAATTCTTAAATGCCTAATATTTAGGCTTGAATAGTTTAATAACTGATCCCCTTAAATATTAAAATCAGTATAATTTTGGAATACCTCACATACCTTTCTTTATAAAAAACTATTGTATAAACGATGTACTTGTTGATTGTACTCATTTATTCATATCACATCTATTTGCACTTGGTTATTACGTAAGGTTTATACAGCTATTTACATTTATACTATTCTGTAATTTAACCAATTGATCGAATTGTTAATGTATCATCATCGCTGTACATATATACCCACCGTTGAAAATGTACCATTTTATTGCATAAAATATTATCATTATGTCCCTGCTGACAAACTACATAAGAAATTTAGCGGGTTTGATTGTTCATAAATAAATAAATAATAATAATTCGACAGTATAATTAAAAAAAACATCACAAAAACCAACACAGCTTGTCGACTGATCACGAAAACCTTAAAAACTATACGAGTTTACATAAAACCAAAGGCTCACCATGAGAGCCCAGTAAAGCGGTTATAAAAAAAGCCCTTCGTAAAAGCTCGATTGTTACGTCAAAAAACCGACAGTGATGTGTTCGCTTCCCCAGTTCAGTCAGTTCCTGCAATGAAAATGAGCTTTGGACGGGTTCATCCGCCTTTTGGCTGCCTTCACACTTCCAACAAAGTCCAATTTCTCGCCGAATGGAAAATCGGCCGATTTCAGTCGTGCACTTTGACGTGACCGAAAATTTAGAGTTTCAGTGGAAAAGTTGGTCTTTGTTCGAGCGCCACGTCTGTTCATTTGCCTATAACCACTCTTTGTTTTGAAGAAAGAGCTGCAAGTATAATACAAAGTGGGTATTTGGTATGTTATTCTCTTGTGTGATTTCATAGATTATTATTGTAATATCTCAGATTCAAAATTTAGGCACACACCAAAAATCTTTAACATATTTGAAATTACGTACATGTTAATCACGCTCAGTTTCATATTGTCCAGCTGATAAATATGGAACAAACAAAATTACGTCTTGTCTTATTTTTTTCCGTTAAGATGGAATTATAAGAGACTACCGGAAATTAGTCCTTTTAAAATCAAATTCTAGACGTATTGACTGTTTTTTTACAAAAAAACGTAAATTGATTTGGAAAGATTGTTATTTTATCTGGAAAACGCATTTTTTAAATTTTGAAAAACTAAGTTTATTTTTAATATACTATGGTTATACCGTTGGTCGTTAGCAGATTTGTTCAATTTTCAAACGATATATTGTATTATACAACACAAATTTCAAATCGTGATTGAATTTATTTGGTAAATCTTTACAAATTTGAGTACTTTACCAGGTGGATAGAGTGTGTACTTTTACATATAACTGTATACTCGACACAAATTTCGAGATGTTTGACTGGACGATCGAGTTAATGGCAAGTTGTCATTCAACTAACGTAAATATTACTACGAAAACAGCGTTTTATAAGAAAATGTTTTAATTCGAACCTTTAATACCACAATAGTGTAAAAAACACTTCCCCTGAAATACGCTTGTAGTATGCAGTAGGTACGGGCGAGATACAACGCAAACTGGGCCATCAGAGTAGCAAAGTAATAGGGGAGAAGGGGATGATTGGAAAATGGGGCAAATTGATATATTGATGGGACGGTAATTTGAAATTTCTTTTCAATTGTCACACGACTGCGCCGAGAGCAGCCAGCGAAGGCTCTCAGCACTGGAGATAGAAACTTTGAAATTAATTTCTTCCGCACATTTCTATTGGTACCTAGTGTGGAATACGATGAAGTCATTTTGTTTCTGAAGATCGCTCTTAATGGATTTGAAAAATGTTATTGAAAACTTTTAAAAGTTGTCATATGAAATTACTGTACTGTATAAAATACTGTATCGTTATTGCATTTTAAAATTTGTATGCATTTTAAAATAAACATTTATCGGAAAATAATGGCACCAATATCACGAGTATGTTAAGAAAATAATTAATGTAAAAATCTTACGAATTATTTCCTTTAAAGCTCTCCCCAACAGTGAGTTTCCGGTGTTATGATTTTTTTTACATCAATACAAGTAGGCTCACCATAGAAAGTTACTCGTAATGCCACCATGGGCTTTGATATTAAAATATATTTAAAAAGGCGTCTGTGGCGGGTGGTGCGGATTTTTATTTTTTTAAATCTTGGTACAGTTTTATTCCGGATGAGAAGGATTGGTGAGGAGGAGTGATGATGGAAGGTCACTGACTACATGATATTTAGTAACACCACCCCATCCCCTTTTTTCTTTAAAGCAGAAGTTTGATTCTTCTTGATGAAATTTTGCACACTTTACATTCAAAATAAGAAGAAAATTACTGTAATTTTTACATTAGATCCACACCAGAGGCCTTGAGAAAAAGAATGCCACTTCAGGACTTTGTCAACTTTGGGGGTGCTGAGTGGGGGGGTCTTTTTAGGAAAGGAAAGAGAGGTAGTCCAGCAGTGACGGACGTATGAATCTATCCCACCCACTGCGTGCAACGCGATATTCGGATAGAGTCATCATGAACCCAAACTATGTTACCAAACGTAACGACAAACTAGTGATGACCTATATGTTTAAATTTCGAAAAACTCTGCGTTAAGCCCGGGCAATGCCGGGGACTACAGACAAGACGCTATTTTATCTTTGTCAAATATTTTTTGTGTGTTCAAAAAGATAATATAATGGTTAATAGTCTAGTTATATTATGTAACAAAGCGTTGATACCTAAGGCGCTCTAAGATGTTTTTCAAAACCAAACGGTAACAAATCACTCTGTTGTAATAAATGGGTGTTTTATAAATTGTCCACAAAGAAATATATTCATAATAATAGTTTTTAAATGAATATTCACCGAATAATTCAATGATTTAGTTCTCGAACGGCGCTAAAAATTAAAATTATCTCGGATAAACTCTGCCAAGAATCCCTCGAATAATTCATTCCCTATCTCGTGTGCTAAACGCATTCCAACCATCGAATGAAAGAAAGAACTAAATTTCCACGTTTATTAAAAAACTTTTAATTCGTCTGACCGAGTCTTTTGCTAGAAGTCGTTACTTACTTAGCCCCGATCTACGAGATGGGGTTTTCTTTCAGCTCGGGGAATGCTCCCATCTTAAAGGACTCGCAAGTTCTGGCTGCAAACTGTTTTATACATTCCAACGTCACAGGAGAACAAGAGACGCTGCAGGTAATGATTTATTCATACCTGTTTAATGCGGTTAGAAGGCACCTTTATTGTCTTAAGAAAATAGTAGAATTTATTAAAATTTTATGCAATTTCATCCATTGTTAAATTTGAGAGTTGTTCCGAGCTGCAGCAAGAATCCAATAAAAGGAGTCAACAGAAAACGAAGAACGCAATATTAAAAATATATTTTTTATTCTATATTGATTGCCTATCTTACTAAAAGCTCTTGAATGGAACGTTCTAGCGATGAGACGTTTTTTTTCAAACATGTTCTGCTGGCATTGTCGTTTCGTTACCTAGACAAACAAGATCATTTGAAATTTCGGTTGAAAACTACCAATAAGTACGTTAATTTATTTTAAATTAGCTTCTGCCCATGACTTCGTCTGCGCAGGATTAGTACTTCGAGTAGCCTATTTTATTTACCTGGGTAACATATCAAAATTCTTAACCTATTTATTTAAAATATCTATATAATTCTTGATTCGATTCAAAGTATTAGGCGAGTACTTCAAATAAATTCACTGATTAAAATATTTTCTAACATAGAATTTTAATTTAACAATCATTGTATAGCAAAATGTCATTCTCAAATTTCGACATTTTCTATTAAATAATATTTTTTATTTATTATATATTGAAAATAGCTAACTTTATAAATTATAGCCTATTTGCTATTCTAACGTATGAGCTATATTATTGTAATGTTTCATTAAAATCCATTCAGTAAATTTTGCTTGAAAGAGTAACAAACACACATACATCCATATAAACTTTGGCGTTTATAATATTAGTATGATTAGTTAGATTGAACAAAGTCATTCATTTTTATAGTCAAGTTTTTTTAAATTGAAAAACTTTGCCTTTTCGACAAAAAATCATGGATATTTTTTGGTTGAAACTTTGAGCATTAGAAAGAAAGATAAAATACGATTTGAAGAAGATAATCACCAATTTCATCATACGGTAATCATAATCCACCACTTTCAGAATGAAATTCACCTACATATTTTATTATTTACATCCCCTTCTGAACATAAAGCTGCCCTTTGTTGTAAATCTATTTAATCCAAGAGTCCGAGAATCATGGAAAGGATTGAAATCTTAGTTTCTGCCTCCAAGCCACTTATTAACTTGCACAAAGACATATATGTGTATATTATTTCTCTGGAGCGTTTGGTTGTAGTATAATGAAAAAGAAATAACTTTGTCCTTTGTTCCTGACTCACAATAATTCATATTATTATGCTCCTGCAATACGATTCTATTAGTAGGGAAAATTACAATGTTAGGAATCACTTCATGGTTTTTGTTTCTTTCATTTTACTATCTACAGCAGCAACGTCTCTGGAACGGTGAGTTAGGCTTTAAAAGCTTCCTGGATTATTTGTATTTGTTTTAATAGTGGTAAAGATTGGATTTATCGTACCCATATACATGTTCTCAACTATAAAGCAAAACATCTGTTTGTATATCCTATAAAAATGCACGAAAGGAGATTAATTAATAGCATGTGGAAAGGATGGGGATCTGCTACACATAAGTACACACAACCAGAATAATACCATACTGAAAGTTCCCATTAGAAAGCCTTCGATTAAAATTTTCAACAGCTTTGACATTCCAATGTACAACGAATGTATGCCAAAAATATATTATTGAAGCAATAATATATTTTTGGCATAAATACATCCATACATACCAAAAATACATCGACGGATCTGCCGGATCTGCCCTGATGATGGACACTGCAACGCTGTCCGAAACGTCGGCTAAAGAAGGAGGTAGCACAACACGGCATAACACCCCAAAAACAAACAACGAAAATGCTTTTGGTCGTGAAAATCAAAAAACGTATCTAAAAACGTATCTCATTATTGAAGCTATTCAAAAATACTGAATCCCCTACTAGACCGTGCATCCATCACCCTAGATCGAACAAAAATGACATAAAAAACATTCCAAGTTATAAGACCACATTTGGACAAAGAAACTACACTTACAATAAAACTCCACAACATCCTTCCTCAAGACATAACTAATTAAAAAAAATTAATGAATACAAATCAAGAATGAAAATATAGCTAAAAAAAGGTAAATAAAAAAATTCTAATATAGACACTAAAAAGTACATAGAAAGCAAATAAACTTTAATTAAATAACTACTAAGGGCTAAGAAAAACAATACCTACATATATTTAAATTCACCATTATATTTTGTATGTACAATTATTTTATATAAAATAAAATAAATTAATTAAAATCTATCAAACTATTCGAAAATTACAACAGTACGCCATTGGGTTACACATAACTTTATATTTTTCAATAAGAAAAAATATTTCAGACCGTATTTGTAATTCAATTTGCTGATTTACAAATAGGATCCTTTTGTTTGTGTTTTACATGAATTATACACAGGATGCCCTGAGGAAAATAATTTCCCTCATGGCCTATGTCATCTATGAAGATGCTGTGTGGAGGGTCTTTTTGAGGAGAGGAAGGAGTGCACATGGGTCTTGAGTCTTGAAGAGACCCATGTTGTAGAAGAGAGGAAACACAGAGGCCGGCAAATCGTTCCACAGCCGAGCTGTTTTGGACGGGAAGGGCATTCTCAAATAGATTCAAAGAACATATAAGATGTTTTATTAATAAAAACACATCTTCAAAATTCGCAGAACATCTCTTGGTGAATAATCACACTCCACTAAACAACAGGGGGCCTAAAACAATACATATAAAAAAGGTCTCAGACTAAATTTACTCGAACAATTAGAAATCAATAAACGAACGATTGACCCTAACTTAACTTCAATTAATAAAGTAAGGAAGCTAATCTATTCCCCTCTTCTAAGTATATTTACAAAACCTAAATAATATGACAAATCCAAATGATTCATAGCAGTAACGTCATTATTAAACAATTAAGACCACATTAACATGAGCACGGGGAAATAGATTTCAAAATACCCTAAGGGAGAATCCATTGTTTTCCCAGCAAAATCGGTTTAACTTGAAATAAATCAATTTACACACCTTCAAGATTGACATTTAAAATCATATAAATACGTCGTCTCAATGTCGTCTAACCACAGTTTGAAAATGGCCTTGTAAGCCGAAACAGCTGTCACAATAATAAAAACTAAAATACTTGCAGAATTTAAAAATAAATCTCAAATAACATTGTTAATATAATACTACAGTTACATTCACAGATGTGAAATTTTTGTTTTTTTTAAGGTTAGGCTAAAATTAGAATTTTAATCACACTCGAACATAAATTATTTTCGGTTTGTTTTTACAATAATTTTTCGCCGCACTTTGGATAAAATCACCAAAGAATATGATAATTTATTTGCTATATTTTAATCTCTAGATTACAAATGGGAAAACGTTGGAAAAAAATAATTAAATATATTTTTAAATTCTGGTGCCAAATGAAAAAATAAATACTTCTGATATATTTAACTTTTTAATGGGTGGGGGAATTTTTGTTTATTATTCAATTTAATTCTTTTGAATACCTTTTGAAAAAAAAAACAATCATGTAAAATAAATATTTTAGTTGCATTCAGATTAAGCTAGTTTGCGAGCGATAATTGCAATCGTTTGTCATGCAACGGCCCGCTGGCAAAATTTTATAAGCTCATAGTAACTACGAGCTGTAATATGCTTTTTAATTAAATGCCTTTTAACATGTTATCAATTATTTTAACTTTGTATTTTTTTATACTCACAGCTCAGTGATTAAAAGTGTATAATTTATGGAGATTGAACGAAGCCTTCACGCGAAATTTAATTTATTTATGGAAAATAATTGATATTTCAAAATTTGAACTTTAAAAAATTGTTCTTATTATCCTGACGACGAAACCATCGGTTTCCAAACATGTCGATAATTATGTTATTTTTTTCGTTTAATTTGAACGTAAACTAAATTTCAAATAATCTAACTTATGTTCAATTGATGGAACTTATTTTCAATTAATCTAACTTAAATTCATTACAATGAACCCATCACACAGCATCCCCAAATATGACATAGGCCCTGAGGGAAATTGTTTTCCTCAGGGCCTCCTCTGTGGACCTAATGTTAAAAAAAAATCAAACCATATTTTATAAAGGCACTGATTTTAAAATTAATGGTTCAACATTAAAAAAATGAAACAGCCTTTCAATTAGTGGAACAGATATACAAATGGTTTTTTTTTACAATAGATCCATACAGGAGGCCATGAAGAAAGTAAATTTCCCCTCAGGGCCTATTTCATAGGTAGATGAATGCTGTGTGGAGGGTTATTTTTAGGAAAGGAAGGAGGGGATGTATTGGAAGGAAAAAGGTATCAGGGGTTCGTAGGAATCTGAGGCTCAGTGTGTCGAAGAGTGGACGAATGATTCCATCCCTCCCACCACTACGGTGCAAGGTGATGTTTCGTGAGAGCCCTGCTGAAGAAGTCAAAGTGCCTCCCTCAACCAGTCTCTCCCGATCTGGTCTGTCACGCAATTAGCGGGCAGACGCATCTGTTGTCAAGACCCGGACAAACCTCACCTCATGAACCCGGGCACCCCTGCTAAGTCACCAAACGTAGCGAATCAGGGTGACCTATGGCAGAGATGTTGGTTACCCAATAAATGGTTCCCGGGTTTACCCATACGTGCCTACCAAATTTATTTTATATATTTATTTATGTTTTCAATTAATGGAAATGATTTGAAATAATGGAACATAATTTAAATTAATAGAACTTATTTCTTTTAATGGAACCTTATTTAGATTAAGTGGACTTATTTATAAATAAATGAAAATAATAGATTTTAATACGTTTATTCTAACAATGCTCAGACTGATAAGGTGCAAATTGTTTCCTTCATAAAAAAAAATAACAGGCCAATCTTCAACCAGCAGGCCGTAATACCTGTACGATTAATAAAAGATATACCACAAATCAGATTTCCTAAAAAAAAGTCACATTCTATTCTCAATTTAGATTAAGTGAACTTATTTTCAAATAAATTAAAATAATAGATTTTAATACGTTTTTTCTAACAATGTACAGACTGGTAATGTGCAAATTGTTTCCTTTATAAAAAAAAAAACAGTCCAATCTTCAACCAGCAGGCCGTAATACCTGAACGATTAATAAAAGATATACCACAAATCAGATTTCCTAAAAAAAAGTCACATTCTATTCTCAATTTCATCATCATAAAATGTACAACGCCAAAATGCCCATTGGAAAGACAAAAAGTAATTTGGTAACATTTTCCCGACACCGTGTAAAATGTTATTTATTTTAGTGGCTTTGTTAATTTGGCCCAGGATTCGGTTGATATTATTTTCACGATACTACCGTGGAATACAAGTACTTACTATTGTAGGCGGATGTGGCGCGCTCTGTCGACGAAATGGAAAAGCTAGCGGAAAATAATGGTGCTTTTTGTATGAATTTCTAAGTAATGAAGTTACAGCTACATGCCACATTGCGAAAGTAATGTATGTTTTGTTTTGACTCCCGAGATATTTTCGTCCCATTTTGCGCTTGTGTGATGTTAAAAATTTACTAGTTTTGTGCGGTGCTACATTATTTATGTTATTCCCTTATGTTGTTTTGCCATTTTGTTATTACGGTCATAGCCTGTACCCGTGAAAAATAACGGGAAAGCTTTTAAGCAATGAACGTTTATTCTAATTTTAATCTCATTTCAAACACTTTGAAAATGTAGCTTTTGTCCCCTTGACACTGATGTGAATAAATAAGAAGATATAACTTTTAATACCTACAACATTTTCACAATTTCTTAAGAATAACTTCCAGTTAACTAACAAGGTCTTATGTGACATTTTGACCAAATTTGATTTCTGTGAATTAATATTTTTCATTCTCTTTTTTTAATTGAATTTTTCTTTCTGTTCCAAAACTTTACCTAATATATGTCCACATTATACAGGTTATTAAGGAACGTACCTACAATAAGTTTTTTTTTTTTAAATTTTTTCAAAAAAAAAAAAAAATCATCCGAATGTTGTCACTAGTCACTCAGCCGAGTAACCGACCTACATCTTACCCCGCCCCTAACCGTCTGACACCTACTATTTTTTTTATGTTTTTGTAGAAAAAAAATGCCATCAAAATTTTATTTACATTTTTTACTCCAAATAATGCCAGGAATCACTGGTTTAAGAAAGTTAAGTAAGTCTCTTAAAACCCATTTATTATACAGGATATAATTAATATGCAAAAAAAATTAGAACAAGGTTACATTGAAAAGTTAGTAAAAGAAACAAAATGTATCATAATATACGTGCTTGGCATGTGTAATATGTAAATAACCCGAAACTTGATTATATTGACCGATGAATTAACTTTTCACGGACACAAAATATATTAAAAAAATGGCAATCGGCAATGATTCAAATGTACATCAAAGACACCAACCTTGAAGAATGACGTCTTTAAAAAAAAATATAAATATTATATTATTTAAAAAGAAATTCAAATAGACATGATTTTGCAAGTTTATTTATTTTCGGGTCACAATAACATTTTCAAATTTTTATTGAAAATGACACTTTAACGCCATCTGTGTTCTTTTGCAGTCAATTTATTTAAAATTCCTGCAAATATCATACAGACCCCCAAACAATCATTTATTTATAACTAGCTGACCCGGCAAACTTCGTACCGCCTGAGAATCTGAATCTGAAATAAATTAGGTTTTTATTACGTTAAAATAAATAGGTACCTACTCTAAGTTCAAAAAATGAAATTGAGCTGTTGACTAAGCACGAAATTTTCGGCATAGTACACCATTGACAGTTCGAATTGATTCAAATTATGTCGACCAACGCACATTATTTGAAAAGCCGTTCCATACAAAATATATGAAAAAAATTATTTTCTTCATAATTATTTTTCCCGTGATTTTTTCCGATGTTTTAATAGTTATTCTGTTAATCGGAACGGAGACAAATCCAACAAATCAAAGATCATAAAAATCGGCTCAGCCGTTCTTGAGTTATAAATGGTGTAACTAACCCGACTTTGTTTTATATATTAAGATATAAATATTTAAATTACTTCGAGATCAAAACAAATATAAATTATGATACCTAACCACAACAAATAAATAAATAATATGTAAAAATAAATACAATATAATGAAATGTTCCACAATATCCCAACATTTGAACATCCGGAAGGCTTCAAAGCGAGATGTATCAGCTGTGATGGGAGATAAAAGCGAAATGGGTAACTTTTGCGGCGAAGGTCTCAGATTTCCCTACAAAAGGCCCCTTACCTAATGAGCTTTTACGATCAGAAACGGCATAATGGGCGAAGGCATTTAAGTCTTGCGGTTGCCATACTCGAAATAAATTAATTTGGAAAAACTTTTTTCTTTGTGACTTTTTGTTTTTCTGATCTGAGTTTTTTTTTAATAAACGTATTCTACTGCGAAATATTTTTTATGCAGATCAGTTTACAAAGGTTCTCATGTTGCTATTAAAATAAATAACAAAAAAATATTATGAAAAATCCGATTTCCAAAACACGGATTTACTTTGAATTTAAATGTCATTTTTTAAATTGGTTTTTTTTTTGTATATTGAGACTAGTTATACGTAGTTACCTATCTACGATGTAATGTTTTAACAGAAAATTATTTTCATTCTCTTTTTTTTTAAATTATAACGTGCTGAATTTTCACGGGTCTGTGTGGGTTAATCTTAATTAAGGACGGGATGTTTCACAGATTTTGAACATTTCATCAGAATTCAGTTTCTTTGAAAGTTCTATTATTCAGATTATTCTATTCTATTAGTTGGGTTATTGTCTGCGTATTGTGAAGCAACCAGCTCGGGATAAAATAATAATAGAACTAGAATTTCACAGGACTTAAAATTTAACTTTCAAATTTGATGAATTTCTGTGAAACAACCCGTGCGAAGTTTTTTTATAATATTTTCGCCAGTGGAACTTTTATATTAATTATTAGCGGGAACTGGGCGAATTTTTAAAAAACGTCTTTATAATGCATTAATTTTATTTTTCTTCTGATGCCCTCTGCTGCCGAAGGTTGGCTTTCAACGATGCAATTTTCATTATGTCAGCTTTCAACCAAAATAACTCTGCTTAAATAAATTTTCGATAGCTTATAATGAATAATGAAATATAAATTTAGATTGTTTATTTACAATGATCACAATTGCGTTGCGCGTAGAATACCTTGCGATAACCTAGAAATTTAAGACAATTATATGCAATTTTCCCGTCTTGTCTTGCGAGTGTTTAGCGAGTCAAAAACAAACGAATTTTTTGCTTTTAATTTAACATTTTTTACTGGGTTAATTACAAAACAAATACTCTGTTTCCCAAAAGAAGTATACTTATTATTATTTTTCCTATTTATGTACTCGAACTATAAATACTTGCAAGTGACTTAGACTTCACTAGCCTCTATGTCTATACAGTGGAGTACAGTCTTCGGGCCAATCAACATGACGATTTGGGTTTTATTATTTTGAAAATGCGTGACGAGTGAGGCGTGCGCAAAGCTCGGAGGCTCCGAGAACGATAAAAGCCTTTTATTTGTTTTACTGTCGCGCAAAGGACGAGAGAAAGGAAATCGTAATTTATAACAGTCTAAAATTTGGTCGAATGTTTCCGTATCAGGACGGAGGCTTTATTGTTTCAACTCTAATAAAGCCTCACTTTTTATGGGTCATATCGGCGATGGAGTAATCTCTTACCCCTTTGTTCGGATTTGGGAATTCCGAACGCGAAATGTGTCGCTAGACGATCAATTGTTTTATCTGCAAATTGGTGAAATATAGCGTGAGACGGGAACACTTTTCAAAGGGTAATTAAATAATTTTATGAGTGTGACTCACTTGGAAGGACCTAACCTTCATTAACGTCAATTTTTTTGTCGTTCAAGGGCATTTAATGAATACTTCATGTATTTGGTGTTCCGCTGCCGCCACAACATTTTGAGAAATACAAAATGACAACATTTCTGTTTGGCAATTCCGTTTTGGTTAACCAGCTTTGTTTTAGTCAAAATATTAATTATTTATATAAATTTTGTGCCGTATGTTTTGAGTCAGCTGCGACCAGCCGGCTGCCGCCTTAGCATCTCTAAGGGTACAAAACACATCAGTTTAACGATTGAGTGAGTGCGAATGACGCCACACAGTTGTATAATTATATATGGGTCATTTAAAAGACGGCCAGCGTAGTCCAGGGGCAGGGCTTTGGACTCACATTCCGAAGATAGCGGGTTCGAACCTGACGTGCGCAAATAAATTTTATTTGATTAATTTGTGTTATTTCTCAATTAATTAATACAAAAAATATACGAGTATACTTTTTTTTGCGGCACATTCCAGAGTGGAAGATACTCACAGTATGGCCCTGGTGTAAGACCACCATTCAGAATTGAAACGTTGCTTGAAATGGATTTTATCCGTGTTTAGTGACTAGATCTGAATAGCCTGGTATTTCCCCACCTTCCTTTCCCCCGTCTCTTTCCCTTCCACACTTACCTTCAGCCTCACAACATACCCCAATTGGGGATGCCATAGTCTCACTGGCTCTAGACGGGAGCAGCTGGGACTCTTGTGAGGTAAAAAAATAGTTTAAAAAAAAATGTTTAAATTACAATTTTAATTATTCCCGATGAAACAGCAGTCCGTTTCCACTATCAAAACAAGTCATATAAACTACCTACTAGTTATTTTGAATGTGTTTATTTATTTGTTTATAAGAAATACACATTACACTAAATATAAGTTGTAAGGTAAGTTAAATAAATTACATGGTTATTACGTAAATCGTTAAAATGTCTTAAGTTTTAAGTTTGCTAGTGAATGACACGGATGTGTCGAAACCGGTAGCATAAAAATTAAAATTTAAGTAACGATAGTACATTGAAAATTAAAACTCTTCAAAACAAAACGTTAAAATGTCATTAAGTAATTTCGCCTGGGTTTTAAAACTTAATTATAATGAAACTGATGAAAAGAATCAAACATTGGTTAACTAATAATATTGTTCTTTATTTTTAAGTGTATACCGCACTAGCATAACACCATAATATTAAGAATACAATTAAAAGCCAAACTTAATATGGTATGTTGAGAGGAGCATGGAATGATGTCAAAATATATGAGTATGGAATAAAAAAAATAACAATCATAAGTAACTACTTAAGCCAAGTATACCCAATCTGAGGCCCAATTGAAGATTTTTTTTACGGCCCAAAACGAATTTTCCGGCGTTCATGTTTTGAATTTTGGTATCGTAAAAATAAATCGTTTTCAATTTACCACATTTCGGTATATTAATTACATTTTGGGAAATTAGAACTTTCTTGATATTGACTGGATGGGGTCCTCGATTATTTGCTAGAAAAGAGCCAGATGCATGGAAGCACTAATATTTTTTTTCGCAATCAATTCCACCGAGTATATTTTTTTCGCACATATCTCAGAATATTGAATGCAACTGACCTGATTTTAATAAGTGAACAGTGAGCATAAGCCATTGCAAACAATGTTTCGATATTGAATGGCGTATTGCCTCCTGGACGATTTTAAGAGCAGTTCGTTAAAATGCACTTTAATATGTTTGTTTTCTCGTACAATGATATCGAATGTTTTCCTAGTTATTTTTGATCTGTTCTCTTTTTATTATTTGTCGTTGCCTGTTTTGAGATGTTTTTATTTTATTTTGTGCAATCGGTTTAGATAGCACATTCTACGAACAATTTGTGAGCTTTAACACTTTTTTGTCTGTTTGAGGCTAGACTCTAAGTCGCCTGCGTTTCACAAACTCCCGACGGTTCTTCTACAGAATTGTTATCTCTCTGGAAAATGTATCCACTAGACACTAGCCAACTGACACTAGTGTAATAAGTAGCGAAGAATTCGCTACGTGCATCAGAAAAGTTAGTGTTTTCATTGTTCTAATTATTTAATTACCTAATTAACTAATTATTTAATAGAATGAAAATATCAAAACTTTATACCAAAACTGAATAACGTCTCTTGACGTTCTCCGTGCTAGAGTACACGAAGAAAAATGTTATTAAAAATACGATCATTTTATTCGTAAAAACGGTTAAAAAAGGGACTGAAGTTCTTACGAACAAATTAACAGTGTTTAAATGTTTATTGGTGGGAAAATGAAAGAATAATTTGTAGGTATCCCTACGAAATTACGTATACCAACAAATTATTCTTACATGTTCCGGCCAAAAAACATTTAATTAAGCCAAATCCTGTTAATTTGTTCGTAAGAACTTCAGTCCCGTTTTTAACCATTTTTACGAATAAAATGATCGTATTTTAGAATAACATATTTCTCCGTGTATTTACGATATTTTTCTACAATCCCGGAGGTAGCAAGTAGCGAGATTGCATTTGAATAATCTGTGTAATTTCACAATTTATTAATGAAGATATATACGGTGTCGACGAACGTAGGTACGTCTTGCTTTAACCATAACCTTTAACCTGACATTATTTGTATTTAAAAAATTTAATAAAGTTTTGATCTTCGGTCACATTTTTGATGTTATTTTTTTTAAACTTTTTTTTATTTTTAATCAGTAGGTCGTTAATTGGACAACTAATAGAGTCGGAGAAAGGGGTCGAATATTTGCGGCACGTTACATAGTATAATATACTCTCATTATCGTCCTCGAGTGATGACTATCATTCAGAATAGAAACAATGCATCAAATAATGGATTTTAGTCATGTTTGGTGAACAGAGCTTCCTTGCCTTCCTGTTTCCAAATGCTTTCCCTTTACACAACCTTCAGCCTTCAACATTTCCCAATTGAGTATGTCATAGTCTCGCTGGCTCCAGACACTTAGGAGCAGTTGGGACTCTTGTGCGGTACTCAAATAAATACGAATACGAATGCATACTAATACGAATCCACATTCGCCTACAACCTACAACCCCGAGTATGTATGTACCCTTGCGCAATTGGAAATAATGGAAAAGTATTTTGAAAGTTGTGAAATAAAATGAACCGCAGTATTAAGGATAAGAAGAGAGGAGAGAAGTGAGGAGGTGATGGTATATTTTTACCAACCTTTCGTACACTTGTACAATGGATACAACACTGTTTCTATCGGTTTGTGCAGTTGTTTTATAGCAAAGCACTTGTACAAGTGGGGAAAGTGCATGCAACTAAAGAAGTAGGATTAGTGAAAGACTTTTCCTTGAGCCGAGTGTAATTGGTTCGGTATTGTTTGCTGGGAATGCAGAAACTTAATGTAATTCATATCTAGCAGTTAAAGAAAGAAAGCATTAAATACTTTAAACTGCTTTATGGCTTTGCTTTAGATTTTTGCCTACTTACTATAATTCAACTGAAGAAATAAAAATGTTATAACGCGAAATAAGTAAATAGATAATCTCGAATTGCTGTGCGCTGTTGGTTGTTCCTTCGAGGCTTACTAGGCACACTACGCTTCTTCACATAGAAGCCAGTATATTTGTAGTAAAAAATATTGCTGAGCTCTGGCGTGATGAGATTTGCATAGTTTCATGACCAATATTTTACAATTTGGCAGGCAGGTTTGGGTACTGCGATTCCGGCTACCATTTATTGGATAACCAACACTCCTGCCGTAGGTCATCCCAAGTGATTCGATACGTTTGGTGACTTAGCAGGGGTTCATGGTGCGAGGTTTGTCTAGGTCTTGGCGGTCAATCCGTTTTCCAACCTACTGCGTGGCGGGCGGGATGGAGGGATTAATTCATAATTCCGTCACTCCTGGATACATTGAACTCCAGTTTTCTACCCACCCCATACTTTTTTTCCTTCTCACAATTTCTTCTCATTCCTTTCCCTAAAGGGACCCTCCACACAACATCTTCAAAGACCACATATACCTTTAGGATTTTTTTTCCTAAGGGCCTCTTGTGTGGAGCTAATATATAAAAAAATAATAAAGCACAAGGTGCCTAGCATTCAATTGAAGCCTAAAGTTTAAAGACAAGAAGAGAACTATCAATATCGCCGACTTTCAAATGAAAATTTAGTGGATCGTTTAAAAAATACTTAAGTTAGATGTTTCAGATTCTCTTTGTCGTAGTAATAAACTATGCTTATCAAACATTAATTTACATAGTCTACATAGTTTGTTTTTCATAAAACGTCAACTTTACTATCGACCCTTTATTAAAAGCCAAGTGTCTTTTTGTTTTTCTTGTTGCTTTGAACCTTTGGGTGCCCGCTACGAGCTACGCGCTACGAGCTACGAGAGGCTCAAGTCGTTTGCCGTTTGCCTTTACCCGTCCCGTTCGCCGTTTACCCGTCCGATATTTGGCTGTGTCGAGGCGTCACCCCAGGGACTGTAATTAGCATAGAAATTGCTCATTAGGAATACCAAACGCTCCTAGAATAAACAGCCGAACCCTTTCACCTTAGGCGCCATTGTTACCCCATTTGCCGAAGATCACTTGCGTTTGATCTCGCTTCCAATTGCAATTATTGCTGTTGGCGCAAGCCCCGTAAAAACATTACACGACACGACACTGGATTGTCTTTGCACTGAAGTTATTTGCTGCGAACCAACAATCAGAGGTTTCCAACATGTTTCAATGGAGAAATCCGTTCCACTTTGAAAATAGACGCGACCTCACCTGGTGGCGAAATATTTAATTGTTCGCGTTGCACCTATTTTGAATCAAAGGCTCAAAAATAACCGAAATAACAAATTAGATTTTGAATGTTAATTAACTATAAATGACAGGTTGTTTCACATAAATTCAAATGTCACATTGTCATCAAATGGCCATTCGGTGCCATTTTGTTTTTTTTTTTTTACATTAAGTCCGTTTAGGCTTTTTAACAAATTGTGATCAGCATCAGAAGAGGACAACTGTAATTTAAAGCTGATGACTTATTACAATTTCATAGAAAGCTCAGTCACCTAAAATTTTCATTTTTGACATTTAAAAGGAACCTTTTATTCTCAACATGCTGCGGGTACGGATACCGCTGCTCCGGGAACTATTTATTGGATAACCAACACCTATGCCATTTGTCAACCCATTTGGTTTCATGCGTTTGGTGACTTTGAAGAGCTGTCCGGATTCATGGGGGGTGAGGTTTGTCCGGGTCTTGGTGGTGAATGCATCTGCCCACCAGCTGCGTGGTATGCCGAATCGGGAGAGACTGGTTGAGGGAGGTCTTTTGACCACTCCAGCGGGACTCTCTCAGAACATCGCCTTGCACCGCTGTGGGAGGAGTGGATTCATAGTCCTGTCACTTTTGGAGACACTGACCCACCCCTCACACCTTTTTCCTTCCGAGAACTTCAACTCCACACAACATTCCGAAATATGAAATAGGCCCTGAGGGAAATTATTTTCCTCGGGGCCTCCCGTGTAGAGCTAATGTAAAAAAATTAAAAGAAAAAATATTCCAAATAGAATAACTACATAATTAAATTTGCAGAAACCCAAAAACACACATTTTTTTTAATCGTGACAAGGGTGCGTATCGTGGATTTCTGCCACGTGTGTGGGGTTGGTGGTGCATCTAACAGCCCATTAGTATGACCAATTAAAAACCTATTTAGATACATGCTGTAGCTGCCCTCCCAGTATGGAAACAGTTTACATGTGTCCATTTCCGAAGGGTGCATCCCTATTATTTTAAAGGAATTGAATTATTATTCAATTTTAAAGTAATAAAAACACGGGATAATCTAAATTTTTGATTTTCGTCAAATCAGTTCCGATTTTGAAAAAGACAATTAGAATAGTTTTCTGTTAATTGTGAGTCATATTACTACATTCAGCACAGACAACAGAAATTAATAACTTTTATTTTCAATGTTTGGAAGGAATTGTAATTCATATTCCAAACGAAAAAATCTAACGAAAAATCATATTCAAAATTTAAAAAAAAAAACATTTGGGATAGGTATTTCTCTTTGTCTATCGTTCCTTGATTTACTAATTGTATTACTGTTTTGCCGTATTCTAGATATTGTGAAGTATCGTATAAATTCGATATACAAAACACAACTTGTATTTTGTTTAAAACAACCCAACTTACGAGTTATCGCTCCATTTTTTCCAGTAGGTAGAGAGAATAGAAGGAAACATGTACTAGTAACTATTATTTCCTCGACCTTACGTAATATGCGTCAAGTATAATACTTTTAAAGAGCCGTTTATTACTGGAATGTAATTTAACTTATAACCGAACATAACCTTTTGATTTATAAACGACAAACGTGTTGAAATATATTATACGCAACATCCATTCATTATTAACAGATGTTTTCTCGGTACCATTTTTCGTATCTTCCCCTTTATATTTGAGACACGAATCACTTAAAACTATTCACTTTACGTTCAACACTGTTAATCTGTCTTAAATCTTGGAGTTGAAGATTGTTCAACTATATACTACATATTACATCACATTGGTCATCTCCAACCAGCAAATCCGTTCTGAAGTTCCACTGACAATCCTCTCTCCTCCCATTCAGAGGAACAGTTGTGTCGGCAGTATTTTTAGCAAGGATCGAACATTGGATTGTATAACTGTGACATAGGGAAGAAAAAACATGGAATGTAATTCCCTAAAAACATCGCTTTTGCGGTTTCTTTAGAAGTTGGAAAGTATTATTCCCGGAAAATCGCTGTGTACGTGAACATGTTAACATTCTTTAATCCGTTATAGGTAATTACAGTTTATCTATTAGAATAGTAAAAAATAAAATCATTCAAAATTCACTTATGTTAATAGTCAGTGCTTAAACACATCAGATTAGACTGCCCTAAACCCATTAGATTTATTTTACTAAGTATAAAGAGTAAAATTCAAAAACAGCAAATTTTCAGAAGGGCAACTTCAAATTTATAAACTTTCTATTTATTTTTTTATTTGATACAAAAAAAAACACATACGTTCTTCGACTGTCCAACTAGGAAGGTTTCCCGTTTTAGGACAGTCAAATTTCCCGGTTTAGTTCACATAGGGTAGGTACCTACATGCTGTTATTTATATAACTTAATACTACATGAATTACATTTCATACATACTTTACAGATACACAGTCAAGTGCTAGGTTCTAAAAGCAATAGATTATTAATGTTATAAAAGCTACTGAGAATTAACACCACGTTTAAAAAAATTATAATAATTTAAGGCTATAAAGGAAAAAATAAACTCATCGATTCATGAAACGCAAAAATAAAAACTTTCTTCTGTAAATTTCTCCACCAGAATGTTCGGCTGTAGATGTAACTGTGATTACTTTTATTGGGTGATTAATTAAAACACATTTTTTAACAAATGGTCGAATTAAATAGTTCGATCGTTCAGTCGATTATTCAGACATTTCTAAATACTGTTTTGAAATAATAAGGAATGCAATATTCGTATGCTCACCATAAATGAAATATTATTAACACGTGTCTGTGTTTTACATTTTAAATATGCTCTAACATAACACAAGAAGGCTTAACTGTTCAGTACATTAGTATGACATTTTGAAAAATCCTTCTAGTGGCCAAGAAAACATAAAAAATTAATTTAATTCAATTAAAGTTTTTCTTCATTATAATGAAGGTGTTTACGATATAGGGTACACTTTTATATATAACTGCATATTCAACTCAAATTTAGTTTTTTCTGAGATGTCTAACTAAAATTGACTGGTCTATCGAGTTATTAAGACAAAAATTGGCAAGTTACAACTAACATAAAATAGATACGTTTTTAGATTTTCACGGCCAAAAGCATTTTCGTTGTTTGTTTTTGGGGTGTTATGCCGTGTTGCGCTACCTCCTTCTTTAGCCGACGTTTCGGACAGCGTTGCAGTGTCCATCATCGTCGGATCTGCCGGATCTGCCCTGATGGTGGACACTACAACGCTGTCCGAAACGTCGGCTAAAGAAGGATGTAGCGCAACACGGCATAACACCCCAAAAACAAACAACGATAACATAAAATAGGTGACTTTTACTATTGGTAACATTGTGTTTAATGACTTATACTGTTGAACAAAACATATTCTGTTAGGACATATACATAAGAAGCCAATCCAAAGACTTATACTAAAAGTCAATTAAAGCTTCTTCATTAATTAACAATACTAAACATACTCAACTATAATAATTTCCATTAAAACAAACACACGAGTTTTTATACCTAATCTTTTAAAATAGTTCCCAAAAATTTTATTTTTCTTTTCAAATTGAGTGGGTACATTATATTGCCCTTTTCAACACAACATATCCTCTTTAAGGCTGTATTCCAAAACTGTGGATACCCAAATAATTTAAATTCAGACTCGTTGACCGCCATAACTCGGACCCGCTGTAACATAACGCGATAAGCCGTAAAACAAGATCCTTTGCTTAACCCTTCCGCCCGCGCCATACGAAATAAACTGGAATTATTGACAAGGCTCCATGGCGACGATTTGCATTCAATGTTTATAAGAACGGGCCAAAGTATTATATATTTTATGATAAATCCACGATTTGTGATTCAAAGTTTCATAGCGATTTTAGCTTTCGTGATATTTTTGTGCTTCTGAATCCTGTTCGTAATTTTATTACTCTTATAGACTGTTACGTAATTGTATGTTGATATGGGCGATGAGTTTTGACAAACAAAATACTTTCAATAATGCTTAGGTAAAAATTTAGACGTTGTATTTGAAGTTATCAGCCTTCTATCGGCACTTTCCTTTTTTATTTTACAGCTTTCTTCTGTATATTTAATATAAAGAATTATTCAATTTTAACAAGTTATCAAACTGACTATGCCTTCAAAAGGTGAACCAGCTGTCACGCGTAGCTAATATTAAAATAAATTCTGTTGTGTAATTTGCACAGCAGAATTATTTTTATAAATAAACTGTTTTTACAAATTGAATAAAAATCTGAGAAATTAAAAGAAATTCTTAAAATTAAACATGTAAAGAAAAAAGGTTCTTCCTCCTTTACTTACTTCTTGTGCTTTTTGAATTTTGCGAAATTATTTTGGAATATTACTATCATAAGAGGCTATATATAACCAGAGAATACCAGAAATCAGTCCTTTTTAAATCAAATTCCAGAAGTATTGACTCTTTTTTACAAAAAAATATACATTGATTTTGAAAGATTGTTATTTTATCTGGTACACGCAGTTTTAAAATTTAGAAAAACTAAGAGTCTATTTAATATACTAAGGTTATACCGTTGGTCGTTGGCAGATTGGTTCAATTTTCAAACGATAAATTATATTACAACACAAATTTCAAATCATATAATCATACAAAAAAATTAATCAATATTTTTTATTTCTTCAAACTTCGTAAAATCACTTTGTGGTGTCATTTTGAATTAAATTAAACAAATAACTTTGTTGAAATAAATAATTTTTATATTTAATTTTAAATAATTGGTTTTTACGATATTTTTTAATTAATTAATCACCTCCCTCTATAATATTTTTGTCCATAGTTATTTTTAGTGTATTCTTTTTAGTATATCTTGTTTGTTTCTTTTGTTATTTAATGTCATTACTATCCTGACGAAGAAACCATCGGTTTCGAAACATGTAGGTAATTGTGATTATATAATAGTGGTTTAATACAAAGTTATTTGTTTAATTTAATATATATTTTTTTTTACGTTTACTCCACAAAGGAGGCCTTGAGGAAAATAATTTCCCTCAAATTCTTTCCCCGAGTGAACGTGGGTCTTGAAGAGACCCATGTTGTAGGAAGGAGGAAACACAGAGGCCGGCAAATCGTTCCACAGCCGAGCTGTTGAACACAAGAACGAGTCGTAGAAGCGTCCCATTCTCATATGACAATGTCAACGGTGTACATATGTTGGGCGCGCGTTTGGCGTGTTTCCAGACTATGCACCGGTGCCGAGGGGATCAATGACGCTAGTTCCTCGGAGCATCTTCCATTGAAATACCGGTAGAACAAGGATAGCATTCCCACCCAACGCCTGTGCTCTAAAGATTGCAATCCGTTTGTTAAGACGGGAGAATCTATCAAGCAGACCGCCCGTTTCTGCACAGAGTCTTTCAGGTACATCGGGGCTCCTGACCAGAGATGGCTGCCAAATTCAACCGTGGGGCGTACTTGCGATTTGTTCAGGGTTAGCAGTTGTGTACTATTAAAGTATCTGCGGGTCCTGTACAGTACGCCCAGTTTCTGAGAGGCTAACTTAACTCTGGCCTCGATGGAGCCCCCGTACCTGAGCTGGTCACTTAGAGTTATACCGAGCATATCAATGGAGGACCTGTTCGGAAGAATGCTACCGTTGAAGGAGACTAGATTTTCATTTCGATCCCTTTTAGACGTAATCAGACATGATTGGGTCTTTGAAACATATATAATCAAGTCAACACAGTTTTCAGCATTTTAATTTTAGTTAAATTAAAATCATTAAAAAATAAATCCGAGAACGTGTTTTGTGGCAAAAATACCTCAGTTTTTCTATTTATTTGTTTTTTTACAAACTAAAATATTTCAAATTTTTTTTACACACTAATTTTTTAAGACATTATTGAAAAATCTTAAATACTCATGATCAAAAAATACTTACAATAAGTACACTATATTTAATAATTTATCATCGTGCGTTTTGAGCATTTTTTTTGCTTAGTTGAATGTAGGTAGGTATATATTAAAGCAACTTTTGAATGAAATAAATCGATATTAAATTTTTAATTTGAAAAATTTGATACGGGGAATAATCGATCTTTCTCATTGGAACCTTTCTGTACAGTTGCAAGCATTTTTAAACATTTATTCTCAGCTGCTGGTCAATCGCTCTTAATGTTAGTATTTAAATTCAATATTGCTAATTTTTAATTATTTTTCGGTAATTGTTTAGCGTTTTACGTTTCGGATGGTAAATTTATGGAAAATACCTCCAGTGTTGCCAGCGTATATCGATTTCTTATTTATTTCATATGAATGTCGGTTCGTCTGTCAATAGTGAAACCGTGCTCGGTATATCGATATGACATCGTCGGAAGTTATTGAGATATTGTAAAATTACCGAAAATTGAAGAAAATCACCATACGGTAAACATGGTAAACACTCAACTGGTATATACAAATTTGGATGAGTTTTTACGCCAGGATATATTATGTTCATTGTTTATATTGAATGTGCTCATTCCGTCCATGAGTAAATTTGTAGGACATTTTCGCCAAAGTTTGTACATTTCGTTTTTGACATGTCCCTTGAATTTTATTGGATTTTTCAAGTTATGTAATATAATAGAATATAGGTAAGTTATACATTTTTAAGGGTAAATTTATTAATTTTCATTTGCTCAGTTAAGTAAAACTGTCGAACTTGTATATTTTTTTGATTAATTATTTGGATAAAAAATTTAGTGTGTTTTTGCCATATTTTATTTGTACATACGATGAAAAAAAGCCTGATTTTATTTATTTAATTTTAGATAAATAAGATTAATTTTGTGGAGTCATAAATATTTAATATAACATTTCTGATGGTATATAATTCGTTAATAACATTCCTTGACACTGTGTTACATTTTTAGCACCATTTTTATTAGCTTTTACACTTATATTATACAATTATATTACTTGTAGACAGATGTTTATACAATTTTTATTACAACTAACTGAACTGTTCCAAAAACAAACTGTTTCATTTTCTATATGACAAATTGAAGATCTCCATTGACTAATTTAAATTATTACCCTACTGCTGGACAATACCAACGAAGAACATAATATTGTGATAGTTAGTTCCTGAATTTGTGCACTGTAAAAAAATCCCAACATCTCGTATCAGTGAAAAGAAAAAAAGAACATCTAAAGGTATCGAAATAGAAAGGATAAAACATTAACAAACGTGTACAAATTTTGGCGTAATGCCCGGGTATTTCGTGGGCCGCAGATATTGGCGGTTATTTTCTTACTTAATTTATTTATACTGGGTTCTTAAAGATGTTTTCACTTCCGTGAGAACAATCAAGTTATAAAAATCCCTTTACTATACACAAAACATATAAGGTACTTACATAAAATTACAGAATAACAAATACGTACTCAGTCAATGCACACATAATATGTACATAAAACTACAAAATCCAAAAGATTATTTCATAAGAAGCAATTATTTTGAGGTTAAGCTGAACCACATAGTTTGCTTCTTACCAAAAATATTTGAGCAAGTACATCTAATAAAGCAATCTTAATATATAAAACAAAGTCGGGTTAGTTACACCATTTATAACTCAAGAACGGCTGAACCGATTTTTATGATCTTTGATTTGTTGGATTTATCTCCGTCCCGATTAACAGAATAACTATTAAAACATCGAAACAAATCACGGGAAAAATAATTATGAAGAAAATTATTTGTTTCATATATTTTGTATGGAACGGCTTTTCAAATAATCTGCGTTGTTCGACATAATTTGAATCAATTTGAACTGTCAATGCTGTAGTGTGCCGAACATTTCTTATTTCTTACTTCATTTCTTAGTCAACAGCTCAATTTCATTTTTTGAACTTAGAGTAGGTACCTATTTATTTTAACTATTAAACACAACATTTATTGATTCTGAGGCGGTACGAAGTTTGCCGGGTCTAATATAAATTAATATTTCTGGTTAAATAACGTGTTTGGTTTATATCTTAAAACAAACACGTTATTTAATTAAACGTATTACGGACAGAAGCAAGAGACACAAAGGTAGGCACAAGTGATATTAGCCCAATATTGTTTTGTAGATACATATCAATAGCACTTTTTTTTCTGAAATTGTATAAATTATCAACGGAAATGTCTACTTACATGAAAACTTACAATCGTTTTTCAAAAGTTTATTTATTAGTTGCTATATTTTTTTTCACTTTCATGCTTTTTGATCTACAATCTATGCAAAAGCCTGCATATTTTTGACCGTATGTTATTACATTCAGGGTAGAATTCTCCCTCAAAATACACGAATTTATTAAAGATACAATCTTGTTATTTTTCAACACGTCATCATTGATAAGCTATGCAACCCGTCCATCACATCCCCCCACTATTGTTCCACGCCTTTACACGGTTGTTCATTTTTGCCTCCCGACACTCAATTTAGTGACGGACAAAAAGCGTTAACACTGATTGCTAATAAAGTAACTTCGTTTCCTGCTGCCAGATAGCGTTATAACCTAATAAAGCTTCACTCAGCGCGCGCCGGTGCGTTGTTTTGTGAACTCATTTCGTTAATCCGGTACACAAATCCATGGGTTTTAGGGCGGGAGCAAATTCGTTAATATGAGTTATTCCATCTCTCCCGTACATGTGAAGCGTGTACTCAAAATTAAAACAAATTACGAAACAACCCTTTAAGCTTTTAAAAATGTCACGGTGGCTTAGTTATTTAATAAACAAGAATGATACTTTGTTTGTTATTTCGAACATTCTCGAATATTTTCGAACATTTAGGATTAAAATTGATTGGAAGTTTTTAAATACTCTGGTGTACTAGCACGGTCGCTCGATATGAAGTTACCGACCGATTGTCGGTAACTTCTCATCGTTCCCTAGGACAACTGCAGATTTCAAACGTACAAACGACAGTTGATATCGAATATATTAAGGACACTTAGTCATTGTGAACTGTGGCCTATTCGTTTGCGATCTGCAGTTGTCGTAGGGAACGATGAGAAGTTTCTGGTGTTTAAATAATTTTCTCTAGTGTATGAGGTTTATTGAGGTTGATATTACTTAAATATGTATTTTTGTGATAATTTTTTTGCGTACCAGCTTTAGTACCCAGTTTTGCCCGATTACAGATTGCCGCGTATTTTATTTTTTGGCAGTTAAATTTTAAATTTTATAGCTCGAGAGCTTATGATATAACTGGTGTTGTGAGTTGTGAGTTGAAATGTGCAGTGTTATAAGAAATTTCAGAAAATGTTTAAACACTTTTTTTTAATGCATTTCGTAGGTAATAAATTTCAAAATTTGAAAACGATTGAAATCTGATGGAGTATGAATGACGTCATACGTCAGTTTTGTCGGATGACAGTAAGTTCAATCCCATTCGGGTCAGTATGACATCATCAATAAATCATAATTTAAATTTTTAACGAAAAAAAAAAACATTAATTCTTTTGAAATAATTTGTACATCGCAGTGGTAACCCGTGTGCGAGTCAACGAAGCGCAATTTGTCACAAAATTGTCCACATTCTTAATGCGCGCGGCTGCGTGACCTCTGAAGTAACGGTGTAAGTTCAGTCAGCACCCGCTGACCGATCGCAGGGTGTTGAAGTCTTTTTTACGCGAATACCACACAATAGTCCCAACTGCTCCCGTATGGAGCCAGTTAAACTATGGCATCCCCAATTGGGGTATGTTGTGAGGCTAAAGGTAGTGGAAAAGGGAAGGAGATGGAGAGAGGAAGGTAGAGAAGTACTTGGCTATTCAGATCTGGTCACCAAATACGGCTAAAGCCAATTCAAGCGACGTTTCCATTCTGAGTGGTGGTCTTCCACCAGGGCGATACTGAGAGTATCTTCCAGTCTGAAACATGTCGCAAATATACTATACAATATTTTTAATTAATTAATTGTGAAATCACACAAATCAATCAAATAAAATGTATTTGTGCACGCCGGGTTAGAACCCGCGACCTTCAGATAGGGGGAAGAGAGCCTTACCCCTCGACCACGCCGGCCGTATATTCAGAGTCAGCGTTTGTTGATTCATTTTTTAAAACCATAATATTTTTCACTCAAGCTGCAGACAGTAAAGGCATTGCAAATTTCGTGAAGTTCAAACTCACTTTTGTAGAGTTTTTTTTTCTAGTAAGGAACGTAAAAACTTATCTATGTGGATGACAAAGTTATCCCCGGGGGCCCGTGCTCCAGAGGTTTGCCAAATAATCGTTATACTTCCTTTTTAAAATTTGATTGTTTTCCTTCACATAACAATTATTTGTTAAGTACAACGTTACATTCACAATAATCACACATCAAAGCTTTCACGTTTCAAATCTCTAATAACTAATCGCGCAATAAAAGCTCGACATTTATTTTGTAATGTTGTGTGCTTACTCCTGAAAGAGTTCATAAATTTTCTTCTCAGGCATTAACATAAAATTTTACCTTAATCTTTCTTATTATTCCGAGGCAGGCCGTAAGAAAAGGAGAGAAGCAGAAACAAAGGTATTCAGGGAAAGATAATAATAAATAAAGAGGGCAATTCGAGACCGAGATACACCGATAATCCTTATCTTTATGTTTTAAAATTACAAACAATAATATCGTTTGGCGTGCTTTGTTCACTTTCCGTTTACTGTACGTCGGGAATTCTCAACTTTTTTTATGATGGGAGGAAATTCTAAAAAACGCAAAAAGTAACAGTAAAATAGATTAATAAAGAATTTTAGAGTAGCATTTTCGCTCCAACGGGACGACATATCGCGGGTGTGAGCCTCTACGAATGAACTGCGGGACTCTACTCGCCGAAAAAATAGAACCAAATGGATTCAATTTACTAAAGAGCTGACTAGCCTACTGTACTTAAATTGTAGTGTTCGGACACGTTTAGTTACTAATATACTCCTACTAGACTAAAATACTCGCCCAGTCAAAATGGGGCGATAAATTACCTGATCTGTGATGTTTTATTATTATTTAAAATCGTAAACGGATATTTGGATAGCCCTGAACTAGTGAATATGATAAATTATCAAGGACCCAATAATTACAACACTAGACTCCATGCTCCATTTAATATAGTTGCTTCTCGAACAAATGTTATGTTCAACTTCTTGTCTTCAGAGATTGCATCGTGTGGGGAATGATACCTGCTCCATAGACATATTTTTTTATAAAAACCTAGCTTCATTTAAAAAGTGTATCTGTATGCAAATAATATGCTACAATCCTTAATGCTGTTATTATGATATTGTAATTTCAGATCTTATTATTTAACTTTCTATATATAGAAACTAAATATATATATATAAACTATCTATATATAACTACTTTCTATATATTTAACTTTCTATATATACATATATATTTTGCTAAATTGTGTTATTATTATTATCTTTATTTATTTTTTTTAATTTTATCTTTATTTTTTATGTGTGGTGTGTAGATACATTCTTATAGCTAATTTGCACTAAATTTTGTTACATTCATATGTGTTGCTTTTTTACAATTATTACAACTGCATTTTTATACTTAATTACTGTAACCAATGTATAAAATTTTCATATAAAGGCCCATTATGGCGTGAATAAATAAATAAATAAAATAAATAAATAATAATTTGAAAAGACTTAGCCATCCGAGGACCCAGACTGATGACATGACTGTCGTCCTCAATTTTGATGTTGCAATTATAAAAAAATAATTTTATCATGTAGTTTGGATGCCGTGTTTGAGGACCCCTGCCTTAGACGGAGGCTACACTGCAACACGGCCCACCCGGCGAACATCGACCGTACATTAAGAATTAATTAAAACGTTAGGCTGTTCCCCTAAAAGCCTTATTAACGCCCGTTTCTGAGATATATCGGCCCGCTGCTCCTTGCAGGGATCGTAAAAATAGGAAAGGAGAGCCGTTAATTCCGGGACTACAACTGATTTAAGGCGTCGCTCGCCCCCCAATTTTATGCCGTCCATCCGGATAATTTAACTGCTGCCCAAAGTGAAAATCATGATTTCCAACGTTATTCAATTATATTCGTTGTGCATAAATCATAACTACTCTACTATTTAGCTTTATCTCTGTGGAAAATGGTAAATAGTAGCAATTCGTTTTCCGCACCGAAGAAATAAACATATAAATGTCTGTTCTGGGCGTGTCCATGTGCCCGAAGATAATTCAATTATAGGTCAATGCAAGCAAACCAAACAGATAATTTGCTTGCATTGACCTATAATTGAATTGTTTTTTTTTTTTTCATATTATTGGCAGCTACCTTTATTATTGGAAACAAGTATTCAAATAATGTATTTGTTACCTAGATATAATTATAATGTATTTGTTAGGTAGCTGCCAATAATATGGAAAAAAAACATTAGTCGAAGATAATATTGTTAATTCTGAAATTTGAAATATGAAGTTGACAATTACGACAGTCTCAAAATAGATCGCAGTAGCCCAATTGGTAGAGGTGTATGTCCCGGTAAGACGTAAGGTACTGGGTTCGAGTCCCAGTTGCGACCGTTATCTTTTATTATTTTACTGTGTCTTGTTCATTTTTATATTTAAAAAAAAAGATTATTACTGTTATCTTCTTCTTTAATGATATATTACATTGATGGGAATAACCTTCAAAAGTTAAAAAGGAGAGTTTTTCTTATAAAAATATGAATAATCAATTTTATTGGTTTATCTGGGATCTTGAATTCCTCATCGTTAATTGGCATCATCACTTTAAAAAAAAGATTTCGTATATATAACATTACTAGTTATTCTCTGTTCAGTAGTTTTTGGGATGATTGGTTCAAATTTGTTTAAAGCATCGAAAATCGAGAATCTATGTCCAAATGATACCGTTAATAAAGCAACACTAAACTTAATTTTACGCTGAAAGGAATTTATAATGTACAATGATTAATGTTTTACTTTCAATAGATTATGAAGTTTTATGTAAAGTGTTTTAAAGGAAATTTATTGGTTTTTCAGTACTTGGGAAATTTATGATGCTGAGCTTTCAATTATTAATCGTTTTTAAGTTAATTGCTTTAGCATTATTTATCTTTCTGAGAAATGCTTTTTTATTTACGTTTTATTTGTAGTTTGTCGAGTTGTATATTATTATCTTCCCATATTTAACTATGTACTACTTATTACATATATAAAATTTACATATTATATGAAATTACTGGTAAATTAGTGAACAAATAACCTCGCGTCCTAATAGTATATTTTAAAAAATCGTTGCAAAATGACTTTGTGGCACCATTAATAACATAGGGACATCCCTAGCATGGCGGGCGAAATAACACAATATCTACACTATGTATAAAATTCTTTTAATAAATAAATAAATAAATTTTAATTAAATGAAACAAATTACTTTGTGTAAACCACTAATCACATGTTATAATATCTATATGTTTCAAAACCGATGGTTTCTTCGTCAGGGTAATAATATGAAGAATTTATTCATGTTATTATCCTGATGAAGAAACCATCGGTTTTGAAACATGTAGATATTATAACATGTGATTAGTGGTTCACACAAAGTAATTTGTTTCATTTAAGTATATTTTAAATTTTCTCTTTTTAAAATCAAAACCAAAATTCCTCTGATATCATAAGATTTGTAAGTATGTACTAAATACTTACCTGCTTAATTTCTAAAGACGTCGATTTCCCATTTGAAAAATAATCTTTACTACACCTTTTACTCCTTGTCGTGTGCTATTTTCGTTATACTTGTCTTTTGCAAAATGATATTTTTGGAAAATATTGTACCGTCTTACCAAATAATGAGTTTATATATTGTTTATATATTATGTTTTATAAAATTAGTACATAATCTAACATATACTAACGGAAAGCAACTTGTATGCAGAGAATTGATGTTTTCATCGTGTGATAGGTTAAAGCAAAACGTAACAAATGAATTTACGGACACAGATGCCAAATATTCAAGTTAAAAGCGATATTATCTACGCTCTTCGTTTTTTTGCCCATTATAATTTTTTAGATTTACTATATTTGATTAGTATACGCTAATTGACTTCATAGTACATATTATCTACTTACTTTCTTACTGTCATAGGAATGCATATAATAAAGCAAATCTCTAAGGCTTTTTATTACCGTTTCATTATTATAACAAATGTATTTTTAGGTTAGTTACTTTGATTATCCGTTAGAATACGGAGGCAATTCAGCCTCACAACACACCCCAATTGGGGATGCCATAGTCTCACTGGCTCCAGACGGGAGCAGTTAAGACTCTTGTGAGGTATTCTCTATTAAAAAAGAATTTAAAAAAATGGATTAGAAAAAGTAGAAAAAGAAATTAAAGAAAGTTAATACAAGAAAGCATAATAAAATTAACAGAATTAGTTATTCTTCCAAAAAATAACAGATCACCGATAAATAGGTGAGGTTTATAATTGAATTTAATTTGTTTTCAAACTACATTTATCTTTTTTTCCAGAGACCAAATTTTTCTACAACCGTTTATATTTTTAGGGTACCTACATACATATGTATTCTAAGATATGAGTTTTCACATTGACATAAAATTATTACTCGCCACACTTGAGACCGGCATGATTTCTGGGACCCTTAAATTTTCTTAGCGACCTTTTCGAGGTTAGGATAAGAGCCTACCTAAAGTTAGCAACAATTATAAAAATTACACTCTTTCTTGAGACACAATGCGGAATATGTGAAAAATGTATTACTCTGGTAAAAAATATACTTTTTCCACATGTTTTTAATACTCTGCACAAAAGCTGGACTGAAGTTTTTAATGGGCATGGGTAAATTGAATTTTTTTGTTTTTTAAAATTACTAAAATACGCTTGTTATTTGGTATTTTATTATGATTTTAGGTCAGAAATGAACTTCATTGGTTGTTCATCCCTATTGTTAAAAGCTCTCTACGGCAAGTTGCAAGCAATATTGCAGCGTATAGTGTGCCGGTGGTTGTAAGTTCAGTGTATAGCGTAGAGCACAAGGCGCGCAGCACATTTGGAGTTTAGAGTTACACCAAGTATTTCGATACATACGCATAATACCTATTATGTCATTAATAACATCTTAACAATCTTTTAGACGAAATAATAACTAAATTTATTTTTAAAAGTGAAGAGTTGTGGGAGAACAACGCTTCTTCGAAATCTTTAAATCTCTACATTATTTTTTAAAGAAATAAATATTATCAAAAACAAAATAAATAAATTATCATATATATATACCTTTCGGCGGAAATATATCCACTGTAACAAAAATATACGACATGTACAAATTATTAAATACGTTTATTTCGAATTTTCTAATTGAAGAAAATTATCGATGCAATACCAATCCGTACATTATATCAGATCACACTCCATAAGTGGATATTGGCCCACTAAAACTACTCCCTATCGAAGGTAAATCACAAGTCACAGGAGTCATCATACTTAACCTTTATGCCTATGAGCCTTCTCCCGCATCACACACCCATACAGTACACTATCTACACTACGTATAGCACCCTCCGTACAGAACACTCCACAAAGTCACTAGGCTGGGCAGTCAGTTTTCTTGTGATACCGCACTTTCAGAGGTCTCGAAAACGTCACCTTACTTCTGAAGGTCTATTCTACCGGCACGTTACGTGCCAGACACGTAGCGTGCCAGACATGTAGAGTGCCAGACACGGCACAGACGCGAGGGTGCACAGGGCGCAGGGCATGGCAGACACATAGCGCGTATGGATTTAGTGCGATTATGAATGACATTGAAGCCAAAACTAGGGTGAAGTGAAATGGTCTGGCAGCCATCTTGTATGACTAGTTTTTGAAATGATTTTTATGCAGAGTGGTGTAAAATTAACTATTTAAATTTAATTGTTACCTGGTTAATGCATATAATGTCTTATGATTTTGTTTGTTTAAGTATATTATGAAACAGGTCATGGTACAAGTCATGATAAAATTAAGAAGGTAAAGAAATTTTTCATACATATTCCCCCTCATCCTACGGCTTCTGTTCACATGTTCGGCCCATTAAGTGCCTAGTCTGCATGGCACATACGCCAAAAAAACATACTGCCGCCATGGCAACACGGCATGATGGTTAGAATAAAGGTAGGTACATACTGGGTCGACGTACGTACGCTACGCATTACGATATCTGGACAACTTACAACTTTTCTATGGAAATATATGCTTCAGAATCACACTGGCCACACGCATCGCATCTATTTCCATGGAAAAATGTAGTTGTTAAGAAGTCCGGATATTTAAGTTTAAACCTTAGAAATATGTATATCATAAAATACTCTGTAAATTGAAGATGTATTTAATCAGAATTGTTTGTATTAGGTATATTGTTGCATTTTTTTTATTATGGTCCTGTATCTAAATGTCGTTATTTTATTGGTCAATGACATAAACATACTTATTCACTGTCATATATAAATGTATAGAATGTTTATAACGCAAATAAATAAAATAAAATATCGTTATGCATAGCGTAGCGTACGTACGTCGACCCAGTAATCGTAGTACATATACCCAATAGTATCCCTACCTTAATAAACCAACGCAAACAAAAATAAACAATCAAATTTCGACGTCAGGGACAAACTTGCTTTATTAGTTGTTCGGTACGAACAAATAACACAATTCCGTGAAGTTTAGAATGTCAATATTTTTTAAATTTCTAATACTGAAAGATCCCCCATTCCTCGTAGATTGAAAACATTAGTAGCGCTTCTCAGATAGCCAATCCATGTGATGCATAGATCGCGGTACGTTTAGTATAGTTTATGGGTAGTTTTGATCGTATAATGCTGTCGAAAATCAATATCATTGCTTTTGGATTACAAATTTGCTTACTTGTTCTTATCACAAACCAAAGAAGTTTTTAGCATGATGATAATTACTGCACATTGATTTAAAAACGTAAGTTTTGTTGAAATGTGACGTCGAGATTCCTTGGATTTTGCTGAAGACAATTATTATTATTGTTTTATTTATTTGTATTTTACAGATGATTAAAATTTCCTTAGATAACAAGTTCCAATAATCAATTAACAACACTTTATCATATTTTTTTCATTTATTTATCCGGTATGGCAAAAAATTCTAAGGAATACAGTCTTTTTGTTGTTGTTTTTTAATTTCAATTCACAAAATGGGATCATTTTTTAATAAACCGGAAAGACCGGACATAATTTAGTAATATGAAAAAAAATTATTAAATAGGCAAAAATAATTTTTTTAAATAGCCAACCGCTTCCAACAGGTTGCCGAAACGTATGAAAATCCCAAAATTGCGCGGAATTTCCAAGAATTCAAAACGATTGGGTATTTTGTGGTTAAAACCTTGATGTGAGATAATTTAAAGAACCAATTTATAAAATAATTTTTTAAAGATTTTTAGTTACTCAAAATAACTCACACATATTTTCCACTTATATCAAAAGTAAGTCTAAATTAAAAATGCATTATTTTATAGGCACCAACTCCAAAAGAAAATACATCTTGTGAATATTGTTAAATTTACATATTTTGTCTGTAAGTCGGTATATTGTTTTTGAACAAGGGCTGTCAAACGAATATGCTGGTCTTTGGTACAATGCCTGAATTAATATTTTTTTTATAAAATTTAACTTCATCGAGATCTCAAATGAATAAAATAGCAGTAATCCTAAATACATATTTCCTATTACTTTTGATTAAAAAACATTCTTTTAAGTTTGGTTGAGTATTTTAATTTCAAATCCAAATTTAAGTTTTATATATGAAAAGGGCCACACAGTCGTTCCTCAGTACTTTTTCAAATGCACAACCAATGAGACCTTTGACGTATAAAAATTCTAGAAAATGCCTTTACCATACAGCCTAGTGTACACATGAAAGCTTACAGTATGCGACCGTTTACTATTTTGTATGGCCTGTATTTGAAAACTGCCTTTCCATGTCAATTGTCTCGCCAGTCACTTTATGACAGACTCGAAGTTTATGACTGCCGACTTGACAGCTGTTGACTTTCTTTATGGCTTGGGAAATGTACGGCTATAAGAATAATGTATTATGTGCACAGTGCCACTGGACGGTGTTGCTAATATGGTTTATGTAACAATGTACATAATTATTTCACAGTCATACTTCTTATTTTCAATAAATTTTCTTTTATGAGAAGAATTAACACTTTTTTAATAACGGTTTATATTATAACGCAACTCAATTTGATTTTTTTTTTATTTATTTATTTATTGTTTCTTCACATTTTAGGTATAACAGTTTACAATACAATTTTTAACCTCACTAGAACAAGCCTGTGTTGAGGTTAACAATTATTTACTTAAAGTAACAAAAATAACACAAAAGGATTGAACAGTCATTTTTAGATTTCAATGTAATACGAAATATTATTGGGTCTCACATAAATTTTGTCTTTTTTTAAATATTTTTTTTATATTAACTCCACACAGGAGGCCCTGAGGAAAATAATTTCCCTCGGGGCCTATGTCATCTTTGAAGATGCTGCGTGGAGGGTCTTTTTGAGGAGAGGAAGGAGTGAACATGGGTCTTGAAGAGACTGAATGAAGACATGAATTTTATGGTTTTTAATGTTAGCGCGCTCGCTCCCACGTTCGTATTGTCGTATCTCTCCATCTTCTTCTTAGCGGGTTAGTGCGGCCTTAAAGACGATTACTTGGCTGAGTGACCAGTGATGATGATTTTTTTTTGCTTGGTTTTGAAAAAAAATAATAAAGAAAAAAAAATTAAAAAAAAAACATTAAAGAAATTACCGGAGACCAAAATTTTATTTACAGTTTTTACTCCAAATAATGTCAAGATTCACTGGTTAAAAAGTAAGTCTAGTACGTCCATTAACACACTGAATATGCTGTAAAAAAATGTCATTAGAACGTAAATCGATGGAACGAGTATTATTAATTTTTAAATGTCTCTGACGCAATATCGTTTATTTCGTTTTACGGTAATAGTTTACATGTTTAAAAATAGTTCAGTTTAAAACGTGTAATTTTCATGGAAACGTATTTTCCTCAGAGGGGCTGGTTTTAAATAATTGATTCACTTGTGGTCCGATATCGTTATCTCACAGCGGCTCATCGTGTCGGCGATGAATTAAGTGGCCTTTAATTCCACTCTAGCTCGTTTTCGATGAAACCCAATTCGAAACACCTACAAATTAAGGGAAATTACGTGTTTGTAAATAACAAAACGTAAATTTCGATGGCTCTATCGCCCCCTTCCCGGGAATGCTTATTTAAGGTCGGCCATAATTAAAACATTTCTTTGATTAATTATACGAATTTCTGTCTGCGTGGTAGAACTGTATCGTTTCGAAAATAAAATTTAATTTAAAAAAAACACAAAATCTTTAAAAAAATGTAGGTATGTATTAGTTAATATACCATAGGTCCCTACCATAGGTCCTACCATAGGTCGCCCCGAGTGATTCAGCAGGGATGTCCGAGTTCATGAGGTGAGATTTGTGTATGATACTTTGATATGGTCATTTTTGTGATGTCTCTCCATTCAACTTTAGATCAACCCGTGAACGCGCATGTCACCACCCCTTCCCTCGTCCGCTGCTTGAACGCGCGTTAACACATTAAATCCCGCTGTTTATATAAATTATTTATTATTTTTCACCTACCTGCAATCAAAATAATTATTGTAAAGGTTTTACATTATGCCTACACATCGCATTTTATGTTATATCAGATTACAATACTTACTGTAATTACTATCTACGCATTCTTTAACAATAGTTTAGTACATGTTTGCAAGATATCAGGTTCCCCAGATTTTTTTTAACATAATAAAATATATTAATTATAATTGCGGGTTGAGGTTGTTTAACCACCACCTACAAATAGATAAAACTGATCAACGCCAACATTTAGTAATTTTATACGTACAGTACCTACATCATTGTTTAATAAATATGCATGACTTTATTGTTGCAATTAAATAAAGGACATAATTATTAATGTTTAGCTTTCCTCTTTTTTTTTTATTTAGTGACAATTATAATGAATTTGGACTCGGTTGAAACATTGATATTTCAATATCCATTTTATCTCGGGGTATAAATGGGTTAAATCACAAGACGCGGGCCTACAACGCGACAACCCACGAGCTACTGATCTATGGGCGGAGTAACAGCGCGCCCGTGAAGGGACCGAAGAAGGGGTGAGGTATGCGCACTACGAACCAAATTTCGTACTGTCACGGGTTGATCTTATGTTGGATGGAGAATAGGATATCTTATTGCGATGGATGATGGTATTAAAAACTCGACTTTAGTCGTATTTGGTGACCAGATCTGAATAGCCAGGATCTTCCCAAACTCCTCTTCCTTATCTCTTTCGCCTCCTTGCCTCTTTTAATTTCACAATAAACACGAATTTGGGATGCTTCAATCTCACTGGTTTTGGACAGTTGTGAGCAGTTGCGGCCCATACGGTACTCAAATAAAAAAATATTTTAAAAAACCCAACCAACCTAACCTAACCTAACCAACACTTTTCTCTAGTTAAAGTAATTATCATTTTGTGAATAGTTTTTAAATAAAAAAATGTATTTCTATTAAAGTATATTAGACGTCCAGTGGGCCGTTGCAGACACAGTTGGGTGAGGCAACTCCAGAAACTGTGTGAGGAGAGGATGGGTCTGCCATGGACGGAGGCCGAACAATCAGCACAAGACAGGGACGTATGGAAGAGCCTTGTCGATGCAGTGGATCCCCGACTCGAATAGGACAAGGGGAAGAAGAAGAAGAAGATGATGATGATGATGATATTTCTATTAAAACATATATCACTCGTCAAAAATAAATGGTTTCCTAGAAATAATTTTTCAATCATAAAACATTTCAATACAAATCGCAACTAAATAGTTTGAAGGAATACATTGTTTTGTCCATCATAAAATTATTGTGAAGTGGCCATTATAATTGCCATTTCATCGTAAATTCAAATAAATAAAAATAAATTAGTTTTTGTTCTGTAAAACTAATTGAATAATATTACGTTCTCACAAAGCAAATTCAGCAATGTTTTATCTCAAAATAGAAATTTCTTATGCATTAAAATAATTGTTCTGACATTTTCCTTTTAATTGCGAATGAAAATAATGTATTATCTTTTGTCCCTACCCTTTTAAATAAGCCTGAGCTCATAAAAGTATTACAAACAATATCAAATACAAACCCCTTTTAAATAAAGAACACCCCTTAAAAGAATAAGACATTTCACCTTAGCTAATCTTGTATAATCTTCGGTAGGAAGGTTCTTAGGGGACTGAGTTAACCTTCTATTGTCACCGGTATATAATACCCCGATATAATGCTGCTCCTAAGGGTTGTTCTGAAGGGTAAGGGTGTCGGCCGAAAGGGTAATAGTATTTTTTCTTTACGCCGATAAAAAGATATCGGTTGTCTTTTAGAGCATTATAATAAAGAGATTGACTGGTCAATCTTAAGGTTAGACTGGTATCTTTAGAATATGGACTCAATATTTATTACAGTTTTATTTATAGGTGATGATAGTTCTATTAGCGTCTGATATCACAAAAATATAATATTTCTGGAAAGTTAAACGAAACGAGGAATATATACTTACTTAGTAGAAAAGTAAATAGAATGTATTGAAAAAGCTGGCTAGTTAGATGTTTAATAGTTTAACAAAAAACTGGCTAGTTAGATGTTTTCACTTGGTTGTCATGGCGAAATTACACAGGTGTGAATTTTAAGCACCAAATTTTTTTGATTTTTGATTTGTCAAAACTCACGGACGAAATTACAAATGGAAAGAATTACACCCACAGGAATTAAACACGCCAAAAAATAAATTTATTGTTGGCAAGCAAAAAAGAGATTATGTTAAGTTAGGTTACGTTTTTTGACTTCTATAATTTCAGTAAGAGTAATTTGACTCTCTACATGTGTAATGTAACTCTCTAAATGTGTAATTTCATCAATGCGTAATAATTCTAATTTTTGTAGTGCAAAATAGGTACCCAAAATTACAAGCACTGTAAACATAAATGTTTGTATTTTATTTATTGTTTTCGTGTTTAATTCGTAGAACTCTGTATTTTTTATTTAATTTAAATTAAATTAAAAAAAATATATATATATATATTTTTAGTTTCCTATAATAAATTATTCGTTTCTATAATCTTTCTCTATAATTTCCCTGTGTTGCTATTCAAACTCTCCGTAGAGCCAACATGTGGCTTTCTAAATTCGTCAATTTTGTTTGATTTTTTCGGATATAAAAATGATTTTGCATTGTTATGGGTTACCTAACATTTTATTTTATACTTATATAGAATTATAAAAATGCTTTTCGTGGATTTGTACGCATAGTTAATTCGAGAGTCAAGAATAACAAATGCGTATCTAAGACAAGATGCATCAAGATAAATTAATTACGCTACATATATCTGATTACACATGAGAGGGAATTTCACCTACTGGAATTATATACGTCAAAAATCTGTTATTTTAGCTAAATGTTGTTTTTTAGTTAAACTATTAAAATTTCCACTTATATACATATTTTGCACTCATTCTAACGGCCCACCTTCTGATGATAGTTAAAAGTGGATAATTATTGTAAAATAAATCTATTGTTGCAGTTCGAGATCTTTTAATTAGTAATCATCATAGGTACCTACCTAAAAACCTCATTTGGAGGGCCAGGTTTAAAAAAAAAAAAATCAAACGTCAATTCAGAATTTTATTGTGTCGCATTTTATAAGTTTACAGTAACAATTCTTTCAGATTTTGGTAGTTTATACAACTGTTACTAATAATATTATATTGTAATAGAAACTCGTAAACAGATAATGCTTTTTTTATTTATTTTTACCGGTGGCCACCGGAGGGCAAACAGCCAATTAGAGGTAACGTACGATACCTAAAATATTTACACTATTTGAATATGATTTGTTTTCAACGAAAACAGTTGTCAAGGCTGGAACATACATAACTTTAATTAAGTACTCACATATTATTTCGTGTGTCTCCCTCGACTCCCCTTGCACGTGAGGCTTCACCCGACCAAACTAACTCCATCCGATTGATTTACTGCACAAGAAAAACTTTTAATCCATACAATTTCTTCCTTATTCCATTCCCGCTACGTCTCCTTATCTTCCCCGCGCATTCGTACGTACGAAGGTAATACTTTTTAGAAATCGCTCTAGCATAGCAAAAGTTGCGAAAATAAATTTAATCTAAAATACGCCTTGGCAGGGGAACGGAAATCAGCCCACAGTCAAAGCCTAATATATTAAAGAGGCTTCTCCATTCGGTGAACTCGTTCTACAGGCATTACTTTAATGTCTGATATTTCACTGTTACGCGTAGATTTCAAAATGATATTTCCACAAAAATATTTCATTATGAGATAAAGAACGTCCTTAAATTAAATTTCAATTTCGTATGAAAATGCTACCACGAAATTAAATTTATTTCTTAGTTATTATTTGGGTAGATATACTTAAAAATAATTCATAATCTGCTGAACACAATATTAGATTTAATCACCGATACAATATTGTTTTCATAAGCATATCTTGAAAGAATTCAGTTTTATACGGACAAAACTACTTATTCATATTAATATTGCATATGTCGATCATTTGCAATAACAAGGTTCCACCTAATACTTTGACGTCATGCGATAATGAACTCTAACGTAGCTTACCATAGATCTCATAACCGCGTGACGTTTCCGCAACAGATGGAACCTTGTTATTCCAAAGGGTAGATGTATAGACACAAAAAATTTTTTTTTTTTAAATAATTAAATCATAAAAGAGCAGATTGTGAATTATTTTAATGATAACTTACGCCCTTCGTTCACGCAGCTACTTACAAGCGACTAAATCGCTGCTACCCGCTACCTGTCATACTATTTTGCTAGTGCTGCCCCAAGCGGCGTTTACAAACACTAAATAGTATGGAAGGTACAGACGAGCGGCGATCGCGTCGCTTGAAAGTAGCTCCATGGAGGAACACCACCGGCGTTAGTGTATGAGAATAACACCGAACTTCATAATAAGTTTTCCTATGTTTTTACGGACTTTTGCACACTGGGTAAAGTTTTACCTAACCTATCCAAAACTCCCATAGTAAAAGGTAACACTTTTTTTTTAAATCACTCTTCTTGGTCATTACAAAATGTGTCAATATTTTTTTTTTTTGTGATTTCTTACAAAACTATAATCATTTTTCTTTGTTTTGTTGCAGGTGAGTTACAAATTCCACAACAGCCACCGGTCAACCTTTTAGAAATTATGTAAGTAGACTGACGTTATATTGTATATATTAGTAGTAGTCCAGCGGAAGGGCGTTGGACCCCCATTCCGAAGGCCGCGGGTTCGAACCCGGCGTGCGCAAATAATGAATGGTGGTCTTGCACCAGGGCGATACTAAGAGTATCTTCCACTCGGGAACGCGCCGCAAATATACTATATATTATTTTAAATTATTAATTGTGAAATAACACAAATCAATTAAATAAAATTTATTTGCGCACGCCGGGTTCGAACCCGCGGCCTTCGGAATGGGAGTCTAACGCCCTACCGCTGGACTATGCCGGCCATCTATAAATAGACATTCACTTAAAATTATAACATTTTTCGTCAGCGTTTATGTATGTTTTGTTATGATTTTTCACGACGGCGACGCTACAAAAAAACAATTAAATAAATTAAGCAGGTTTAAAAATCCTTACCCATGCCATAAGCTGTGCCATAATTTGATATTGACATATTGAGAGTCTTAAGTTTTTAAATGAAAATGTGAACATAAAAAAAACACTCATTTTTTGAAAGCTTAAAGCTTCAAGAACCTACTTAACTCATAATCTCTGTTATAATTAGATATTGTCTTAGAACGGCTTCACTGTTTTACTCACCAAAGGACACAATACAAAAAATGTTGTTTTCATAAAAATTTTATAAGAAAATACTTAAAAAAAGCGTACATTATAAATTATTGGTGCTATAATCTGACATTATTAGATATTGACATAGGACGGTACCAAATATAGAGAGACCCAAGAAATTAATGGTATTATCGAAGTAGTAGATTATTAGGTTATCACTAGGTTAATTTAATTGAAAAATATTAAAACATATTTAGGCATCGATATAATAACTATAGATTAGCCCTTCCATACCCATTTTCAATCCAAAAAAACACCACCTATGAATAATTTCATAATATAACTTACTACCCATCAAATTCCGTCGGACCTATTGCTTGGCGTAATTGTTTTGCTGGGAAGAAATTAAACATTTTTAATCAAATGTTATTTTTCTCGCTGCCTCGAATCTGTATGTTACGTGTATATATTTTTAAGTATTCATATAACTGATACAAACCTAAAATATGTCTAATGCTTGGGCTGCATCTGCGCCTATTGTCACGAAGCTTCGCGTAAACGTATTATTTTTTCAAATGTTCCGCATTACTTCGGGACGATAGGCGCAGATGCTGCCCCAGCATTACTTCTTCAATTTGAGTTTTAAAAATGATCTTCACAAAGCTAGCGATCCCTTTGCCGCGAACTTGCTGGAAAACAAATAAGCTTGACGCAGACCACCAAAAGGTAGAAACCAATGCTTCTTGCGATCTTTTTACTGTGAGATAATGAACTTTCTTTTTGATAAATATTTTCGTAACGCAAAATTATTGGTTCCGTTGTCATTTTTAAGATCCAACACGCGGAGAAAAATGTTATTTGAAAAAACGATAATTTTAATAGTAAAAACGGTTAAAAACTGGACTGAAGTTCTTACGAACAAATTAACAGGGTTTCAATGTTTATTGGCGGGAACATGTAAGAATTATTTGTTGGTATACGTAATTTCGTACGTATACCAACAAATTATTCTTACATTTTCCCGCCAATAAACATTGAAACACTGTTAATTTGTTCGTAAGAACTGTAGTCCCATTTTTAACCGTTTTTATCTACTATTAAAATGATCGTTTTTCGACTAACATTTTTCTCCGTGCACGCCTTGTCTTGATATGTGTATTTGTTCGAAGTATGTAGGTATTTGGATTTTCACGATGAAAGCTTAGGTAGGTACTGTAGGTACGTATAGAAAATGATTCTATCCAAGAATCAGCACTACTTTTTGAGTTAAAGTGTTCAAAACAAGCACATAATTTATGTGTCCTTACCTGTGCTTTAATTTGTGACATAATTATTAGACATTGGCTTAGAGCGGTGCCATTACCGATCGTCCGTTTAGCTCTCAGTATTAAGTCCCTCGCTGCGCCGTGTGACGTTACCTAGCCGTTCATTAAATCGCAAAAAGCGCACCTGTCCACGGCGAACAGGTGTACTCTCGATGCGCTAACGACGCTCTTTATTGTCATATAAAGCGGGAACGAGAGGACGAAATCGACCATAACACGTGCAGGATGGGATAGACCTTATTTTGCTCGTGTAAGGGGGTTCATATAGGAATACCTACCAATTACCACGTCACGGTAATAGAGGCACCAATCGAAACAAAGAAAGGGGTTGGGAGGGTCGATCATAGTATTCACATCGGCGACATCGAAAGCAATTATCATTTAGAAATAAATTAAAACTAATACATCGTTTGCGCGAGTTGAGTAAGTACTTTCGATTGCTATTAATCAGAGTAATTCAAATAGCCTATAATGCTTCCATATCTCCCTTTCCTTTGTTTTGCCCAGAGACTTTGAAATTGAGCACTTCGAAAACAAATGAAGTCCGTTTCGTTCCACACGCCGAGAAAAAAGTCCCAATATGGATTACTGTTAACCGCACAGCAAACATTCTTGTTGTTATTTGATAATAATCAAATTATCCGTTGTAATTCGTCGTATTTTGTTGTACCCCGCCAAAACACATGTTTTGGACCGCCGCGACCGATATATTTGTGGTTGTGTTATTGAATAATACTATTGTGTTTTTATATGTGAATAAAAATGAGAAGAAAAACCCGCGGCTATTGAACTGACGGCAGCGGTGGATTATTGAGGAGACATTTGCAGTGGATTAGGTAAGTCTTCGGGCTCCCAACCTTTCCTATGCATTAAAGGCAAATGTATTTTAATTAATTTTATTTGTAATTCACATCACTGCGATCGAAGTAATTGTAAAACCAGCGCCATAATCATTGGTCCTACGAGCTAGGATATTTATTAAATTGAACCATCATACATAATAGGGTATTGTGTATTTTTTCAAAACTCACTTATCTTGCATATATTGCAACTTAGTAGACTGAATGCTGATGAAATGAGATCCCTGATCCATATGTGCGAAAAAAACATATATTATCAAGTGAGAAATGTGAGTTCTGCAAAGATTGCAAGGCTTATGTAAGGGTAATGAGTAAGACTAAGAAAGGGACCCTCAGATAGTTTAGACGTGCAGAGCGAATGAACGAAGAAAATAGTGTAAGGAGAATAGATTTGATGATCCAAATTTGAAATGGTAGAAGATTTCGGAGGCGCCCGAGGAAGACATAATCAAGAGAATCAGATATTTGAGTTGGGCTATGTCAAGAGTCAGAATAATAGAAGAGTATGTATGAGAGATCCGTCACAACAAAGTTAATAGGTACTGTTCGGGCATAACTTACAGTATTTTTTTGTACCTACACCCATCCAAGCCTATGCGTTCTTACCTTTGTCACCAGGAGATAATTAAGTCCTAAACAGTACCGTTTCTACCGCCTTGCACGCACGTTGCGTCATATCATTTTTTTCAAGAACGCTTTCAAGATCGATACAGAGTGCCGTGCAATAACGAATAAATACGTGAGTGTTCGTGCATCCAGAGTCTAGAGGATACATTTCAAAAGGTAGGACTTTCAATATTCTGGTGGCATCCTCTATTCTCTATATTCCTGCTTCCTTTCCATTCGTTATTCACAATTCAAGTTTTTCACGCGACCTGAAAACCTATTTTTCAACAGCTATCGAAACAGGTACTTTAATAAACGTCTTCAATTTTATTCTGAAATCTGCGTATCTGGTATAGGTAAGTACTGAAAGAGTAGCTACCACCCGAAAATTTATATCTATTGACGTATTCCGAAATACAAAAGATGGTAAGCAAACAACGTAAACCAATTAACTTTGAAGAGTAAAGGAGGAATTCTCGGATCTTTTGAAGGACGGAAACACATCGTATTCGGCTCTAATATGTCGTAATAATATCTTACCTCGCTTTAAAGAACTTCGCATTCTGCCGTTTGTGAAACTGATGTGCTTGTCATGGAGCGTATTGGAGATATCGGCGAAAGTACTTAAATCTGCGAAATGCGTGATATGTCATACTGCCAAGTCCTCTGCGGAATAAATTGAACGAAGCTTTTAATATTTCACATACCAGACAAGACTTTGTAATTCAACGTAACACTGAAGCAATTATATTCTGCGTACTGTACGGTAGGTACATTATGGGAGTTATAAAAAAAGCTTACGTAATTAAGGAAGTATTTTGAATGTAGTATGTATGGATTGAAATTCAGTAATTTGTATTTTTTTTGTCAAAATCTGCCAGAGATCTAACTTAACTTATCCTGATTTAAGATCATTTTCACCGTGGAATTTCAAGTTTAATTTCGTAATTTTCTTTTTATTTGATTTTATTTCTATACTATCTTTTTTTTATTAACTTTCAAAGTTATGTTTATTTTGAGCAATGGAGCATTGGAATATCCGTTCAACTATTAAAAAGAAAACCAAGTCGGATAACATGTATATATTTCACATTCATGCAACGTCTCATTCTCATACATCGAAACTCTTCTGTTACTTTCGTGTTTTCTCTTTAACATGACCCGACTCGAGTATTTAATTGACTTGGTCATGTCATGTCTTCCTCGTCCGGACCTGTTTTTTCTACTATTTGCTTTCGCATCATATATGTTATAATAAAAACAATAATACTTTGTTTTAATTCCACTTCATTATTTATTTATCCAACTTCGCTTCAACCTGAACCTTCCTCAGGGATGAATAACAATATATTGAACATAATACAGATATACATGGTATTTAAAAAAAAAATTAGAAGAAAGAGAGAGAACATCAACTTAGGTGGGGGCTATGGGGGAGGTGTCTAAGGGGCGGGAGTAACGGGAATATTTAAAAAATGGGGCTATTAGACAAATCTAATTAAAACTAAATATTATTGTCTTTATTATAATTATGTATTCCCACAAAGTGTTTGCTACATGTGAAAATTTCATATATTTTACTTAAACATCTAGTTTCGTTCCTACTATCTACATGTAAAAAGTAGAAACCGATCCAACGGATATAACCACAACACTTTATTTTCAAAATACAAAGTTATCAGAGTATACGAGCATTTTTACTACGATCAAAGGGGCAAACTATGTACCTACTAAAAATGTTCCAGTTATAAAGCAACAATTACATTGATATTCGATTTTAATGAACATTTCTCTTAAGAGGCTAGACTTTAAACCACACGCAGAACACCCGCGTCTGTCATTCTGTCCCGCTCACAATAAACTCACGCACACTTACAATACATGCGAATGCGAAATGTGCGAATGAGACAACGCTCAAATTTACCTTCAGAAATCGCTCGAAAAGGGGTTTATGGAGAATACACTTTTCTACACCAAAACTTTCACGAAATTGAAATTTTTAAAAATTTAAATTTTTAAGAAAGAAGAAGCTACGTCGGTAGCTTTTTATAATTTTATAATTCTTTATGAGAGTTGAGTTAGCAGCACTTTTTTCTTAAATAATATTTTTTGATAAATCGTACATGTTTGACAGTGAATGTTTACGTTAATACGAAACGCATCGAAAACATACCGACATAGTTTTCACCCTCTAGAAGGCAGTATAAAAAAAATATATTCATTTTGTGCAATTTTCGATGTAGAAAAGTGTTTTTTCCCAGGCGTCCTTTTTGTATGGGCCGAAAAGCGAAGTCTATCATCTTAAACAGCTGTTTTCTCATCAATAAATTTGGCAATTATTATAAGGAATAATTATTAGCCTGAAACACTCATCCATATTGAAAAAATCTTCCGAGAAAAGATACATATCGCCAACCGGACTCGAACCCGCACCCCTTTGATTGCCGGTCAAGAGCTCTACCATTAAGCTACGGCGGGTTACCTCCTACACGGGAAATGATTCAATATATACCTAGTGTTTCATTCAACAATTACTACTTATTACATTTTTTCACCTGCAAACAACCAACTTTATTTTTATATGGGAAAGGCATATAAAAGTGCTAACTCTCCCACTAGGTGGCGTAGCTTAATGGTAGAGCTCTTGACCGGCAATCAAAGGGGTGCGGGTTCGAGTCCCGTCGGCGATATGTATTTTTTCTCGGAAGATTTTTTTTCAATATGTATGTTTCAGGCTAATAATTATTGCTTATAATAATTGTTACCCTTTGTGCTATGCATACAAAATCTTGTCTTAAACATTAGTTTATCAATAAATTTGACAATTAACGCATAGCTGGTAAAATAAATTGTAGAATAGTACCTTATTTAAAATAAAGGCTCTTCTGTTTATGTGCCCTTACTCCATTAACTCCTGTATAATTGACTTATTGCAATCCTAGCGTGGTAAATAAATCTCCTTCGCTGGCAGATAGCATTACAGCCATTACCAGGCGAACGTCTTTCCAATTTTCCAAGAAGCTTAATTCACCCAAGAATTAACGTGAACTTCTCGAGTGTAGCCCTTTCGATGGACTCGAATAAAGAAAACCCACATATTTCGTGGGTAATGATTCAACCTACTCGCCGGAATTAATGTTGTCAATAATCGTTTCTTTCAACTGAAATAATTGCGGTTAGCTTTCAAATAAATAATTTGGGCAGGGATGTGGGTATATTTTGGTAGGTGTACAGTATTTATTCTGCACTGATGTTCCCGCCAATAAACTTTGAAACCCTGTTAATTTGTACGTAAGAACTTCAGTCCCGTTTTTAACTGTTTTTACGAATAAAATGATCGTATTTTAGAATAACATTTTTCTCCAGAATATATCCATTTGGTTATTATTATAAACATTTAGTTCTCAGTACTGAAGAAACCATTCATTTTAGAAAACCCTTTTAATAAATTTCCTGTGTTTTTCCACGTCTCTGAACTTTTACTAAATAAAAATCTAGTTCCTTTCATTAAAAGCGCACGTAATGCATCAATTATTTCCGACGTTTCGATTCGCAGCGTCCAATCTGCAGGTAAAATAAATTCCATTTAGATGCAGTCTCAGTCGAGATGAAGGTGTTACGTTGCAGTAGGGTAGTAGGATCCTGGATCCATCCATTCCTAATCCAGGACCAATGCTGGGTACAGATATCCGGTAACTGGAATTTATGACCCAGTTAATTTGTATTACAATAAGTCACTGGGTAACTGACAGGCCCGGTGTTAGCATAATTTAAGTGCGCTCTGCAGTAATATATTCTTCCAGCTGACCCCTGTTAACCTACTAACAGATAATGTCCGGAAAGAGAGTTTTGATTTCGTTTTAAAATTATAGGCCAATTTTACGTTCCTTGAATATTTTAATGAAAAAAAATATTTTAGTTTTATAATATACTAGCTTCTGCCCGCGACTTCGCCTGTGCAGGATTAGTACTTCGATTAGCCAACTTTTTGTTTTTCGTAGGTCTCATCTATGTTTATACCAAAATGCTTAACCTATTTATTTAAAATATCTATAATCCTTGATTCGATTCAAGGGTGAGTACTTCAAATAAATTCACTAATTTAAATATTTTCTAAAATAGAATTTTGGTTTTACAATCATTGTTTTTCATTGTCATTCTCAAATTTTGACATTTTCTATTAAACAATTATTATTATTTGTAATAGATGGAAAATAGCAAGATTTGGGTATAAATTATGCCTATATGTTATTCTGATGTATGAGCTATATTATTGTTAAGTTTTATTAAAGTCCATTCAGTGGTTTTTGCGTGAAAGAGTAACAAACATACGTATATCCATAAAACTTTCGCGTTTATAATATTAGTAAAAGTAAGATTCGTTGTTACTTTATTTCATTGTATAACTTGTTCTTTTTCTAAATTTTGGATGTTCTGATCATCATTTTCAGAAATTATTACGATTATTTTTCATTTTAATTAATGAAGATATATTAGTAAAACTCATTCGAAAAACGAAAATCTGAAACAGAAAAAAGAGAAAAAGATTCGGATACATCTGGGACTCAAACCCAGGACCTTCGGCTTTCCGGGCCACTGCGCTAACCACTGCACCAATGTAATTCTCAGTCGAAGTATGGATACAGTAAAATATGACCGAATCGGAAAGGGATACATTGTCGCAGTGGTTAGCGCAGTGGCCCAGGAAGCCGAAGGTCCCAGGTTCGAGTCCCAGATGTATCCGTATCTTTTTCTGATTTTTCAGTTTAAGATTTTCGATTAAGTTTCACTAATATTATCTTCATTAATTAGGTTTAACATGTTAAGTTAAAAATAAAAATAAATTATTTTTTTACTTTGATTTACCTACCTACATGCACGTCAGTGACGACTCGAAAGACCTACAATAAAAGTTGTGGATTGTCAACCATTTTTCAATATTTAAACAACATTTAAATACTAACTTGTTATCAATAATTGAAATTAACAATAGTTCATTGAAGAAGAAGACAACAATAATAATAAAAAAAATTGAAATATGAAAATGAACAAGATACAGAAAAATAATAAAAGATAATAGTCGCAACTGGGACTCGAACCCAGAACCTCACGTCGAATTTGTCGAAGATAATGTTGTTAATTCTGAAATTTGAAATATGAAGTTTGACAAATACGACAGTCTCATAATGGGATGCAATGGCTGAATTGGATAAAGCATATGTTCTGGGCTCGAGTCCCAGTTGCGAGCATTATCTTTTATTATTTTTCTGTGGCTTGTTCATTTTCATATTTTAAAAAATTAGATTATTAGTGTTATCTTCTTATTTAATGATATATTACATTGATTACTTCAAAAGTTAAAAAGATAGTTTTTTTTATAAAAATTTAAATAAACAATAGTTTACTAAACTACAATACAACATTATAATATCTTATGGACGATCTACGGCAGGGGTCGCCAAATGGCGGACCGCGGTCCGGATCCGGACCGCCAACCTATTTTGTGCGGACCTTGTGTTAAAAATACAAAATATTTTACACACGAAACTTGAGTACGTAATTTGATAAGTTTTCATACAATAGACCCGAAAAAAGAATTGTGGGAGTCGAAAATAGACAGTTTTTGCCAGAATGCACTGATTTGTATTGTTTTACGCTGCTTTGGAGGTAAAACAATACAAATCTGCTGGAGGAGCAGTATCGATGTATTTGATTTGTCAACAAACAGTTTCGTTAATTTAAATATCGAATATAAAACACCAAAAACAGGAAGTTTCTTGTCAAGAGTTTTGGATAAAATTTGTTTGCGTAATAATTGAATATAATAATGAATTAAAAAATTTGCCTTGAAACTTCTCACTTTGTTTGGGTCAACATATACGTTTGTGAAGCAGATTTTCCAAGATGAACTTCATTAAAAATAAATTTTGGAGCAGACTTACCGATGAACATCTCCAAGCTTTAATGACAATAGCCTGCACAAACTTTAGTCCAAACTTCGGACGGTAGTCCAAGGCAAAAAATGTCATTTTTGTCATTAATATTGTAAAAAACCCTTGGTATTTCTTTTTATTCATAACAAAACATTTATTCAATTTGAATGGGTACCGCCGCCCCGGGAACCATTTTTTGGATAACCAACACCTCTGCCATAGGTCACCTCAAGTAATTCGCTACGTTTGGTGACTTAGCAGGGGTGCCCGGGTTTATGGGGTAAGTTTTGTCTAGGTCTTGGCGGCGGATGATCTAGATACACTGAACCCCAGATTCTTACCCAACCCTCATACCTTCTTCCTTCCCAGAACTTCCTCTCCTTCCTTTCCTTTAAAATACCCTCCACACAGCATCCCCAAAGATAGAATAGGCTCTGAGGGAAATTATTTTCCTCGGGTCCTCCTTGTGGACCTAATGTAAAAAAAAAATATTTGTTTGTTATTTAATAAAATAACGTTCCGGAATCCATTCGTTTTATTTGTTCATTGATATTGTATCTTCACACATATATATATATTTAAATATTACTACTGTACAGTTTATTATTTTAATTGTTAGTTTATTATTTTAATTATTATTTTAATTGTTAACAGTTTATTATTTTAACTGTGGGGGGGGGGTTAGGCTTTTTCTCTTCCGGGCCGCGACGGTCATGTTATTTAAAAAAACGGACCCCTAATGAAAGGAATTATTGACCCCTGATCTAAGGTTTTAAGCCAATTTTCTATTTTTTTAACCCAACAGTTTTGTTTTACCTATGTCAAACATTGGTCGTGTTAACAGAAATAATCCCGGATATTTTTTAGTCCTCTCTAAATGCGACAATTTAAATCAACAGTAAAACTGCAGTAGATTAATAATTGAATAACTTTATCTAATAAGATGGTATCTACAGTTTCTTTGACGATGTTAAAGCGAACCAAGTTATCCACTCTATGAGCTGAGCGTGTTATAATTGGAGAAACATCTCGCCCGGAACTCGTAAGTTAAACCCGGTTTCCTTGTAATAATTCCCGACTCCAGATAACCGTCTAACAAACCGTGTCTCAGCCTCTCGAGTTGAATGCCAAAACCCCAAATTAATATTCCTAATAAAACAACAGATGAACACAAGCGCCGGGTTATACGGGATTTATAATCCGTTTGGCCGTACTACGCAGCCTTCTTGTCTGAACCCTAAGGAGACTAACAAATTAAATAAAATGTATCTCTCTTGTACAGCGCAAATTTGAGAAATCTTGTCAAGTTCACCGTTCCTTTGTATCGAATTAATTCCAGGATGAGGAGCGATACGCTCCTGCTCCCTAGAACAATTTTATAATTCGATTGTTTATATTATTATCTAAGTCCCCTCGCATACTGTATACTTACGGGAAAAGGCTTAAGATGATGCCCGGTGGTGCAGAAATAGATTTTACTAAAATATTGCTGTCACTGTTGCTCTTACTCCACCGGATATTGAGCGAAAGGGACAATGCACTGACACCTAACTAAAATGGAGGTTTTGTATTCCCCACTTTTCTCCTCCAAAAGTGAACTGATTTTCAATTTTTTTTTTACCAACTACATAAGAAAAAAACTATTCTATGTCTGTACGTTTTGCTTTTTTTAAAAAAACATTGTCTGGTTTGTATACTGAACATCTTTTGACGGCGTTTAAACCAGTCAATTTTATTGATTTTTGGAAGGTCATAACTTCTATAAAAAGTAACTTATCAAAAAAAACAAAAAGTACCGACACGCTAGTAGTTGATATCTATTTTATGCAAAAACAATATTTTCTCTAGGGTTAAAATCCAGAGAGATAAATAGGGAATACTTTTGTATGGAAAAATCACCGCCGGGTATCCTCTTAATTTTGTTATTGGGGGAGAGTATTAACACACCTAATTGACAACTCCATAAGGCGTGATATCAAACAAAAATATATCTCCCACCCCAACCTTCTTTGAAACTTCAAACTGTTGATGAGATTGTCTATTGTTGTCCATTGTCTTTAATCAAATTTGTATCTGTTCTCAATCGTATCTAGTTTTGTTGTCAAGTCAATCTACTTGACGAGTCAACACATAGCTAGAACAAAATGTTAGGCAAAGAATGGTCTAATTTGGGGTTTTTTTTATCAACACCGAAATATAATAATATCATATGCTGTTAGGAATATGAAAATATATATAAATAATATAAACGTTTAAAAAAACAGGTAAAAAAATCCATGTCAAATTAAAGATTTGAATCGTCATTCTAATCGTTTCAGATAGTTGGGAGGAAAGGATATGAGGAAGAGGAAGGTGGGGAAGTACTTGGCTATTCAGAACTGGTCAACAAGGAAATTGTGAAATAACACAAATTAATCAATTAAAATTTAAGATCGCACGCCAGTCTTGCACCCAATCCTCTGGATTGCTAGTCGAGAGCCTTGCCCTTCGACCACAGAGATCGTGGAAATGGGCTAGAAAAATTGTGTTTAACTGGAAATGAGTAGAAACACATATGAAAAACATCGAAAAATGAATAATCCCTCACGATTTGTACAATGGCCAATCAATACGACAGTAAAAATAGTACCTCTTTTAACGCGCAAATAAGGAAGAAAATTATGTATGATTTTATTATTATGTATTTAATCAGCCGGGTAATAAAGTTTGTCTACCCACAAAAAAATGTAAAATACAGCATAAAAATAACTCCCGCATTTATTTAAATGCTTTGAATACAAAACATTACGCTTCAAATTGTCACGGCACAGTAGTTCAACAAAAGCCCAGAGCCGCCCCTGGCGTAAATTATATTCTAAGTCACCCATTGTGGGCACAGCGAATGGGGAACATGTCAGGGCCGGCGTACGACTATAGCCGCCACGAACACGAGCGGGCGCGGGCAGACACCGGGCGCACAATAAGGGATATACTCGTATGACGAATTTGCTGAATGTGTGTCTATATTGAATTAAGCTGTCCGCAGCAGATGCGGTGGGAAATAATATATTACGACGCACGAACGGAGTTTAAATAGAGCTTCCTTAAATTGTAAGAATGTTTTAAATTACACGATCGAATAATTTTCGGAATAAACAATTATTTATTTATATCTGTGTCTAAATAAACTAATATCCTTATATCGGAATTGTTAACACAAGATTATCATACTTTTACCTTTTAATTGTATCGTATTTGAAAATGCCACGCATGTATCCGAATCAAGTTTACTTACGGCTTTAACTTTAAATGGTATGGTGCAAGTAAAATCGTGAATACCCTATCGTGAATCGTTATGTCTTATGCTAGTTTCATCTATGGCAATCCTTAGTCATTTGGAGTCTATCGTGAATCTGTGGGAAGTGAGGGAGGGGATTGAGATTAGTAAAATAATGATATGGAAGTACGTTCGCTACATTTGGTGACTTGGCAGGGGTGCCCGGGTTCTCAGGGTGAGGTTTGTACGGGTCTTGGCGGTGCATGCATCTATCCACCAGCTGTGTGGCAGGCCAGACTGGGGGGGACTTATTAAGGCAGACCTTTTGACCTCTCCAGCAGGACTCTCTCGGAACATTGCCTTGTACCGCAGTGGAAAGAATGGTGAACGGTGAAATGGTGATGGTGAAAAAGAACAGAGCCTCCTGCGTGGAGGTAATATAAAAATAATCACAAATTACGAAGCCATCCATATCAAGCGACGAGACGCTGCGGTCGTTCCGAATCTTATTTTGTGTCCTATGACCTGGGCGACACTGAGAGAATCTCCCATTACTTACCATCGTATAATTGTTATATTTTAATGATTTATTTGTTAGTCAACCAATGTTTGATTCTTTTCATTAGATTCATCATAATTTAGTTTTAAAACCCAGGCGAAATTACCTATTGACATTTTACCGATTTACGTAATAGGTACAAAACCATGTAATTTATTTAAAATACCTTACAACTTATATTTAATGTACTGTGTGAATTTGTTTATTTATTGACGACCTATTGGGCTTGTACATATCGTTACATTTTACAAATTTCATTTAAAACAACTGCATAACATAAATAAAAAAAGATTACAAATTACATAAATAGAGCATAAATATAATCAATAAGAATATATGTAATGCTAAATACAGTTGGATGACTTTAGAGAACTCGTAGGTACAATTCATATACCCATGGGCAAAAAAAAAATCAAAACACATTAATTTTAACAAAAGCAAATCTTATAAACAAATAAATAAATCAAACATAATACGATATTTTTTTGAAACCTACGCTACGAACAAATCTAAGCATTACGTGATTATTATTGTGAAATAGGGTATTCAGCTCTCTTTAATCTATAAAGATCAGAAAACACCATATTTTTTTCTTCTAATATGAAAATAAAAACATCAAAACAAGCCTAATTACCAAACAAACCATGATTTTGTAGGGCCTCTAAGGTTAGTTTTTTGGGTACATTTAGAATTATAGATTAAGAATCAATCCCACATTAGGGGCCGGGCCCAGGTGACGTGGCTGCGGTCCGGGATCTGCCATGAATTAAACATGGGCCCGTGTGAAAAAGTAACGGAAAAGTAATAATGGAATTGCTTTTCGCAAAAGTGATTATTTGGAAGTGAAATGTACGCCCCCTGAAGGGTGTAATGTGTATTTATATATACAATTTTGTGAAGAGGCAAATATCTGAATACTTATTACTATTTACACTTATTTATTTATTTGTCAGCTGTTAATATAAAATAGAGATAATCTCTCTTTTTTCGAAGTTAGTGTTTGAAAGTTAAAGTGCTTTTTAATATTTCTATTTTTGAAACTGACAATTGATGGAGAAATTCGGTAATAATAACACAATAAAGCAAACATAAAACTTTTTTTTTACTTTGATTAAAACTTATTTTCACTTGAATTAAAGTGAAAATAAGTTTTATGAAATTTACATATGAAATTTCGTTTTGCCGTACTGGCAACTTTGATCTCAAATATCTTCTCTTTGGTTATGAATTCCAAATTCAAATTTATACAGCTCATGTATTTGGGTTTCGAAAATTATAATTCATTTGTTTTTCCTTAATTATTTTTTTCTTTGCATCACTTAGTTTACAAAATGGAAAACTTGAAATAATGGATTAATGATGTGTATGGCGACGGTGCCGCAAAATAAAACACAGTGCGTTTTTAGTTCCAACGTTTTCGTTTTGAAAATTTCGACCTGCAGAACAAGCCCCGTGAACGGCCGGAGACCAAAGTTGATAAAGAAGAATTGAAGGCTATTGTGGAAGCGGATCCATCGCAAATCACGTTCGAGTTAGCTGCAGGCTGCGGTGTTAGTGATAAAACTGTTTTAATCCACTTGAAGCAAATTGGGGAGGTGAAAAAGCTTGAAAGGTGGGTACCTCACGAATTGAGTGAAGCAAATCAACAAACGCGCGTTGACTGCTGCGTTGCATTACTCAACCGGCACAAGAATGAAGGTATTTTAAATCGAATGATTTAAAATCCCTTCAAATCGCTTTAAATCGAATGACTAAATGATTTAAAATTCCTTTAAATCGAATGACCTGTGATGAAAAGTGGATCCTGTACGATAATCGGAAGCGCTCATCGCAATGACCGAACCCTGCCGAACCAGCCAAACCATACCCCAAGCGAAAATTTACTCGAAAAAAGTTACTTGTGAGCGTTTGGTGGGCTAGTGCTTGTGTCGTTCACTACAGCTTTCTTAAATCTGGCCAGACGATTATGGCAGATGTCTATTGTCAGCAACTGCAAACCATGATGGAAAAGCTAGCTGCTAAACAACCGAGGCTGGTTAATCGCTCTAGGCCACTGCTCCTTCATGATAACGCTAGACCACACACTGCACAACAGACGGCTACCAAATTAGAGGAGCTTTAATTGGAATGTCTAAGACATCCACTGTACTCTCCGGACCTTGCCCCAACAGATTACCATTTTTTTCGAAATTTGGATAACTTCTTGCAAGAGAAAAAATTCAACTCCGATGGGGCAGTCCAAACCACCTTCAAAGATTTTATTGATTCCCGTCCGAATGTTTTTTTTAGTAAAGGGATCGATGAACTACCCATGAGATGGCAAAAGTGCATAGATAGCAATGGTACATACTTTGATTAAATAAATAATATATATTATATTAAAAAATAATCGACTTTAAGTTCCTCCCATTTTCATGTGTAAGGACCAATATTTGTTTTATTTTATTGATACACCGAATACTTCTAAAAATAATAGGTATAATCAGCATATTATTTATTGTTAACGCGAAAAAAATTGGGTTATTAAATATTAAGTAATAAAAACTTGTCCTTTTTTTTACAGTGAACACCTCAAAAGAGTCCCAACTGCTCCCGTCTGGAGACAGTGAGACTATGGCATCCCCAATTGGGGTATGTCGTGAAGGTAAGCGGGGAAGGGAAGGAGATGGGGAAGAGGAAGGTGGGGATGTACCTGGCTATTAAACCCCGCTAAAGCAATTTCAAGCAACGTTTTAATTCTGAATGGTGGTCTTACACCAGGGCGATACTCAGAGTATCTTCCACTCTGGAACGTGCCGCAAATATAGTACAATGTGAATTTTAATTAATTAATTGTGAAATCACACAAATTAATCAAATAAATTTTATTTGCGCACGCCGGGTTCGAACCCGCGACCTTCGGAATGGGAGTCCAAAGCCTTACATCTGGATTACACCGGCTGTCAAATATGGTCAAGTCCGCTAATAATTAAACAATTACTAAAAAATCAATTTAATATTCAATTTGATAAAAATTGAATTGATTATCATGACTAAAATCGAAATTGGCAAAAAAATCACCCGTAAGAAAAAACGAGTTTTTAATTAATATAATACATTTATTTTCAAATGTCTTTTAAAACATTTTTTGTCACTTCACTAAAACTAAGGAAAAAATGCGCTTACTTAGGGTTCACAGGCTTATGTCTTCTGTGCTTATTTCAGTAATGCAGAGCAGGGCCGGCGCAGGGCGCAATTCTTGACGACCAACATGCTTTTCAATTTGGTTCTACGAATTTTATTACGCATAAAGTCGCGTAAACGTACGAACGGAGACAAAATAAAAACTTGGCCAGGTGGGCCGTGATCTTTATGTATCCTTTACATTTCAAATTCTACAACGACCAGCTATTGTACAACAACAAGCAGAAAAAGTTTTATTCTTTAAAAAAATCCTCGGTGATGTGGAGGCAGTGTAAGGTACGGTTGATTTGCAGATATTCAAATGTGACAAAGTCATCAAATGGCCATTTAGCGCCATTTTTTTATAGTTGAAAGTTTCCCCTTAAATGCCAATTTTAAGGGCGTGTTGTTTCACAAAAAATAGTTTTAAGTAAAAATTCAAGCTTTGTGAGGGTTCTATTCAATAAAAATAAAACACTTATTTTGTATAAAACCACGAGTTTTTATTAATTTATTTTACCGACCGTTTTCGCTTTGCATCACCAGGGTAAAAATTAATACTAACTTAAGTAATAATTTGTATTAATTTGTACTAATTTGTATTAATTTGTAATCATTTTTATTAGTTTGTATTAATTTGTATCAATTTGTATTAATTTATATTAATCTGGTATTAATTGTTGCACCCTGATGATGCTCGAGCAAAGCGAAATCGGTCGGTAAAATATTTTTTTTTTAAACCCGTGGTTTTACACAAAATAAGTGTTTTATTTTTATTAAAGTATGTCAAACCACAAACTGATTGCTTTCTACGATAATACTTCTATTCAAGTCCTCTTATTATTTCATCGCGGGCGGTTAACATAATAAACTCGAAAAGGACTTTCACGGAACTTGAATATTAACTTTAAAATTTTGTGATTTCTTCAAATTCTAATTCTGTGAAACAACCCGTCCTTAGTCTATTTCAGCTTTTGAATAAATTGTGATCGGATAACTATCGTGTTGTTAAAGACCTTACAACTCTCAAAACACAAAATGGCGCTGAATGGCCATTTAATGACTTTGTCACACGTGAATTCCAGCGAAACAACTGAGCCTAAGTGTTACACAATGCTTTAGACCTCTTTAATATATTCCACCATACTTTTTTGACAATTTAAGGTTTCGCTAAAGTGATATACGAATGCGCCTGAACTATGGAAATGAATCGCAATAAAATGGCACATATTTGTTTAACAAAGGTTAAGGCCAAAGTTTCATAAAAATTCTCGAATTCCGGAAAAGTCAGGTGTATGAAATAGTTTCTCTCTGCGTAAATTTAGTGCTATGTGTCCTTTCGGTTTCGAGAGAACAATGTTTTTCTTCAATCTGAAATCCCTTTCAAAGAGATCTTTCTTTGTTTCCCTAAATTTGAACAATTCTTTAAATCTCTTAGTTAAAGTTCTATGAAAGTGCGATACGGGTGCTTTTTTATTTCAGTTCTGAGAAACAATTGCCACATAAAAAAATTAAAAACAGAACTAGAATAAATTTTTCACAGAATTTGAAAATGAACATTGACATTTGATTCATTTGATAAAATTGATTTAGGTACATTTTTTTTTGTTGATAAAATGAACATCAATTGATAAAATTCTGGGAAACAAATTTTTTATTTATTTTAGAACTATATTAAAATTATCACCTAGGTAAAATACCACAGTTTAGAATCGAAACATCGTTTGAAATAGCTTTAGTCGTGTTTGATGACCAAATAAGAAAAGCCAGTTACCTAAACCTCAACCTTCCTCTTCGCATCTCCGTCCCTTCTGCTTTCCCATCACTTTTACAGGAAACTCTATTTAGTTATGCCTTCGTCTCACTGGCTCCAGACGGTTGGGAGCAGTAGAGACTCTTATGCAATATTCACATAAAATAGTTATTTTCTAAGGAAACAACAAATTAATTTGCCGAAGGCATGTTTATATTCCTGAAATACATAAAAAATCGCGTGGACCTCAAAAGTATTGTAAATTAGATGTTCCGAGAATAAGTGCTGCGCCACAATATGCTGCCAAGTTATCTGAATAGTAATATTATGTATCACGAAAATGTTCATAATTATCCTACGAGAAGATGCAGAGATTTTAGGCTTCCCAAAACTAAGCTTTCGTGCACTCAAAATAGCGTGTTTTATAAAGGACAAAAACTGTATAATAACCTACCGAATGCCGTTAAGGAAGCCTCAAATCTTAGCACTTTTCGTAGGATATGTGCTATATATGTTAAAAACAATCTTTGATTAGATTACAAATATTATACTGTATTTCTTAAATTGTAGTTAACTGTATTTCTTAAATTAATCTCTTAAATTGTATTTTTTAATTTATATTTCTTAAACTGTATTAAATTGTATTATCGTATTTTCTTACTAGATGTATGAAAAAAATGTGCATACATCTAAATAAACATAACAAAAACAAAACAACAAAAATACAATACGAGTATACATATCGCTTTCTGAGGGTTGGTTTGTACTATGTCCATTTATGGTTTTTTTAAACTGTGAATGCAGTAATATTAATCATATTTTTATCTACTACATTTGAACATCTCTTTTTGTTCTAACTCCATAGTAATTACAAAAAAATGAGGGTTGGAATGTAGGTACTATGTCTATTGACCAATACAATTTTTTTTACTATTATTTATTCAATCCTTATGTACGCGTATGTAAAAATTACCAATGTTTGATTACCCCATAAATTTTATTTATTCATATGACAATACAAAATTTTCTAATTTCTAATGAAGAACTTTTAAATTTTATTATTATTTATTAAAACCTTATGTGTGTGAATGTTAAAATATTATTGTTTGATGTGCCATAGGATGAAATTACTATTGGTTTGGTCTATCTCCGCCAAGAGTATGAATATAGTAAAAACCAACATTAAAATATGGTCATGGTACAAACCAACATTCATTTTTATGCTATTTTGTTTTAAAAAGGTGTCATTTTACGCTCTTGATTATGCTTTTATTCAGATAAAAATTCAACCAATTGTGTTCTTCTTTTACCTATAGGTAGATTAACCCTTGTATTTTATATTATTATTTATACAAAATAGTTTGAAGTAAAGGAAACAAAAATAGATTTTTTTAAAACTTAAAACCTCGTTTTCTTACAATGAGTTTTTGCGGACATAGTACAAACCAACCCTCAACAAGCGATATATTGCAAGTTTTTCCGCGAGAATGCAAAAAAGAAACCCTTCTGTAGAGAAACATCGAAACAAATCGCCAAAGGCTCGTTAATTTTCTTCCCCGATTTGGTTCGACTTCCAATTTTCATTTAGATGGCAAAAGCTAAGCCCCTCTCGCGTCGCGAGATATTTATATCCCCTCCGACTGTCTTTTATGCTAATTTCAATAAATACTAGACCGGGGAAAATTCTCCCCTTTTCCATTTACGCATAGAGGCGTAGCCAGGAGGTGAAGTTCAAGATATATTTTTAAAGGAAACCAAAGTTTTCCTTTGTGATTTTTAATCGACCAAACTTTGCGGTGAAACTAAAACGACTTAATTATGTAATCATAATATTAATAGAAAAAAAAAACTTTCTGGCTGTTCAGTTAGATTCGACCTTTTTATTTTATTACGTCACAATCTAAAGAAAGTTTTCTAGATTTATTTTGCCTATAAGACTATTTTTTATTTCGTTTATGTGTGTTTAACTTTTATAACTATTATTAAAAAGAGCCATAAACTAGATTTTCAAGACAGATGTTTTACATATTTGTATTAAGCATTAATTTTGTGGCTCGCCAGAATTTACATTAAAAAATTTATGTAAAAAATCTTTTTAGCTCACTTTTATTTAATTCAAACTCAAATTCAAATTCAAATTCTCAAGAATTTGATTTGAATTCAGGAGAATATTAAAAATAACAATATAGCGAAGCTAGCAGGTCATAATGGAGTGGTGGTACCTACCCTGATGTATGGCAGTGAAGCATGGAACTGGCAGAGAAAGGATGAAAGTAGACTGAATGCTGTAGACATGAGATCCCTGAGGCGTATGTGTAGTAAAACCATGTATGATCGTGTGAGGAATGTTGAGATCCGAAAAGAATGCAAGGCCGATGTGAGCGTCATAAGTAAGATTAAGAAAGGGACGCTTAGATGGTTTGGACATGTAGAGCGAATGAATGAATAAAAGAGTGTCTAGAGAATATATGACGCGAATGTGAATGGTAGAAGAAGTCGAGGACGCCCGAGGAAGACATGGCACGATCAAGTGAATCAGATACTTGAGTCGGGCCACGTCAAGAGTCAGAATAATAGAAGAGCATGTATGATAAGATGTATGAATGTGAATGAGGCGAGGAGTGTATGCCAAGACCGAGTTGTTTGGCGGTCTGGCCTCTCTGCCCACCCCTGCGGGGAAACGGCGTGATGGTTAGTTTGTTAGTTAGTTAACATATGATACAAAATATTGACAGATATATATAAAAATTTTAAGTGTTTGAGTAAGAGGTCAACAAAGAGGAAGCTGCCTACCGTGCCATCGATACCACCTAAATATTCACTGTCATTGTTTCAGAAAATAGAAATGTGCTAAATGTTAATTTGGGTTTGCAAAAAAAAAACTGGTTGATAGGTATGTTTTTATTTTTAGCATTAGGTAGTGTAGGTAGGTATAATTGAAAGTTAAAGGTTGAAACCAAGTACCAATTTTTACCTTTCCCTCTACTTTCCTTGGAGCGGTCGGCGCCTGGATTTATTGGCCCAATTAAAGCGTCGGCACGCCCCGGGCGAGCGCCCCAACGCCGGAAGGATTCCGAGAAGTTTTCCAAAGTTTTTCTCAGTCTGATAAGTTTCCTTTGGAATTAACTTGTCGGCGATCGTCCAGAATCGTTGACTTCAATGTGTTTACTTCCAAAGGTTGTGACTTCATTCACCAACTCTAAGGAGTAAACGATTAATTATTGAACTCCATACAGCGTTCAATAAACAAGGTAAAATTGTGGTTTAAATACGTTTTACAAAATATCTGTGCTGTAAAACTTATCATCATTTTTGTACCTTTTTCCAAGTTGGGTTAGGGACCCATTGCTTCAGCAATATGCTTCCAGGCATTTTGTCTTGCGTTTATTCGGTACTATTGGTTCATTGCTAATGCAGTCCATCCTCGTAAAGCCTCTGCATTTTTTCACAGCTTTGTCTGAGATGTCTAACATCATTTTTATTTGGAATTTCAGAGGGTATTACCAGAGAATACCGGAAATTAGTCATTTTTAAATTAAATTCTAGACGAATCGACTCTTTTTTACAAAAAAACATTAATTGATTTTGAAAGATTATTATTTAATCTGGTACACGCAGTTTTAAAATTTTGAAAAACTAAGTGTGTTTTTAAGATACTAAGGTTATATATACCGTTGGTCGTTGGCAGATTTGTTTAATTTTCATATTGATAGATTCCATTAAATAACACAAATTAATTTTTTTTAAATTTTAGTTAAATTAAAATCATTAAAAAATAAATCCTAAAACGTTTTTTGTGACAAATATGCCTCGGTTTTCTATTTATTTAAGGTCTTAAAAACTAAAATATTTAAAAATTTTTTAAACACTTATTTTGTTTAGACATTTTTGAAAAATCATAAATACTTATGATCAAAAAATACTTACAGTTTAAATAATGTCATAAAAAGTACGGAAAGAGATATTGCACAATTTAGAAAACTTTAGAATTTGAACATTAAGTACAATGTAATCAAAGGAGATAGTCACTTAGAAATAGCTATATTTTACTTAGATCAGGGAGAAATATTGAGAAATTAAATTTTTTTAAACACTTATTTTGAAAAATCATAAATACTTATGATCAAAAAATACTTACAGGAGGAAAACGATATTTAATAATTTATCATCGTGTGTTTTCAGCATTTTTATTGCTTACTTGAATGTAGGTATATATTAAAGCAAGTTTTGAATGAAATAAAAAGATATTAAGTTTTTAATTTTAAAAGTTTCATACGAGGAATAATCGATCTTTCTCATTGGAACCTCCCTGCACAGTTACAAGCATTTTTAAACTTTTATTCTCACAAGCTGGTCAATCACTCTTAAAAGTGTATTTCTATTTGCCCGAGTCTATTTTTTTTTTCATTTTAGTAGGAACGGTTCGATGATAAACGATTTTCGAAAAGCGGAGCGTTTAATTTATTTTCATAAAATCCTTTCCCTTGCCTTTCTCAACAGTGTAATAATTTCTAGTGTCTTGAACGTCTAAAAGAGCACTCTCATTATTCATACGACTTTAAGGCCGCGTTAACCCGCTCAAAAAGAAGAAGATGGAGATATACGACAATACGAACGTGGGAGCGAGCGAGCTAACATTAAAAACCATAAAATTCATGCGAAAATTGTGAAAATGTTTAATAAAAGACGACTCATTTGAAAAAGAGCAAAATCTCGTGGGGGCTGTGTCAAGTAGCATTTAAAGAAACGCTGTGATTTTTTCATACATATAACTTGTAAAATAACAGAAACAAACGTGTAAATAATAATTTTCGGAGCATACTTTGCAATTTATTTCTATCGAGGTAATTTCAAATAATTACCGTTGCGGTCTTGGGAATGTATAGAAATAACATATATTTTTTTAAGAACTTAAAAACTTCAAACTTTTTGTAAGAAATAGGTAAAAATTGGCAGAGAGGCCCCTTAATGTGAACGAATAAGGAAGTTTTTCTGTACTCGATTGAAACGTATATTACTTACTTGTACCTTCAATCTAGCAAGTAGGTAAGTGCTCATTTGATTTTGTTAAAAGACGTAACTGTTCGCAATTAAATTTTATTTGAACTAAAGTTTTACATACATGAAAGTAGATGGCAGTAGTAGTTACATTATATTTTGATACAAATAATAACAGGTTTTTTAGGGGTTTAGGAACAATTTAGGATTTAACACTTATATCTAATATTAACTTTGTTCGGAAAGAGTTAAACCTATCTGCAGTACTTCCAAAAGATTTAAATGCCCAATTTTATAAGAATAGAGATTACTTTGGATTCTCTGTCAGAATTTATGTGGCCACCCTCTTTCCGCTTCTTACTGCAATACGATTCCTCTAATTATTGGTGGCCTCTTCGTGATTTCAAATCAGAGCTGGGATCAGCTTGTGATGGCTTCAACACCACGTTCGAAAGGAAAAAAAAAGCATCTTCTTTATCGGAAGAGCTCATACAAATTTTTCCCACCTAAACGAAATTTCAAATCGACTACACTAGCGACCGCTATTGAAAAGGACAGAAAAATCACAATCTGAGAAGGGCTGAGGTAAATAAAGGTGATGACATAATGAAGGGCTCGAAGTTTTCAAATCGATACCACGTTTAAAATTTATCAATATTGAATGTAAGCCGACACTTCAGACCGTCCATAAATTTAAAATCCTAGAGCGTGTCGAAGAGAGTTTGTTTAGTAACAAAAAAAACTTACATGGTTTTGAGGAATAAATGGGGTAATTAAGCCCAAATTACCACTACAGAATACAGACGGAGTATTGATAAAACCAATTAAAATTAACGACGTATACAATCTATGAATTAGTGCTATAGATCGAGATTTTTCGAAAGGTAAACAAAACACTCAGATTAAAAGTAAATAAGATTTTTACTTTTGGATACACAAAAAAAAATGAAGCCAAACAGGTACGTACTAGACCATAGAGCTATTTGGAACGCATTAAGAAAATGTATTCTGAATTAATAAGGTGATATTAGTTATTACCAGACAAAGTTTTACGAATATTATATCTGATCATGAAAAGGGACGAAGGATAAAAAAATAGTTGTAAACATCTGCAAGGAATGTGGTGAATCAAGTAAATGACAGAAGCAATTTCATGCTACCATGAGAATTAAGCCGGAATACTACTGAATTCAATTTTACCTGCCGCAAATTTTAAACAAAAATAAATGGGAGAGTGCGAGAGTGATAATTATTTCAGATGTAAAGTCACAATTAGCCGAGGAAATTTACCGATTATTAAGGAAAGACCGATTGCAGAATTCTAGAAAAAGTTTAAAGCAAAATTGCATCAAAAGGGTGAGTTACACTTATCGGCGGCCAGATAATGAAATAATTAAAACGGACATATTAAATTTTGGAGAGAGAGAGTCATGAAAAATAACATATCAATGAAAGTTGAAATAGTCTGAACTCTCAATTATAAAACGCCCTAACGAAAGACGAGATGTACGTCCTGAGTCCACACCTGGCGTTTTTTTAAGAAGATATTCGAAGGGCTGAATACCATGTGGCAGTAAGAGTAGGAGTCGAGAGTCGAGGATCGAAGGAAGACGAGGCTATAGAGTGCTAGCAGTGATAAGATCGTTCGTATTTAACAAAACAATTGATCAAATATTATAAAAACGAGTGATAAGACATAATCCACCGAAGAATTAAAAAAGTCGTGATAAACAGTGACAAGTGTTTGTTAATGTTGGGAGAAAATATCCATCGTAATATTAAAGAATTTTTAAGGTTGTGACTTCGTGAGAAGCAATAGTTCGTGTACATAAATTAATTATTCGGCTTGTTAAAATACTCTATTGAAAATTAGCTGCAGTGAATGACAGTGCGCCGCGGGTGAATTAATTAAGTAATAAAATTAATTTGAATTATCAAAACCAAAATAATAATCAAAGTGAATGAAATACTTAACTTCAGTGAGTTAATAATAACATAACTTTGTGTTTTAAAAATAGAAGGGGTGTGCATCGCGCGAATTTTGATTTGAAATATAAAATTAGCGGAGCCAATAAAATTACGTACTAATGTCATCTTCAATCTTGTACACACAAAATAATAATATCAAAACAACATCAAAATAAATAACCTACATACAAATGTCACCTTCGATCTTCCGCGAGCATAATAATAATATAAAATAAACTATTGCTTGTTTTGAATCCCCCAATTTGAAATTGTTCAACGATAATAAACAATACCTACGCGCTTGTAGTTTCTTCAATATATCATATAATCAAGATAATACAAATATTCAAAATAATATCAACAAATACCTACGTATAAATGTCATCTTCGATAATATTGTTAACAAATAATAATAATTAATAACCTACGTATTTTCTTAAACTCAAATAAAAGTGTGACATAGAGTCATGGGTGTTACTACTTCTGAGGACTAAATTACCGAATCATAGTGACAGGAAGGTTCTTTCCTTATTATTTTTCCTCCACAGGTATTTAGTGCACTTAATCAGGCTTCGTTCAGGTGAGTGAAAAAACATTTTAATTAATTACAGGTCGTACATGGTCCCGATACCTGAGAGGATCTGCCCATCTACAAAACCAATGATAAAAGAAGTTATGTTCCAGGATATAATTGTGTTTTAAATATTATTCTCAATGTGTAATTACGAGATTTGTCCCAAATTAAATCTATTATCAATGTGGGTTCAACGAACTTATATTTTTTGCGTGCTAGAAAGGACGAGACGAATGCGTATAAAAAAGGATCCCGGCCATAAATCGTAGCCACGTTGAACATCGTACGGTCATCCAAATTAGTAGGGGTTTTTTTGTTCTAAGGTATGCCAAACCAAAGTGAGAATGACGGCAACATCCATGCCATACTGGATATTAGTTCAAAAATGAAATTTGGAGAATTGAATTTAAACATTATAATTGTTTACTAACAACAATATTATCATGTCAAATTTCTTTCAGGCTTCCTTACAAAATATGAAATCAACATTATTTCGGTAATGTTTTCTCAATCAGACCCTTCCAAAATCCCGCTTGACCTGCGAAATATAGACTTCACGATTGGGGAATGCACTAGCGTTCACTGAAATTATATCCCCACAAGATATGAGACAAAGAGGGCTTTTTTTCTTACGCTATCATGCGATAGGGGATGTCAACGTAAACTTAGCATTCACGCGGGGTACTGAAAGTTAATCCCTTTCGCGGGGTCATGCAGAGTGAAAAGGCATGAAAGACAGAATAAAAAGAAAATGCCACTTGGAATGGTAGGGTATGATTCGCTGACGGAGGCGTTTCGACCGAAGGTATCCCAAGTTTTGCGAAGTTATGTGGAGGGGACGTCGGCGTGGTATTCCGTGAGAATAAGTCTGTAGCACTATTGCATACTACCAGTAGTGTCGACCTGAAAGCAAACATAGTTTTTACAAGGTAGAAGTTATGTCAGCTCTTGGAGGCGAGGAACGCAAGCCAATGATTATCCTCGTAGGAGACGAAAGGATCATCTCAAACGGCTCCGTACGCACTCAACGCGAGTAGAATCATGATAAGGGAAGAAATGGACATACCCCTTCTAGAATCAGTCGAGTTAAAATCAAATCTGGAGGATAGGAAGTCGGAATAATACTGGAAGTGACATGAGGACTCTGCGCGCTTTCATCTGGCGTGAAGGGACCCTTTCGTAGCAATGAAGTTCATGCAAGAGAACAAAATCAGGACTTAAGGACCATCCTAGCAAACGTAATGATTGAGTCTTTGTCCGGAATGTTGGTCACCAGTATCTATTTGGTTAGAGGAGGAGCCGACTTATTCAGGAAACAACATTTCCCAGATCCTCCTATCACCCCTCCTCACCTTCCTCTTCCCCAGTACATGTAGTGTATACTAATAACAATAATAACTTGACCATTTAGGTGCAGTACGACGACATTGAGAGCTTCGCAAGGATCCTGGTATGTATGTCATAATTCACACTGTCCATGTTATGTTAAAATAAATCCAATGCATATCTATAGGGAGGAAAAAAATCGAGTAGAAAAAACTACGACGTTGAATTTTATAAACCGGCTGACAATTCACTGTAGGATTAGCATCAATGACACACTCCGTTCAAGTTGAGAAAAGGCGGGTAATACGAGTATAGGTTTGAAAATAAAACAAAACAATCTAAAAAAACGGGGTCAGTTTATCAAACGAGATTCTTTCACACTTTACTCCAAAAGAATCTGAGGTTACCACACACTACATTATTTCCTCTACATGTGTATGTGTATTAATTTACACATGCAAATGTAATTACCGAATCAAAAAATCACACAACGGGGTAAATAGGAATAATGTGCAATAAAATCTTAAATCTTATTTACTGTGAGAAAATCGCAGGGGTTTAAGGAAAAGTTAGGTGTAGCTAGATACAAGGGTATATTGATCGAAGGCCAAAAGATAAGGGTAGCGTAGCCAGTAGATCCCGACAGCTAGTGTTAAAGGGAAAGAATAGAAAAACCAAGGGTAGACGACTACGGATCATTACAACGGGTGCCGGGTAGCCCCACAGGTACATTACAGGAGGTCCCGAGACCCATAGAAGTTAGTAAGGCTAGGGGTGGGACCACTACAACTGGTGCCGGGTAGCCCAGGAGGGTGGATCGTCACAAATTAGTATCCGCGGCGGGTAGGGTGTCGAGACGGATCACTACAACTGTTGCCGTGACCAAAGGAGAAAGTTTTACAAGTGGAAGATTTTCGAAATTAATAATAAATTGGAAATAATAAGCTTTTCGAAATTAAAAATAAATTGAAAAAACAAATAATAATTTTAACTAAAATTGAATAACCGAACCTTAAATGAATAAAATTAATTGCTTAATAAATTGGAAAAAATAAATAATCTAAACTAAAATTGAAAAACTGAACCTAAAATAGAAGAATTTATCCCGCGTGTTCCGAGCGTAATTTAAACATAAACAATAAGTGTAGCTCAACAAACAAATAACTTGACTTTGAAATAATAAAATATCGTATCTCGGTCGTGTTATTAAATAAACATCGAATACGGGTCGACTCAATGCACAAAAAATGAGCTAACGATAAGATTTATGGCTCTTGCGTTTAGGGTAGGTCGGAGACAAAAAAATATGGATCCTTGCCTTTAAAATTATTTGAACAGATGTTTAGAAAGAAAATAAATTATCAAATAGTCACTCAGAATAATAATAATGATAAAATTAATACATAAAAAATAAAAATAAAATAAAAACATAACTAATTAACCATCGCGCGTTTCCTCGCAGGGGTGGGCAGAGACGACAGATCTTGGCACACACTCTTTGCCTCATTCACATTCACACATATTCTAATACACACATATTATTCCGACAAAATAAAAATAGATAAACAAAAAAAAATCAAAACCATAATAATAAATAAGCTAAACTGATTTGGGCGATTTGTATAGCGTCGGGTTTTGCAAAAAAAAATCAATACGGTACGAATTAAAAAAAAAAAAAAACATATCTGAAATCTGACTTTTAACTACAGTCTAGACATAACATTATAAACGAGTTAGTCAAAAAAAAAATAAATGAGTAGAGACATTGTGCTATCCAACTTCCGATAAGATTGAAGAATAAAAATAAAAATGAAGGAGAACATTTTAGAAATCATCGTACGCGATAAATCTTATAAATTTAAACATTGCTAAATGTTAAAAAACGTAAATAATAAAAATATAAAACTAGGAAAAAATGAATTAGTAATTAAAGACAATTAAATCTAAAATCATACATGAAGTAATTACGCGTAAAATGTATTGCGTTCTCAAGTACACACCTACAAATCAAAAATAGAGCATCCGGGGTAACCATCCATCATTGACGTTCAGTCTTGTTTAGAAACAGGTACCTAGTCAAGTAGATGAATGAATCCAACAAAAAATGTAGGAGGACAGGGGCGAATTGGATAATAAAAAAAAAACAAAAAAATAAATAAATAAAAAAAACCGACATACAAGAGAAGAGGGAGTAAAATCTTAGGGGGGGGAATATAATCTTAGGGGGGGGGGAATACAATCTTAGGGGGGGGAGTAGGACAGCAAGGGAGAGAGAAAGATTTGTACAAGTAGGAACGTACGAATAGTTCGCCGACGGAAAATGGAACTAGTTTCAACAAATAACACATGAAGTAAATGGGACGGAACCCTGCAAGATTTAATAGCAAGGATCAGGGGTACAGAACATTAGTAGAAAATAGAAGGAATTAAATGACCTATGGTGAGTTCTAATCCCATCGACTAACACTAGGAGGCGTGTTTACCGCTGGATTTAAAACTCTAGGGGGGCTGTGATGGCTTCAACACCACGTTCGAAAGGAAAAAAAAAGCATCTTCTTTATCGGAAGAGCTCATACAAATTTTTCCCACCTAAACGAAATTTCAAATCGACTACACTAGCGACCGCTATTGAAAAGGACAGAAAAATCACAATCTGAGAAGGGCTGAGGTAAATAAAGGTGATGACATAATGAAGGGCTCGAAGTTTTCAAATCGATACCACGTTTAAAATTTATCAATATTGAATGTAAGCCGACACTTCAGACCGTCCATAAATTTAAAATCCTAGAGCGTGTCGAAGAGAGTTTGTTTAGTAACAAAAAAAACTTACATGGTTTTGAGGAATAAATGGGGTAATTAAGCCCAAATTACCACTACAGAATACAGACGGAGTATTGATAAAACCAATTAAAATTAACGACGTATACAATCTATGAATTAGTGCTATAGATCGAGATTTTTCGAAAGGTAAACAAAACACTCAGATTAAAAGTAAATAAGATTTTTACTTTTGGATACACAAAAAAAAATGAAGCCAAACAGGTACGTACTAGACCATAGAGCTATTTGGAACGCATTAAGAAAATGAATTCTGAATTAATAAGGTGATATTAGTTATTACCAGACAAAGTTTTACGAATATTATATCTGATCATGAAAAGGGACGAAGGATAAAAAAATAGTTGTAAACATCTGCAAGGAATGTGGTGAATCAAGTAAATGACAGAAGCAATTTCATGCTACCATGAGAATTAAGCCGGAATACTACTGAATTCAATTTTACCTGCCGCAAATTTTAAACAAAAATAAATGGGAGAGTGCGAGAGTGATAATTATTTCAGATGTAAAGTCACAATTAGCCGAGGAAATTTACCGATTATTAAGGAAAGACCGATTGCAGAATTCTAGAAAAAGTTTAAAGCAAAATTGCATCAAAAGGGTGAGTTACACTTATCGGCGGCCAGATAATGAAATAATTAAAACGGACATATTAAATTTTGGAGAGAGAGAGTCATGAAAAATAACATATCAATGAAAGTTGAAATAGTCTGAACTCTCAATTATAAAACGCCCTAACGAAAGACGAGATGTACGTCCTGAGTCCACACCTGGCGTTTTTTTAAGAAGATATTCGAAGGGCTGAATACCATGTGGCAGTAAGAGTAGGAGTCGAGAGTCGAGGATCGAAGGAAGACGAGGCTATAGAGTGCTAGCAGTGATAAGATCGTTCGTATTTAACAAAACAATTGATCAAATATTATAAAAACGAGTGATAAGACATAATCCACCGAAGAATTAAAAAAGTCGTGATAAACAGTGACAAGTGTTTGTTAATGTTGGGAGAAAATATCCATCGTAATATTAAAGAATTTTTAAGGTTGTGACTTCGTGAGAAGCAATAGTTCGTGTACATAAATTAATTATTCGGCTTGTTAAAATACTCTATTGAAAATTAGCTGCAGTGAATGACAGTGCGCCGCGGGTGAATTAATTAAGTAATAAAATTAATTTGAATTATCAAAACCAAAATAATAATCAAAGTGAATGAAATACTTAACTTCAGTGAGTTAATAATAACATAACTTTGTGTTTTAAAAATAGAAGGGGTGTGCATCGCGCGAATTTTGATTTGAAATATAAAATTAGCGGAGCCAATAAAATTACGTACTAATGTCATCTTCAATCTTGTACACACAAAATAATAATATCAAAACAACATCAAAATAAATAACCTACATACAAATGTCACCTTCGATCTTCCGCGAGCATAATAATAATATAAAATAAACTATTGCTTGTTTTGAATCCCCCAATTTGAAATTGTTCAACGATAATAAACAATACCTACGCGCTTGTAGTTTCTTCAATATATCATATAATCAAGATAATACAAATATTCAAAATAATATCAACAAATACCTACGTATAAATGTCATCTTCGATAATATTGTTAACAAATAATAATAATTAATAACCTACGTATTTTCTTAAACTCAAATAAAAGTGTGACATAGAGTCATGGGTGTTACTACTTCTGAGGACTAAATTACCGAATCATAGTGACAGGAAGGTTCTTTCCTTATTATTTTTCCTCCACAGGTATTTAGTGCACTTAATCAGGCTTCGTTCAGGTGAGTGAAAAAACATTTTAATTAATTACAGGTCGTACATGGTCCCGATACCTGAGAGGATCTGCCCATCTACAAAACCAATGATAAAAGAAGTTATGTTCCAGGATATAATTGTGTTTTAAATATTATTCTCAATGTGTAATTACGAGATTTGTCCCAAATTAAATCTATTATCAATGTGGGTTCAACGAACTTATATTTTTTGCGTGCTAGAAAGGACGAGACGAATGCGTATAAAAAAGGATCCCGGCCATAAATCGTAGCCACGTTGAACATCGTACGGTCATCCAAATTAGTAGGGGTTTTTTTGTTCTAAGGTATGCCAAACCAAAGTGAGAATGACGGCAACATCCATGCCATACTGGATATTAGTTCAAAAATGAAATTTGGAGAATTGAATTTAAACATTATAATTGTTTACTAACAACAATATTATCATGTCAAATTTCTTTCAGGCTTCCTTACAAAATATGAAATCAACATTATTTCGGTAATGTTTTCTCAATCAGACCCTTCCAAAATCCCGCTTGACCTGCGAAATATAGACTTCACGATTGGGGAATGCACTAGCGTTCACTGAAATTATATCCCCACAAGATATGAGACAAAGAGGGCTTTTTTTCTTACGCTATCATGCGATAGGGGATGTCAACGTAAACTTAGCATTCACGCGGGGTACTGAAAGTTAATCCCTTTCGCGGGGTCATGCAGAGTGAAAAGGCATGAAAGACAGAATAAAAAGAAAATGCCACTTGGAATGGTAGGGTATGATTCGCTGACGGAGGCGTTTCGACCGAAGGTATCCCAAGTTTTGCGAAGTTATGTGGAGGGGACGTCGGCGTGGTATTCCGTGAGAATAAGTCTGTAGCACTATTGCATACTACCAGTAGTGTCGACCTGAAAGCAAACATAGTTTTTACAAGGTAGAAGTTATGTCAGCTCTTGGAGGCGAGGAACGCAAGCCAATGATTATCCTCGTAGGAGACGAAAGGATCATCTCAAACGGCTCCGTACGCACTCAACGCGAGTAGAATCATGATAAGGGAAGAAATGGACATACCCCTTCTAGAATCAGTCGAGTTAAAATCAAATCTGGAGGATAGGAAGTCGGAATAATACTGGAAGTGACATGAGGACTCTGCGCGCTTTCATCTGGCGTGAAGGGACCCTTTCGTAGCAATGAAGTTCATGCAAGAGAACAAAATCAGGACTTAAGGACCATCCTAGCAAACGTAATGATTGAGTCTTTGTCCGGAATGTTGGTCACCAGTATCTATTTGGTTAGAGGAGGAGCCGACTTATTCAGGAAACAACATTTCCCAGATCCTCCTATCACCCCTCCTCACCTTCCTCTTCCCCAGTACATGTAGTGTATACTAATAACAATAATAACTTGACCATTTAGGTGCAGTACGACGACATTGAGAGCTTCGCAAGGATCCTGGTATGTATGTCATAATTCACACTGTCCATGTTATGTTAAAATAAATCCAATGCATATCTATAGGGAGGAAAAAAATCGAGTAGAAAAAACTACGACGTTGAATTTTATAAACCGGCTGACAATTCACTGTAGGATTAGCATCAATGACACACTCCGTTCAAGTTGAGAAAAGGCGGGTAATACGAGTATAGGTTTGAAAATAAAACAAAACAATCTAAAAAAACGGGGTCAGTTTATCAAACGAGATTCTTTCACACTTTACTCCAAAAGAATCTGAGGTTACCACACACTACATTATTTCCTCTACATGTGTATGTGTATTAATTTACACATGCAAATGTAATTACCGAATCAAAAAATCACACAACGGGGTAAATAGGAATAATGTGCAATAAAATCTTAAATCTTATTTACTGTGAGAAAATCGCAGGGGTTTAAGGAAAAGTTAGGTGTAGCTAGATACAAGGGTATATTGATCGAAGGCCAAAAGATAAGGGTAGCGTAGCCAGTAGATCCCGACAGCTAGTGTTAAAGGGAAAGAATAGAAAAACCAAGGGTAGACGACTACGGATCATTACAACGGGTGCCGGGTAGCCCCACAGGTACATTACAGGAGGTCCCGAGACCCATAGAAGTTAGTAAGGCTAGGGGTGGGACCACTACAACTGGTGCCGGGTAGCCCAGGAGGGTGGATCGTCACAAATTAGTATCCGCGGCGGGTAGGGTGTCGAGACGGATCACTACAACTGTTGCCGTGACCAAAGGAGAAAGTTTTACAAGTGGAAGATTTTCGAAATTAATAATAAATTGGAAATAATAAGCTTTTCGAAATTAAAAATAAATTGAAAAAACAAATAATAATTTTAACTAAAATTGAATAACCGAACCTTAAATGAATAAAATTAATTGCTTAATAAATTGGAAAAAATAAATAATCTAAACTAAAATTGAAAAACTGAACCTAAAATAGAAGAATTTATCCCGCGTGTTCCGAGCGTAATTTAAACATAAACAATAAGTGTAGCTCAACAAACAAATAACTTGACTTTGAAATAATAAAATATCGTATCTCGGTCGTGTTATTAAATAAACATCGAATACGGGTCGACTCAATGCACAAAAAATGAGCTAACGATAAGATTTATGGCTCTTGCGTTTAGGGTAGGTCGGAGACAAAAAAATATGGATCCTTGCCTTTAAAATTATTTGAACAGATGTTTAGAAAGAAAATAAATTATCAAATAGTCACTCAGAATAATAATAATGATAAAATTAATACATAAAAAATAAAAATAAAATAAAAACATAACTAATTAACCATCGCGCGTTTCCTCGCAGGGGTGGGCAGAGACGACAGATCTTGGCACACACTCTTTGCCTCATTCACATTCACACATATTCTAATACACACATATTATTCCGACAAAATAAAAATAGATAAACAAAAAAAAATCAAAACCATAATAATAAATAAGCTAAACTGATTTGGGCGATTTGTATAGCGTCGGGTTTTGCAAAAAAAAATCAATACGGTACGAATTAAAAAAAAAAAAAAACATATCTGAAATCTGACTTTTAACTACAGTCTAGACATAACATTATAAACGAGTTAGTCAAAAAAAAAATAAATGAGTAGAGACATTGTGCTATCCAACTTCCGATAAGATTGAAGAATAAAAATAAAAATGAAGGAGAACATTTTAGAAATCATCGTACGCGATAAATCTTATAAATTTAAACATTGCTAAATGTTAAAAAACGTAAATAATAAAAATATAAAACTAGGAAAAAATGAATTAGTAATTAAAGACAATTAAATCTAAAATCATACATGAAGTAATTACGCGTAAAATGTATTGCGTTCTCAAGTACACACCTACAAATCAAAAATAGAGCATCCGGGGTAACCATCCATCATTGACGTTCAGTCTTGTTTAGAAACAGGTACCTAGTCAAGTAGATGAATGAATCCAACAAAAAATGTAGGAGGACAGGGGCGAATTGGATAATAAAAAAAAAACAAAAAAATAAATAAATAAAAAAAACCGACATACAAGAGAAGAGGGAGTAAAATCTTAGGGGGGGGAATATAATCTTAGGGGGGGGGGAATACAATCTTAGGGGGGGGAGTAGGACAGCAAGGGAGAGAGAAAGATTTGTACAAGTAGGAACGTACGAATAGTTCGCCGACGGAAAATGGAACTAGTTTCAACAAATAACACATGAAGTAAATGGGACGGAACCCTGCAAGATTTAATAGCAAGGATCAGGGGTACAGAACATTAGTAGAAAATAGAAGGAATTAAATGACCTATGGTGAGTTCTAATCCCATCGACTAACACTAGGAGGCGTGTTTACCGCTGGATTTAAAACTCTAGGGGGGCTGTGATGGCTTCAACACCACGTTCGAAAGGAAAAAAAAAGCATCTTCTTTATCGGAAGAGCTCATACAAATTTTTCCCACCTAAACGAAATTTCAAATCGACTACACTAGCGACCGCTATTGAAAAGGACAGAAAAATCACAATCTGAGAAGGGCTGAGGTAAATAAAGGTGATGACATAATGAAGGGCTCGAAGTTTTCAAATCGATACCACGTTTAAAATTTATCAATATTGAATGTAAGCCGACACTTCAGACCGTCCATAAATTTAAAATCCTAGAGCGTGTCGAAGAGAGTTTGTTTAGTAACAAAAAAAACTTACATGGTTTTGAGGAATAAATGGGGTAATTAAGCCCAAATTACCACTACAGAATACAGACGGAGTATTGATAAAACCAATTAAAATTAACGACGTATACAATCTATGAATTAGTGCTATAGATCGAGATTTTTCGAAAGGTAAACAAAACACTCAGATTAAAAGTAAATAAGATTTTTACTTTTGGATACACAAAAAAAAATGAAGCCAAACAGGTACGTACTAGACCATAGAGCTATTTGGAACGCATTAAGAAAATGAATTCTGAATTAATAAGGTGATATTAGTTATTACCAGACAAAGTTTTACGAATATTATATCTGATCATGAAAAGGGACGAAGGATAAAAAAATAGTTGTAAACATCTGCAAGGAATGTGGTGAATCAAGTAAATGACAGAAGCAATTTCATGCTACCATGAGAATTAAGCCGGAATACTACTGAATTCAATTTTACCTGCCGCAAATTTTAAACAAAAATAAATGGGAGAGTGCGAGAGTGATAATTATTTCAGATGTAAAGTCACAATTAGCCGAGGAAATTTACCGATTATTAAGGAAAGACCGATTGCAGAATTCTAGAAAAAGTTTAAAGCAAAATTGCATCAAAAGGGTGAGTTACACTTATCGGCGGCCAGATAATGAAATAATTAAAACGGACATATTAAATTTTGGAGAGAGAGAGTCATGAAAAATAACATATCAATGAAAGTTGAAATAGTCTGAACTCTCAATTATAAAACGCCCTAACGAAAGACGAGATGTACGTCCTGAGTCCACACCTGGCGTTTTTTTAAGAAGATATTCGAAGGGCTGAATACCATGTGGCAGTAAGAGTAGGAGTCGAGAGTCGAGGATCGAAGGAAGACGAGGCTATAGAGTGCTAGCAGTGATAAGATCGTTCGTATTTAACAAAACAATTGATCAAATATTATAAAAACGAGTGATAAGACATAATCCACCGAAGAATTAAAAAAGTCGTGATAAACAGTGACAAGTGTTTGTTAATGTTGGGAGAAAATATCCATCGTAATATTAAAGAATTTTTAAGGTTGTGACTTCGTGAGAAGCAATAGTTCGTGTACATAAATTAATTATTCGGCTTGTTAAAATACTCTATTGAAAATTAGCTGCAGTGAATGACAGTGCGCCGCGGGTGAATTAATTAAGTAATAAAATTAATTTGAATTATCAAAACCAAAATAATAATCAAAGTGAATGAAATACTTAACTTCAGTGAGTTAATAATAACATAACTTTGTGTTTTAAAAATAGAAGGGGTGTGCATCGCGCGAATTTTGATTTGAAATATAAAATTAGCGGAGCCAATAAAATTACGTACTAATGTCATCTTCAATCTTGTACACACAAAATAATAATATCAAAACAACATCAAAATAAATAACCTACATACAAATGTCACCTTCGATCTTCCGCGAGCATAATAATAATATAAAATAAACTATTGCTTGTTTTGAATCCCCCAATTTGAAATTGTTCAACGATAATAAACAATACCTACGCGCTTGTAGTTTCTTCAATATATCATATAATCAAGATAATACAAATATTCAAAATAATATCAACAAATACCTACGTATAAATGTCATCTTCGATAATATTGTTAACAAATAATAATAATTAATAACCTACGTATTTTCTTAAACTCAAATAAAAGTGTGACATAGAGTCATGGGTGTTACTACTTCTGAGGACTAAATTACCGAATCATAGTGACAGGAAGGTTCTTTCCTTATTATTTTTCCTCCACAGGTATTTAGTGCACTTAATCAGGCTTCGTTCAGGTGAGTGAAAAAACATTTTAATTAATTACAGGTCGTACATGGTCCCGATACCTGAGAGGATCTGCCCATCTACAAAACCAATGATAAAAGAAGTTATGTTCCAGGATATAATTGTGTTTTAAATATTATTCTCAATGTGTAATTACGAGATTTGTCCCAAATTAAATCTATTATCAATGTGGGTTCAACGAACTTATATTTTTTGCGTGCTAGAAAGGACGAGACGAATGCGTATAAAAAAGGATCCCGGCCATAAATCGTAGCCACGTTGAACATCGTACGGTCATCCAAATTAGTAGGGGTTTTTTTGTTCTAAGGTATGCCAAACCAAAGTGAGAATGACGGCAACATCCATGCCATACTGGATATTAGTTCAAAAATGAAATTTGGAGAATTGAATTTAAACATTATAATTGTTTACTAACAACAATATTATCATGTCAAATTTCTTTCAGGCTTCCTTACAAAATATGAAATCAACATTATTTCGGTAATGTTTTCTCAATCAGACCCTTCCAAAATCCCGCTTGACCTGCGAAATATAGACTTCACGATTGGGGAATGCACTAGCGTTCACTGAAATTATATCCCCACAAGATATGAGACAAAGAGGGCTTTTTTTCTTACGCTATCATGCGATAGGGGATGTCAACGTAAACTTAGCATTCACGCGGGGTACTGAAAGTTAATCCCTTTCGCGGGGTCATGCAGAGTGAAAAGGCATGAAAGACAGAATAAAAAGAAAATGCCACTTGGAATGGTAGGGTATGATTCGCTGACGGAGGCGTTTCGACCGAAGGTATCCCAAGTTTTGCGAAGTTATGTGGAGGGGACGTCGGCGTGGTATTCCGTGAGAATAAGTCTGTAGCACTATTGCATACTACCAGTAGTGTCGACCTGAAAGCAAACATAGTTTTTACAAGGTAGAAGTTATGTCAGCTCTTGGAGGCGAGGAACGCAAGCCAATGATTATCCTCGTAGGAGACGAAAGGATCATCTCAAACGGCTCCGTACGCACTCAACGCGAGTAGAATCATGATAAGGGAAGAAATGGACATACCCCTTCTAGAATCAGTCGAGTTAAAATCAAATCTGGAGGATAGGAAGTCGGAATAATACTGGAAGTGACATGAGGACTCTGCGCGCTTTCATCTGGCGTGAAGGGACCCTTTCGTAGCAATGAAGTTCATGCAAGAGAACAAAATCAGGACTTAAGGACCATCCTAGCAAACGTAATGATTGAGTCTTTGTCCGGAATGTTGGTCACCAGTATCTATTTGGTTAGAGGAGGAGCCGACTTATTCAGGAAACAACATTTCCCAGATCCTCCTATCACCCCTCCTCACCTTCCTCTTCCCCAGTACATGTAGTGTATACTAATAACAATAATAACTTGACCATTTAGGTGCAGTACGACGACATTGAGAGCTTCGCAAGGATCCTGGTATGTATGTCATAATTCACACTGTCCATGTTATGTTAAAATAAATCCAATGCATATCTATAGGGAGGAAAAAAATCGAGTAGAAAAAACTACGACGTTGAATTTTATAAACCGGCTGACAATTCACTGTAGGATTAGCATCAATGACACACTCCGTTCAAGTTGAGAAAAGGCGGGTAATACGAGTATAGGTTTGAAAATAAAACAAAACAATCTAAAAAAACGGGGTCAGTTTATCAAACGAGATTCTTTCACACTTTACTCCAAAAGAATCTGAGGTTACCACACACTACATTATTTCCTCTACATGTGTATGTGTATTAATTTACACATGCAAATGTAATTACCGAATCAAAAAATCACACAACGGGGTAAATAGGAATAATGTGCAATAAAATCTTAAATCTTATTTACTGTGAGAAAATCGCAGGGGTTTAAGGAAAAGTTAGGTGTAGCTAGATACAAGGGTATATTGATCGAAGGCCAAAAGATAAGGGTAGCGTAGCCAGTAGATCCCGACAGCTAGTGTTAAAGGGAAAGAATAGAAAAACCAAGGGTAGACGACTACGGATCATTACAACGGGTGCCGGGTAGCCCTACAGGTACATTACAGGAGGTCCCGAGACCCATAGAAGTTAGTAAGGCTAGGGGTGGGACCACTACAACTGGTGCCGGGTAGCCCAGGAGGGTGGATCGTCACAAATTAGTATCCGCGGCGGGTAGGGTGTCGAGACGGATCACTACAAGCTCTACTTTGATTATTAAAAAAATACTCATTCTGTTAAATTATCTTAAATGATAAGTATTATATTATAAATGTACATGTAATAAAATAACAAGACGCTATTATTGGACTTTCAATCGTTGGATTTTGTGAGATGGAAGAAAAATTGGAGATGAGAGCTATTCAAGGCTAGTTACAAAATAAAGCTGAAGCGATTTAAATCGTGTCTCATTAGTTATGCTGATGATTTGGTAGTTGATTTTGATCATTTATATATATTTTTAAATACATTTTTATTAATAATCTGTTGGGACTCTGGCTATTTTTAAGATATCTGGAATTTTATCCACGCCGCCCGTCCACCATAGAGCACAGACACTCTCATTTATATAAATAGATAGATAAAATTGTATTTTGTAAGAAACTTTGTCAATTCAATAATTTATTACTTACTTTTAAAAATAGTTAGGCTACAGGCCAATTCTTTAATAATTATTGTATTATTTTGTCTTGTTAATTCATCTCTCAGTATCTATGATTTATTCAAAAAAAACTTCGACAAATTTTAAGCTCCTGATATAATCTTTCTTTGCCACGGAGGTAATTTTAATGGTAACCGACAAGTTCATCGAAAATCAATTCATTGAAAGCAAATTTACAAAATACACAATAAAAAGGTTAGGTTAGGTTAGGTTGAATTTTAGTTCGTTGAATTCGTTTTCGATGAACTCGCCGTGAACCAATTTTAATATACTAACTTATTATTCAGGTCGTTACTTGAATCAACTGTTCGATCACTAAATACTTGATATAGGTCATCACACAAATATCAAATGAAATTATTTCACGTAAATATATAGGAAAACTTTTATTTTCTTTGTTCGCATAACTTTAAGTCGTTACTTAGTAGAGTAGAGTAGTGAGAAAACATGATAACTATATTTAAAATTAATATATCTACCTGTAAAAGTGGAATTCATTTCGCTTACTTTATAAAGTTTTTTCTTTTTTAAGCAATTAAATGATGAAAAATTCATTTGAAGTTCTTCTTTTATACTACGGGACAATAATTCACTCTCAAAGAGTAAAGTAAAACTTATTTAAAAGTAGTTTTTTGCGGAAAACTGCTCCTGAAAATACATTGAATTATTTCTCTCGTCCAGAGGCGGCTCAAGGCATCCAGAAGAATAAAAAATTTAATAAAGAGTGTGAGAAATCTGGAGATCCGCAAAGAATGCAAGGCTGATGTAAGCGTAATGAGTAAAATTGAGAAACAGACCCTCAGATGGTTTGGGCATGTAGAGCGAAGAAAGTAGCGTTAGAAGAATATATGACGCAAGTGTGAACAAAGAAAGTAGCGTAAGAAGAATATATGACGCTAGTGCGAATGAAGAAAGTAGCGTTAAAAGAATATATGAAGCAAGTGCGAACGAAGAAAGTAGCGTTAAACGAATATATGACGCAAGTGTGAGAAGAAAGTAGCGTTAGAAGAAGAAGAAGTTAGAAGAGTTGTTTGGCGTTCCGTCCTCTCGGCCTCTCCTGCGGGGAAACGGCGTGATGGTTAGTTAGTCTACCGTTTTTGGAGTGTCAATCTCCACGTGACGTGTTATATCTATCTTTGCATTTTATGTATTTGCATTTATTTTTCTACATTAGCTCCAAAGAGAAGGCCCTGAGGATAAAAAAATCCTGGGGCCCATGCCATATTTGAGGATGCTATGTGGAGGGTCTTTTTAGGGAAAGGAAAAAGAGGAAATTCCGGGAAGGAAAAAGGTATGGTGTAGTATAGGGTAAATGTGTCCAGGAGTGACGGATGTATGACTTGATCCCTCCCACTGCGGTTTTTGTGTTGTGCGCTTTATATATTGTTACCTGTTGGTCTTTAATAAAATAGATGTTTATATTTTTTGACCGTTTTTAGTGTCAAAGTCCAGATGACCCTGAGGGTAAGCCGTGACTGATCTTGATCCATTTATTTTATAATATTTTTTCAGACTTTTGTATCATTTAAAATGAAAGTTGCGTAGACATGTTTTAATGCTTTTACGGCCTTACTAAAAAAAACACTCCGCGGCCGTTAAACGGTGTTTTTGTGAATCTTTACATGTGACAACGCTGGAAATTTTACTTGTAAATTGGAGTTTTCATAATAATCCGCTAGGTGGTGTGATTGATGCGCCTGCGCATTGCTTTACCGCTGAAAAAAATAGCCGCGAATGCAGAATAAAGTCGGTCGCGATTTTGTATGTGATTAATATGATGTTTTCGTTAATGATTTCAATATTTATGACTAATTCGCACTAATATTCATGTAATCAATATATTTACTATTAATTTTTGTTGTTTTTCGTTAGTTTAAGTCAAATTGTGGCACTAAAATCGGGTGTTCTAAATTAAGCTGTCAGAAAATGGTTCATAGGTTATGTTCAGAAATAATTTGCATTTTAAGATCTTTATTTTATTATAAATTCTTGAAAGTGATGTTTTTTGGTGACTAAAATGTCTAATACATATTTTAGTAAACGTATCAAAGAAATTAATGCCTTAAGATGTGCAAGCATTGTATTCAAACGTGAGTTTTTTATTGTAAATTTTTGGAAATGAAAAGCGAATTTCAAGATTTTTTAATATTTTTTTATTGTTTGAAGGAGTAAAAAGTGAGGTGACAGATTTATTTTAAAATCATTAAATAAAAGGACTGTGTTTTTTGAATTTTTCCAAATATTTCAATGTTTTAATAGAAAGTGTTTGGGGTAAGTGAGATTTTTTTTTCAACTTGATGTTTGAATCTTAAAATACTACAGTTTTTAAACATTTAAGTATATTTTAGATATGAAAATCTTAAAGGTAATTAAATTTTGGTTCTAAAATGGTATTTGTTTTTACGACATCTCAAAAAATAATACATATATTATAGGACATAATACATAGGACATTAAAAAAAAAATTCGAAATTCGTTGAAAATTACAAATGGAACAAATATATACAACAGATAAACTACCCTCCTTGGCCGTGTAAGCAATGTACATATCTTTCCATGAACAATTTTTTGTCAGTTCTTAATTAGTAAGGATTCTTCATACATGGTTGTTTGACCATTGTACAAAGTTTTCAGAAAGTTTATTAGTAAGGCTGGTAAAATGGCGACGTTGTCAGATCAAAACCATATATTTTGTTTAGTGAGAATTTGAAAAACGAAATGTACAGACTTTACACAACGTGCTACAGAAACACCGTTTAACGGCCGCGGAGTGTTTTTTTTAGTAAGGCTGTTAATTTTTAGTAAATTTTTATGCCTGCTTCATATCAAAGTCTAGGTACATATATATATTGTACTTTGTGTGTGTGTAATTATGCTGTTTACCTAACTAGATCCACAAGTACCTGTTAAAAATTAAAATTAATATCACTTCGTTGTTCGTCATCTTCAACGTGAAAACAATCATAAAAGAAAATTAAGAAGAGCAACTTAAAAAAACCTTAATTTTAATTTTTTTGTTCAATCCAACTCCGATTTTGTTGACTGACAAAATATGCACCAATAATTTTTGAACAAGTTAAACAAATTTAAAGCAAGTACGACCAACCTATTTTTTTATTATTTCATTTTTATTTTTTTTTTTATTTATCTATTTACTTATCATTCAGTGTGATAAATTACACGAATCCATGTTTCATTTTAACATTCTAGTATTATTGAAATATAATTATCCATAATAATTGAATGCGTATATGATACAAATGACAAAAAATTGTAATTTGACATAAAATATAAATAAGTTTTTTTTGTCTCTGGGTCAAAAACTGATTATGTGACTTTGACAAAGAGAACATAAATAATAAAACAAAGCAGTTAAAGTCAGCTAACGTTGTTTAAATGAAATTATGAAGTTAATGTATCATTTTCAAAAAAATCGCTATAGTAATAAAAATGCCAATTAAACTTGGCTTAACCTTAAAAGGAAACGGGGCGGGGTTTTGTCCATACAAACTTATTCTAACGAAAACAACTTTTTTTATTTGTTTTTATATTACAAAATTATACATAAAATTTATAATACGATTTAAGATTTTCACGGCCAAAAGTATTTTTGGTGTTTATTTTTGGGATTTTATGCCGTGTTACGCTAACTCCTTCTTTAACAAACGTTTCGGACAACGTTACAGTGTCCATCGTCAGGGCAGATGTTCTGATATTTATAATACATTATTCCCATTGAGTTTAATAAACTCATTTCGGGAAGGACAACATTATACAATTATGAAAATTATTTTTACACAAGAACACGAATTTAAAGGGCAGTTTAATGAAAAGTACATATATATTAAAACAGACTAGGCACACTTGATACAGTTAGTTGAATATTTCATAAATACATTTAGAAAGATCTACAGGGAGTTAAATAAAAATTGCTAAATATGTTTTGCTTCACAGAATTTGAACAATTATTAAATCGCGGGCTGGTTGCTTTAGAGTACTTATGGCTTAACAAAACTTGAATAAAACTTTCACAGAATTTTGACATTGAAATTAGACTAATTGTTCAAATTCTGGGAAACAACCCGGCCTTAGTAGTAGTAAGTACATTAGACAAACGACACAAAGCAGCTTTTCGTCGAAAAATCTGCTCATTTCACCGAGAAGCGTATAGATCGAGTTTAAGTTCATAAAATTTAAACGATTTCCAAAAAGTTGATTCCTATAAAATCTTGTCGTTTAACGGTTTGCCATAAAATATAAAAATTTTACGGATTCTCATTTTAAAAATCGAATGAGAAAAATCGACTCGGATACTAAATTACGGAGCGTAATAATTTATCCATATTGGAAATACGCGCCCTGATTTTAGTTCTTATTACACGGGTCATTACCATAAATGTGTTAACCCCATTCTGTATTCCTCTTTCCCACTTCTCTTCGCTGCCAAGGAACCCTTATCTTCACTTTTTATGCTAAGATCAAAATAGTACTTACTTGGTTTTACGACCTAACAGATGAATATATAGCGATGCTTTATTTTTATGTCCAAGTTTGCGTATATGCAAATTAAAGAGAAAAAACAATTTTTTGCTTTACCTTTTGTAAATACTAGAGCAGTGTTTCCCAAAGTGGGCGAAATCGCCCCCCCCCCCTGGCTTTCGGTGATGAAATCAAGGGGGGTTGGTGAATGCCTATACAAATAATACCAAGAAACTTGCGCATGAACCTTGCAATTGATAATTAAATATTATTTATAGTATTTTTATTGAAGACAATATTAGTGAATCTTAAACGAATATATAATACAAGCTTCTGTCCGCGACTTCATCTGCGTAGGATTAGTACTTCGAGTAATCTATTTTCTTTTCCTAGGTCCCCAACGTTTATAGCAAAATTCTTAACCTATTTAATTAAAATATGTATAATTCGCGATTCGATTCAAAGTATTAGGCGAGTACTTCAAATAAATTCACTAATTTAAATATTTTCCAAAATAGAATTTTGATTTAACAATCATTGTTTTGCAAAATGTCATTCTCAAAGTTTGACGTTTTCTATTAAACAATAATTATTAGCGAAAGTCAATCGAAAATCCTAAACAGAAAAATCAGAAAAAGATACGGATACATCTAGGGTTCGTGTCCCACATGTATCCGTATCTTTTTCTGATTTTTCTGTTTCGGATTTTCGATTGACTTTCGCTAATATTATCTTCATTAATTAAAATATTATAATTTGAGGTTTAACTCTTTAAGTTAAAAATAAAAATAAAAATAATAATTATTTTCAATATTTTGAAAATAAATAGCTAGCTTTATAAATTATAGCCTATATGTTATTCCGATGTATGAGCTATATTATTGAAAAGTTTCATTAAAATCCATTAATTAAATTTCGATTTAAGGAGTAATAAACATACATACATCCATACAAACTTTCGCGTTTATAATATTAGTAAGATTTGAAACTTAAAAATTTGAAAAAGATTCCATCGCATCGTTTTTTTATCATATTTTTTGTTTAAAATTTTTGTTTGGTTATATCTATTTTTATTCTAATTGATTATATGTACAATTTAAGGTTTTCCTCATTAAGTTATTACAAAATGAAATTAATTTATTTTTTTTATTATTTTTAAAAACACAAAAACAAAACAAAAAAATCTAAAAGCAACATTTCCTGGATCCATCCACCCACTTCCATCATTATAAGTGGAAAATGTGGCTTGTGCAGTGATGAAGTACTAAATTAGGATCGAACCCGCAACGCCCGGGTGAAAACCAATAACTATAAAATATACTTAAGCCAGAAAAGGTTTGGAACCTTTGTACTAGAGTACTGACTCGTTTTTTTTTTACATTTATGTTAAGCAATTTAGGCTTATGAGGTGATTTGCTCCAACCGTATATAAAATCAATACAATTTAAGGCGATTTTATGTTATTTCCGAATTACTCCTCCTTTAGAACTACGTATGTTTATTTATGTACCTACCATTTTAACTATTCGCAGGTATGGTATTCCCTAGTGCAAAAACCTTTATAAAAGGTACTAGCGTTTGGGTGTTGAAGGTATTATTGTTTGTTTCATTAAATTAAAAGGATAAGGAAAAATAATCCAAGTTTCCTAGCAATTCAATTCTTTACCTACATGGTGCAAACTTGTGGTATTTATTTTATTATATTTGGGAATTAAACAGTTGAAAAATTCATTACGAAATCTTGCTTGTGATGAACCAATAAAGTTCCATTAATTATCTGTATATATTTTAACGCTCATTGGCTGAGTTGGCATCGCGTTTGGGTCCCACCCAGGCGTCGTGTGTTTAATTCCTCAACTGGCTAAATCCTACATCACGACACAAAACATTTTCCGCTTGATGTGGAGGTAGTCGAAGATTTTAAATAATGTCACGTTTTTCGTAACCCTACATAGTTTTTCTTTCTTAAAAAATAAAATCTATAAATGTACTTATTATGGCACTATTTACAATGTGGCAAATATTCTCTAGATTCTTTAAAATATTTTAAAGTTAAAGATTTTATAATTTTTTTTTATAAATCCTACGAGTATGTGATAATTGACAAAAGATACATGAATTCATTGGCTATATATAACTATAATCAGTTGGTATGTCTCCATATTCAAATTCGGAGGTATGATTTTTTTAATGTGGGCGGAAAATTTTCCTTCAGAAATCCGAGAAAAAAAAATTAAATTGCTCTGTCGCTCTAGTGGATAACATAAACCTATTAAAAAATTATACATAGGTTCCTACTCATCAATATTTAGTCGCAGTAGGTACTAAAATGTGCACAAAAACAAACTAAAAATATGAATATTAATAATAAATTTTCATGGGTAAATAAATAAACATAAAAAAAGACAATGGTTTTATTTATCTGAGATAAACATATATATATATAGAGTAGTTTCGGGTATTATGGCCTAGTGGGCCAATATGGCCAGTATTGTTTTTTCCGACACCATCCAACACTAGCGGTTTATATATCCGTCATATTGTCAAACTCTTTCCCTCGACCCCCTCAGTCGACCCCTGCGTTGCGTTGAGTGTGTATGTGTGCAGCGCGTGCGACGATCGAAAATTATCTGATTTGATGTTATTTTTTGGTTAAGTTTCACTCATTCCTGTTCCTCAAATAATCATTGTTTTTATATTGCTAATGCACATTTTTGTAGGTAAACTTTTATTTAATAGTGTGGTGACATTGTTTAAGGACATTGTTTACTAGTTTTTAGGTTAGACTTTTTATTTGTTACAAACGTCTTTACGGCCAATATGGCTCACTAGGTAGGTGGCCAATATGGTCTACCGGGCCATATTGGCCTCACATAGAGTAAATCTTTCTAACATGTTAATATTTTTTTCCTACTGGGAAATGGCTCCACGAAAACCAATTTCACAAAGAAAACGCCAAACTTGGTGCTATGATAAAATCGAAAAGGCTATGCATTAAAGCAAAAAACGAAAGGGCAAAGGTAAAAAGACAAAGTCAAAACCTAAAAGCCCCAATACACTACTCGCGAAGTTGACTGAAGTTAATGAAGAAGTGAGCCAAGTAATGTAGTGAGACGCATCTTGTTCGGACTTCGAAATGCTTCGAGTCCTTTGACTCGGCGCAAAAACCGACAACGATCGGAAATCGGACGAAGCGAGGTGAGGTTGCACGAAGCGAAGTGAAGTTCATTTCTACACTATCGTATTCGATTAACCTCGATCAACTTCACGAGTACTGTATAGAGGCCTTTAGGAGGTACAAATGCCTAGCTCGGAGGAAGAAAACGAACCATTTGTACGAAGACAGTTCTGACGAAAGTCCAGATAGGAGCAATGTTTATGATGCCAAGTGTTTGTATTGCGACGATCTCTATTCTATGAATAACAGAGGTGAAATATAGGTTCAATACCTATGTTGTAAATTATGGGCTCACGAAGAATGCTCAGGAGTGGAAACGGACGTTTTATTCTGCGAATTTTGTTCTGTAAAGTAACACAAAGTTTATTTCTTTTGATTTTTTATTTTATTTGTTACGGTGGGCAATATGGCACACTTCATTTGTGGCCAATATGGCCCTGGGCCATATTGCCCTACCACATTTATTTTTTAAGATTATTCAAGATTAAGAAAAAAATTATTTTAGTTATGTTTCGAAGCCAATATAACCATAAATTTATATATTTTTAACACTATTAAGTTCAAAGGACTGATTTAACCAATAAAAGCTAATTAATCTCAAAAATTTCGTATTTTATTTCCAAAAAGGCTTACGGTGTGCCATATTACCCGAACTTACTCTAATAAGAAAGAAAAAAACTATAAACATTTATTCTCTATGTGTATAATAAATAAACTTCAACCTTTGTAATGATAAATCAAACGTAATAAGTGTGGCAACAAATTGAGATCGCTTGTTTGTAGATTTCACCTAGGCGGACGTTTTGGCCCGCGGCCAGCCCAGAGCGAGCACTGGTGCGCTAGTAAGTCCGGTACGCCACTGGGGTACAATGTATACTCCGGTCAACAGGCTAATTTGTTTCTCCTTGCGGTGCGGGAAGATAAAGAGGCATTTTATAAGTGCTGTTAGTTCATAAGAAGGAAATAAACTTTTCTTGTACCTTACCTACTATTCTGGGAATATTGTTTCTTAACTTGGGAATGTAGATGAAAATTGTGGAGTTATCTCTGTTTAACAATTGTTTTAAAGCGAAAATGTGATTTTTTACAGTGGAAAAAATTACCGAATAAAACCTGTAATTGTAATATGTAATCATTGAATATAAAGTTAACAATTGTCAAATGAAAAAATTGAAACAGAAAAGACAGAAAATTATTCGGTCGCTTCTGCGAATTGAAGCTAGAACCTTTACCTTGCCGGGGAATTTCTCTGAGTAGGGGAGACCTGTCCAAAACCTTATATATATATATATATATATATATATATATATATACTTTTATAACGACCTCCACACGGTTTTATCCCGTTATACGGTTTTGTACATGTCTCCCATACTTAGCTAATTCGACCATATTAACTTCTTTCTAACTGTATCACACTTCGACTAAGAACCACCATCGTTGTCTTCATTTTCTCTTTTCCAAATTGAGAATGTCTATTCTTACAAATATTTTCTTTATTATTGACCCATTTTCTTAAAAAGAAAACATTCTGAAACTCAGTATTTTTCTTGTAAGTCTATTTATATCAATTACGTACTTAATTTGGCACCTTGGGTAGATTTTTGATATTTTGGCAACAGCGAACTAGGTGGGTCGGAATGTAATGTTTTTGAAAATTTATTGGTACAATACTAACGGTGTATACTTTATTTTATATGTTATTATAAAGTTGATGTATTTAATTTGCAAGATAAATTATATAGCTTTTGAGGGTATTGCTTCCTCCCCCCAAAGTCTTGATCAAATTCAAAATTATTAAAGTTTTAACTGTCACAAAAAATATTAGTAATTATTAAGGTAAGTACGTACTGGGTCGACGTACGTGGGCGTTTTCCAAAAAAGATGTCGGTGACGTAATAGGAATTCCACTTAAGTGAGATGCTGCATTTCGATTAAAAATATACGTTAATTTATTAAAGAAAGTATGAACTTCATGACAAAAAGTATTTAAATAGAAAATGTCAATAAACTTCGAAAATAATTGCAATTTAAGTTTAATACTATTGGTAAGAAATTCTTTTACGTCACTTTTATCATAAAGTTTATAAAGAAAATTAAAAGAAATTCATTATTTCAGATTTTTATTTACGAATTGAAAACACAATCTGTATCCTAAAAAATATGAATAATCAAGCTTATTGAAATAAATATTAAGTTTTTAAATAAAAATATTCATTTACGCTACTTTTGGATACTTTGTACTGTATATTTTTCGTTCTAGAAAGACGAATATAAGTTTTTGTTTTACGAATGTTTAATTATAACAAATTTAAAATTAATCATGAACTATATCAATAAAAAAAAGAACAAATTTCTTTGAGATATAATAATTGATCTTAGAAAATAAATCACAGCAATAACAGGACAGTGGCGTAAGGGGAAAAATTTGGTAACGTTTAGGAATTCTAAGGCCTCGGCCAGACTGAGAGGCTTGCCCGGTAGCGACAGCGGGCGCGAAATATCAGTCGTATGTGTACGCACGTTGTGGCTACACTGCTGAAGGCGCGACAAGCGACTGTTATGGGAAGAGTGGAAGATACTCTCAGTATCACCCTGGTGAAAGACCACCATTCAGAATTGAAACGTTGCTTAATAATGACTTTAACCGTGTTTAGTGACTAGATCTGAATAGCCAGGTACTTCCCCACCTTCCTCTTCCCCACCTTCCTCTTCCCATCTCCTTCCTGTCCCCACTTACCTTCAGCCTCAAACGTACCCCAATTGGGGATGCCATAGTCTCACTGGCTCCAGACGGGAGCAGTTAAGACTCATGTGAGGTATTCTCTATAAAAAAGGGCGATTTTACGTACTACCGCCACCGTGGAAGGCCCCCCGCGCAAGTACATTTTCTTCCACTTGTTCTTTTTTCTTTTGTTTTTATTTTCGTTTCTGTTCTCTCCAACGTCTTCTTTTTTCTATTCTTCTTTGGTTAGCTCTCTGATTTTATTTTGATGTTATTTTTGTCTTTGTAACTCTTTTTTTCATAAAGGCTTCATATTTTTCAGGGTCGCTTTTAATTTTGTCTCTGTACCTTTTTGATTTTTCATATTTGAACATAAAATTAAAATAAATTATTTATAAAAATGCACAAATAATTAGATAGGTAATAATGGGCTACACGTGCATACCGTGTATAGCCTGAAATAGGTAACTAAGCTGAAAGGGTATTAAAGTACCTGTTAATGTACACAACTTTAATTAGGTACAGGATTAACTAAAACACACAGGAACATAAATCATGCTACATTTTATACTTACTTAATCAAAATTGTATGAACCAGCTGATTTTATACTGAATTTCAGAGTTGCCTCTACAGTAATAGTTGCTCATATTGCTGTCTATATTAGTACTTCGACACCATTTCGACTCTTTCAGAATTAATCTTTAATAATCTTAATTTATAAAAAAAAGAAAAAAAAATTATACACATAAAAATCAAATATTTTTTTCTTTTTAGCTATGCTGTTCTTTTTTTTAATGCTACATATATCACTCAACCCACGTATCTACATGTAATAGTTACATTTTGAAGATACATGCAAAATATAAATTTAATTAGAAAATTGTAACACACCCAAATACACTAAAAGACGGACAGAGTGAACCGACCTTTAGAATTCCATTACGTCACTTTTAATTTCCATTCACGAGACCGTTGCGTAAGAGAAGTGGCGTAATCGCGTCAATATTTTTTCGAAATGTATTTATCAATAAATTATGAAACTTCTGTTTGTTCTAACTAAACATTTCATAAAACAATAAATGAATCAATTTAATACAAAGTAGAGTCTAATACATGCTGGTAAATTACCTGGAGAAATACGGAAGCGTTGGTGGAACACTTTTTTAGTACAGCCGAGAACGACCACTTGTGTTACGATTTCTTGGCAAACTGGCTGTAAAAAACCAAGCATGGCCGCCCTTCATAGACTAAATAGGGTTGCTATTTTCGAAAATATTCATCGATTTGGTAATATTTTTATTGGAAGACGTCAATAATGTGGTTGCGTAGGCGGAAATTCCACCATACGCTATTTCGTAGGACAACTCAATATCTGGTATTTAAATTATTTTGCACGATAATTAATCTATATTATGGTTGCAAATCGAAAATATTATCATTTACTATTACGCTGCCCTAGTGCTTGAATGTTCAATAGACCATTTGCAAATTTTACAGGGGACGTTTGTTTTTGTTTTTTACAGGCAAATTCTAAATAATTCTCAAATTTAGTCATTTCGTTTTATACATTGTCTATTGAATACGGTATAAAACGAAATGACTAAAGTCGAGAATTATTTAGAATTTGCCTGCAAAAAAACAAAAACAAACGTCCCCTGTAAAATTTGCAAATGGTCTATTGAACATACAAGCACTAGGGCAGCGATTAGTAGAATTAGAAATAAATACTGGAATAACATTAAATAACATTAATTTTTGAACTCTTACTGGTAGTGGTAGGTGTAGGACATACCAGAAACAGTGACCTGTAGTCTTACTTATTTAAAAATAATATCGAAATTTAATAGATTTATTCATTATTTTTAGTCCATAAAGGTATTTACTTGTTATTATATTGGTAAAATATATGGTTGGTCATTAAAAACGACACAACAAAAGTTACTGATCCTGAAAGTGATGGGACACTGACTTTTATCTATGTACACTTTTTTTGAAAAACGCCCACGTACGCTACGCTACGCATAACGATATCTGGATATATGCTTTAGAATCACACTGGCCACACGTATCGCAACAGTCATATCTGGTGAAAGTCAAGGGGACCTTATCACGCGTGTAATTCATTACGAATAAGGAAAAAAATGTTTTTCTTCAATAACAAATAAATTGTTAAGAGTGATTGACCAGCAGCTGAGAAAAAAAGTTTAAAAATGCTTGCAACTGTACAGTGAGGTTCCAATGAGAAAGATCGATTATTCCCTGTATCAAATTTAAAAAATCAAAAATTTAAGTAAGCAATAAAAATGCTCAAAACGCATGATGATAAATTATTAAATATCGTGTACTTCTTGTAAGTATTTTTTTATTATAAGTATTTATGATTTTTCAATAATGTCTAAACAAAATAAGTGTGTAAAAATGTTTTTAAATATTTTAGTTTGTAAGACCTTAAATAAATAGAAAAACTGGGGTATTTTTGTCACTAAACACGTTCTCGGATTGATTTTTAATGATTTTAATTTAACTAAAATTAAACAAATTAAAGCTGTGTTGACTAGATTACGTACTGATTTATTTTATTGTATGATTATATGAATTGAAATTTGTGTTGTTTAGTAGAATCTATCGTTTGAAAATTGAACAAATCTGCCAACGACCAACGGTATAACCTTAGTATCTTAAAAATGCACTTAGTTTTTCAAAATTTTAAAACTGCGTGTACCAGATAAAATAACAATCTTTCAAAATCAATTTATGTTTTTTTGTAAAAAAGAGTCAATACTTCTAGAATTTGATTTAACTTGGGAATTTTTTAACCAACTTTGATGATAATTGGGCAATTCCAAGGTGCTTCCAATTCAATGGGGTAACACTCAAGAAAAATAACAAAATACCGGTGATTTTATTTGTTATTTCGACTGCAAATTTAAAATATAAAATGATTACAAATATTAATAAATTAACTATTTGAGCATTATCCCACAAAACATTCAAATTGGTCCCCAGGTGTAGCGTGCGTCCTACGTTGAAAAAGAATCATGTGAAGCGTAGAGAGTAGAATGTAGTCAACTAGACAGTAGCATCATATCCGCTACGAGATGCGCTCGAGGCTATCTTTCACCGAAACTACCGACGAACGTTTGCTCTTTACGATCTCCGCTACGTGACGTCATCGATAGCTGTTTCGCCCCGTCCCCCCTAACTAACCCCGGGGACCATTTGATTCCCAGCCGAAATTGGATTACCTGCTTTGGGTAATACCGGAGTTCTTTTGTTTCGCTTCCGACCGAACAAAAGACAATCGGATTGTGTGGATGCCGCTCAAAGAGAGAAAGGGGAAGGTGGGGTTCGATTTCTCGAGGCTAAGTTGATTTAAAGTACTTATATATAAGATCAAAGGAAATTCCGTCGTGGAATGTAGTTTGCGCAATTAATATTATTGAAAGAAAACGTATTTACAGATCTCATTTTGGTAAAAGTAAACGTTTTTCAGTTGTTTGGTAAATAAAATTAGTCTATTTGTGATATTTTCGGTGAATGGTTCAAATATTGAAGATCGAGGCAATTAGATTTATCAATTAGTCATAATAATATCAGCATCAATTACAGTAATAATTAAACAACTAAAGTAGATATTTTTATTTTTAACTTAATAAGTTAAACCTCAAATTATAATATTTTAATTAATGAAGATAATATTAGCGAAATCAATCGAAAATCCAAAACAGAAAAAGATACGGATAACTCGAATCCAGGACCTCTGGCAATCCGGGCCAACGCGCTTTCCACTGCGCCAACGTATCCCTATCCGATTCGGTCATTTTTAACTGTATCACTTCGACTGAGAACCACCAACATTATTTTCATTTTCTTAACGCATATTTTTATTGGCTGCTATCTGTATGTATGATTGCAAGATTCAACTCGAACTAAATGCCCTTTAGATAGTGTCAGGATAAAATTTTATCACTTTTTAATAATATTCGACTTCTATTGACTTTTTCTGCAAGTTCTGAAAGTACGTTCTTTCAAGTACACTACAGTATCTAACCAAATAACTTACGAAGGTACTTTTTGTTGGACTATGCGGCATTGAACGCAGTATAACTCCTAAGAATGGTACCTACTGAATTGTCTTCAAGGCACCCCTTAACAATCTGCAAAAGTAACCCGCTAAGCTGCTTGCCAAACAGTCTGCAAACTAGCCCCTATTCCGCGGCAGTATTCTGCAGCCAGTGTTCTGTAGAAACCTTCTGTAACCAGCGTTCTGTAGCTAGCGTTCTGTAGCCATCATTCTGTAGTAGTTGTTTTGTTAGAATTTGGGCGATTAGGGTTGCGCTTGTCGGAAGCAGAGTGCCGGCGAGGCGCGAACCTTTTCCCGCCAGAAGTTGGGTGATTGATGCCTGCGGGCGGCCGCCCGGGGCGCTGCGCCACTGAACTTTAACCAGAACTTAACTAAAGCCATTCAGAAATGCAATAATGTTAATCAGAAGCGTCAGTGATGCCTCGCTCTTGCATCTTGCTCACTTTGCTGCCACTGAATTTACAGGCGGAAAATTGTGTCAAGAAATATAAATAACTAGCTTGTGCCAGCGACTTCGTCTGCGCAGGATTAGTACTTCGATTAGCCTATTTTCTTTTCGTAGGTTCCATCTATGTTTATTCCAAAATTCTTAACCTATTTATTTAAAATATCTATAATTCTTGATTCGATTCAAGGGTGAGTACTTCAAATAAATTCACTAATTTAAATATTTTCTAAAATATAATTTTGGTTTTACAATCATTGCTTTTCATAATGTCTTTCTCAAATTTGACATTTTCTATTAAACAATAACTATTATTTGTAAAACATGGAAAATAGTAAGCTTTGTATATAAATTATAGCCTATATGTTACTGTGATGTATGAGCTATATTATTGTAAAGTTTCATTAAAGTCCATTCAGTGGTTTTTGCGTGAAAGAGTAACAAACATACATACATCCATACAAACTTTCGCGTTTATAATATTAGTAAGATAAGATATATACTTATCACCTATTAAATTTTTCAGTGCTTGCGGCTCCGTAGTACACATAAAAAATAAGAAAAAGACGGTTTACTTGGTAGATTTGTAAATACGAATGTTAGAGAGATAATATTATAAAATGTTGTTATAATTATTAGACGTTAGAGTAAATATTTAATAAGGCATGTTTAATTTAAAATACAGCAAAAATCTCTCGATGAATACCTTTTACATGTTAAATAACAGAACCCGATGTGTTTTTTTGTAATTTTCAGAGCATAGGTAATTTGCGTTTTTTTTTTCTACCGAGGTAATTTTGTGTAAATACTTTTTCCACGAGAGAATAGAGATTATGTTTAAAAATAACATATATTTTTTTAAAGGGTTTTTATTTAACGGTTTTAACTCGGTTAAAATCTATAATATCGTGCCTTATTTCATATGAGAGAACTTTGGCACGTTTAAAGTATATGGTTTCTTTGATTTTCCAATTCTATTATAAACGTAAATATTGAATAAAATATGTACTACATTGTAATGATTTTATCGATGGATATAATATTTACAACTATCTGCAACGACTCTCACAACACAAACAACATCTTCCGCTTAGTGTGGTGGTAGTAGGAGATTTTCAAATGATGTTGGGTTATTCGTAACCCTGGAATGTTTGTCTTTCTTTAAAAAAAAAAAACTTATCTGAATTTCACATACCAAAGGTATAGTCTCTTTGATAAGTAAATTCTTACCCAAATTAGTAACACTAACATTTCAACGGAGTAATCAGTACCTTCACACCTACAGGTGCAGGATGAATTTACTTGTATTTTGATGCTGTGTGGAAGGTCTTTTTATGGAAAGGGGGAGAGGAAGTTTTTGGAAGGAGCAGGGTGTGAGGTATGCGTAGAATCTGGGGGTCAATGTGTCCAAGAGTGATGTATGAATCCACCCTTCCACTGCGTTGCACGGCGGTGGATTGAGACAATCCGGCTGGAGAAGTCGAAAGGTTTCCGACAACCAGTCTCTCCCGAACCTGCCCACCACGCAGTAGCATGGGCAAACATATCCGCCGCCAAGACCTAAACAAACCTGAAGACCAGCAAAATTGACGACCAGCTTATTCTCAGGCTTTGGACTCCAATTCCGAAGGTCGCGGGTTTGCGCAAATAAATTTAATTTGATTAATTTGTATTATTTCACAATTAATTAATTAAAAATAATATATACTATATTTGCGGCACGTCCCAAAGTGGAAGATACTTTCACTATCACCCTGGTGTAAGACCACCATTCAGAATTGAAAAGTTGCTTGAAATGGCTTTAGCCGTGTTTAGTGACTAGATCGTAACAGCCAGGTACTTCCCCACTTTCCTCTTCCCCATCTCCCCCCTTCACTGCTTACCTTAAGCCTCATAACACACCTCAATCAGCGATAGCGTAGTCTCATTGGCTCCAGACGGGAGCAGTTGGAACTCTTGTGAGATGTTCACTATAAAAAAAAAAACCTCACCCGTGAACCCGGACAACCCTGCCAAGTCACCAAACATCGCGAACCATTTGGGTGAACTTTTATATAATACTTTTATATAAATTATTCATTGATAATCTAAAAAATGCATCTGAGGAAGGCCTTTTTTCTCTTTTGGAATTGTAAAACTACCCGGTTGATATGCATTATAACTTTTCCACGGAATTGAACAACTATCTCCCCACATGTAAATCTGGGGGCAACTCTGGAGATCGAGATTTACATAAGCCAGTCTGGTTTTATTCGTCAGGCCTAAGGAAACACGTGAAAGTATTTTTGGTGCAACTCGCAGATTTCCATAAGTTGGGAAATCGTGTTTGAGTTGACTTAATATTTACTTACGTTTGAGCGTCGCCGCGGGTGGGAGATTTGTGAGTTTTCTCTAAAGAACTCGTAAGAAGCAAGGATTTAAATTACTTAACTTTTTTATATTTTGACAAATGCTTAGTAATAAAGGAGTATAGTGGAATTTTCATTGTTTTACATGCTTAATAATATATATATTTATTTAAATCTCTCTTGAGTTGAGTGCGGTTATTCTGTCATTTATTTCTGAGAAGGATATTTACAAAATATTATTTTATTTTATTTTTATTTTATTAATAAGTTTGATTTACATATACGGATATCGTTATACATAATACATCGAACCATCCAATTTCACAAAAATTAGCAGCTTTTCATACTCTATTGGTAGATTAATACGATATAAAACAAATTAAAGAAAATTATATATTAAATAACAAGGACAAGGGTGATTTTTTAAACAAATCTAGGGTTTATAAATTAATGTGTAACGATTGTAACTAACTAACTAACTAATAATCACGCAGTTTCCTCGCAGGGTAGGCAGAGAGGACGGACCGCCAGACAACTCGGTCTTGACACACACTCCTTGCCTCATTCACATTCATACATCTTCTCATACATACTCAGTACATGGCCCGGCTCATGTATCTGATTCACTTGATCGTGCCACGTCTTACTTCTTCTACCATTCTCGGTTTCTTCTACCATTCACATTCGCGTCATAAATTCTCTTTGTAAAGATTGTAACTTTTTTTAAATAGGGAAGAATTCCTTAGAAGACTTCTACAAATTTTTATATTAGAGTTTGGGAACATTTAAGGTGTTTGAATAATAATAATTATTCTTAGAAACAAATCATTCTTTTGATATAAATAAAGGGTTAAAAATTTTACACACAAACACAACAGATTTACAATTAGCAAACTTCGAAATTTTAGAAATTAGAAAAAGTGTTAAATCATATTAATAATCAAATATTTTTTAAAATAGCCATCTCTTTAATTTATATATTTGAACACTATTTTAAAAATATATTGAAATTTTAATACTGAGTGTTTCATAAACACAACGTTCCGCGGGATCAGCGTGAAACAATTTAAAAAATTTAATATACATAATATTGGGATGAAATAAGTGGGAATTTATTTACATAGTAATACATTAGTCCTAACCAAAGTAACCAAAATAACAACTCTATTGATTAATTTTAGCATTTCCGAGCTTAAATTCATTCCACCAATTCCTTTCAATAACATCAAACAACGCATAAATATTACGTCAAAAAGTGCACAGCAAATTTAATCTGTTTACAAAGTAACACGACAAGTTGTTCCATAAATGGACCATTTCGGTAAATGAACCATTTGGGTTTAGCGTAACCCAGTTTGGTTGTGTCCACCTGACTGAATCTGCGGCCGGATCTGATATTTCCATTCGATTCAGTTCCAATTCGGCCCTGCCAATATTAATCCGTTTATTCCGGTGTTGAAATCGGATTCGCACCGATTAGCGATGCTAATTTGAGCGCTGAATAAATAATGCGATCCTTTTTAACGCGCTCAAAAGCTTTGGGAGAAATTAATTGAAATTCCCGTAGAGCTCGGTTTTTTTTTTCATTTACCTTTTTTAATTTTTTTACCGCCGTTCGATTTTTAAAGAAATTTTGTGGGGGTTTGTTTTTGTCTAGACAAGAGTGTCAAAATATTTTGTTCAGCGGTGGTAATAGAATTCAGAAGTCAATTATTGTGTTTTCTAAAAGTGTTCATAATTATATTACGTGTCAATAAACCACACTTACACTATATATGTGTACTATACAGGGCCCGCAGATACTCTAATAGTAGGTACACAAATGATAACCCTGTACAAATCTCAATTGCGCCCCGTGGTTGATTTTGGCAGCCACCTCTGATCCGGAGCCCAAAAAGATATGAAAGAATCCCTCGACTCCGTTTGATAGATTCTCCCGTCTTAACAAATAAATTGCAATTTTTAGAGCCCAGGCGTCAAGTGGGAATGCTGTCCTTTTTAACCGTTTTTTGTAATAGAATATGCTCCGAGGAACTAGCGTCATTGATCCCTTCCTCCCTCCTACAACATGGGTCACTTCAAGACCCACGTTCACTCTTTCCTCTCCTCAAAAAGGCCCTCCACACAGCATCTTAAAATATGACATAGGCCCTGAGGGAAATTGTGTGGAGTTATTGTTTTAAAAAAGCCGTTAAGGATATATTTATGTTACTGTCTTTTTGTTAAATTAAAAACGACTAAAATTATAAAAAACAAATACAGGATCCTCGTTACTATACACATAAACCCGTGACACAGCTATACAAGTGGTGACTTTTTACACAAATAGTTTGATAACACAAAAGGCTTTGGGCGCTAGCTAGAGCCGCCATGTGCATTTTTTTTAAGTAAAAAAATCTGCTTTGGCAGGCGAACATTGCAGTTCCAAATGGGGCACAAAGTAGGTATATCGTATTTTGTTATTAGTACATCCCCACTGCACACTCCTTCGGGGACATTGCATTATTGTTATCAAAAATATTATATATTTTTAAACCTGTACAGTCTTTATCCGATTGTATGGAATTACAAAGCGATCTTGATAATTTGTGCATATACTGTGAATCAAACTTATTGTCCTTAAACATTTCTAAATGTCATTCTATTACGTTTACTAGAAATAAAAATAAAATCAACTATCATTACAACTTGAATGATAAACCTTTACAATCTATGTCTATATGTAAAGATCTAGGTGTTTACTTAAACAGCAAATTAATTTTTGATAAGCATATCGAAAAAATTATCACAAAATCCTACAAGATGCTAGGTTTTTTATTAAGAATATGTAAAGCTTTCAAAAGTGCTAAGACACTAGAAATGTTGTTTTGTTCATTAGTCAGAAGTCCACTGGAGTACGCGTCCACAATATGGAATCCTTAATATAAGGTATACATAGATTTATTAGAAATTATACAAAATAAATTTTCGAAACATTTACTTTTAAAATACAACAAAACTACAAATAATATGTTAACACTACAAAAAAGACGCACATTGTCGGATCTATTGTTTCTGTATAACCTGCTTAATAATAATATTGATAGTCCCGAATTACTATCCGTCATTGGTTTAAATGCTCCAATGAGGCGTACCAGGCACACTTCTCTTCTTCATATAGAAGCCCACAACACCAATGCAGCAAATAACTCACCAATCACTCGCGCAATCACAACCTATACCCATTATGAAAAATTATTACAATTAGACATTTTTCACGATTCATTGCGAACATACAAAACAAAATTATTAAATTTCTTATCATTTTATTAAACTTTAGTGAGCAAATAATTTTTGATTTTAAAATGTAAATTTTTCTCCACCCATACTCTTTCATTTATGTTTTATTAGTCAACCAATGTTTGATTCTTTTCATTAGTTTCATCATAATATAGCTTTAAAACCCAGGCGAAATTACCTATTGATATTTTACAGATTTACGTAATAGGTACAAAACCATGTAATTTATTTAAAATACCTTACAACTTATATTTAATGTACTGTGTAAATCTTATAAACAAATAAATAAATAAATAAAATACATTTGTATGTCGGATTTCCTCTCAAGATGCCTGCAGATATAAGTACATCGACTTTGGTTATACGGCCGTATATTCTATCTGCGTACCCATTCGGAGACATTTAGCTATGTCTATTATAATATGCAAGTAGGTATCAATAGCGTGCCAATAGAGCCGACTACACGCATGTCTTATTTGGTATTCGGCGGTATATTCTCTTACTGCATACTCCTTCGGGCACGGCATTTTGATAGTAAAACTATTTATATTATTGTAGAAAGCAATCACTTTTTTTTTAAACCACAATATTTATTAATTTACTTTACCGACCGGTTTCGCTTTACTCAAGCATCTTCAGGGTACAAATTAATACTAAACAATAACTACAAAATGTGCGCTTATATATACATATAGAGTGACACAACAATATATACATATAGAGAGAGACAACAATATAAAATTATTACAAACAGTGGGGATACTTTAATACAAATTAATTGGGAAAAATTATCTATATTAATAAAAATAATTATCTATTGGTTTTTTCCCAATTAATTTTATTAATGCATCCCCACTGCTTGTAATAATTTTATATTGTTGTCTCACTCTTGCATTTAATTAATCTACATGTACCTACACGAACTACTAGACAAACATTAACATTTTATATACACACATCTCATTCTAACTATAAATTGCATTCCCCAATACAACGATTACATAGTCTTGGTAACCAATATTTAAACAATATTGATGTATTTGACAATAATTTAAATTTGTCAAACTTTAAACGCCGTATGTGCGAACTATTTTTACTTAATTCATAAACTATTGTAAATACCAATTTTATACATTTTTATTAATTCCTATTATTATTGATTTGGAGGATATTGGCAGGCTATCTATTTTTACTTTATTTACATTCTGTATTACCTACATTTTATCAACTCATATTTTATCTAACCTATATTATGTGTCTTTATATTTTCTGTTACTTACCTGTATTTTATTCACTTCTAACTCTTCACTGTAATTAATCGAAACATGTATTGCTTTATGTATGTAAAAGCCCAAAGGGCGTTTAAATATAAATAAATAAATAAATAATGAGTTTCGTTAGAGTCACAGCTAAGTGCTTATGTTTTATCAAAAGGTTATATAAAACTCAAAACGAATTGTTTTGACAGAAATACAAATAGATTATCCAATATATTATCCAACTTGACAAAACAAAATGACCAATTAAAATTTCAGTCACTATTCATATTTTAAATTTTTAGGTCATTTAGTCTGCTCTCATTTTAAAACTACAATTTAAAATAATAACCTTTTTTATTAATAGGCCGGATTAATGGTCATTAGGGAGCAGCGCTGTGAGCTTAATTACATAAATATAATTCGGTGTGAACTGTTCGCAGCTTTAAAGCTGCACTGCTACATAAAGCTCAGTATAATTGTAATGTTTTCGCTTCGCCCCTCGTCCACCGCCCCCTGTCGGTGTACCGAGATTGTAAATAGCATTGCATTTGCTGAGCGAATCAGTCCACCGGTGGTTTTGTGCATAAATGTATCGCATTGTCAATACATTTTGTAATATATTGTTGTAATAGTGGTCTCGTGTTATTTAATAGTTCTAGAAAGTCCGTCAATAACGATGAGGTGGGAATTATATTCCTTTGATGAAAGTTTGGATATTTTTAAAAATTTAAATGGAAACTTATAAAAGATTTTCGATTTGATCATTGAAAAATCCTAAATTAACGAGTAAAGGCCAATACTGAACTTAATGGGGCGATTAACTCGTTAGGCCTTTTGTGCAGGCAAACAACCTTGCTTCATCCACACTAAAACATCGTCCTCTTCTTTTATATTTAATTAAAAATATAATTTAAACACACACTCCTTGCTTCATTCACATTCAAACATCGAATCGCTTATTACTTTTACCAATTAGTTGCCTGCAACGGGCAAAAGCTAGTCATAAATTAATGCCCATATATCGTCACTTATTTTTGGAGCATTGTGCTGTATTGCGCTTTCTCCTCCTTTAAACAACGTTTCGGATGGTGTTACAGTGTCCATCATCAGCGTTACAGTGTTGCATCTGCCCTGAGCACTGCAACGCTGTCCGAAACGTTGTTTAAAGGGGCAGAAAGCGCAACATGGCATAATACTTCAAAAATAAATCAAGATAATACTTTTGATCGTGAAAATCTCAAATCATATCCTATAAACATACAATTGTTATTTAAATCGTCTAAAATAATCATAAAAAATCTAGAGTTGTTTATGTGCTCTCAATATCGCTAAGGTGAAAGTTTAATGACTAAAGAAAAGTTAGGGGTTCAGTGGGCATCGCGTTTGGGTCTCACCCAGGCGTTTCGTGTTCGATTCCTCGGCTGGCTAAGTCCGCCACCACAACACAAGCAACACCTTCCGCTTAGTGGTAGTAGGAGATTTTCAAATGTTGTTGGGTTATTCGTAACCCGGGAATGTTTGTCTTTCTTTTTAAAAAAAAAATAGCTAGGTACTTCCCCACCTTCCTCTTCTTCGTCTCTTTCCCCTTTCCAATTCATTCAGCCTCAAAATGTATCACAATAACTGGAGATGCCACTGTACCCGGACAGTCAGAACCGTTGGGAGAGTTAATTTTTATGATAATTTATTGATAATTTAAAATAAAATACGAGAATATTCTTGCTTTATCTATTAAATTAATGATAAAAGATAACTTAAATCTAAACGGTGCGGTAGTCTTATAAATAGGCACGTACTTACAATTGTAAATGCTACTTAACACCGCTCGTGGTCTGTTTCTTCCGTGATAAAAAAATCTCGTGCTTAAATAGTTTTATATTGGACCACTGTCAATTGACATAATAAAGCACCCAATTGACCTCTAATTCGTAAGAAACTACTCTAAAACAAATTCATACACGCCTACTCAAAACAATCTTCAAAATAACATAAGATCTGTTTTATGTATGTTTAATCTTGGTTTAATCTTTCATTTAGGTTATAAGGTTCAGTAAAATGGTATATTTTTGTTGATATAATATTTGAAACTCACTCAGTCATGCGCGTAGTACATACGCGTAGAATTATTTTTCTTCCGTCCTTACATAGTGTATTTTTCCCCTTCTCGTTCGAATTAAGTTTTATTTGGCATTTTTATCTTAATCTCGGGGAAAAATCTCCCGGAAAACTAAAGTATATTCGTGCCTGCTTTTCCCGAAATTACCTCGTAAGCAGTTACTTAATGATGGTATAATATAACATGAAATCATTGATTCGTGAACGTTCCAACCCACTCATTATAAACTTTCTCGTTGAGGGCGAACATTCGCCGAATCATTATTTTGTTTGCAATCTCAATATTGTTTACTTTCTAAGCATGTATTTTTTTTTTAATTCGAGCAATTGCCAGCCAATTATTTAATACGCTAACATTTAAAATGGTAGGTACTTACCCGGTTAGAAATTAGGTTAAAGGTTTTCGTGTGCTGGCAACCCTTGGCAACTGAGAAGAGGGGAAGTGGCCACCTACCGGCGTTTTCGGAAACCTCCACACTCGGTAAAACTCAAAGAAAATACGAAATAAGGGAAACCGCGCCAGTAAATAATCGCTAATCCCCCTTTTTTACAAGGCCGCTTTTTTCCTTTCCCCCTCGAGGTTTTTACACCTAATTCTCTCACTAATTCAATTCGGAAATTCCGTGTTACATCGTTTGAGTTTTACGGGACCAATGAGTAACAAGGATATACGTTAAAAGTGGCGTAGTTTTTTATAGCCAAACTCTGAGCTTTGTTGGTAATTATCTGGGTAGTTATCCAAGTATTTGTTATAATTCTATTTTTGAAATACTTCTTCGAGTAGGTAACGTTTTATTCCTTCCTAAGTGGAAAAATTGTCGGAGTAAGGCGCTCCGCCCACTGAGGCAACTGAAAACCAACTAAAACCGGCTGTTTCTCTGTCTTGATTGGTCAAAAAGCTTGGTTAACCATAGAAGAAGAACAATCAGCTGACAGTTGGCAACTATCAATGGCCGCCCAGGGCAACCAGTAGAGCAAGTCGCAAGTCACCGCTTGCGTTACCATTGACAACGGGGTTTTGTGTGATTGTGTATGTGCGGGCCATCACATTGTCATACAAAGACAGTTGGCAGTTGAGAGTTTTCAGTTGCCTGAGTGGGCGGAGGCGCTAAGGCGATCCGCCCACTGAGGCAACTGAAAACTCTCAACTGGCAACTGTCTTTATATGACAATGTGATGGCCCGCACACTACACAATCACTCAAAAACCCATTGTCAATGGTAACGTAAGCGGTGACTTGCGACTCGCACCGGTGATTGCCGTGGCTGGCCATTGCTAGTTGCCAGCTGTCAGCTGATTGTTCTTCGTCTATGGTTAAACAAGCTTTTTGACCAATCAAGACATGGAAACCAGCCGGTTTTAGTTTGGTTTCAGTTGCCTCGTCAGCGGAGCGCCTAAGATTTGGCGTTCAGATTTAGTCACCAAACACGGCTGAAGCCATTTCAAGCAACGTTTCAATTCTGAATGTTGGTCTTACACCAGGGCGATACTGGGATTATCTTTTACTCTGGATTGTGCCGCAAATTATTTTTAATGATTAAATTTTGAAATATTACAAATCAATCAAATAAAATTTACTTACGCACGCCGCGATTTGAATCTGCCACCTTCGTATTGCTAGTAGAGTGCATTACCCCTCGACCATAGAGGCTGCAAGGCTAATGGGCGGAACATTTGTTAATCATTTACATTGTTGGAATTTCAGATGTCGGTGACGCCATTGTGGGCTGCATGGTTTGTAAGAGTTAATTCAATGTTATTTCCAGTGGCGTAGCGGCCGCTCAATATACCTACTATTGAATATAAACAACTGATAGATCTTACTTAACCTCTGCCTCTTTCCCATAGACGATGAAAGTAACAGAAAGGTGGGTTGCAAAAAAGCACTCAACGTAGGATCATATTCTGCCATGGACCTAATAAATCCTGGATGGAACTTTTCGAGGAAAATTTTAGCCGCGGAGTGAGGGCAAAGATGTATAAAAAATCTTAAAACCATTTTTTTAATAAAATTTCGCTTATTTGTATCATGAAGTACCCCAAAAAAACATAAACCGTTATAATTGCGTTCACAAACAAACAAAAAAAAATAATTGTTCAATATGCGCTACTTTGCCTATAAATCATTTCAAAATATTGTCATATAGAAGATGGCTGCCAGACCCTCGATAATGTATGGCTCCGAATGCTGGATCATGTACAACTCCTACACCAGACAACTTGAATCACCAGAAATGCGAATGCTTAGATGGTCGGCAGGTGTGTCACTAAAAGGTAAAATTAAAAGTTCACGCATTCGTAGTAGCCTGGGTGTCACGGACATAAACAATAAGCTAGAGGAACGACAGTTCAGATGGTATGGTCACATAAAACGGAGACCACCAGACCACACAGTGAAGCAGGCAATGTATATGGAGCTTCATCGACAGTCATCTAGAGGAAAACCAAAGAACTCCTGGATAACTCAATGCTCCAAAATCCTAAGTAGAAACGGCCTGGAAGAGAGTAATGCCCAGAAACCGAAGAAGCTACAACCTGAGAACGAGGAGAGCCGACCCCAACAGCCTACCTAGGTAATGAGTTGGGACAGTGCAAGGAAAAAGAAGAAGGAGATGGCTGCCAGACAATTTCCCTTTACCCTAGATTTGGCTTCAATGCCAATTATACAAAATCGCACTAAAGCTCTGTCCAGGGCTTCAGTTAAAAAAAGTTTTAAAGTTTAACTGTAAATTAATTAATTTACAAAGGAGAAATACAAAAGATCTTATAAATCTAATTTGATGCCATTATCTAGCTTTACTATGGCTTTACGTAAATGTAAAGTCTACGAATAAGTCTCTTGTATTGACGACGACTACAATGAGCAGATATCTAGGATATTTTCATTAGTACAATAGCACAATAAATAGTTTCATCCGAAGTCATACAAAACGTTTATAATTTGCCCAGGGGCCCGGAGATTTCAAGCTACGCCAATAAAATAATATTACATTGTTACCGATCTACTGATGACGTTTCCTGAGTTCATTGACCGACTATATCCTATGTAATTATTAAAGCATTATATGTAATATGAACCTACATCATACCATATACTAGAACTTATGGATGATTGACTTGTTGATTTAAGAATCCTTGTCTTAGCCTGATAATAGCATACACGGATACTTAACTGTAGTTTGATTTTGGTAGATATTTTTGTTTAAAGGGACATAACACCATAAAATAAAGTCGGAATCGTAACAACGTAAGTGCATAAGGCGTGTACAACATTATGCGATCCGCGGCCCAGCATTTTGTGCAGACCTACCGTCCATTTTTCCCTTAAAATAAAGTGCCACACAGTTTCAGCCCACTGTGAATCTTGACGACGCACAGTGGGCTGAAAATCGCCTTTCATAGACATAGAGACTTGAATTTTCATGGCTCTTTTTTTGGCTAGAAATGGATTCTGCTGATCATTACTATTTAAAAAAAACGCGCAAGTTGCGCCACAATACGAAGTATGTCAAAAAAATACAAATAAATAGTAGTATATCTGTGTGTAAGGATGTAATGGCCAACCATATTATTCCAGAGATAGCCTCATTTTTAATGTCAGTGCCATACAATTTTTTCTTAAAAAAATTATAACTCCTTCATTTGTACACGCAATTGCTTCATACGAAATTTGATAGCATAGTAATGATCAGCAGAATCCATTTCTAGCCAAAAAAAGACCCTTGAAAATTCAAGTCTCTATGTCTATAAAAGGCGATTTTCAGCCCACTGTGCGACGTAGTGAAGAAGTGTACGCAAATATTGAAATTATTTAGGCCCAATAATTATTATTGTTATTCGAAAGCTTCACCTTTCATCCTGAAACTATGACACCATCAAAATATTACATGTAATTATCATATTTTATTTTTCTAAATAATTGACACCTTACTTCGAAGTAATGTACCAGTTTATTTCCTAATTAGCATCCAAAAATCCGACCAGTCACGCTTAAAAATTCAAAGCATTGTTAAATTATTTCTAAGAATGTCAAATAACTTTTTTTTTATAGAAACAAACAGTACATTGATTACAGTGTGATGACAGAGTTTACAGATATTAAATAATATTTCATGATGGGTACCTTTGATATGTTTCTTTGTAATGTCTTGAGTGGAATGTATAATTAGTAACTACCAGGTGATGTGCGTAGTGTGTGTGTGAGAAGTGGTGATCTGTGAAGGGATATATATGCGCATTAAACAGTTATATCATTGACATGATGCTCCTTTTAAATTTTGGCAGCGAATCTGAGAAAATGTCAATATTAGAGTTTTGGCAAAAATTATTGAATGTATGAAGAGCACGGTTAATCGGCGAATTAGTTGCTGAATTTGTTTTGTAATTTAGAGTGTGGAATAGTGCTGTATGGCGTGTACGTCTTACAGGTATATTAAAATTAATTAAGGATAGAAGTTCAATACAGTCGATTTTGTTATTTAAAATTCTGTGTATAAATGTTAAATCAGCTTGTGCCCGCCTTTGTTGCAAAGTTTGAAATGTAAATTCAAAGTTGTTGTTGAGTTTGAAAGTAAGATATAATTTAGAAATAATAATGATATGGCTCTGATTCTATGAACACAGCATACTTGATACAGTTACACTGCTGTCGTAGAGGTAAAAATGTTGCAACTGTTACAAAATCTCCTTTAAACATTACCGGCTTGAATACCTTTTCGCATGGCTCGATGAAGTCCCTGCACGCTTTAGTCTATTTTTTTTTTTTTTTAGTGAACACACCTCACAAGAGTCCCGACAGCTCCCGTCTGGAGTCAATGAGACTATGGCATCCCCAAGTGGGTATGTTGTGAGGGTGAAGGTAAGCGGGGAAGGGAAGGAGATGGGGAGAGAAAGGTGGGGAAGTACCTGGTGGTTCAGATCTAGTAACTAAACACGGCTAAAGCCATTTCGAGCAACGTTTCAATTCTGAATGGTGGTCTTACACCAGGGCGATACTGAGAGTATCTTCCACTCTGGAAGATAAATTAATCAAATATTTTTTTTTTGCGCACGTCGCGCGTCGGGCTCGAACCCGCCATCTTCGGAATGGGAGTCCAACGCCTTGCCCCTGGAATACGCCGGCCGTCAGTAAAATTATTGTGAAATATTATTATAAATACTCATTGTACCTACAAATATTCTTATAAGAAACAGAAATATTTTCAAAAATAAAATCTTGTGCCTAGTTAACATGAGGTCAAAAGGTCTCCCTCAGCCAGTCTTTCCCGATCCGGCCCGTCTCGCTGTTGGTGGACAAAAGCAACCGCCGCTAAGACCTGGACAGACCTCTCCCAATGAACCCTGGCTCTCTTGCTACGTCATTAAACGACTATAGCGACCTATTGTTGATTATCGAATAAATGGTTCCCGGCTAACAAATTGTTAGCATGTTGGGACTCTTGTACTTACAAAAAAAACATTAATAAAAATGTCCATAATCTCTTATTATTAAGTGATATCATTTATACAACACATAAATAGTTTCCTAATACAAATATCCATTAATCTTATCAAAATAAATATCATCTGTTGTACACCTATCTATCTATATAAAAATCTCGCGTCACAATGTTCGTCCAAGGTAAACTCCGAAAATACTTAACCGATTTTGATAAAATTTTGCTTACTATATGTAATTTGGTCCAACTTAAAAGATAGAATAGTTTATATCTCGCTTATTGACCTCAATATTTATTATTGCGAATTAAATGTTTTTAATGTATTTGAAATTATAAGTTCCATAAGTTTCTGACAGATGGCGGTGTGAGTTAATTTATTGACACATCACTTGGTTATCTAGGTTAAATAACCATCAAGTAGATTGCGTTGTGTTTCTTTAGCCACAGCAACGCGTGGGCGGGTCAGCTACTAATAATATATCTTTTTATAGATTGCCGGAGATAAAAAATTCATCTCATCGAGTACAGATTATGACATGTACAATGTACGTAGCCAAAAACATAATGATAATATTGTTCAGTTTCTAAATGTGTTGGTACCTTATGTTAACATGGCATTCTTGTGTATGTTTAATAAATATGTTGATTTCTTGTACTTTGTTACAAAGCCGGCTAATTCGAATTCCTGATGTCAGCGAGTAATCATAGATAATTCACCAATTATTATTATGTCGTACAGGTTTGGCCCGGAAGTCGGCATTTTGCTAAATTTGCTTACATCTCATACAGTCAGCGGCATCACAATCTGAATACAAGAATACTGGGGAATCATCATTGATGCAATACCAATCTGTGGAATGAAACTTTTTTGTCAGTGTATAAGTGAAAGAAATTGGAAACTATGTGAAGCGGGTGGAATAAAGTGAGCGTATGAAAAGAGGGAGTAAGATCTGAAGAGGAATTTATCTGCGTTTTCAGATTTAGATACTCGACATAGATAAACCCATCTCATTCAATTTTTCAATCCTAAAATCCGGTCTCTTACCAGGGTGAATTTTGAGGTTATTTTTTTTTAAATCTACCAAAAAGTTTTAAATAATAATTACTTAATGATTCATTTTTACATTAGCTCCACACTGCCTGGGGGTCTTTTTATGAATAGAAATTAGGGGAAGCTCTGGGAAGGAAAAGGTTATGAGGTGGAAGTAATTGTTGGGCGGACGCTTACGCCGCCAAGATTCACACAAACCTCGCCCCGTGAGCCCAGGAACTCCTGCAAACCTGGTCACCAAATTTAGCGAACCACTTTGGGAGAAATACGAGAGTGTTTGTAATCAAATAAATGGTATCCTGGGCTGGGTTACAATCGGCCTAAAACTGAACTTTTGCTAAAATAGAAAAATTTTCAGAGTGATTGATTCTCTGAGTATCCTCATGGTGAAAGACTTTAGCCGTATTTGGTGACCAGTTGTAAATATCCAGGTAATTCCTGGCTATTCACATGACTTCTTCTTCCTTTCCCGACTTACCTTCAATCTGACAACTAGTCCCGCTGGCTGGAGACAATTGGAACTCTTATTATTCTCGGTATTCGCGTAAACAGGGTATTTGCTGTTCAACGAGACGAAGCTGACTGTAGTTTCATAGGTTTGAGGGCACGTCCCCGCCTGCACTACTTGATCCAGGCTTGACCCAGTGTTGCCACTGCCAAACCATCGCTGGGCGTTGCCAGCGCCGCGCTCCACTTGCCGGGTACCTACTTCCTACTCCACTCGCTCACTTCTGGCAACACTAATCCCGCAGCCGCCAAATTAATACGAGTGTGCCTGTTCGCCGTGCGTCGCAATGTTACCATGTGCCATTATGCGACCTGTTTCGTTCGTTGTTCCGGGTGTTTTCCGCCACTTTTCATAACGAAGACAAGCCGCTCTCACAGTGTGTATATTATGTCAACATTATGACATACATGGCGACATCGCGACAAAGCATGATGTCAAAATTTTCTGTGGTTTAAAACTTTTCTCGTTTTTTTTAAAGTAAACCTTCTTTAGGCGCGATATGACGAGTAACTCAGATGTTTTTCGGGCGGAACTAATATTATCATACGGAAATGACGTTAGGATAAAAACTACTGCCATCTGTCTTTTTTGTTTTTATTTTTAAAGGGTTCTCGCCTTCGCTGAATGCTGTAATTATTTTCCGAAACCTGGATGAAAAATCAAGAGCGATTCTATATTCATAATTTTGATTGCATTTCTCAATACAAGAGACCAAACTCAATAGCCGGTGGTGTAGCTGTGTATCATTCAATCATCTGTAGACATTCATGTATATATATATATATTTTTAATTTTTTATTAGTTTTCACGATAGAATAGGAATTGTTACATTTTTAACACTTACTTTAATCATAATTTATCCTCCTAAATAGACATGTGTTTGATTTTTAATTTTTGATTTTTAACAGTTTTTTTTTTAGTTTTACCTAAATCAGTATTTAAACCTATAAAAGTTGATTTTATTACATTACTTCAATACAAGAGGCCCTAAAGAAAAATCCCTCAAGGACGATGCACGCAGCTGGTGTGTAGACTCATCCACCGCCAAGACCCGAACAAACCCGGACATCCCCTTTAAAGTCACCAAATATAGCGAACCAGTTAGAGTGACCAATACCAGTAGTGTTATCCAATAAATGGTTTCCGGGGTGACGGTACCCATACCTCTCTCCAAAATCAAAAAGTTATGTACTTCCGCCTAATTCATTTCGTACGTAGTTACTATTTACCGTATAAAAAATTAACAGATTCCTACCATTCAAAAAAATATTGGACCTTTAATGTCCTAGATAGTGTTAAACAGATTTGTTTACTGGTTTATGTGATAAATTCACTCTATGTTGGCTGTTGACGAAGAAATCCCTACAAAATAAATTTGAAAATGTCCTTGTTACGTGTATGAGGCAATCCCATTTCACCATAATAAAGAAGCTCTTAGAAACAGTTTTTTTATGTTTCTCCATATCTCTTCATTAACAATAAAAAAAATACATCCCAGAATGCGAAAACTCACAGATAAAAGACTAAATCTTTTTTTTCAGAAAACACTTAACTAATTTGGTTTTTATGCTTTGGCAAAAGAAATGAGAAATATTTTATTGTTTCAAGTTTTCAGTTAATCTACGACAACAGTTTTTGTTGTTGGAAAATATAGTTAAGAGGTTTTCAGAACCACATATTTGATAATTTATAATATTATATTTGATAATGTATAATATTTGGTAATACATCAATTTAATTTATACGTCATATGAAATTCACAACGTAAAATCAATTTTCTTTCAAAGGACGTAAAATTCATACAAAATAAATAGTCCTCAGATATAAAGTTAGCTTCACTAGAAAATAATTTATGATTTTCACTCTAAACGAAAGGGTTTTTTTAATTAATAAACCTCTTTAAAGCATAAATTAATAGCTTTGACTAAAATTAATCAAAGTGGAGTTCTACAAATTAAACTTTAAATCAATTAAAAAAGAAACAATTAATAAAATTATGAATTCAAAGGAAAATTATGCATACAACATAATACACACGATATCGTTTTTCTTTATTCTGATTCATTATATATTTATTTATTTATACTGCGTTTTTCAAGATGTCCGCACTTACGTGAGAACAATCCAGTTATAAAACTCAGTTATTGTACAATTACAAATATCTACAATTAGATACAATTAAAAAACAGTTACATACAATTAGAAAAACAAAAAAATTACAAATAAAAATACATAATTATATACAAGCTCACGCAAGTAACACATTACAATAAGTGGCAAGAGATATAAGAAACACTGGAGGCATGCATAGAGAGAAATTTGACACAATATAATTAGTTAATATTTTTTAACAGCGCCAGAACTTTTTCTCTAAATCCGTACAACATCGACGAAAATATCTACTTCAATACACTCTTGTTATATAGTCGACACATCTGAGTCAAAGGGCTAAAGTAGGTGATATTATTTTTAAATGTATTCATGTGAAAAATGTTCTGGTGTCTTAAACAATGGGAATTGGGGACATTTATTTCAATTTTGCTTAGACATAATGTAGTATCAAGATGGCCGTGAAATATATTAAAATATATTATACTAAAATAAGATAAAAGTACATTATTTACAAAATAACAATGTTCTGTGATCCACATATCATTTACCTTAAGGATTATGGTAACAGTCTTATCCATGGTACCTATTGTCAGAGAAGCTAATAAATATAAAAATCCTCGATGGTTTACTAACCTTATACAAATTCTTTCAATTTTTGTTACGGGGAAGCAGGGATGTAACAAAAACAGTAATCATTTGGGAGCAATAACGACAAAATTGAATAAAACAAAACATTTGAATTCTTTTGTTTTTCTTTTTATTTTCCTTTTAATCTTTGATTTTACACATTACGATTGCGCGGGTCACCGTAAGAACTTCCAATTCTGTGAAAATTCTGAGAGCTCGATGACTGATTTACATTTGCATCCATAATTTTTTACATCTTTGAACTAGGAACAAAGGATTTGCTTCAGTTATAATTATGTCAGATTTTAGTAAGTTTATCTCTGATCTATGATAATATCTTATTGAAATTATTATGTATAAAGCATCATATTAGGTAACTTATAATAGTATGAAAAGTGGTAGTGCAAAATAGCAATAATTTTACAAACCCTAACACAGTCCGTCCATTGTCCACGCACAGCTCCGTAAATACTCATTTTGAGGAAACTACCCGCTACCCGCCGCAAACAGCAGTCAGGCTGTTTGGCAGATGGTTAGGGGATGTTAAATATCATGTTCCTATGTGCATTAAGGCCAATGGGAAGGGGAACGCCAATTACTGACGGCACTATACAACACTGACTACCCTGTATACACAGGGTAGTACATTGTCATACGGCGACCGTATCTGGGTTACTAGGCAATTTCTAATCCTGGTCTCCTAAAAGGCCTCTATACCAAGTTGCACTGTTTCTATTTTGCCTACACTTGATTTCTTGTTATATTTGGGTCAGAGGAAATCTTCATGTCACATCGGCTATTTTCAAATAATTAGGATGCTTTTAGAGGAAAATTCTATTACGTGATATCAAACAATAATACCAAGAATTCCGTTATATTTGCCTTCAATACTGGAATATTTTATTAATGAGGTAAACCTACAAATAAAGTCGGATTTATTTATTTATTTGTATTTCACTCCCTGCTGGGCTTTTACATGTTATTTTTTTTTTTATTAACAAAGTACATCTTAATCAACATTACATACAATTCACACAAAAGCAAAAAATAAAATTAAAAACCAATAAGCATTATAAATAAGCATTATAAACAATTCAAACAAAAGCAAAAAATAAAATTATAAAACTTAATCTAAAACAAAATCCAAAACAAAATCAAAGTCCAAATCAAAAACAAAATCAACAACATAATCAAAAACAAAATCAAATACGAGTTAGATAAATGCAGGATACCCTACTATGCAAGGTAGAGAAACAACAGAATGGGATAAGTATAATATTCGTAGATTGAGTCAAGGAGAAACTATGTGGTTTTTCAAGGATCTGCACTCTTCTAATTTTGAACAATGCTCATTTATGTGAATATTTTGAGTAAGTTTTCGATAAAATACATTGTTGTTGAAAGAAAACTTATTTTTATATCACCTTAAATGAATCAGCAGCTTTTTATGAGATCTATCTTCGCTCACCTCGGATAAAACTTTTTGAAATTTCAATAGATTTCTACTAAAAATGTAGGTCGCCCACTGATCTATCACTCACGTTCTCAAACTCCAAACTCCCAACTTGCATAATATCAACGCGTCGTCACCGTCAAATTTGGCAGCGCCAATTGTCACCCGGAGTTAGGTCGGTAATCTGCACCACTCCAAAGTTGAATCGGACCCGGAGTACGCGGAATACATACCAGGAATACATTCTGGGAATACTTACCCGGAATATACACCCGGAATAGTTAGTGCAGAAGTGCGGCAATCTGGGGCAAACCACTCTACTACACTATTGTGAATGACGCGAACATGCTTAATAGTATTTTGATCAAACTTGACAACTTCAAATATTATTTTTTTTTATTATTTATTTTACATGTATTGCTTGCTCAACCGAAAATTTGTTTATATCATAATACAAGTTGAACGTGAATTGTTAGGTATATCTTTTGGTAAAGACGTAAGTTGATGTGTAGGATACAAAGTAGGTAGGCAATATCAGTAGGATTTTTGGTTTGTTTTACTGTTTTCTGATTCCGTACAGGATTCCAACTGGCTGCTTCTTGTTGAACTGTGGTATCTTCATTGTGGGGGATGCTGTGAGCTTTGAGGCTTCACTAAGGGTTGGCTCGATGAAGGCTAGAAAGAGGGAAAAAGATGTATCTGAATATTTTATTCTAATCACTGAACATAACCAAAGTCATTGCTTTTGTGAACAATAACTTATTTAGACAAACGATTATGTAGGTACCTTTCAATAACTGAATGTGTCTTTTTCAAAATTAGAATTATAATATCCCGTGCTACTTCACGGGTCTGCGCTAATCATTAAATAACAGTTATCGTTACGAATAAAATTTTAGATTGCGGATCAATTTTTAATTATACAATTATGAATGAATAAAAAGATATTTGTTCCTTTCCTTCCACCTAAAACATGGATTTCTTCCAAACCCAGATTCACTTCTTCCTTCCCACAAAAATCACATCCACACAGCATCCCCAAAGATGGCACAGGCAAAAAATTCTAAGAATCAATTGTTTCCCAGAATTTGAACTATCCATTAAATTTCGATAATTTTCAAGCTCTGTAAAGGTTCTATTATATCATTATTGGTTAGTTTCTTCGTATAACTGTAAAGGTGGACTTTAATAGAACTAGAAATTTAACGTTTAAATTTAATGATCTTTATGAAACAACTGGCCCTTATTCTTTTAAAACCATTGTTAAAACAACTTGACTTGAGAAATGGGCCGAAGCATTATTTTAGACGTTCCACCCCAAGCATGTTCATTGAAATGAAACATTAATTTAAAAGGTACCTACGCCTATTTGCTGACATATTTTATATGAATAACTACAAAGTTTTTACGCCTTAGCAAATAATGATTTCTGTAATAATCACATTTATTACTAATATTATAATTATTGTTACAAACGCCCTACAGCCGTGAAGGGAACACCTTTCACATTATTTTTACTGCCATTATTTCATTGTTTCTTTTATTTTTTGGTTTATTACTAAGCCACGCAATTAATTTGCCACGAATTTAACCATGATAATTAAAATTCACATTAATTTCTAATGTGTTACATAACTGTTCGTTGTGTTACTTATGTATTAATTACATCTGTGTTACTTTGGGAGTTTTTACGAATAACAATGCGTCAAAATTTAGTTACATTTCATTAGTATTTGGTCGTTAATTAATCTCATGAGTGTGCGGTTTGGAATGGCGATATTAAAATAAATGTTAAATAACTTTACGGGGCGCAAACAAGCAGGGGCAGATTCGGCAGGATTTTGTCATTTAGAAGCGAGTGCGCTCGCACATTTGGTAATGTTCGGGCCATTTCGACACGTGTAATGACGGGGTACACGTGTAATATTGGTGGCAAAAATTAATTTCTTCCACATGCGCAAACTCCGTATGGATGCAATCACATTTGAGAAACTTCCGCAATCTGCAATCTAGCCTAACCCTAAATGCCCATGGCCATATTAAAAAATAATATTTCGTCAATATTTTCTTCAATCTTAAAATGATGGGATTCGCTTTTCGGCCCATACAAAAAGGACGCCCGGGAAAAAAAACACTTTTCTACATCGAAAAGTGCACAATGTAAAAAATGATAATTTTTTTAGATTGCCTTCTAGAAGGTGAAAGCTATGTCGGTATGTTTTTAAATTTTCGATGCGTTTTGTATTAACGTAAACGTTCACTGACAAACATGTATAATTTAACGGAAAATATTATTTAAGGAAAAAGTGCCGCTAACTCAATTCTCATGAAGAATTACAAAACCACAAAAACATACCAACATAACATCTTCTTTCGAAAAGATATTTTTGTTTTTAAATTACAATTTCGTGAAAGTTTGGGTGTAGAAAAATGTTTTCTCACGAAACACTTTTTCGAGCGATTTCTGTAAGTAAATATGAGAGTTCACGGCAGTTGTCCCATTCGCGCGTTTCGCATTCGCATGTATCGTAAGTGAGTGTTCGCTTATTTATAGCGGGACGGAATGACAGACAATGAAATACCTAAACGTTGCACGTGTGGTGCAAAGTCTAGCCTCTTAACTTTTACTGAAAGACCTTTTGTTGTACTTCTTTAGGTGAGTTGCAGTATTATTAAGAACACGATTGAATTCGATTTTTATTCTTCATTTAAAATGATGATAAAATGTTTTAATATTGGTGATAAAATAGATGATCAGAGCCAAAAAGAAATTGACATTTTCGGCCGCCACACGGATGTATTTATGAGTATCCCATATATTGCTTTCTCTCTCTATTTTGTTTACCTTATATTGTTTCTCTGTATTATGATTTAGTTTATTTTATTGTCCTGATGAAGATTGAGTCCAATCGAAATATAAATAAAAATAAAGTGGTTTAAAACTAAGTATTTGTTTCATTTGGTATAATGTCAAGCCACAAAGTGTTTGCTTTCTTCGAGAATTTTCAACTCTTCACAGTTAATAATTTGACGCACAATAATTAAAAAAAAACTATTTTCTCTTTCACCTTGCTGGTTAAGGATGTGTTGGGGTGGCTGGGGTGTGAGGGAGACAGATAACAGATGATTGATTACAAATCAGAGAGACGATATGAGAAAGCCGGCGCTCCTCTCAGATCCGCGTCATAAGGTATTGCGCCGACGTACTTTTATTCATTTTACATTGCTGGAATTTTATTATCCTAGGAATATGGACAAAAGAGTACACATATTTTCTAAAGGTTAGAAAACTAATAAGGCGTGAATTATTAGCACCTAATTTTATTGTTGTACAAATTAGGTGCTAATAATTCACATTACTTGTAAGGTATTTCCCAAACAATACTAAAGTATGTAAGCTACCAACCCTATGTAATTAGCCTACTGGGAATAACCAAAAAAATAATTAGATAGTTGGACACTCAAGACCACTTAACAACAAATGTAATAAAATCCATAATTGAATAAAATCCCTGTAGACCACCCCTCCCTCCCCTCGCCCCCTCCTTCCCCCCTCCATAATATGTTTTGTATAAAATCCCTAGGTTAAGAATATTTTTCACCAGTCTGAAGATGGCTTTGACAAGCTGAAACCGGTTACGGTCAATAAATTAAAACTGGAAAAAGTTTTAAATTTGTTTTATTATACTGTTACTTCTTTATTTATTTTCCAACTTTCATTGGAAGCAATTTAGAAAGATATTCGATTTAAAAAATATAATCTTTTATTTTCTAGGAAAAAATTATGGAAGGTGTTGTCCAAGTATGGAGTGAATCCAAATCTCATACAGGCAATTGCGTCTCTGTATCAGGGAAGCGTTGCATGTGTAAGGGTGAACGGTGGCTTTACGGGGTGGTTTGACATTACAAAAGCTGTTAAGCATGGCTGCGTAATGTCACCGTGGTTGTTCAATCTATACATGGATAATTGTATGCAAGAATTGAAAGAAGTGGGATTGGGCGCGAAATTGAATAATCTGAAAGTATGTTGCTTGTTGTATGCTGATTATGCGGTGCTGATTTCGAACAGTATGGAAGATCTACAGTCTCTAGTGTCTAGGATGAACAAAGAATGTATGAAGAAAGCGTTAATGATGAATGTAAGTAAGTCTAAAGTCATGGTGTTTGAAAGAGAGAGTACGAAAACAGTGTGTAATATAGTTAGGTGGATTAGTTTGTGTATTTGGGAAGTATGTTTACGAGAGATGGGAAGGCTGATGGGGATAGATAAAGAAGGGTGAATGCTGATAACTCCCTTAATGGTGGACTGAACGCCGTTGGCGCCAACAAAAAGCTGTCCAAAGAAGCGAAGCTAGCAGTCCACAATGAAGTGCTGATACCTACTCTGATTTATAATAGTGACGCATGGAACTGGCAGAGGAAGGATGTAAGTTGTAACTGAATACTGTAGAGATGAGATCCCTGAGGCGCATGTGTGATAAAACCATGTATGATCGTGTGAAAAATGTGGATATCCGCAAAGAATGTGAAGGCTGATGTAAGCGTAATGAGTAAGATTAAGAAAGGAACCCTCAGATGGTTTGGGCATGTAGAGCGAATGAACGAAGAAAGGAGTGTAAGGAGGATATATGACGCAAAAGTGAATGGAAGAAGAAGTTGTGGACGCCCGTGGAAGACACGATCAAATGAACCAGATGTCTACTTGAGACGGGCCATGTCAGGAGTTCAGAAGTCGGAATAATAGAAGAGCATGTATGAGACGATGTATGAATGTGAATGACGCAAGGAGTATGTGCCAAGACCGAATCGTTTGGCGGTCCGTTATCTCTGCCTAGATGGTTAGTTGGTTAGTTAGTTAATTTTCTTTTCAAATGCGATGAAATTCGATTAATATTGAAACCTTTCTGAATTACTTAACTTATAAGTAGATACCATATTCATTTCAACATTCTCCTTTTTCTGCTAATATTTTAGATTTCTTTGTAAAAAACTTTGGGCGAGAGGTTCAACTAGGGTCATAAGTCATAATATACCACTTGCACGCATTTTGTCATAATATGGAAACAATCGTGTGTAATATACCCGTGGAGGGGAGGGCGGGGAAGTTGGAAGAGGAACACGGGAGGGGAAAGGGTCCGTGAGGGGGACGGGGGCGAGATCGGGGACGCATGGGAAAGGACACGAAGGGGTAAGGCGACAATGGGGCGGGGGACGAGGGAGAGGTTTAGGGTGGGAATGAGATTGAGTGGATAAATTATTTAAAAAAAAATATATATATATATATAGATTTAATTTACGCACCAGATTTTCAGGTCCGGGTTTAGTTTTTCCCATAGGAAAAACTAAACCCTTTCATAACTTTTCCATATAAATGATCATCTAGTAAATCCACGTTATGCAAGTGTATTATTTAAGTATAATTAATACAAAACAATACAAGAACAACATGTTAATCTACCAAACTATTAAATGGGAATATAATTCACCGTCTCCAGATATTTTCATATCAGAGGGTTCAGCTCGGTGGAATTCCTAATTTGACCGATAAATCCTACAGATCCCTCAATATAAATATTTAAAAAATCTTTCGTAATCCTACATGTATTTAAAATGACTGATTTTTGCACTTTTATATACAAATTCTTTGACAAATCTAATATGCCTAAATTTTTAATGAGAGAGCTAGGTATAATGCCAGTAGCCGAAATAACAAACGGTAATATTTGTATAGTCTGAGAATGCCAAATTCTTTTAATTTCATTTCCTAAATCTGTATACTTTTTTTATTTTTTCAGAAACAGATTTTTCAATATTACAGGAATTTGGAATAGCTACATCAATGATATAAGTTATTTTTTTTAATTTTGTCATGTAAAACTATATTAGGTCTATTATGACCAATTGGTCTATCTGTTAGTATAGTTATTATCATAGTAAATTTTAAAGAAATTATTTTCTAAAAATGAATTTGGTTCGTATTTATAATATGGTACTATATTATGACAGTCAATCAAGTTATGTTTAATTACCAAACTTTGGTGAATTATTTTTAAAACCTGATTGTGCCTAAATGTATACTCAGACGGCGCTAATATAGAACATCCTGATATAATGTGTTCTATAGTTTCCGGAAAAGCCATATATTTTCTACATAAATCATCAATTTTATTATTTTAATTATTTTTTTTTTTTTTAAATACATTTTATACACTAATTAATTATATAATATATATGTTTGATGTACTCCCATAAAAATGCAGGGCTTGTAAGTATGGGGGGGAGGGGTGTTATTATATAGTTTTTATTTGTTATGATTTAGTTTAGGTTTTGAGTGTCCTTTTTAAGGTGAGTTTTAAATTCTTTTATATTGGTATTCATGTTTCTAATATTTTCTGGTAATGAATTAAAGATTTTTACTCCATTACTTATTTTATAAGTATATTATTTAGAAAATAATAACAAATTATTGGCTCGTCACGTCGCTACATACAAGTCCGGTCTCCGATTATCTTGTATTTATTTTTATAATAATCTCACAATTTATTTTTAAATTTTGGAACCCATGATTTCCTTTGGCTTTTTGAAGTTAACATTTAACATTGATTCACTCGTGAGTATTTACGTAAGCAGTTGTATTTGCAATCTGCAATCGATGTTTTTGAAATTATAAAGCAATCTTTTGAATTATATGATATATTTAATTACCTTTACGAGATCGGATCCTGCGGTAGTTACAAATCCATTTTTAAACAATAAAACGCAACGTCCGCGCTCCCGTAATTTGTATTTTGTCAGAAAATAAAGCAGGGATGCCAACGCACAGTGTGTTCTAAAATACCCACAACAGATGTTCAAATTCCTCACAATTTCTTCACGAGTTCTTTTACCTCTAAAATGAAATAAAAATTCTGTTGAAATGATCATTTACTTTATATTATTTTATCATTTTAGGGTTTATCTTTCGTTCAGGCTTAAAAAATAGAAATCTGTTCGAGAATTTGCTGAAAAAGGAAACGAAATTCTAGTTTACTCGATTTTACGCGTTGCCTCTACGTTTGTATTCGGTAGAAATTAATGTACAAATAATTTTCTTGCCGGAATGAAAAGTAGCCCATGTCACTTCACTCTCATCTAACTATCCATATCCAAAAAATCATGTCTATCGGTCTCTCCGTTACGGCGTGAAGTAGGACCAACAAACAAAATATTTTTGCTTTATTGAAAAATGTACTTTATATAATAATTAAAAAATATTTGTAAACTAGTCTGTCTCGACACAGGAGTTCCTAGTGAGACAGGCAAGGCCAAAAAAATGTAAACCTTATGATATAGATTCAATAAATAAATCAAGAAAAAAAAAAAAACACATTTTCACATTTTGTTTTAGGTTTTGGGATTCTCACTAACTGCAAATATTATTTTCCAATATAGTTGGATAATCAGGAACTGCTTTTTTAATCGGTATTAGTTACGTCAGTTATCATATTGTAGAATACCCTCATTTTCTCCACATCAAGGTTCTCCCCACAAAATACCCAATCGGTTTAAATTATAGGAAATTCCCCATAAATTAGGAAATTTTCCTACGAATTGGCACCCTGTTATGAAGCGGTTGGCTTTTTAAATGATTTTTTCGCGATGAAGGTTCAGGTTCAATCGAAACCGGTTGGTTTTATATTTTAAAGATATATACAATAGTGTTGTGTTAAACTAATTTTATTATTATTATTGTAATTACTTATACCCACAAAGTATTTGCTACATGTGAAATAGTGAATTTTTTTTATTAATTTTATTTTATAGTACCTACGCATTGGTATCATTATGTGATACAATTTTTACCTAGCACTAGTCGTAATTTGTAAATAATAAATGAAATATTTTAATTTTTACAGGATTGACGCATTGATACAAATAAAACAGTTTTTTGTAATGCGTGGCAAGTACCGTCATTCAAGTTTTCCGTATTACGTAGTTGTTATTTTTTGTTTATTTAATCACTAATACGATCTTTTAACAATCATGCAATCTGAATTGAAACTCCTGTTAATAGTAACAGTGTTTATTTTGCGTTGTTTTGGAGAAAACGCATGTACATCTAATATTAGCAGAGCATTAAAAAAACAACCCGAGTTTTATTTATTCGTTGAAAAAATACACAGTTAGACGCGTGTGTGTTTTCGTGAGCACGTTAGTACACGTGAGCACGTTAGTACAGTTTCCATTACCAGATGTGTATTCTACCCTTGTATGGAAATGTTTATCAGATAATATTATTGGACATTGAACATATTATTTCATTCCGAATTACGTAGTTCAAATTAGTTCTAACCGGCAATTTAGTGGTAGTCACGAACGCTGCCTTAATTAACGATATAAAACGTGGTAAAACGGTGTGTTGTCGAAAAAAGCAACGTGTTGTGTTTATACATTGTAGAAAAATCGAGAAAGTGTTACGTTTTGGGACAAAAATAAAACACGCCACAAACCAATTTTTAATTTTCGTGTGAGCGGTTTTCACTCACGCACGAGTTGGCCGGACTGTTCGACGCAAATTGAACGACGCTATGCAATAGTCATTTAACCCACACCACACACTAAATGATAACTGAAATAAAGCTAAAAACTTTATTACAAATACGAAGATATCATAATGTGCAATTGAGAATTTAGGCTTACTGAGAAAATAATGTTATAAGTTACGAGCAAAATCGGGACGTGAGAATCTTGATTCACATATTTGGATTATTTCCTGTTTTACATGTCTGCAAAGTCAACATAAATATGGGCAAATCACTATTATTTGTACCTTTGAATTATGGCATTCCCAATTGAATCATTCCCATTATAAGTCTGAGGGAATGGAGAGAGGAAGCAGAAATCGAGGAATGCAAGTACGTTTCTATTCAATATATCATCGGCTACAAATGATTCATCTACAAAAGATTATCAGCTTTTTTATTGAAAAAAATTCTTCCCAAACCGTCAAACGATATTTTACTTACGCATTGAATAAATACTGTACAAGCTCAGATTGGATTTGTTGCTAATAAAAATGTCTTTACCTGTGCTCCAAAGAAGCTGGCAACGTTGCATTTTGGCAAACTGACACTCGAAATTCCCGTCTTGAAAAAGTGAGGTTATTTCGGACGCATAATAAATTTTTAAATTGACTGTTACCGCGTGAATTTTATAAGAATTCTATGAAAGTGGTGTTTTTATAACGTGGGTAAACAATTAATCCAAAGTGGCATTTTTTTGATTATTCTCTGGGAATTAATTTTTTAAATATTGTTGTTTATCAATAGTGTTCAATATTCACCACGTTTGTAAACCTTTAAGAATTTATTAAAAAATATTGCATACATCTTTACAAAATAAAGAGAAATTCTTCAAACTCAGCACAGTTATTTTGTGGCACAATTTTAATTCATAATTAATATATTACTTACAATTAACCTCTTTTATTGTTAAAATCACCCACATGTTGGCTCACAAGCAGTGCTTACTTCATCAAGGTTTACATAAAACACACCTTTAAGTAAACCCTGATGAAGTAAGCATTTTTTACGTGATTAAATCTAAAATATATTAATTTTGAATAAAGATTAATTACTAATCAATAACTTCATTCCGCGTGCTTATTTGGAAACGTACCGCTTTCACTTTGGTACGGATATCTTCAGAGTAGAACAATTTAAGCTATTTCATATACTAAAAATAATAATAAATTTGGGTTGACTAAATTTTCACCATTCGGTCCAATAGTAAAACTAGTTTGTTTTACCGTCGCAATACGGTTTGAGTCAAAGAACTGTTTACTAACGCTATCAGCATTTTTTGTTCATGAAAGCGGGTTTCGCTCTTTTCAGCGAAATATTTTTTTTTGCGACAGCGCACAGATTTAATTTTTGAAAAAAATATTTTTATATCTCTCTGATAACCGTGTCCATTGAATACTGAATGCGTTATCTTCAAAAATTTCCATTTTCAGCTAATTGTATTTGCTTTACCGTGCGAACATCCATTAACACTTGTTTTAGTGGGCTTTTGTTTTATTGTTTCTGACTTCAATGGAGTTTAATACTTATAAATATAATACGATTTAGATTGAAAACTAGACATTTTTGTTTTTAATTTTTATTTATGTAATTAGTTTTCAAGAGAATTTTTTTTTCTAGTTTTACCTCCAGGCATCGTCTGAATTTTAATATTGTGCAAAGCCATTATTTCTAAGTATTATTTTAAAGTAAATTCAACATTCTTATAAATTTCTTATATATTAAATAATATTTTTATTTAATATATAAAAACAGTTTATATTTTAATAAATAAGTTCTGCTTTGTAATAATCATTATGCGTGACAGCTGTTTCGCCGTCTGAAGGATTTTTCAAACTTTTTTATATGTATACATCTCAAGAGTCCCAACTGCTCGCGTCTGGAACCAGTGAGACTATGGCATCCCCAAATGGGGTATTTTGTGAAGCTGAAGGTAGTGGGGAGGGGAAGAGGAAGGTGGAGAAGTACCTGGCTATTCAGATCTGGTCACCAAACACGCCTAAAGCCATTATAAGCAACGTTTCATGTCTTAATGGTGGTCTTACACCAGGGCAACACTGAGAGTATCTTCCGCTCTGGAACGTGTCGCACATATACTACACAATAATTTTAAAGAATTAATTATGAAATAACACAAATTAATCAAATAATATTTTATTTGCGCACGTCGGGTTCGAAGACTATTAGCAGACGAGAACCTTACCTCTCGACTACCTTTAGAAGATGAAAGAGCTGTCAAGTCTTGTCTTTTAATAAATTAAATAATAATATTATAATAATATTGAAAAAATAAGAAAATATACAGATTTAGGAAATGAGATTAAAAGAATTTGTCATTCTCAGACTATAAAAATATTACCATTTATCATTTCGGCTACTGGCATTATACCTAACTCTCTCGTTCAAAATTTAGGCTTTTTAGATTTTTTCAAATAATTTATACATAAAAATGCAAAAATCCGTCATTTTAAATACATGTAGGATTACGAAAGATATTTTTAAATATGTATATTGAGGGATCAGTAGGTTTTATCGGTCCAATTTGGAGTTCCACCGAGCCGAACCCGTTTGGTACTCTGGTACGTTAACATGTTGTTCTTGTATTGTTTTGTATTAATTATACTTATATAATACACTTGCGTAGCGTGGATTTACTAGATTATCATTTGTGGAAAAGTGTGTGAAAAGGTTTAGTTTTTCCTGTGGAGAAAACGTAACCCGGACATTAAGTCCGGTGACAAAAAAAAAAATAATAATTAAACTGCAAATTAAACTAGATTACAATAAAAAAAATCATTTTACGTTTCAAAACTTCATAACGCACATCGGGAATGACGTTGCTGCACGAATTTTTTTTTTCAGTCTGGAAATTGAAGACATCAGTGAGAAAATCTAAAGGATCTATATTTTCCAAAAAGCTGTTATTTAATTTTTCGGTTGTTTGTTCAATTTCTTGCTAAATATTACGAAAAACATCGTGGTATGTCCTTTAAATTGACTGTAATATTTATTGTCTTTTGGTAAAAACAGTAATATAATTACCTATTACTTGCGTCGGAACAGACTTTTATAATTCTATTCAAATTATGTTATTATATCATTATAGGCCAGTTGCTTTATAAACCTGAAATAATCACAGAACTTAAATAGAACTTCACAGAACGTGAAAATTAACTTACAATATTTGATGAATATTCAAATTTTTTAAGAACAACTCTCTTTTTTTACCCTTTGAAAGTTATCTGCATCAATGTAATATGTCATTGAAGAAGAAGATAAGACTAATTATCTAAATGAAAATATGAAAATGAACATGATACAGAAAAAACAACGATAACGGTCGTAACCGGGACACGAACCCAAAACCTCTCGTCTTAGCGTTCCAATTTTTTATTGATTTTTTATTTAGTAAAAATGCATATATTAGGTATACATTATTTATGAAATGTTCTGACTGCCCAACTAGAAGGAATCCCGTTTTAGGACAGTCAAATTAGGATGATATATGGAACATGTTTTATACAAACAAAAAGAGATGAAGGAAATAAAAAGAAGAGAAAGAATAATAACAACAACAAAAAAGATAAAAAATAAGAATAAGAAAAAATAGAAGTTAAAAAATAATAACTGTTTTTTGTTTAGTACAGATATTAAAATAATAATAATTGATATTTACACTTAATAACATGATTAAAACCAATTACAACAGAAAATTTTTTTAAACAAAAACAATTTTTTGCATTGCATATTATAGTCCTACATACTCAAACATGTGTTGTATAAAATAAAAAATAAAATAAAAGCAAAAAAAAGAGAAGAGACAGAATAAAATTAAATTAAATAACCACTTAAAACATAAAGATAACCATTGTTTGTTTAAATAATAATATTAAAATAAATGGTTTACCGTTATCTTTTATTTTACTGTGTCTTGTTCATTTTCACATTTTTTATTAAGATCGTTAGTGTTATCTTCTTCTTCAATTATATATTTGATAAATTGTTCAAAGTTTGTGAAACAACCTTATCATTTTATCTTTTCGTTTTGCCAGTCAAGAAAATAGTTGTAATTGATTTATACAATGCCGACAATAATTCACCCTCTTGCTTGAGCTAAAATCAACCTAATGCGCAATGGAGCCAGGCCTCGCGCGTACGTCGAAAGCGGTTAACGTTATATTTATACGCTTTTCCTTATCAATTATATTCTCATAAGCCATGCTTGGCAACTAATGAAGTGGAAATATATTTCGATCCATCTTCCTCCCAACAATCAATCTTGCTGGGAAACAAACCCTTTGTTTGATATTGATAAGGTATACTGCGTTCATTAGCGCAAGTAAAAACTCCCTGCATTTTTCTTCGTGGGGTTTCTCTTTACTTATTTAACCAGACAATACCGGAAATTTGTCCTTTTTAAATCAAATTCTAGACGTATTGACTCCTTTTTACAAAAAAACATAAATTGATTTTGAGTGTTATTTTATCTGGTAAACGCAATTTTTAAATTTTGAAAAACTAAGTTTAGTTTTAAGAAATTTGTTAAATTTTCAAATGAAATATTATACAACACAAATTTCAAATTATATCATTATACAGCAAAATAAATTAATACATAATCTAGTAAAGACACTTTTCAGAATTTTTATTTTAGTTCAATTAAAATCATTAAAAAATAAATCTGAGAACGTGTTTTATGACGAAAATACCTCAGTTATTCTATTTATTTAAGGTCTCACAAACTAAAATATTTCAGATTTCTTTTACACACTTATTTTATTTAGACATTATTAAAAAATCATAAATACTTAATGATCAAAAATACTTACAAAAAGTACACGATATTTAATAATTTATCGTCATGCGTTTTGAGCATTTTTATTGCTTACTTGAATGTAGGTATATATAAAAGCTAGTATGAATGAAAAAAAACGATATTAAATTTTTAGTTTAAAAAATTTAATACGGGGAATAGTCGATCTTTCTCATAGGAATCTGTTTGAACCGGAAATATTAAAGCAAGTTTTGAAAGGAATAAATCGATATTAAATTTTTTGTTTAAAAATTTTGATACGGGGAATAATCGATTTTTCTCATCAGAACCTATCTGTACAGTTGCAAGCATTTTGGAACTTCAATTCTCAGCCACTGGTCAATGGGTCTTAACTACGACGCTGCTGAGAATTGACTATCAAAGAACATTTGGGAATAATATCATCCATATTCTAACAATCAAGAATATTGTGACACACATATACATGTATATATTTTTTTTTTATTGAGTAAGTTTATCCTACGTTAGAATATAAAATAATATATACAAAGTCACAGTTTATTTAATGCATTTAAATATTTAATAGTAAGATTGACATCTGTTTTTAATTTCCTTCATTCTTTAGACTTTCAGGCGTCATTTTCATACGTCTTTAGTCCTCTATACACTAGGCAGTTCTGTGATTTTGATTTATCCATAGGTGGCAATCTAATTCTATTTATATTTCTGGTATCGTAACTATGTACATTGCTATTAAAAACAATTCCATCCTTAAAGTATTTTGGAATTTGGTTTTTCATAACTTTATGCTCAAAAATTAACACATTAAATAATAGTTTCTTTTTTATGGTATCCAATTTAGCTCCTCTCTTATTTAATTAACCCTTTAAGAAGCAGATTGATTTTGAAAATCTGAAAAAGCCGTTTTGTAGACAATATGAAAAAAATACGAAAATATAAATTTATAAAAATTGCACAGAGAATATGAGACAAAACCGTTGTGGTTAAAAATGTCTCTTTTTAAAAAAAACCCCTTTCAATTGCCATTTTTTATATATTCTGTAAACGTCTGTAGAGACAGTCTCGAGTTTCATCATAATCATTTCATGCATCATTTCATCTTCTTTACGTAGGTGACTATTTATTATGCATCTTACAGTAGATATTGTGATGAAGTCTTCGTCATCTCGTGCCCTGTCCGTCTACGGACATTGGCTATGCGGTGTTTGTTTACTGTAGCCCAGAACAGCTCTACAGGAGACTGGCCAAACCATTGTCCAGGGTTTTTCAGCCATGGTGTCCTCCTTCTTCCAGAGCCCCGCCGTGATGAACAGGGCTGTAAAACTATTGTGAGAAAACGCATAATACGAGTTTGCTTACATTGTTGAAGGTTTTATTTACAGATTTCCTATCTTGGAAACAATCAAATAAAACAGCCAATTATGTGTTTATTTATGGCGTAATTTGGGAGTGATTATCTAAATTTTCAGTTATTTAATCCACTGCGGTGATGTAAATCCGAAGGAAATCGTCCCATGTATATTCGAGCTAACTGCTCTGTGGAATCAAGGATATTGTTCTAAACTCTAAACGGCGGAAGAATTAAGTTTTATGAGCTTCTTGGCGAAATAAAGCAAGTCAATTATAATGTAATAGAGTGTAAAAGCAGTGCTGAAATTACAGAAAAACACAAAGAAAGCTCACGATAAGTGGCCATTCCGTTTTCTAAGGAAAACACTGAATAATCGTTCTGCGTGCTCGTTATAAAACTTATCGAAATATATAATTATTAACTGTTTATAATAACGAATAACGATTGTGCTGAATAACTTGATTATATAGAATTCCAACGCTACGTTTTTATGATGGAATACTTATCTTAATTATTGTGTGAAGTATATAGTTATGAAGAGGGAGAAAGAAGGTAAAACAGTAATGACGCATTATTATTATATTTTATTTATTTATTACACTTAGGGGGTTTCTCACCATCCTCCCAATAGCTTATCTACACTAATAACCATTATTATTAAAAATGAAAATAAAATATTAGCAGTGGTTAGAAAACTCGGCCAACTTATCCAATATATAGCCACTATTCATAGGTTCGAGTACCGAATTATAAACTCCAACTTAATAAATAAATAAACCGTAAATCGAAAATATTCTTTATTAGTGTAGATAAGGTATTGGGAGGATGGATGGTGAAAAACCCCCTTAAACTAGGTCCTAAACTATGTACATTTTTGCTGTGTTTTTGTTTTGTTAATATTTTTAGTCTGACATTGGCTTTCTGTCTCGTATAGTGTATGTAGAAGTTTTTATTGCATTGTAGTTTGTTTATTATGCCGCGCAAATGTTCCTCTTAAATATAAAATGATAAATGCAGTTGTAGTAATTGTAAGAAAACAACACATAGTGGCTGAGTGGGCATCGCATTTGGGTCCCTCCCGGGCGTAGCGTGTTCGATTCCTCGGCTGGCTAAGTCCTCCATCACGACTCAAGCAACATCTTCCGCTTACTGTGGTGGTAGTAGGAGATTTTCAAATATTATCAGGTTATTCGTAACCCGGGAATGTTTGTCTTTCTTTAAAAAAAAAAAAAAAATATAGTAGTAACATAAGCCTAAAATCATAAGTAAAGTAACGAAAAATAATAATAAAGTAACTGTGGGCGTATACTGACAATATTAATTTTGTGCGTTACAAATCAATAAAACAGTATAAAATTGTTATAAACTTTGTATATTATATCTAATTTTCTGTGTTGGCTTCTGTTTATTACAACTCAAAATTTGTCTCATTGAACCTGAAACCTAACCCAATTTTTGTTTTTTTTTCCAATTCGAAATTTATTTAGCACATAATTTTTAAACACTTTAAAAATTCATAGTTAACAGATTTTGGCATTTCGACCCTTTGAAATAACAAGGTTCCATCTGTTGCTTTAACGTCTGCGATAATGAACTCTAAGGTAGCTTACCATAGATCCCATAACTGCGTGACGTTTTCGCAACAGATGGGACCTTGTTATTCCAAAGGTCGATGTGTATTTTCAATAGATGTAATTTCATGCATGTATTGGTAATTCGTTCCGTGTGTTATTGTAGTAGTGTGATATTGGTACGTGAAATTCACACCTGTGTAATTTTATCGAGACACCCATATTCCTCATCTGTTCTCATTCAATTTAAGTATGAATTTAAATATGTATTTGTCATGATTTCCTTTAAATTAATTTACACGTTATTTTTAAACGAACTCATTCAATATTTATGAGCATTCAATTTACTTGTCAAGTTGTTAAAACCAACTTATTTTATAGCGAAAAATCTCATTGATAATCGCGATATATATTTTTTTAACAAATTTTTATTTAAAAAATATATAAATTTCATGTAAACCATTATTTTTAACAATTTACTAAAATTAAATCTTTATAAATGAAAGCTTTAACGGTACGTTTAATTCATAGCTCTCATAACAATATGAACAAATTACGTCAAAATAATTTAATGACATATTTTTAAATTACGCCGTCACGTACCTATACATTTTCGTTAAATCATAAACGATTCGTAATTCAGTACGGCTACACCTTCATCTTTCCAAACGATTGAAAATTCTACGTAGTTGAACATAATATTCTTTCTGAATTATTTATTTAGATTTCACGACGTCCCACGTCAAAATGAACACAATGATTCCACCTGGAGTAAATTTAATCAAATATGACGTGATTTATGATAACACCGGCTCACCAGTGGAAGAAACTGTATCTAAATGAAATTTATACATTTATGAGATATATTTCGGCGACGAGTGAAAGAAGGATTTCTTCGCCATCACGTGTAATATATATTTTGTTAACTATATTCTTTTATAACATGTTTTATTTTTCTTTTGTTTCAGGTAAGAGATCTATACTATCTAGTAATTGGATGGAAGCGTTAAACAGTTCACGCTTTTTTCGATACATCAGAAATCACGGTGGGTAAGTTATGTTTTAGAAATTTTGACATATAAGAATTTATATATTTGTTGGATAGACATCAACGAAAATATCAATCCAGTAGCGTTACGGTGATGTTATTATTTGGGTAATAATTATTAATCAATCAAAAATATCGCTGAAGATAATTTTTGTTTTTAAACTAATAATAGGAGATAAAAGTTTTCGTCAGTTACTTTACAACAATATTGAATAAATTAAATTAAATAATCTACAAATAAATGCACACAATAAGACAATAAATGAATCACATACTTCTTATCAAGAGTCTGAATAATAGAAGAGTGGTAGGGACAAATGAGATAAAGCGCCTAACATATGTACACGGTTGACATCCCATAATAATAATAATATCCCGTGATTTTTAACAGGACTGCGCTGGTCTTATATTAATATTCACATAAATTCTAAATGGGTTGAAGTTAACAGATTCGAAATGATTCAGATGTAGAAATGTATTAAAATTTGTACAGCACCCTTGAGGTAATTTTCCACAAAAACGGCGCTATACAAGTCATCCAAATATTATTATTATTATTATTCGTTAGGGGCTCGAAAGCTCGTCGCCACGCCACTGCGTCACGGGTTACAAATTGACATAAAGTACGGTCGCATTCGAACACTCAATTTGGTAACAGTAATAATTATGATTGCAGGAATCGTATCGTGCGACTGCAGGTAGCGTGTTCGCGGCTCAGTCTGCAACAGACTGGTTGGCGTCAGTCAAAGGGTCAAGTAGTTTATTGAATTGGAATATGTTGTAATGTTGTACCTGCATAATACTATGCTGCCAGCGCAATTATATGGAAAATGTACCATCGATATAATGACTACGGATTAGCCCTCCCATATCTGATTTCAATCCTTAAGTATCACCACCTGATCCTGAAGAAAAGAAGAACACTGGATTGAAGTTTGTCAGTTTGATATTTTGTAAGGCAAGCATAATTGCTGTTACAGTAATAGAGATGTGAGACTACGTAAGAGTTGATTATTAATCTTGTTGCCTCCATAGGAAGGTTTCTTCGGACCGATTTGAGTTGTCTTAGGTAAAAAGCTGGTGCTTGCAGTCCTATTTATTTGACTTTTAAGAGAAAAGTCCGAATCTAGATTAACGCTTTGAAGTTTGACTGCTATCTTTGGAAAAAATATCACTATGGAAAATAATAAGGTGAATCGTCTACTAAATGTTGGCGTTTGTTTGTGGACGTCTGCGTGTATTGTTGTATCTGCATTTTTAATATATTATTGTTATTAGTTAATTTTTTTTAAATATTTTATGCGATCAATAATTCGATAATTGTAGGCGGAAGTTTTTCAAAGACAAACTGAATACAAGATAAGCTGTTTAAAATTGCGTTTATTAAAAATAATCCACGTCATTGTTTGTGATTAAATTATAGTCGATTATTATTTGAAGTCTTCAATAGTAAGTTCCATCAAAACCCTGCTCTATTTATTGAAATAATAATCAAAATAAATGATTTTTAATATCTTTTTATGGAGGCATGATGCGTAAGTAAGGTATGTGGGTTGAGCAATAGTACAAGTAATATTGAGCAAATCTGACTCAATTCCGACTCCATCTGACTCAATTCCTACTCAATCTGACTCAATTCCGACTCAATCTGACTCAGTTCCTACTCAATCTGACTCAATTCCGACTCAATCTGACTCAATTCCGACTCAATCTGACTCAATTCCGACTCAATCTGACTCAATTCCTACTCAATCTGACTCAATTCCGACTACTGACTGAAAAATAATATCATGAATCATTCATCAAATATTTTCTTTTAAACGCCCATAGGGCTTTTACATACTACGTAGTACCGAGCACAAAAATTTTAATCAGATAGGAAATAGAAAAAAACAGTGGATTAATTGATTTAAATTCACCATCTTACAACAGATGTTGAAAGTTTTTGCCAATAATAAATTATCAGAAATAATATGTCGATATATAAATATCGATAACATTTGTGTATTTGTTTGCTTAGCTATGTAAGCGAGGAGTTGTCGAGTTTGCTTCATAATTTGTATGTGAATGGTGACATTGAAATAGGTCATTATGCCTAGTGAGTCAAGTAGGTACTCTTAAATTGACTGCAATCAAGAGTGCGCATAGTCGAGCTCCAAATTTATAATTTCATAAAAGAAACATTGGTAATATATCATTGAAGAAGAAGACTAGAATAATAATGTACAGGGGCGGATACACCGTTGTGGGCACGGTGGGCATGCCCACAACCCTAATAGACTGACTTGTAACGTCACTTTCACTGTCTATTGAGATTGATAGGCTGATGAAAACAAATGCTATGCCTTAATAAAATTTAAAAAACAATGAATCATGAATCGTGCGTGATTCGGAACGACGCAAAGAGCCATAGATGACATTTTGACAACTTATTATCTGTTTCCTTTTGGTAGACGATATAGGGCCGGTATATCAGTTGGTCTAAAGCTCGGCTTTGAAGGAATGTGGAGCTCAGCATGGCTTAGCACACAATCCGTATATCAGTCGTAATCCTAGAGTTGACCAATTTTAAACGTTTAGTCTATGATAATTTCAGTAATTTCTATGCCGAATCAATCTATTTATGTAAGTATCTATGGACTCTTTGGTTTTATCAAACAACCAAACGTCAAACGATGTCTAAATTGTCACCACTCGAAGAAAGTTCGAATTCCATGTTGATAGGTAAAGTTATTCCTCCAATGTAATTTATTGCGTCCGTACGTAGCATGTACGTAGCATGTACGTAGCAGATCGAAACCGAAGCAATGTGGAATCTAACAGATGACAGATGTGTTTTTGCCAATAGCGCTACAGCGTCTAGCAAAGGAACTATTCTGCGGCTTACCACGGCTTAAGCGGCCGATTTCGGCGGTTTAAGTTGAGCGAGGAATGTGCTCCTTAGCAATGACTGATATACCGGCCCATAATGACACGTTATGTCACATTTTTGACAACATATTAACTGTTTCTTTTAGGCACATGGATACTTGTATTGGAAAAAGGAGATGACTATATCTACTAATTGAAAACTGTTGTTGTGTTGTATGCATGCACTTGCACATTGCCGTGCCGTCAAAACTTCCGAGCCGCCGCTTGGTGGCGTTGAGCTACTGATGCTGACGATAGTAGTTTGTTTGTACTGTGAAACATAGGTAACCTAACCTAACCTAAAAAAAGTTTAGGTACTTTATAAAGTTGAGTTATTTACAAGAGTCAGTAACATGAGTCATGATTGTTCATGAGCGAGTTTGTACTTCGGCTCGCACTTGGCCGATTTTCGGGTGGCTGTGACCACAACCTTTTTCAAGACCTGAATCCGCACCTGATGATGTATCTAAATTGAAATATGAAAATGAAAAAGACACAGAAAAATTATAAAACATAATGGTCGCAACTGGGTCTCAATGGCTGAATGGGTTAGTGCATCCGTCCCAGGAAGACGTGATATCTAGGTTCGAGTCCCAGTTGCGACCATTATGTTTTATTATTTTTCTCTGTCTTATTCATTTTCATATTTTACTTTAGATGATTATTGTTGTCTTGTTCTTCAATGGTATATTACATTGATGGGAATAACCTTCAAAAGTTAAAAAGAGAGTTTTTCTTATAAAAAAATGAAACATTGGTCTTTATTACCTTAAATTATAATATTTTAAGGGTAGTTAATTTCTATTAGTATTGTTGACGAACGAATCAATAATAAACCCAAGTATCATCCCGTTCTGCCAAGGTTAGCTTTTTTTAGAGGAATCATTTTTCAGTTTGTTGGATAAAATAAGTTATCTGTTATCGCAGTTGTTTGGACGACTTACTCCGAATAAAAGGTTCCATTTCAGGATAGAGATATCCAGATATCGTCTAAAATTTATTTACGCTCAAATCGTAAATAAAAAAACTCGCACTTCGTTGGACGTTTATAATAAAATGCTGACCTTTTTATCAGATTCGATCTTCCGGATGAAAAGTCCTCTTCGCTCTGGAGGGGTATATTTACGTATTTATGATTTATTTTCATACATAGTAGAGATTGCAATCCGGATTTCATGAAATCCGGATTTTTGTATTATTGACAGTGAAATCCAAATTCGGATATTTAATACGAAGTTGGAATTGTCCGCTTTTAAAATTAAAAAAATCAAGTTATTTGAAATACAGTATTTTATGAAATTAACACGTACAATAATCTAGCAGGTATACAATGTTTAATATTTAGACATTTGTAACATATGAATAAAAAAAATTATAATATTTGAGTTCTAACCCAATAACAATTAAATACAATAATAGGCACAAATAATCGTACATATCTTTAAAAATATTTGAAATAATACATAGATTTTCAAATTTTTATTTAAGTACAAGAAAAACTTACTTTTGTTTATTTTTTATGTTTAAATTTAGTACCTTTTTTGCCGTTTTCGTCATGCCAAATGAGTGCTTTAAATTATTTTTTTTAAATCCGAATTTCCTGATTTTAAGAAATCCGAATTTTCCAAAACTATCCGGATTTTCCAAAACTATCCGGATTTGCAATTTCTAAATCACAGTTTGACATTATTTTTTGTCGTAAAATCCTACTTTATGTTTTTCCGGGGTTGTTTTGTTATAGATGGTATCTGAATCATTGCAGCTTTCGCCTACGGAACGCATTTACATCTGAAAGAAAAAAATAGTGTGAAAGTATGATCTCTTTATCTCGAGAGAAAACAATAGATTACACGGCATCTGAGTGCCGTCTACAGGGATGAATATATACTGCAGTATTATGTAAATTGTTATTGGTGCCAGTGAATATTCCATGGGGGGTGGGTCCCGGCTTGGTCCAAGGGATGGGGGAGGATGCGTTTTGTCGCATCTTAACGCGCTGAAGATTGTTTTGTTTCCGGTTGCAAATCGACGCCTTTTCTCTTTTAATGCTCTAACTTGCTGAGATGAGCAATAGCTGACGTTTTTTAAAGGGGGACTTACATAAAATAATGTCATGATGTTATTGATTTTCATTCAATTTGTAGGATGGTATTGAATTGAAGAATGTATTTTAGCTGCATTCAAATAAGCCCCTCTCTTATTTGAATAAGAGAGGGGCTTATTTGAATTCTAATAAAAAAGAGACTGCTATTTAATGTTTTAATTTATGTGCATAAAGTTATGAAAAACAAAATGCCAAATTTTAATTATTATTATTTAGATTGCCGCATATAAAAAAATCAGAGACATGGAATTGCCTTATATATAGAGGACTAAAGATAATATATGATGAAATGCCTGAAAGTCAAGAGAATGAATGTATTTAAAAGGGGGTGTTATGCTTACTGTAAAAATATAATGTTATAAAATGAAATATTTCTGTATACTCAATAATTTTTTTTTAAATTAAAAAAGTTGAATTTAGAAGAAACTTGACGTAGACCGTTGTGTCAGCTAAAATGAACAGTTTATTTCGTCTATCAAAAGAAATTGTCTTATTACTCTTATGTATGAAGTTGACGTAGTTTCTTTTCATATTTGTCTAGGAAGAAAACATTATACTAAAAATTGTATTTTCTAATAAATAATGTTAGTAATACTAACTTTACCTTTTAGAAACAAAAGGCTAACATATTAAATTCATGTACCGTACCAAAATATTTTGTATTTCAAAGAAAACTTGCTATGTCACCGTAAAGTAATATCTAAAATCTTTTTTTAATAGTTTTCCTACCAAGATTTTGAAACCGTTAAATCATGGTGGAATTTAATTTAAATTGCTCAATCCTGATAATATGCTATATATAGCACCATTGATTTAGTATTTACCAATATAAAGATGCCCATTGTAAGATGACACCGTTCCGGCCAAAAATAAACAATCGTAAAAAGTTATAAAGTTTTTTATTTAAAAAAGTTTTATCATTAGATTTCACTTGCAATGCAATAACTTGAACTATATTGCCTATACACTATATAATTCGCTTCCAGATATGTACAAAAACATCCAGCATAATAAAAAATTGCAAAGCAATGCTTTAAAAGAATATTTTTTAACTACATTTAAAAATGAAAATATGTAATCGTCTTGTCATTTTTTGTTCTATCTTATATACTCGGATCTGTTTTTCCCTCTCTTTACTTGTTTTCTCTTGTTGTTTGTTCTACTTAACCTGTCTTTATTTTTATTTTTATGCTGTACTGAATGTAAAACTTATATTATGATATCAAAATACCTTTGTAAAATTGTAACTACTACCCCCTACCTATGAATTGTAAGTTCCTCCTGTCCTAAAATGAGTTTTGTAACTCATCGGGATTGCTCTAGCAAGAAATAAAAACAATGAAAAAAACTTATAGAAAAGCTACGAACAACCGTTCATAAATCAAATTACTAACTAGGTACTTCAATATTTCTTAATATATTTTCAAGTTTTCCGCGTTCAGCCTCACACAGACATAAATCTGCTGATAGCTTTGTTATAACTTCTCTCGCTTTCTCTCAAACGATTATTGCAACAAAGGAGAGGTTTGACGGAGCTCTCTTCGGCAGGACCACACCAATACAAAATACACACATCGGTAAAGTTCATACGTGGCTATTCTATTTATTTGAAGTGCCCCATTTCGTGAAATGGCATAATATGATAATATTCGAAAAGTGTCGGCGATGCCATTTATGTAAAACAAAAGCGGACTCTGAATAATAAAAGTCTCGATATTTTTCTGGCCTATGATTCCAAAACAGGCGTTTTCCTTTCCCCTATCTCTGGACCTACTGTTATTATAACCACTCGGGCGCTTTTTGCCACAATATGGCACTATTTCCAAAACCACGGATTGCTTTGTTGCCAAAATATGGCAATTTTCACTTAGATTCTTGAAAATGTTTTAAAGTTAACGATTTCATAATATTTTTTTTAAAAATCAAATCAAATAATTGACAAAAGATAGGTGAATTCATTGGCTATATAGAACTATAATCAGTTTGTATGTCTTCATATTCCAATTCAGAGGTATGATTTTTTAATGTGGGCAAAAAAAAATTCTTTAGCAATCCGAGAAAAAAGTTTTAAATTTCTCTGTCGCTCCAGTGGTTATCAAACTTTCTATTGTATGGTTAGATTTCTATTATGAAAGGGTAAAAAATTAAACATATTAAAAAAAACCAAAATATCTGCATGTATTTCAATTTCGGATGCGAGATGGTTACGGCCGTCATTTATTGGAAAACCAACACCTCAGTCACAGGTCACCCGAGCGGTTCGCTACGTTTGGTGACTTAGCAGGGGTTGCCGGGTTCATGGAGAGGTTGAGGTTTGTCCGGATCTTGGCGGTGGACCACCAACTGCTTGAGGAGAGACCCGTTGATCTCTCCAGTTGGACGCAGTGGGAGAGTTAGATTCGTGGGTTGGTTGCTCCGGACCACTAGTTACACTGACCCCCAGATTCCTACCCACCCCTCATACATTTTTTCTTCCCAGAACTTCCTCTCCTTCTTTTTCTTAAATTACCCTCCACACAGCATCTCCAAATGTGACATAGGCCTCGTAAATCCTAGTTCTGTAGATAATTGAACCGGATATACAGACACACAACGGAAATTAATATTTTTAATTTTGTCAATAATTTTATTGTGTTACATGGCGTAAATCATTACTATCGTGTGCAGACAAATAAATCTGAAAAAATAGGTTAATGCCCGGGAGTATGTTGAAAAATGTGTGGGAAAAGAATTGGGGTAAGTACCAACCTTTTATTTACCTTAGCTCCACAAACTGCTAAGTCACCAAACGTAGCGAACCAATTAAAGAGACCTACGGCAGAGGTGTTGGTTATCAAATAAACGGTTCCCGAGGCGGTGGTACCCTTACCCGTTTCCTAAATAAAAATAAAATTATTTCATTTTCACCATTTTCATCATCTCGTAAAAAGATACGTAGGTGGGTTTGTATTAATTATAATATCAAATACATTTATTATTGAGGTTCTTATCGTATTGGAATCTAATCTTTATGATTTTTTTTAATAGATCGAATATTATAACATTTCAATGAAAAAACACAAAGCTCTCTTATTAAGGGAATTAACATGATGAAACTTAGTATTACTTTTTACCAAATTAAATTGAAATTACCTACCAGCTTTTATTTTGTAAAACAAAACATAAATACTGGTACATTTGATTTACAACATATTAAAAGCTTTCACTGGATTATTATAAAATACCAAATAGATAATTCAATAAAAAATAAATCATTATTAAATATGATTTCAATTAGATTGGTAATGTGATACTTTATCTATTCATTAACATTCGATTCGCAAGATTATAAAAGAATCAAAATTTATATTTATTCAAAGTGTAAATCATTACGTACGTGTATGTACGTAGACGACGGCGGTTTCAACCATATGTTTTTATTTAATTTTTTACAATTATTATAATATTTTTACAATAATACCTAAAACAATGGCATAAGAAGAAATAGTAAAATACATAATATAGATAACTAACTGTTGAGTATTGTGTAGGAGTAAAAAATAGTGTTTTGAGTTTGTTGCAATTAATTTATTTTTTAAAAAGAAAGACAAACATTCCCAGGTGACAATATTTTAAAATCTCCTACTACCACAACACTAAGCGGAAAATGTTGCTTGTGTCGTGATGGAGGAGTGAGCCAGCCGAGGAATTTAACACTTCACGCCTGGATGGGACCCAAACGCGATACCAGATCGGCCACTGAACGGTCATAATATTATGTTTATCTGTACAGAATTTTTTATTTATTTATAGAGAATACCTCACAAGAGTCCCAACCGCTCCCGTGAGACTATGGCATCCCCAATTGGGGTAAATTGCGGTTAGGCTGAAGGTAAGTGGGGAAGGGAAGAAGATTGGGAAGAGGAAGGTGGGGAAGTAGCTGGCTATTCAGATCTAGTCACTAAACACGGTTAAAGCCATTATTAAGCAACGTTTCGATTCTGAATGGTGGCCTTACACCAGGGCGATACTGAGAGTATCTTCCACTCTGGAACGTGCCGCAAATATTATATATATCATTTTTATTAATGAATTGTGAAATAACACAAATTAATCAAATAAAATTTATTTGCGCACGCCGGGTCCGAACCCGCGACCTTTTGATTGGTAGTGAAGAGTATTACCACTCGACCACGGTCGGCCGTCAATGATTAATGGAAAGTTGAGGGAGGGAACCGAACGGACATCGAAAGGGAAGAGATTTAAAATTGGGCTATAAGTTAAAAAAATTTGTTTGTTGATAATTGACTCATTATTTTTAAGGGTTTTTTTCAAAATTTTCTATTATACGTTTTGTTTCTGAAAGGTAAAGTGATTTTGATTTTCAATCCCTTAGATAATAAGTTAGATCACTCCGTCTTCGCAAGTCTTTTCGATGGGACCGTTTATTGATCATTCATTCAATTTGTTTTCGCTCTCCTATAAAATTACCTTTTTTGACTTACAACACTTTTTCTAATAATGTAATAAATATATATTAATTATAATAAATATATATTTTCTAATAATATAATAAGATAAACAATAAAAATACGTTGTTGTATTTGATTAAAAAAACAGCATGAATGTATTGCAATGGAGCGTAACAGATATTTTAATATGTACGTATTTCAAATATAAAGTATATATTATTTTTTTACGTATTTCAAATAAACGCTGAACTTTCCCATGGCGATAAACTCAAAAGATCAAAACTAAACGAAAAATAAACGTTGTAAACTAGCAAGTAGTTTTCTGAATTCCTTTAACACATGTTCCGAAGTTCTTACAAACCGTGTGTCCTTCGAGGCCGGGCTGTAAATCGTCCTAATGTATGGAGCTGCTCAGGGCGGGAACTGAACCCAGGGCGGGAGGAGTAGGGCGGAGGAGGTAGGGCGGGACGAGGTAGGGCGGGCGGAATAAATCTACCGATGGATTTCACGACTGCGGAATATGTTTTATACACCCATACGAGTGATTACCGGTTTGAAATTGTAAGGTATGAGAATATATTATGGAGTTTTCTGATAAACTGCTGTGTAAAATATGTTTACTTCAACTTACTCCTTGCTTTGCATGATTTGAATATTTTCTCCTTATAAGGGCCTTACTAATAAACGTGTTTTAAATTTTACAAATCTGAAAAAATTTAAAACTGTTTATTTGTAAGTGGGTTAAATTCTAAAGAGCATTCGTGTGGAATATATATTAAAAATAATTTCAATGTCCGATTCAAAAATGCATTCATGTGGAATATGTTTACAAAAAAATGTCCGATTAAAATTAAATGTCCGATTCTAAGTGCATTCATGTGTAATATGTATTAAAAATAATTTGAATGTCCGATTCTAATGTGCATTCATGTGGAATATGTATTAACAATAATTTCAATATCCGACTCTAAAGTGCATTCGTGTGGAAAATGTATTAAAAATAATTCAAATGACCGATTCTAAAGTGCATTCATGTGGAATACGTATTAACAATAATTTCAATGTCCGATTCTAAAGTACATTCATGTGGAATATGTATTAAAAATAATTTGAATGTCCGATTCTAATGTATATTCATGTGGAAAATGTATTAAAAATAATTCAAATGACCGATTCTAAAGTGCATTCATGTGGAATACGTATTAACAATAATTTCAATGTCCGATTCTAAAGTACATTCATGTGGAATATGTATTAAAAATAATTTGAATGTCCGATTCTAAAATGCATTCATGCGGAATATGTATTAAAAATAAATGTCCGATTCAAATTAAATGTACGATTCTAAAGTGCATTTATGTGAAATATGTATTAAAATTAAATGTCCGATTCTGAAGTGCATTCATGTGGAATATGTAATAAAAATAAATGTCCGATTCTAAAGTGCATTTATGTGGAATATGTATTAAAATTAAATGTCCGATTCTAAAGTGCATTCATGTGGATTATGTATTCAAAATAATTTAAATGACCGATTCTAATGTGCATGTGGGTGGAATATGTATTAAAAATAATTTGTTTGAGGACGTTCTGTATTTGCTCGAACTTTCGAAACTTGTGTTTTCAGAAGCAGTCAAAACTCTCGAACGGGAACGCTGGCTACATGAATTTTTTATTGTTTTTCTGCCTGTAATTCCTAGGTGAAATTATTGCTTTTTAGTTGGCACTGTCATTTCCATCGGTGACTGGACAACTTAACAATATACAACTTCATCACTCTTTGAAGAGTCATAAAAAGTGATGGATAAAAACTTGGTTAAATAGGTTTTGTTATGTTAGGTTATAGGCTATTTTTGTTGTTGTTTAATTTTAATTCTTTTAAAAGGGGTGTTGAAATGCCACTTTATTGAGTTGTTGTGTGACTATTTTCAAATCGTTTTTTTTACATTAGCTCTACACATCTTTGAAGTTGCTGTGTTGAGGATCTTTTAAGTGAAAGGAAGGAGAGGATGTACTGGGAAGGAAAAAGTTTTGAGGGATGGGCAGGAATCTACGGATCAATATGTCCAGGAATGATGGACGTGTGAAGCCGTCCCTCCCACTGCGGTTCAAGGCGATGGGTCGAGAAGATCCGTCTGGAAAGATTAAAAGATCTCCCTCAACCAGTCACTTCCGATCCGGCCTGCCATACAGCTGATAGGCAGACGCATTCTCCGTCAAATCCCGGAAAAACCTAACCCGGACCCGGGCACCCCTGCTAAAACATCAACCGTATTAAGTGACCTGTGACAGAGGTATCGGTTGTCCAATAAATGGTTCCCGGGGCGGCCGGTAGCCATACCCGCCTCCCAAATTAAACAATAACAATAAAAAACCTCTAATAAAATTGTTTTATGAATAAACGTTTCCGATAAAAGGGTGTTTAAACTCGGGCGAAGCCGGGTAATAAATTAATTTAAAATATAAAATAAAAAATAAATTGACAAAATGGTTTAAAAAATAATGTGAAAGATTAATAACATAATTATATTATCTCTATTTAACTGATTCGAGCGCAAGCAATATTATTTATGTACCCATTTCCAGCAATGGCTGAATAAGTTTTCCGGAAAAATACGTGGGGTGCCTGGATATATAAGTCCCCCAGTCCCCTAGTGACAAAACAACTTTGATTTGACTATAGATAAGGCTCATTGTTTTCGCTTGACGTCATTTCAGTTTCCGGGAAAGAATAGCGGGGATACATAGGTAGGTATCTTCAGTACCTTCTAAGCTTTAAGCATACATATAAAGTTGTGATCCTGCCACTGAGAGCTACGTTCAATCCTTCATTTGTTTACATGCGTACTCTTCCACCGTAACATTCCTATCCCCTTCTTCTTCTCCAACTTTCTTTAACCTCTCAACGATCCTAAATTGGGGAAGACTGCGCGGGTTCTCGTACATTAATCAAACAAAAAAAGAGTATAGTTAATAATCTCCATGTATATGTCATATATTGTAGGTATTACATACATATTTGTTGTATTACATTACACATACATTTCGTCTTTCACAATTTCATAATGAATGAATGCTCTATGGTTACGAAATATTCAAATACAAAATCTTTTTTTAAGAATGTGCAGTGGTATTTCACCAGAGCAGATAGTAAATTTCAAATTCTTTCACTGTACATTTATTACTGTAAAATGTACTCGTATTTTTCAGGATAATATCAATTAGTTTTTTTATTATGTAGCATGGAAATAGACTTTACTTAAATATCCCAAAACGTATATTTTTTCTTGTATCTAATAATTATATTTATGACAACGCTCTTCAGACATTGATTTAACACAAATTTATGTCTTATGCATCACATATCAAATTTCTTATTTGATTTTTTTTTACGTTTACCGGGCAACGTTGGTAACGGCCGTCTTACCAGCAAGTGGCGTTTTCTATGTCGTAATGACTAGCCAGTTGGATCCGTTTCCTAATGTCAATATTAAAATAACATATGTTTGGTACAATGATCAGAATCGTAAAAATAATCTGTAAATCTTCCAGACAATTTTTACGGTATTCATTATTTGTGAAGATACCCCATTTATTTCAGTGACTTTTGGACAAACTACTATTTATTATACTCATCATTGCCCAGAATAATAATTTAGGGTTATAATTTTACCAGTCAGTGGACATCTTAATTAAATTTTGTTTCTAAGGCCGTTTTGTTTTGTAGGTATAAAAAAACTCTATAAATAGTAATCGAGTGGTAAGACACTTGACTCCCATTCGGAAGGTCGCGGGTTCGAACCCGGCGTGCGCAAATAAATTTTATTTGATTAATTTGTGTTATTTCACAATTAATTAATAAAAATAATATATGTTTTATTTAATAATATATGAAGATACTCTCAGTATCGCCCTGGTGTAAGACCACCATTCAGAATTGAAACGTTGCTTAATAATGGCTTTAGACGTGTTTAGTGACTAGATTTGAATAGCCAGGTACTTTCCCCCCTTCCTCTTCCCCATCTCCTTCCCTTCCCCACTTACCTTCAGCCTCATAACATACTCCAATTGGGGATGCCATAGTCTCACTGGCTCCAGAAGGGAGCAGTTGGGACTCTTGTGAGGTTTCTTATAAAAAAAATATATTAAAAAAAAAAAAAAATAGAATTGCATAATTTAATTAATTCTTCTACGTAAAAGCTCGAAAAAAGCATTTTAATAAATAAAGATTTGAAAATTCACTTATCATTTCAATATCACATAAAAAAAATAAAAATATATTTGGTAAATTAATGAAATTCGGAATCTAAGTTTAGCTCACAGACGCAATTGTAAAAAATACATTCTAAACGGAGAAAAATGTTATTTTATTCTATTCGATCATTTTATTCGTACAAACGGGACTGAAGTTCTTACGAACAAATTAACAGGGTTTCAATGTTTAATGGCGGGAACATGTAAGAATAATTGGTTGGTATACGTAATTTCGTACGTATACTAACAAATTATTCTTTCACTTTCCCGCCAAAAAATATTGAAACACTGTTAATTTGTTCGTAAGAACTTCAATCGCGTTTTTAACCGTTTTTACGAATAAAATGATCGTATTTTAGAATAACATTTTTCTCCGGTACGCCAAATTATAATAAAACAAGAGTTAATTAATTCTAGCGATATTTTTACCTGACTGAGCAGCACACAGGAGGCCCTGAGGAAAATAATACCCCTCGGGGCCTATTCGGGGATTCGCAATTTAATTGCGACTACACGTGTTATACATCTTATAGAGTGTAAAGATAGGTATAGGTCGATGGTGCAAGACTTAAACACATTGAATGCATTTCATTCCTACGCCCTTAAATTCTGTCTGCGATGTTTTCTTGCATCACTGCGTTATCTGAATCGAAGAGTCATTGTTTGAAGTAACATCTGATGAAGTCAAACTCTCTATTGTTTGCGTTTCAATCTGTATATGTAAAACAACTTTCGAAGAGTTCTTTGTGCTTTGTTCGAATGTATGTAGGTGCAGATACCCTCCCATAGTAATTATTTCACATAGCGAAACATAACATCGGAAATGCTCGCGATTTTTAAGTACGTATGTATAGTTAAATCTTTTTTAGAACCTTGCTTGTGTAGTGGTGTACTGGATGGATAAAAAAAAATATTTCTTCAAACTTCGCAAAATCACTTTGTGGCGTCATTTTGAATTAAATTAAAACAAATAACTTTGTTTAAACCACTATTATATAATCACAATTACCTACATGTTTCGAAACCGATGGTTTCTTCGTCAGGGTAGTAATGTCATTACTACCCTGACGAAGTAGTGTATAATAGTGGTTTAAACAAAGTTATTTGTTTTAATTTGATTAAAAAAATAAAATAAAAATTTGGGTACCTGAAGAAAGAAACAATAAAACATAAAAACAAGGTTGTTGAATTGAATTGCGAGCCTAATTTTAAAATTTGATAAAACTCGCTACCTATCCAGAATCTTTGTGGTAAGAGGGGACTGTAGGTCTTAAAATTGTAAACTAGTTCGAAAAAACTTTTTTGAAGTTTTCTTTACATTCTGTGCACATATATATATATATCACGATAACAAGATATTGTTGCACGGAGAAAAATGTTATTCTAAAATACGATAATTTTATTCGTAAAAATTGTTAAAAACGGGACTGAAGTTCTTACGAACAAATTAACAGTGTTTCAATATTTATTGGCGGGAAAATGTAAGAATAATTTGTTGGTATACGTACGAAATTACGTATACCAACAAATTATTCTTGCATGCTCCCGCTAATAATCATTTAAAGCCTGTTAATTTTCGTTTTTTGTTTTTGGGGTGTTATGCCGTGTTGCGCTACCTCCTTCTTTAGCCGACGTGTCGGACAGCGTTGCGAGCATCATCAGGGCAGATCCTGCAGATCCGACGATGTTAACACAGCATAACACCCCAAAAACAAACAACGAAAATGCTTTTGGCCGTGAAAATCGAAAAACGTCTATGTTAGTTTGTCTGTAAGAACTTCAGTCCCGTTTTTAACCGTTTTTTTACGAATAAAATGATTTTACAAATAACATTTTTCTCTGTGTGTGAAAGCCATCTTTTGAAATCTTATCATTATCACTTATCACAAAATAAACCGGAAAAAGTTATTTAATTGACTAATTTTGGAAAATGTAAATTCGTGATGGATTTCGATGCTAATGATTTGGTTGGAAATTCTGTAAACGTATTTCTGTTTGCTTTTTGACGAGTCCGGTTTCAGCTGATATCCCTGTGTCTTTTTCTTTTTTTCTTTTTATTCACGATTTTATAGTTTTTTACCTTTGTACGGCTAATATAATAAGCCGTTTGAGGCGGGTTTCGTTTTGGTTTATTGCAAGTATATTTTTACACGATGATTTTAATACAATTTATTTCTAACTCATTATAATATTATGCGAAAAACTAGATTTGCTGTTTGCACAATAGAATATCTCACAATAATGACTGAACGATAACTCTGACGCTAATATTTATCTTCATTTCTGAAGTGTATGTGAATATGTGTGTACTTTTAATGTAAACAGATGTCAGTCAAGATGTACTATATGGGAGAGAGAGAGACAACTGTCGCTCGTTCGGGTCTAATACCCGAACAGTTACGAAAATAGCCAATGATATATTTCTTCTGCCTCTACTCAGATCATCCTTTAGAACGGACGTTAATTCCAGTTAAATATTCATTGAAAATAATACGATAATAAACATTCCGAAGTATTATAGAAATTCCCTATTCACATTTCCGTTTCACATTTCCACTCCATCTAAATAAGGCAAATTAAATCCACGAATTAAGACTCGGTAGTAGGCGTTTAAAAAGAAGAAGAAAGGGGAATATGTAAATACGAATGTAAAAGGGAGCGCGTTAATTTTAAAAACGAATATAATTAAGCGAAAATAGTGAAAATAATTAATAAAACATGACTCGTATAAAATTAATTAAAAATCCTTTGACAAATGCTTAAGTTGCATTTAAAGAAACACTGTGAATTTTTCATATCTATTAATAATTTTCGGAGCGTACTTCGCGATTTTTTTCTATCGAGTGAATTTCATATACTTAGAGTTTCGGCTCGTAGTGTACAGATATTATCTTAAAAAATAACATATGTTTTTTTAGGAACTTAAAACTGAAAGTGATAATAATTGGATAATTTTTAGAGCGCTGTTTTTGTGAGAAATCACCTCAAGGGCGCTGTACATTTTATTATGACTTCTTAGGCTCTACCTAGAACTATTATTTACAAATAGATACAAAAAACATATTTACCTGGCAGGTCACTTTCGATAAACACACTTTAATTAGAAAGTTTATGCTTGGAAGAGATATTTGACGACCGTCCGTGGTCGAGTGGTAAGACACTTGACTCCCAATCGGAAAGCCGCGGGTTCAAACCCGGCGTGCGCAAATAAATTTTATTTGATTAATTTGTGTTATTTCACAATTAATTAACAAAAAATAATATATACTATATTTGCGGCACGTTCCAGAGTGGAAGATACTCTCAGTACCACCCTGGTGTAAGACCACCATTCAGAATTGAAACTTTGCTTAATAATGGCTTTAGCCGTGTTTAGTGACTAGATCTGAATAGAGAGGTAATTCCCCACCTTCCTCTTACCCATCTCCTTCCCTTCCCCACTTACCTTCAGCCTCACAACATACCCCAATTGGGGATGCCATAGTCTCACTGGCTCCAGACGGCAGCATTTGGGACTCTTGTGAGGTATTCTCAATGATTTTTTTTAAATGACTTTGCACGCGGACGACACTATATTTAAAACAATGGACATTGCATAATTTTACATTTGCTACACCGTCAATTTTCATATTACATTTATAAGCCAAAAATGCAGTTAATAAATTGAAGTTATTTCGAAAGATTTGAGAATTTATGACTCATTAGGACTAGAGAATTTGAATGAAATTAGATGTACAAATAACCCACAAATTAGATTTTGTTTTTTTTTGTTAGTGGTAGAACATCGGTAGAAATGCGGAATGCTGCATTCACAAAGAATTTTCACCATAAGTAATAAAGTTTTGCCAGCCATTATGTCTTTTGATAGTCACGGGTCACCCACTACTGCAGAGTACACGAATCTTTGTCAGTCAAAACTTCACACATAAAACGCGCATTGTCTTCTGAACATAAGGGGTCCATTATTTCCACCGGAGATAATATAATAGACCTTTGTCGTTTTATGAATGCGAAGGCGATCTAATTAGACTCCATTTGTTAATAGTTTTATCAAACAATGAATTTGTAATCGAATTCCGATAACTCATTATCAATTTCTAGTTATTAGCTAACATGGTAACTGTAGAAATAAATGTATAATTTATAAAACATAGAACTTAATCTTGTGAAATTTTAAAATATACTTTTTGAAATAGACTTGCCGTCGCCCGAGTGCTGAATGATCCAAACGATCATTTTAGTTTTTCTTCAAATTCCTTTTTAAAATTAAAAATAAAGTATTAAAAACGAAAAATAATTGCTTTACTAAAAATTATTTTAAGTAACGAGACCTTTACCATTACGGAAATAGCTTTATCTTAAACACCTATCCTAATGTTTAATTGAAATTATCAAAGATAACCCCCTCCTCCTGTAAAATTTGCTAATAGTCGTTTGAACAATTAAGCACTCAAGCGACGTAGTGGCATTATACAGGTTGTCCGGGGGAAAATTGCATTAACTTCGGGAGGTGATTCTACATGATTGTATAAATAAAAAGATACGTTTTTTTTAAATTCCAACTTTTAAGGCTCCGTCAAACAGGAGGCCTACTTACGCGCGTCAAGGCGTTAAAACGTCCCGGACGTATAACGCTACGTTGTGTTGTACATGTCTAAACCGGTCAAACAGAGCGAGCGGGTAGCAATACGCGACGCCCTGCCGCCGCGGCAGAACGCCACGTTGTATTTTTGTTACCAAATTTCCTTTGACGCCGGTTCTTGAAGTTCTTGCTTGACTGTGGTAAAAATGGGTAATAAATGTGGTAATATAAGGAGTGGGTAGGAATCTGGGGGTCAATGTATCCAGGAGGGACGAATGATTACATCCCTCCCACTACGGTGCAAGGTGACGTTCCGAGAGAGCCCAGCTTGAGAAGTCAAAAGGCTTCCCTCGACAAGTCTCCGCGGATCTGGCCTGCCACGCAATTGATAGGCTGACGCATCCGCCACCAAGACCCGGACAAACCTCAACCCATTAACCAGGGCACCCCTGCTAAGTCACTGCTAAGAACCACTTTGGGTGATATCTATATGTATACAGAAGAGTGTCTGTGTAGGGCGAACGCCACGCGTCTATTTTATTTTTATACAAATCTGATGTTTTAATGAAAGGTCACGGTCTAAATTAGATTTCGAAAATAGATTCGGCAAAGAATATGTAACGCCGGGACGTCATTCAGCTAGTATCCTCATATAAAATTCACAGCTTTACAGCAGTATGCCTTGCCTGTATACAGCATACAGGATTTATACGGCCGGAGTAGGAGGCAATGTCGTCTGTTTCTAATTTTGGCAGCTGCTCCTCAAAGACTTTGTGTCTTATTCCGTTCCTTTGAAAAGTCATAAAGGGAGGCTGCTGTCGTCTTGTGAGAGGAACCCCTTTGTTTTTATTTCGTCTAGTCTCTAGGCTGCACTCTATCTCGGCACTCTTGGTGTGCAAGACATACTTAGAATATTAAAAACTTAGTTAAAATATATATATTTTTACGGAAAATTTTATTAAAATTTGTAATAACTGTTTCGTATTTAACCACTGGAGCGACAGAGCAATTAAAATATTTTTTCTCGGATTGCTAAAGGAAATTTTTCTGCCCACTTAAACAAATCATATCTCCGAATTTGAATATAGAGACATACAATTACATGATTATAGTTCTATGTAGCCAATGAATTACCTTATCTTTTGTCTATTATCAAATATTTGTAGGATTTATAAAAAAATATATAATTACATCTTTAACCTTAAAACATTTTAAAGAATCTAGAGAATATTTATTTTGTTATATTTTGAATGTACAATATATATTATATAGTCGTTTTAATAAAAAATTTTTTTTTGAAAATTAGCCACATTTTGGCAAGAAAGCAATCCTAGGTTTTGGGAATAGTGCCATAATGTGGCAAAAAGCGCTCGAGTGGTTAAACAATGACTTAAAAGATTTTTTGAAGACATGGTCTTTTTTAATGTTTGTTTTTGAAATATTCTTTACGATAGCTTTTAAAAAAGCATTATAAAAAGGTATAGTCGAGTTTGCTGACCGGAACTGAGTTCCCCGGGTACTTCCGGACCAATTTTTTTTCCCCATCCACTTCCTTTCAGCATTCCCCTTTGCAGAAGCCGTAGTCACACTGGCTCTAGGCAGTTAAAATCTTGTATAGTATTCACATTATACCAGGCAATATTTCTATAGGGTAACAAAATAGGAAAGCAAAATTAATTTAGTATTGATGTGCGTTGAATCATTTGCAAAAGTACCTACACGTGTAATTTATCTACACCTAAATCTGTTTTTTTAACCATTTGAGCGCTTTTTGGCATACTATGGCATTATTTACAAAACGACGGATTGCTTTGTAGCAAAATATGCCAAATATTCTCTAGATTCCTTAAAATATTTCAAAGTTAATGATTTAATAATGCTTTTGTTATAAATCTTACGAATTGTGGTAGTAGTCAAAAGATAGGAGAATTTATTGGCTATATAGAACTATAATCAGTTTGTATGTCTCCATATTCTAATTCGGAGGTCTGATTTTTTTTATTTTGGGCGAAAAAATTTCCTTTAGCAATCCGAGAAAAAGCTTCAAATTGCTCTGTCGCTCCAGTGGTACGTACACCAATGAAAATAAAAATAAAATACTCTTTCAAATTAATGTTGTGATTATTTCAGATTTTTGAATTTTTTTTTTACTTTTTTTAACATTAAGTCCCATTAAACTGATTGATATCAGTTTGTCAACGATAATAATACTTATTTTTGTCGACCTAAATAAAAGTTACCAATATTTTTACTCTGTTGATAGATCGAGTTTTTCAAATTTAATTAATACAATCTGCAATAGGTTGGTTATGTTGAAAGCCTTTTTTTAACGTGAAAATAGCATTAAAAAACTACTGTCTAGTCAATTTCTCACTGTGAAAACACGAAATATTTTATTAACCTTGCCCTGAAAAAGAAAAGGTCCTGAAAATTTTTATATCAGCATTTAAACGTGATATGATTTATATGTTATGTTAATTTGTATGTAAGGCTGAAAATGCGCATCCATAAATCAAGTCAGTTAATCTGAACTATTCCCTGATCTTTCCTCAAACAAGACCGTAAATCTGTGCGCCGAATCCACACTTCACGCAAACCCACTGTGTTTATCTATCCGACTCCGACCTTACTCCAGAATGAAGCTGTTAAGTCGCAAATTTTCTTGTCGATGGTGCGATAATTCAGAGTTGAGAGCTTTGTAGGAGGAAAGGAGGATGTATATATTGTATATGTAACAAGAATATGATCTGATATATCAAAAGAATTCCTTAATTGTTGAGATTTTTGAATCAGTCACATTTTCTTGTTTTATTTTTTTTCTTATTTTGAATAATTTCTATATCGAGGCTCAGAATTTGGAAGGGTTGGCTATTTTATCTGTTACATTAGTTCCTTAATTTTGAGCTGTTTAATACCGTTTTCTAGTCAACAACTAACTCTTCGCTAGGCATATCTCTCCTTCATTATTGTTTATTTCAGTGAGAACACACACAAAAAAGGAAAAAATATAATAATTTGTACAATACTTATTTTTTATAGTGGACTAGCTGATACCCGGCATGCGTTGGAATGCCAATTAAATAAATAAATTATTTCTCCCTTCGTGTCATTTCCCATTCGTCACCGTTCCCTTCACGCGTTCCCTTTTTACCTTCCCGCATTCCCCCTTCCCTCTCCCGCTCTCCCCTTATCGCGCACCCCTCCCCCCTCTCTCCTATATCATATCTTCGAATTTGAATATGGAGACATACAAACTGATTATAGTTCTATGTAGCCAATGAATTCCTCTATATTTTGTCTATTATCCAATATTTTTAGGATTTATAAAAAAAATATAATTAAATCTTTAACCTTAAAACATTTTAAAGAATCTAGAGAATATTTATTTTGTTATATTTTGAATCTACAATATATTATATAGTCATTTTAATATAATTTTTTTTTTTTAATTTGCCACATTTTGGCAAGAAAGCAATCCTAGGTTTTGGAAATAGTGCCATTATGCATTCCGCCTCCACCTTCTTCGACTTTCCCTCCCCCTTGTCCCCCCTTCCACGAAGCCCCCTCTTTAATTCCCCAACCGACCCTCCCACATACCCCTCCCCAGCCTTTTTTTCCTGGCGCCTAACTTTATAAAATACCCCCATTTTTTTCCAACCACTCGCGTGACCTATTTCATTTGTTTATGCAAATTTCATAATGCCAGAGCTCACCAGTATATATATATATATATAGAAGTAATTTAAAAAAATTAATAGCAATCTGATGAAACTTTTAATCGCAATCGTATGAATAGTATAGGAAATATCACTAACCTATAACCATCCCGGATATGCGTACATCATATTCCCAAAATTTCATCGTAATCGGATGAATGGTATGGCCGCGCATAAGGTACGAACAAAGAAACATTAATTTTTATATTATAGATTGAGAAAAACCTCGAATTCTAATAATAGATGCGACCGAATATTTTTAGAATTTTTCTACATCAATTTTTTGTTTTAAGGTTGTAATATTATCTTCAATCATAACTAATATTATAAATGGCAACGGATGTTTATATTATTGTAAGCAATAATTATTAGCCTGAAACACTCATCTATATTGAAAAAAATCTTCCGAGAAAAGATACATATCGCCGACGGGACTCGAACCCGCACCCTTTTGATTGCCGGTTAACTGCTCTACCATTAAGCTACGGTGGGTTACCTCCTACCCGCAAAATGATTCAATATATACCTAGTGTTTCATTCAACAATTACCGCTTGTTACATTTTATTTTCGGCGATATGTATCTTTTCTCGGAAGATTTTTTCAATATGGATGAGGGTTTCAGGCTAATAATTATTGCTTGTAATAATTGTTACCCTTTGAAAATCTTGTCTTAAACATTAGTTTATCAATTAAAAAATAATAATTAATATTTGACGACCTAAATTATTTCACCAAAAAATGAAGGCATAATATGTCTCGACACCATCTAGTGGGAGAGTTAGCACTTACATGCCTTTCCCATATAAAAATAAAGTTGGTTGTTTGCAGGTGAAAAAATGTAACAAGCGGTAATTGTTGAATGAAACACTAGGAATATATTGAATCATTTGGCGGGTAGGGGGTAACCCGCCGTAGCTTAATGGTAGAGCACTTGACCGGCAATCAAAAGGGTGCGGGTTCGAGTCCTGTCGGCGATATGTATCTTTTCTCGGAAGATTTTTTCAATATGGATGAGTGTTTCAGGCTAATAATTATTGCTTATAATAATTGTTACCTTTGTGCTATGCATAAAAAATCTTGTCTTAAACATTAGTTTATCAATTCAAAAGTAATAATGGATGTTTATATGTTTGTTTGTACTTCTTTCACTTTGCAATAAAACGAGCGATCGACGTGTATTTTTGCATAGGAATATTTTGATGATTGGTTAGTGACATAGGCTACTTTTCACCTTTTACTCGCGTGGGAAAATTCTTTAATTATAACTTAAATGTAATTTCTTACTAAAGCTAGTGATTAAAGAAAACTATGTTTATTACGAAAGTTATCAGTAACATTGGTACTAGGAGAAAATATGATTTAGTGAATTTAATTTGCCAATTATTTTGTTCTGCATAATTATAAAACTTTGAAATATGAACAATTCAAAAAGCAAATTAAGTTACTGAAATTGGATAATGATATATTGTACCCTTAATTTACCCTTAGTTTACGCTTACTTTATCGGCACTATCAATGTTGAAGGTATATATATACTCGTATATTGGTATTGTCTTTCAATAACATATTTTTTCCTAAATTGTATACCTATGTTACATAATGTTTGTATTTATTTCATAAGTCTTTGATTATTGTTTACATATTTAATTAGAACATTATTTTTTGCATGTAAATACTCCTCCCATAAACACGAGCTCCTAAAGCTCAACTTATGGAGTAGTAGAATAGTAATGAATAATTGTATAATTTTGCATAATGTACGTAATCACTTTTAATGTTAAATTTTTTTCTTATAAATAGTAAAAAAAATACCAATAAATTTATGCAATGTTAAATATTACACACATTGGCAATTAAGATACTTCATCATATCTCCCTAACACTTTTACAATGTTATTAATAAAATACCGTGTTTTATTGAACCCATAGAAAAGAAATTGATAATAGATAAAGCCTCCATAACATTTTCACTGGCTATTCTTTCCAAAATGTAGTTGTAGCTTTTTAAAGGGGATTTCTTTTTATTTATTTTTGGGGTGTTATGCCGTGTTATGCTCCTTCTTTAGCCAACGTTTCGGACAACGTTACACACATTGTTACACACATCTTTTTTAAAAAATTTATAGAGAATACCTCACAAGAGTCCCAACTGCTCCCGTCTGGAGCCAGTGAGACTATGGCATCCCCAATTGGGGTATGTTGTGAGGCTGAAGGTAAGTGGGAAAGGGAAGGAGATGGGAATGTGGGGAAGTACCTGGATATTCAGATCTAGTCACTTAACACGGCTAAAGCCATTATTAAGCAACGTTTCAATTCTGAATGGTGGTCTTACACCAGGGCGATACTGAGAGTATCTTCCACTCTGGAACGTGCCGCAAATATAGTATATATTATTTTTATTAATTAATTGTGAAATAACACAAATTAATCGAATAAAATTTATTTGCGCACACCGGGTTCGAACCCGCGACCTTCCAATTGGGAGTCAAGTGTCTTACCACTCGACCACGGACGGTCGTCAAACCCTGCCCTGATGATGGACACTGTAACGTTGTCCGAAACGTTGGCTAAAGACGGAGATAGCCTAACACGGCATAACACCCCAATAAATAAACAACAAAAATACTTTTGGCCGTGAAAATCTTAAATCATATCTTGATTATATATGTTTTGCAATATTTTCACATTTCTCAATAGCTTACAATAACGCAGAACCATTTTTATGCCATAAATATAAAACTTAACACAAAATACTGGTTTGGACACCGAACTAAATGATAATTATCGTTCTTATTCCTTATAGTTCTCACTAACACACGAAGATATGTATGAACAATTCAAGCTTTAAGCTCAGTAGTTCTAGTACGGCCGTGTCCAGTGCCAAATATTCCCTGGTTTTTGTTTCCCGAGCAAGAAAGCGTCGGGTGGATTAATGGGCCTCACTGCCAAAGCTCCGCAAAGCTCGCTGTTAATTGATTGTAAGAACTGGTGGCAAAAAAGCCCTACTATAATTACTTATATATCTTGTTTACAAGAACACCGCCCAAATTGCGTTGCGAGTACAGGATGAGGATTGGAAAATCGATTTGTTAACCTAATTAATGGTCTTTTTTCGGGCACCCTGTAGTATTGATTGAATGTTGGAGGTTTCAGGTTTTTACAAATGTTTTGTTTTTAGTTTAAATTTAGGGGAGTGGTTTTTCAACAAGACACTTCGAGATAAACCCAAATATAATGATAATTCTTGTTTTTTTCTGTTTAAGGTGTATCTTTTGTTTTCAAATCTACACAAAAATTAATTTTTTGAAATAACCTAAATTCCTTGTAATAATACAACCATTTCTTTCTGTACTATTTTTGACGCAGATTTCTACTCAATTTATACTAATAAGTACTCAATATTTAATTATTCTACATGTGAAAATCACTATAAATGTAGTATATTATTTTAGAGATAAAATATAAATTTTATTAATTTATTTTATTATAAAACTTTAGTCAGTCAATTCTCGCTCTTATTTCTTTGTTATTCTTAAAGCCAATCTATATTGTGTTATGTTCTTATGTTAAATAATTTACGAAGAATGTATGGCTTTTATTTTCAGAGTAAAAAGTAGTGTTGTACAATAATAATAACTGTTATATTTTGCCTCTGTTAGAAGTCAGCGCCCTTGAGGTGATTTCTCACAAAAACGGCGCTCTACAAATTATCCAATTATTAATACAATAATTCTCACATTATAATATCCATGTATAAGCTGAAAGAATACAAAATAAACAATTATTTTGAACTATAACACTCTGTTAAATGATATACATAAATGTGTTTTAATTATTAAATTATTAAATATGATATAAATTGTCAGACAGAAGGATTTTCACTGTCTATATGTCTATATAAAATACTAAATTATGTACTTGATAGTCCAGAATTACTTGCATTGATGAGCTTTAGTTTCCACTGCGTAATACTTGAAGTATCGATTTATTTCAGTGCAGAACTAACTACCATATGTATTCGTCTGTGCCCAGAATACTAATGGAGGGAAATAATTATACCAATTCAGTGGACACCTTTAATTTGTCACTTAACAAATACAAAACGACTGTCCGTGGTCGAGTGGTAAGACACTTGACTCCCAATCGGAAGGTTGCGGGTTCGAGCCCGGCGTGCGCAAATAAATTTCATTTGATTAATTTGTGTTAATTCACAATTAATTAATAATAATAATATATGGTATATTTGCGGCATGTTCCAGAGTGGAAGATACTCTCAGTATCGCCCTGGTGTAAGACCACCATTCAGAATTGAAACGTTGCTTAATAATGGCTTTAGCCGTGTTTAGTGACTAGATCTGAATAGCCAGGTACTTTCCCACCTCCCTCTTTCCCATCTCCTTCTTTTCCCCACATACCTTCAGCCTCACAACATACTCCAATTGGGGATGCCATAGTCTCACTGGCTCCAGAAGGGAGTAGTTGGGACTCTTGTGAGGTTTCTCAAAAAAAAAAATAAAAAAAAATAAAAAAATGTTGTTACTGAAGAAGTTTTAACTAATAAGTAAATAAAAATAATTTTGAAGCTACGAATCTGCCTTTACCCAAGAGATGTTTTGCTCATAATAAGGAAGTTGAGTCCTTTTTTTTCTTTTTATTAACATTGTTCACATGCAAACTTAAATACGGGTATTTTTTTTTAAAGTTTTTTTTCTTAATAAAATTAATTCTACAAGTTTGAATTTTATTAAGCCCGCGAAAACGCCGGCTAAGAATATAATACCGTGCGGGAGAGTTCGTGACGTCATCCGGTCCTTGATTGTGTGAAATATAAGGTAAAATCAAAACCGGGCCACGCTTAATATGGACAAAAAAAATTAAAAACATTGTAGTAGTTAGATGTTAACTAGTACTAATCAATTCAGTTACCGGAATTTCGAAAAAAGTGCGGTTATTTTTTTAATTTAAAAACTCGTAGGTACTATCATTTTTTAACGAAACTTGCAACAGTTCCTAACATAGCGGTCGGTGAAAAATGACATTTCGTGTTTTTAAATTTAAAAAATACCCATAATGCATTTTTTTCGTAATTCCGGTAACTGAATTGATAAGTCCTAGTTTATATCTACTACAACTTTTTAAAATTATTTTTTTCGTTCATATTAAGCGTGTCCCGGATTTGTAAATATTTTCCCTTATTTTTCACACAAACAAGGGACCGGATGCGGGTTTTAATAAAATTCAATCCAACTTGTACAATTAATTTAATTATGAAAACGAACTTTAAAAAAAAAAAAAAACTGGTATTTAAGTTCGCATGTCATCTACATGAACACTTATTTTAAAGTCAAAATATTTTTCACTCAACTTCCATGTCTTATGTCACATCAATAAATAAAGATTTTTTTACCTAGGTACAATAAAAAAAAAAAAAATTCTCGCCATTAAAGAAGTCAGTGATTATCTTCTGTTGTATTTTGAAAACAAAAATTCCAATGACGAATAATTGCCGGAAAACAGTTTTATTCGCACAAGGGCGGCATAAAACACACCATCGACATCTAAAATTGGCGGTAAAAAGAAACAACTGTACTAAAAATAAACATAAAAATAAAAATGTGGCATAACATAAGTAGCGCCACCAACCGCAGGCACTTGTCAAACTTCCTAAGTTCAGTTTCTTAGTGGCTTTATAGGTCTCAGTAATCGTGGGTCGTAGAACACAGCTGCTTTGCTTCATAAAAATACTACTTACAAAATTTAACTACTTGTCCCAAGGGATGATTTTTTTCTGAATCAATGGGGAAAGAATTTTAAGTGTGAAAACAGAACATAAATAAATAAAAAATTTCATTGAAGAAGAAGATAACAATAATAATCAAATTTTTTTAAATATGAAAATAAACAAGACACAGAAAAATAATTAAATATAATGGCTGCAACTGAATATTCATTTACGCCGTTCTTCCATGGAGCTACCTTCAAGCGACGCGATCGCCGCTCGTCTGTGTTTTCCATACTACTATTACGCCGTTCTTCCATGGAGCTACCTTCAAGCGACGCGATCGCCGCTCGTCTGTGTTTTCTATACTATTATTAGTGTTTGAAAACGCCGCTAGGTGCTACACTAGCAAATTTGTTTCACAGGTAGCGGTAGCGTCGCTTGTGAATAGCTACGTGGAAGAACGGCGTTAGTGTTTGAAAACGCCGCTAGGTGCTACACTAGCAAATTTGTTTGACAGGTAGCGGTAGCGTCGCTTGTGAATAGCTACGTGGAAGAACTGCGTTAGTGTTTGAAAACGCCGCTAGGTGCTACACTAGCAAATTTGTTTGACAGGTAGCGGTAGCGTCGCTTGTGAATAGCTTAACGGCGTTAGACTTTTACAAAAAGTCAATTGGTATTCCATAAAAATTAAATCGGATATATTTATCCGAGACACTATCTAGATAACAAATACATTCTTTGAATACTTGTTTCCAATGAAAAGGGTAGCTGCCAATAATTTGGACAAAAACATTAGTCGAAGATAATATTGTTAATTCTGAAATTTGAAATTTGAAGTTGACAAATATGACAATCTCATAATAGGGTGCAATAGCAAAATTGGTTAATGCGTATGTCCCGGTTAGACGTGAGGTTCTGGGTTCGAGTCCCAGTTGCAGCCATTATATTTTATAAATTTTCTGTGTCTTGTTCATTTTCATATTTTAAAAAATTAGATTATTATTGTTATCTTCTTCTTCAATGATTGATGGGAATAACCTTCAAAAGTTATAAATAGAGTTTTTCTTATAACAATTTTTTTTTTTTTTGTTATTTGGTTTGGTTATTTTTGTATTTTAGTATTTAGGTACTTCTTTATTGAAAAATATGGATAAAAAATGATTATATCTTATACGTTGTCGGTTACTTTTATTATTTGTAAATTGCATGATATCAGAGCCTACCGTTTGAGAGTCTTTTTAAAAGGAATCGATGTGACTGCTGGATTGTCGGCCTCCGTGATCGAGGGGCAAGGCTCGCGACTAGCGATCCAGAGGTCGCGGGTTCAAATCCCGAAGGGCGCAAGTATGTTTTATTTGATTGATTTGTGTTTCGATAATTCAATCATTTAAAATAAAATACATTATATTGGCGGCACTTTCCGCAGTTGAAGATATTCTCAGTATCGCACTGGTGTGATGCCACCATTCAGAATTGAAACGTTGCTTGAAATGGCTTTAGCCGTGTTTGTTGATTAAATCTCAATATCCAGGTATATCCCTACCTACTTATTCCCCTTCTCCTTTCCCACCCACTTACCTTCAGCCTCACAACATATCACAATTATGGATGCCATAGTCTCAGTGGCTGCAGGCGGAAGGGAGCAGTAGGGACAATTGTGCGGAATTCGTATTTTTAAAAAAAATGCTGCAAAATTTCAATATTCTTTCTGTAATTGAGTAATTAGATACTCGCTTGTACTTAAATTCCACGCAGTTGGTAATACTTTCGCAGAAATAGTAGACGTGTTCAACAGCATAGAATATCATAGTTACAATAAGGCTACAATAGCATACCTCTTAAATAATTACTAATGTTATTCTTCTGTATCACTCACGAGTTCTACATAATATTTGGATGAGATAAATTTACTCTAAGATTACTGCTTCATTATATTTTATATTAAAATTAAGTAATAAGTCAAAAGCCTTGTTTGCATTTCGTGTTTAACTAATACAATAATAAAACAATTATATAGTTTTCACAGTCAGTTATCAGATCTAACCGTAAGAAAATCCCATAATTCGTTTCAATTGAAACTTGTTGCCTGTGAAATGTAGCGTTTGAGGCATTTGTTAACCTAATTCACTGTATTCCGTTGCATTTCATTTTATGATCCGATTTTCAAAACAATAAATCCAAGGCATTATTATTTATCCAGTAGCTGATTGTCTATCAGTTCCGCTTTTGGTTTCCGATAGAATTAGCTAGTGGGCACGACCGCGGCCGGCACCCCGCGGTGGGCGGACTGGGGGGAGGCTAGCCGCACCGCACAGTGCTGCAATCCAATACAATGCTGTTTCCCCACCGACTGGAGACACCATAGTTCCACTGGCTATGGCGTCCGGTTAGGAACGGTTGGGATTCTTGTGCGGTATACACATAAAAAGGAACAAAATTTAAAAATAAAATTAAAAATATTTTGACATTCCTACAGGTTATTAGATCACCCGTCATACCAAACTATTTTACACAACAATAAAACAAATGCTGCCGGAAACTCACTAATTTCCTGTCATCTACATACATTCAATTATCTTTTTCCGAAATTAACTTTTGACATATTTTTTGACTCCTTGCCGCCATTTAAGAAAAAAAATAGTGGTAAATTAATCAATGCGCACTCACAAAGTTCCACTACGCGACCGAGAATTCACCGATCGCACCCTTGCAGCTATACAGGGCGGTTTGATGAGAAAGATAGATTATTCTCCGTTACAGCATTTTTTAACTAATAACCCAATATCCATTTTATTTCAATCAAAATTTGTTCTAATATAAACCTACATTCAAGATGGCAATAAAAATGCTCGAACGAGTAATAATAAAATTATTAAAAATATGTAAATTTGTAATTATTTCTTTACCAAAGTATTTATAATTTTTCAATAATGTCTAAGCAAAATGAGTGTGTAAAAATAATCCATTATATTGTACTTGAACTTAAATTAAAATTCTGAAAAGCAGCTTTCCTTGATAATCTATTGATATATTTTGTTGTATGATTTTATTGAATGCTACAAATCTGCCAACGATCAACGGTATAGCTTTATTATAATAAAAGTACACATATGTTTTCAAAATTTTAAACATAAATTTACTTCACAAAATAACAGTATTTGGAAGTCAATTTATATTTTTTTGTAGTAAAGAAGCGATAAGTCTAGAATTTTATTTAAAAATGACATGGTTTTGAATGAAATGTAAGATAGATTATTTAAAAAAGGAGCACGAGACTATAATGGTTTTATCTGTTAGAATTCATATCTCAGGGTGGATTTTGTGTAGGCGGCTGTGGATACTTGGTGTGAGCAAGTGTTATATAAAATTAAACAATAGAGTGCTTTTACACTGATAAATTTGTCTATTTAGAATTAAATAGATACATAAAAAACATGATAAATTTAGCGAGGGCTAAACTAATTAATTGGGCATTAAAATATGGAGCGGTAGTACCAGGTTTAATTGTGGATGTGGAGTTGAAGATCACGTGTGGGCAATCAAAATTGGCTTGACTGCTGATGAATGCTGTAACGGCGGGCTGGAGCTGCTGTCAGAGCTCCAGCCCCGCGGTTCCTGGCAACGTCCAGTCCCAGGGCGGTTGTCAGCCAGCCGAATTCAAGCTCACGGTGAAGCCAGAAGGTATTGTGATGTCTTCAGATGACTTCATCGTCTGATGTTGGTGGATTTCAAATGCAAACTTGGAAGACTAACGAAAATGGCGAGGTGATGCTTCGACCAGCCACAGGGACGGTTCGTGGCCGGAGTCACATGTGGCTGGCCATTGAATGAAAGCTCAAGGCCAGGCTTTCCTTGATGGACTCCTCTGCTCAGTTGGTCAGCTTAACCAACTGTGCAGAGAAAAATAATAGCATTGCTGCCAACGTAATAAGTCTCTAAAAGTTCTTATTCGAATAGTGTCCACTCAATGAGAACTGATTCACTTAAAATTTGTTACTTTAACACGTATTTCCGGTTGGGTCTGGTTAGCCCCTCTTCATGAAGTACAGAAACATGGGTACACATTCGCTTAAATGTACCACAGATTTATATATCGTATCTTTACTTACCTCAAATCATTCCCTGGCGTGTACTTATATCACCAGGTAAAATGCATATATAATCATTTACCAGATATATCATTTGTACTGATCCTTGTAATTATTTCTTTGTAAAATATTGTAAATAGTATAATACTTATTATTATGGGAAAGGGGCAATCTCTTTTTTAGCGTTTTGCAAAGCACTTTTTTTTAATGTAAAAACTCACTTTGTAATAAACCACTTTTTATTTGAATTAACAAATGACAGACGACCAAGTTTCGCTTATCTCAAGCTCCGACAAGGTTCATTATATTAAACCAATTTTTTTTCACTTTTTTTACTTGTTTCGAGTAAGAAAGCTACTAACCAAGGTAGATGAGTTATTTTGGCATAATTATGATTGACGAAACAGAACATGATTAAGTAATTGGATAGGTTAGTTCAGCATGGGTAAGTTTAGATGTTTTTTTTTCACTTCGTTATACGATGTATGTTCTAGTTTTTTTTATGTGATATGAATTCTCTGGCTTTTCAAAATGTTGTTCTTAGCCTTGAGTGTGGTGGCAGCACTGTGCGTCGGGCGCAGTAGGGAGAAATCAGCCGCGGCGGGCGGAGGAAGCGAGTAGGCAGGGCGGCTCTAGCCGCGGCCGCCGCGAGTCCGCCCGCCCTGGGAAATGGAAAATGCAACCAGCAATTATTTCATGTTGCTGCAGAAATATTGATCTCATAAACAGTGCGGCAGAAAACCGCGGGCGGCATAATGGAACGGCGCCGCCGCCAGCCCAATCCGATTGCCGAAACAATACCCGGACGCTTGTCAAACTCTATGGGTCTAACAAATTACCTGCCAAATGGACTGCTCGTTTACGTAGAATGATGACCAACATTGATATAATTCACGGTGTTAATATTTGAACGGATTCGTAAATGGAATCATTTGCCCAACTCTTAACCCCTCCGGCTAATTGGTTCGCTTTTGGGAGCAACTCATATTCGTACCATAGAAATCGATTGTCTCCTTACTGTAATATTGGTGAGAAATATGATCTAAAATGGTTATCGATTGTCTCCTTACTATAATATTGGTGAGAAATATGATCTAAAATGGTTATCGATTGTCTCCTTACTATAATATTGGTGAGAAATATGATCTAAAATGGTTATCGATTGTCTCCTTACTATAATATTGGTGAGAAATATGATCTAAAATGGTTATCGATTGTCTCCTTACTATAATATTGGTGAGAAATATGATCTAAAATGGTTGTCGATTGTCTCCTTACTATAATATTGGTGAGAAATATATGATCTAAACTGTGTTAGAAAGAGAAAACACCACGTTTTAAAGTAAAATCTTAAAGTTAACCGCAAAATAATTCATTTATGAAACCAAAGTTTTCGACCTAAATTTTAATAAAAATATGAAAAATTGATTATTTTGTATTAATTATTTTTACATGAAACGACAAAAAAGTGAGGTGGCGAGTACATTTATAATATTCTATGTTTTTTCGTAATCAGTAATTTTAGTTAGAAAAAACGTAAGGTCGGCTATTCAAATAGGATTGAGAGATTTACACGGAGAAAAATGTTATTTTAAAAAACGATCATTTAAAAAAAAACTATCATTTTAATAGAAAAAACGGTTAAAAACGGGACTGAAGTTTTTACGAACAAATAAACAGGGTTTCAATGTTTATTGGCGGGAACATGTAAGAATAATTTGTTGGTATATGTAATTTCGTACGTATTTTACCGCCAATAAACATTGAATCACTGTTAATTTGTTCGTAAGAACTTCAATCCCATTTTTAACCGTTTTTACTATTAAAATAATCGTTTTTTTCAAATAACATTTTTCATCGTTGGTCGTTGGGAGATTTGTTAAATTTTATAGAAATATTGTATTATACAACACAAATTTCGAATCATATCATACAGCTAAATAAATCAATACATAATCTAGTAAAGACATTTTTCAGAATTTTAATTTTAGTTCAATTAAAATCATTTAAAAATAAATCCGAGAACGTGTTTTGTGACGAAAATACCTCAGTTTTTTTATTTAGGTATTTAAGGTCTTACAAACTAAAATATTTCAGTTTTTTTTTTACACATTATTGAAAAATCATAAATACTCTTAAACAAAAAAATTCTGCAAGGAGTACACGATATTTAATAATTTATCATCATGCGTTTTGTGCATTTTTAATACTAACTTGAATGTAGGTATATATTATAGCCAGTTTTTAATAAAATAAATCGATATTAAATTTTTAGTAAAAAATTTGATACTGGGAATAATCGATATTTCTCAAGTTATTCACGGACACTCAAAATAGTATAATGATGTCTCAAAATCACAGTAATACCGAAATGCTATCTACACTTTTAACTCTTGTGAGTCAAGGAATCTCCATTAAATTATGCTAGATTAGGTACGTCCCTGTGCAACGTAGATGTATTTTTATATTTATACCTGATACTTGGGGCTTGAAGCGAGGAATTAAGTCAATGTAACAACGTTTGTGAGGAATCGATGTCTATAAATAAGTAGTACAGAAATGTCATTCCAATGGAAACGATAAGTAACAATCAATTGTATCGAAAAGGGTAAATAAATTAGCATTGAACGTGGATACCTACTTACCGATTAACATTGACGTATAAATTGCTCTTTGCATATTTTGTATCGTAATGCACCGGTGAGTGACGTCAAGGAATGATGGTTAATTTTTAACTTAGACCTAACCTCAGCATTATCTTTAAACTATAACCATGTTTATAAAACCATCCTAATTATGATAAAATTAAATTTGTGCGTGATTTTGTTAGAGAAACCATTAGATTTTTTGGGCTCTTTCCTACCAATTATGTACTTTTTGTATCATTGACAGAAAAATACATATAATTATTTTATTTTACCATTACGAGTAATGGCGATTGGTGACAAAGAAAGCTTAGTTTTAAAACAACGTTTTTTATTATTATTTTTCATGATGGTTTTTGTGGGAAGAGTTTCATCGTATTTCAGAGTACTTTATTCTTCTTCTTCGATGGCGCTACAGCCCATATCGAGCTTTGGCCTCCCGCAACATTCGCCTCCAACTCCAACTCCTCAGCATCTGACTTCCAGTTTGTTACCTGGAAAAGCTGTACTGCATCTCCTCTTACCTGGTCTTCCTACCTCAGTCTGGGTCTTCCCACTTTTCTCTTTCCACCTGGGTGTCCAGTCATAATTCTTTTTTTGACGCGTGTGTCCGGCATTATCTGTACAGGCCCAGCCCATCCCAACCTGAGAAGTCTCATAATCGCTGAAATGTTGGGGGCCTGATATTTATGAATAGTTCTTTATAGTCCTGGAAAATTTATTTTTAAAGGAATCAAATTAAAATACGTGTGAGATATGTAAAGGATTGTCTGCAAGGATACTCAGGTAATTGGCAATATTATACTTTATGAAATGCCTCCAATATTGAAAACAATGTAGTTATAATCCCTCTACCGAGAATCAAAGGGCAATTATTTCAAAATGAGGCTGGTGACGATGGCGTTGGTCCTGAATTGTGGTGATCGCGGTGCGTGGTGGCGGCGGAAGGACTGTACATTGTACATTCTACATAATGTTCCCTTTACACTCCTGCTAGGACTATTACGGGCTGTCTGGATGTGGTGGCGTTACTATTGTCATTTGAATATTGTACTGGTCTTTATAGTTAGTTGCTTATTACTATGGTCCAGCCGCTGAGAGCTTCGTGATGGCCTCTATTTATGTCATCATCAAGTAAAGACAGTATATGGCTATTTTGGTGATCAATAATTGGAATTCTAATCTCTAAGAAATATCTATAATATATTTATAAAATTCTCAGCATCGCCCCGATAAGAGAGTCCAAGAGTCAGAATAGCAAGTTGCTCGATTTGGCTTTATCTATGTTCAGTCCACGCTGAATAGCCAAGTGCTTATATGTCTTCTTCTCTAAATGTTTCCTCTCCCAACTTCCAATTTTGACAGTATAAGTAATTATTCTGATTATGTAGCAGAAGTTGAAAGATAACATTGCGCACAAAATTCTTTCAAAAACATAATCCATTATATTTATTTCCGGACAATATTATCAAATAAATATTATGTCTATTGCCAGTATTATAAAATGGACTTCAAAGCTGTAAGGGAAATGATAATTTTTCTGTCATTTTTTTTCATTGTCACCATGTTCATTCTTGTTTTACATACATTCCAGGCAACATTTTTTAAGACATGTAAGAGCAATAAACACTCCTTCCCCGCTTCAAAAAGATCCTACACACACTTCTTCTCCCAAATATCCTTTTGTTCGATGATAATCTAAAAAAGTAATTGAGCCCTTGCCCGGAATAATGTTGTATCTAACAATATTCTTGTTCCGAGATAAATGTAAAAAACGAAACCGGTTATGTTTTATAACATTTTATATTTAAAATACAATAAACATACAATTCTTAAGACTTTTAAAGGAAAAGTCGTGGAAAAAGGCTATTAAATTAGAATTTATTACAAGAATTTGTGGAAAAATGTTGTAGGTATATAAAAATTTCATAGGCAACATTATTCCACAAAATGGTTTGTTTTTACTTTTACTATCTTCAAGAAAGCACCATGTTCTTCTAACATCTATTTACATATGTCATTGATGCATTTGAGTATTGTCTTATGTTATTGTCTTCAGATCAACATACAACATTATTCGACAAAACTGTTTCAACGGCTAAAAAGCAGCCTTAAAAATTTTTTTTTAGGAAAAATTCTACTTTCCTGCATTCTTCAGCTTCTTGGCTTTTAAGTCTTTCTAGATGAAGCCATAAAACATTCGTTTTCTCCATTTATTCCCACGAATTAAACCGCGATCCGTGATTTTGATAAACGGCTTTATACAACATTCTTCCACAAACCAATCTTTAAAATGCTGCCAACAAGGGCCTAAAAAAATTTTTTCACTACCATTCCCTGTCTTAAAAGATGCGTAATAATATGCCCAACATTATTTCATCATTAACTCAACATTGATAGTTTTGTTGGATACAACATTATTCCGGGCAAGGGCTCAATTATAAAAGTCTTATTCTGTCGGCATTTGGAATTTTTACAAACCACTAGTTAGTTTCTTGCATTTTAGTTTATTTAAAGTTGTTAGCGTTCGGTAACAACAGTAGTTATTAGTGGCAGAATACCAGGGTTGCAGAGCCGGCAGGGTTAGGCACTAAATACAGCCATCACACAGGGAAAAGTAAATTATTCCGGTCGGTCGCGGCTCATTGCCGATGCTAATTACCACAAGAACCGCCCGCGACCGCCGCTCTGCGCTGGGCGCCTGGCAAATTGACCGTTTTATTTCATACAACTTGCTGCATAATGGAACCGAAGGGCAACTTCGACTTGCAAAACGAACGGACGTTGACGCGTTTATCTTTTTTTTATAATGCACACCTCACAAGAGTCCCAACTGCTCCCGTCTGGAGCCAGTGAGACTATGGCATCCCGAATTGGGGTAAGTTGTGAGGTATGGTAAGCGGGGAGATGGGGAAGAGGAAGGTGGGGAATTCAGATGTAGTCAAGCAACGTTTCAATTCTGAATGGTGGTCTTAAACCAGGGCGATATTGAGAGTATCTTCAACTCTGGAACGTGCCGCAAATATAGTATGTATTATTTTGAATTAATTAAATGTGAAATAACACACATTAATCAAATAAAATTTATTTGCACTCGCTGGGTTCGAACCCGCGATCTTCAGAATGGGAGTCCAAAGCCTTGCCCCTGGACTACGCCGGCCGTCTAACTATGTGATTCTTGGAAACGTTCGTGATCTATTGCTGTTTGGTGTAAAAACCAAATTATAGATTATTCGGTTTATTACCCGGCATTTCCAGTGATTTGAATCCTTTTTTCGCTTCTGGTATGCATTAAAAATCTGTCTTCAAAATCCAAAAATCAATATCCAAAAAAGCAAAATCCAAAAACCTTCAGTTTTCAACACTATTCATTAAAAATTCTCATTCTTATAGTAAGTTGGGTAGGTCTAGGCATCGCATGGCAACTTGTTTTATTTTAATCGGAATAACAAATGTAATTATTGCGAAATGAATAAAACTTTGTCCACCGAGAATTTTCAAGTACGGTGCAAGTACTTCTAGAGGTGATTCTTCATGATTATGTACATCGTTTAAAAATGCATTACATTCCAGATTGGTTAAAATGTTGAATTGTTTGTATCGATAAAAAAATCTTCCGCTTAAAAATATTTTTTTTACGATGGGTTTTCAAAAAAGTCAAAATCCATTATTATTAGGTTGCCATGTATACCGGTCGATTAAACTCCCACCTCCTCCCTATCCTCAGAGCACTTGTTCCTAGTCCTAACAAATCAGTGCCCACTGGTGTACCGGTCTCACCGGGACAGGATTGCTCCTGGCTGGGGTGGTACAATCATATCTACTCGTATCGATGGGTTTTCGAAAAAGTTTTTCTTTTTTACAATCATATAGAATAACCTATCAAAGTTAGTTCACTTTACCCCCTCCGCATAAATATAATATAATACATTTAATTTAAAATATCAACCGAATATATCTAGCAAATATAATAAATTGTAAGCAAAATAAGATTTTACAGCATGAAATACTCATACATTAAAAAAATACAAAAACCAAATATGTAATTGCAATCGTATTACAATAGTGACAAGGCTTCCACATTGTCTATTTTATTTCAATTAGTCAAAAAAAAGTGAAGTTTTACAACGGTGTCAGGACTGGTTGTTTCGAGAAATTGGAAAAATTCATCAAATTTCAGAATATTAACTTTATCTTTAAAACAACCCATCCTTAGTAGTGTCGACTACTAACATTAATTATTTTTAAATGCAATAAAATACTAGAAAAAAATACACGTAAATTATTATATATTTTTTTTAGTTCTAGCTTTGTAAAATCTACTGAAATGAGTCGCAAGTTGCCACTGCAAGTAATTTCAAAATATAACTCAAATAGCTACACGAGATCGGGCACAAAATGTTATGTTCCTGCTATTGGACATTGAAGCAGTCACATTTCCTACAGTGTAAGTTCTTAGAAGCCTTCGTGATCGTGGCCAATTTGGTGGCCCCATGATTTGGGAAAACAACAAACAATCGAACGCCAGAAGATAAATTCATAGAAACTTTTCTTCTCCTATGTTTTTCTTCAATTCGAACATGAAAGCATTTTGTTTTTTATCAAAATCTTTCTCATTATTTACCGATATCGATAAATAAGAACAAATTGACGTTTTTTCAACACCTATTATGTGTTATTACAGGTGGAGGTTTTCTCTGCTAATCGCCTTTGCAATTAAACGCGTTTTAAATATGTATATAGTAGTACTTTTTATTTTAATTCAATAACAATTTACATTGACATGCTTTACAATTGCACGTTTTTTCTAGAACGTTTTTTCTTATCAAAATCAAGTCTGAGAGACTTCTTTTGTTTTGGAATTATTTGAATATTGGAATTTAATGATAAATATTGGAAGTACTTACTTACTCTACTTAGTACTAGCCATAGGTAGTTACTTTAAAAATATGATATTAAATAGTACCTACCTATGACGGCATTACGAATTTTAATCACAAATATTAAACCTTGCAATTATTGTTGATTTAACTTATGTCACGCAATTATTTCTGATCTTATCACGTTCTCCGTGCTCATAAAAACCTTCGCGTCATATATTATTCCCTTTATACTCTGGAGTGTATTGGTTATTCATGTAGTTTCAGCTTCCTTCAATAGATGCCGATAGCATAGTTAGTAATACGAAGTTTTGCTATATACCAACTGATGGCAGTTGAGTATGACACCAGAAGAGTACCATGTATCGTCGTTCGTGTCTTCATTGCGTTTTCACCGGCCTGAGATAACATATTCGATTAACTCTTCCGTTCCTTTATATCCTAAAACTCCATTGTTAATTGCCCGATTAGCTTCTTTTGAAAACTTTTTTCGCCTACCTACTGCATTTATACTTAACTTAACATTTTTCAACCTCAAGTCCTTCTCATTCTGACAATACTTATTAATCACTTTAGATATAACAACACAAATAAAAAATGTAAGTGCTAAGAAAATTAGTTTACAGTATCTCATTTTGTTAATATTGTTAATTTGTGATATTTTTGACATGGTAACACTATTTTTATGATGATGTAACACCAAGAAAAAACGGCTAAGTACTGTGTACTGAGTAGTGATGTAATGCCGGTGTCTGACACCTTTGGATTAAGCAAACCCCGGCACAGGTGACCTAACGAGATTACAGAGGAATTACACACATTTCAGATTTTCCGAATCCAATTAACGGTTCAAGTGTTTCTCTTTTTAGGAGATTTCATATATTATTAGGTTTAAAGAACTATGACAATAATACCTTTCTTGCAAAATATTGTAATGTCATTGGATAATATTGATTTGTACTCAGCCACCACATATACCTAAATTATTGTATCAATTTAAAAAAGTTAATGTTAAAAAACTTGTTGACAAACTGATATCAATCAGTTAAACGGGACTTAATATAAAAAATGTTAATAAATATATATTTTTTTAATTTTATTGTCGTAATATGTATTTATTATTGGTGATGTCTTGTCACTGTATTTCTCACGATTTCGTTTAACCACTCGAGCGCTTTTTGCCACATTATGGCAATATTTCCAAAAAAAAATTTACTATAACGACTATATACTATAGTGTACGTGTACATTCAAAATATAACAAAATAAATATTCTCTAGATTCTTTAAAATCTTTTAAGGTTAAGTGATAATAAACAAAAGATAGGGAAATTCATTGGCTACATAGAACTATAATCAGTTTGTATGTCTCCATATTCAAATTCGGAGGTATGATTTTTTTAATGTGGGCGGAAAAATTTCCTTTAGCAATCCGAGAAAAAATATTTTAATTGCTCTGTCGCTCCAGTGGTTACCATGACCTTTGAATAATTCTTATCATAGTATAATGAACATTTATGTCTACTAAAACACATAGACAAGTTGATTCAACGCGCAAAAACATTATTAGTGCTGATTTTCACGGACAAAAGTATTATCATGATTTTTTTCTGTTTATTCCGTGTTGTTTTACCTGTTTCCTTAACCCAAAAATAAATCACGAAAATAATCACGTTTATTCATTTGTAGCTTTCCAGCAGATTCACATTACGCATTTGATAATTTACCTAGACCAAAGATTTCTAGGAAATTGACCAAACTTGATATATTGTCAAAATTCATCGAAATTTACGATATTAGACGAATTTGAATGCAGGAATTCAACTGTATCAATTTTACAGTAAATTCCACTGTTGGTTAGTTTGGTCTAATAATAGTTTCGATGACTAATGTACTGTATACCTACCTATTCATAGTAACTGCAGTCTTAGTACTAACATTGGTGTAACAATACAAGGTGCTACAGTACGTACTTGACTTACTTTAACCGGTGATTTCTGACATAACATTTCTTCAAAACCAAACAAAAAAACTTTCGTCCACTGATCACTCATTGGCAAATAATCACCCAATCCCTCCCGTCGACCCTAACTGTCCAACTAATTTTTTGTGTTTTGTTGAAAAAAAACCATAAAAAATGTCACCGGAGATAAAAATTTTATTTTGGTTTTTACCCCAAATAATGTCAGGAATCATTTTTTTGCCCTTACAGACGAGTGGCGTGTATTTTAGTAACTAAACGTGTCCGAACACCATTAGTTTAATAGTTCGTAGTAGCATTTTGGTCAATCAAGTGCCCAGTGCGAACAAGCCTTTAAAGTAAGTCAAGTACGTCCTGTAACACCCTGTATATTGTTAGACCAAGCCACTACCCTATTTCTTAACTACCCCTAGCGTAGTTTATATTCCAAGAAAACATGATGCTTTTGATTACTGTTTTCGGTTATTGCTTTGGGTTATTGCTTTAGTTGCTGTATTTATATTATTGTGTTATTTATCTACTGCAGATGTTATTTAGATCAGAATATTATTAAGTTACAAAGTTGCAATGTTCTTCTCGAAATATTTTAATAGTTGAACTGACGTCGTATTTTTCAAAATAGAATTTTGCTCTCTGGATTAAAACGGTATGGTGAATTATGTCAGGTGAATAATATATTATTTAAAAATAAATTATTATTATTTAGCCGAAAAGTGTTCTTACCTACGCACGTGTTTTATCAAATAAATATTAGTTGATTCCATTTTATGGCGCTCCGCTGACGAGGCAACTGAAACTAAAACCGGCTGGTTTCTTTGTCTTGATTGGTCAAAAAGCTTGTCTAACCATAGACGAAGAACAATCAGCTGACAGCTGGCAACTAGCAACGGCCGGGCACGGAATCAGCAGTGCGAGTCGCGAGTCACCGCTTGCGTTACCATTGACAATGGGTTTTTGAGTGATTGTGTAATGTGCGGGCCATCAAATTGTCATACAAAGACAGTTGCTAGTTGACAGTTTTCAGTTGCCTCAGTGAACGCCTAAGCGCATCCGCCCACTCAGGCAACTGAAAACTCTCAACTGCCAACTGTCTTTGTATGACAATGTGATGGCCCGCACACTACACAATCACACAAAACCCCGTTGTCAATGGTAACGCAAGCAGTGACTTGCGACCATCTTGCGACTGTCACGGCTGATTACCCTGGGCGGCCGTTGCTAGGTTGCGAGCTGTCAGCTGATTGTTCTTCATCTATGGTTAAACAAGCTTTTTGACCAATCAAGACAGAGAAAACAGCCGGTTTTAGTTGGTTTTCAGTTGCCTCAGTGGGCGGAGCGCCTTACTCACCTATTTAACCAAAATACAATAAACAATTTGTTGCTATGCGTTCAAAACCAATGCAAAAAATCGATATCAATGAAACAATATTTCTTTTTAGAATATTCGCTGACCAGTTTCAGGACAACCGTTCCTTCATCATGGTAAAATATACAAACTTTTTTTTTATTTTTTTTTTTATTTATTTAACATTCTTTTTTTTACATATTTGAACATTAAGTCCCGTTAAACTGATTTATATCAGTTTGTCAACGGGTTCTTTTACAAATAATTTTTACAGAATTTATAAAATATACATTATATATACATACATTCACATATTTTTACATATATAAAATAAAGAGCAGAGGAAAAACGAAAGAAAGAAGAAGAAAAAAGATTATAAAAATGGAAAAAAACATTAAAAACGAAAATTAGAAATACGGACGTTAGTACAAAAAAATTCTTTCACATAACCATTTTTTTAGCATACATTTTCTTCTGAAAGTCAATTCACAGTTTTTTATTGAATTTGGTAACATGTTGTAAATTATTGGTACGAGGTATTCTAGAGTTCTTTGACCGTATTTATTTAGGTATCTGGGAATAACAAGTCCATTGTTTGCAGTTAGTCTTGTATTATGAACATGAACCACTATTTTATTATACTCAGATTGAGATGTATGCTGATTCGCAATTTTGAACCACAATATAGCACGAACAGATAATAAATTCACAGAGTTATATAGTAATGATTTTGATACATCATGTCTTTGTTCGTATTCAGCTTTGTTTAATAATAATTTTACTAAGGAATATTGTAAATTTTGCACTGAAAGAAGATTTGTTTTTGTTGAATGTCCCCATGTAGTTATTCCATATCTTATTAGGGATTCTGCCAATGATAGATATATTATTCTAAGGGTATTCAGTGGAATAAAAAACTTCAGTCTATAAAGTTTGCTCACTATAGCTCTAAGCCTTGTGCAAACTTTTTGTATATGTAAATCCCATTTAAAATTACAATCTATTGTTAAGCCTAGATATACATATTTTTAAACAAGTTCAATACTTTTACAAGAGCATGGTTGTATTACAGAATTATGGATGCAATCAAAATCATGAGAAACAATTTTAGGAGTTATGGTGATATTGGCATGAGGAGATCTTATGTGCATAAGCTTCGTTTTTTTAGCATTGATTATTAATCCTACATCATGTGACCATTTTTGAAGAGTGACAAAGTCAATTTGCAGTAAAATACTCGCCATTAATAAATCCTCGTGTGAAATAACTAAGGCAGTGTCGTCAGCATAAACATAATGTTTTACATGAGAGAAAATCAATTTCATTGCAGTAACATATATAATATACAAGGTAGGGCCTAGTATGGACCCTTGTGGTACGCCGGCGAAAACTTTATTTTTTTTGCTATAATGATCTAAAATTTTTACACAAATCTTTCTATTTTCAAAGTAATTAACAAATAATTTATGTAAGTTTCCTGTAATTCCAATTGCTTCAAGAGTTTCCAGTAATTTACTATGATCAATAGTATCAAACGCCTTTGAATTATCAATAAATAATACGAGTACATGTTTTCTTTTATTAAGATCATTATTAATTATGTTTGAAAAATCTTGAAGTAGTATATCTGTGCTCTTTTTTTTCTGGAAACCATATTGATGGGTATCAATAATAGAAAATGTTTCAAGATACTTTATTAATTTTATAGATATATATTTTTCTAGGATCTTTTCAATTGCAGGTAAAATACTGATCGGTCTATAGTTTTCAATTTCACTGTGTTTACCACCTTTGTAGATGGGTCGGATGATGCTACATTTGAGGTCCTCTGGTATAATTGCCTCCGTTAAAATCATATTAATTAATTGAGTTAAAATAGGTCCTAAGATATCAAAATGTTTTTTTAATATCAGACATTCTAATTTTATCTATCCCCGGCGACTGGCTATTTTTTAAACTTCTAACTACTTTTTCGATATCACAGAGTTTTGCTTGTGTTAAGAGCATGCTGTGTGGAAGTCTATGTGTTTGAATATTAAAAGCTTTTTTATCACATCTATGTAATAATTGCCTAACATTATCAGAAAAGAAATTAGCAAAATTGTTAGATGTTTGTTCAGTGGTTTGTTATTTTAAGAAATATTGTGATATTACTTCATCGCAGTTACTTTTACTCTTTCTTCCTAACAATCTGTTTATTTCATCCCACGTTTTCTTTGAGTCTGCAAAATAATTTTTAAATTTTGAGTTGAAAAATTTTAATTTGTAAACACTGATTAATTTTGTAACTTTGTTTCGGGTGCATTTATACTCTCTTTCATAAAATTTATTTGTAGGATTACTTTTCCATCTTTTGTAAAGTGTATCTTTTAATTTGATTTTTGATAATAAATCATCATTTATCCATTCGTTTATGGCATTAGGTCTAATTTGGGGTTTAAAAGACTTTACTACAATACTCTTTTCATAGATTTCATTAAATTTAGTTTTAATTTTATTGTACAGAGCAACGCAATTCAGTTCTTTCAAAAGGATATTCCAATTATATTTTTTTATTTCTTTATCAATACTTTTTTGAGACAGAGTGGTAGTTTTTTCATTTTGTACAATATTTTTGACATGGTAATATACATTTAATCCCGTTATAAAATGATCAGCAATTGTCGAATCAATTACACATGCGGACAAGTTATATTTATTAGATCTAACATATATGTGGTCAATACAAGATTTAGTTATTTGACCAGAAACTATTGCTTCCCTTGTCGTATCATTTATACATTTTATAAGGTAATTACTAGTAAGAATATTTTCATAAGTCATTATATTTGTATCACTTTGATTTAATAAGTTCAGATTAATGTCTCCAAAAAATATTACATTTTCATTAGAGTTTATATAATTACTAAAAAAACAAGAAATTTCATTTAAGAATCCCCCTTTATTGAGGTTAGGTGGTCTATAAATTGCTAAAATATAAAAATTGCATTTATTTGGTAACGTCAATATTCCAAACACATTTTCAAAATGAATGGTTTCAATTTTTTCTTGTTTAAAATATAAATGTTCCTTTATATAAAGCAAAAAACCACCTCCTTGTTTATTGCTTCTGCAATAGTAATGCGAATTATAACCTGGAATATCATACAATTTAATAAGTTCCTCATGAATTGCAGTTTCACAAAGCATAATTACATCTATATGTTTTAAACAGTTTTTTAAATAAGCATGGAGAATATCCCAATACTTGTTTAGTGATCTGATATTTATTTCGACACAGATTAGGTTAGTATTGCAATTTTTTATAATTTGTGCTTGGATCCAACTTTCTAAATTACTTCCGCGGGTAAATTCTACCTCATTATCATTGTCAATATAGTTGAAAGCCATATTAAGTATAATAAAATATCTCACTCATAGCAATCAGTATAAAAGAAAGAAGTCGAAATATAGCATTTATTAATAGATAACCTAGTTGCAAGTCATTGGACATAATAGTGTATGTAGAGAAGGTGTATAAAATATACTTTAATATTGTAGGCATATAAAAAATAAATATAAAAATAGATTTTAATTTTTTGAATCTTGTAAAGAAAACTATCGAACTATTTTTAATAATAGTATTATCCTTGTATATTTTAATATTGGGTTTAGTATTATTTGTTAACATGTGCAGAGAATAACGTTTTAAAGCTTTGTACAAAATAGTATTGAAGAATACAAAATAAACTTGAAGAATGTTGCATGAAAGTAGAAAATGTAAAAAGAGTTTTTTGTCTGCATTTTGAATCCATTCATGCAAATGATTAATTTTACAATAATTTACATTTCTCTCATCATCAATATAACTAAAATACATTTTTCATTTGAAAATATTCACCTGAAATCCTACCATCAGCATGCTTAGAATGTAATAGGAGCGAATAATATAAATAAACAATTATTTTTGTAAGAAGGTAACATGTCACAATGTGTGAAATTGTTTTAGTTATATAGTTTGATGTACACATTAAAAGCCTTACATTCATTTGCTGCCAACAACAATATAGTGAGAGTTTACATAATATCACATACGCACGTAAATTAAATTTATTATCTTCATTAATGTTAATTATCAAAGTACTAAAATATAACAAAAGATTCTTATTTAAAATATCTTGTTTCATTTTTCTTTTTGATATGATAAAATTAATATTCAATATTTTGTTCAGCAATTGCAACCATTTTTTTATATATCTTACAGTTGTTTTTGTCATTTGCTCTATGATTAACTGGAAATGTCATTTTATATTTTTCATTTTGAATGCAACAGTTTTTGCAATTTGGTTGTTTGTCCTTGTTCCCGCAATCGCTGTATGTGTGACCGAGACCGCAGTAACTGCAAACAGGCTTTTCGTCCTTCTCTCTCTGCAGACATCTTGCAATACCGTGTCCGAAGCGTAAACAGTAGTGACATTGCATAACTGGATTTGCGTCTTCAACAAATATTCTTTGGTATCCGATTTTAATTTTATCTTTGTTTAAGAGTATTCTTCGGGTTTCACTATCTACTTCGACCACATAGTTAGATGTATCATTAAATTTATTTTTAATT